>CM076584.1:773741144-774479779 GCA_034641835.2 Pinus albicaulis | reverse complement strand
AATTGAAAGAGTTTTTTGTCCCTCATACTTCAATAAAGAAAAAAACCCTTCACATTTGACACAGGTGTCATGGTTTTAGAGAAATGTAAAAAATACAGTTGTCGCAGGAGAATTGTTGCACTTCTAGAGTGACATTGGAAAAATCAAGTTTTAGCATAGTTGGAGTGTCGAAATGACTTTCTTGATGAGTCAAATGATAACTAGATAGAGAGAAATTTCCAATGAGCCATCATGAGCTCAATTTGGAGTTGAGGACGGCCTCCAAAATTTTCCTGCACCAGCACTCTGCATTTATGCACCCTCATTCAACACTTTTTGACCAGTCTTGGGAGAATCAATGTTTTGGAGGTCAAATGAAATCCACTCAGCAAAATAAAGGTATATTGGGAAAGTAGACTTCAAGATATTTCAAACAAGCTATCTTGGGCTCAATTTGGACATCGAGAAGGCCTACAAATGTGATCTGCAAAACAGTGCTCCTTGGCGCTTCGCGTTTCAAGTGGCGTTGCGCGTTTACCCAGACGCGCTTCGCGTTTACCCTAAAATCCCAAAAAAATTAACACAAGCGTTGCGCATTCATATCGGTGCTACACTCTTACCCAGAAACACTATGTTTTTACACAACAAAGGTTTTGAAGGTTTTCACTGCTTCCATCAAGCTCTGGTTTCCTCATAAATTTCTCCAAGGATTTTTTGATTAGTAAGTGGACATAAAACACCTCTCTTTTCACATATTTGTTGTTCCATTAAATAATTGAAAGTGTTATTTCCTATGAAACCCTAGTTTTTTATTCCTTTCCCATTTTCATCAATATTTCCCATTTTCAATCCCTAAAACATCTATCATTCAAAAAAATATAACATCCTAGGGTTTTCTTTGACCTAAGTTATCATTTACATCATCATTTCCTCCATTTGTCACAGCTTCTCATTTCAATCCATATTATTTTCATCCCATTCCATTTACCCTAGGGTTTTCACTAGCCTAGGCTCCCTTACATATTCCCATTTCCTTCATTTCCCCACACCTCCATTCACTTCACACTCCTTCAATTCATTCATCCTCTCCCTAGGTTTTTGACACCAAATACATCATGGCAACCTAGCAGAGGTGAAATTAGCAAGCCTAAGAGGGCTGATTTGGGCACATTGGTACATAGCTATCAGGGAGGTCATAGGCATGTGTTTGCTTCACTTGGAGTGAAAGGGCCCATTCCTTCTTCATCAACACAATATATAGACAAGGTAAGGAAAAGGTAATAGAGCTAAACATTGATGATGAGGAGGGAAAACATGAGATAGATCATCAATTTCAGTTGATTTACCTAGGTGACAAAAATGAGGAAAAAATCACCAATGTAGTTCTTAAAGGCAAAGAAGCATGGTTTGAGAGGTTCAAACAACACTTGGAGCAGCTCTTGGCCAAGGCTCAAAAGGACAATAACATTCAGAGGAAAATGGCAAAGCATTATGCCATGAGGAAAAAAATTTCAAGGGCCAATCTCAAACGAGCCCATGAAAAAATTCAAGCTTTGACCAAGAAAAAGGAGAAGGAGAGGTTATACATACTTGCTGAGTTTTCCCTTCATGCATCAAGCCCTTTATCAACAATTAAATCACACATTTTGGCAATTTTTTGGCACATTTGGCACTTTAGTGCAAATTTTGGTTTCTGGGCAATTTTGACAAACAGAAATTTTGCTAAACGCGCAGCGCCACTAGCATTTCGCTCTTTTTTTGGGCATAAAATTGCAAAATTTCCACCACCATCATGTTCAAGGTGATGAACACATAAACCCTAGCATGTTTCAGAAAATTTGGAGGAGAAATGGTCCCTCAAAAGTGCAAAAAACCACCAAATTTTCATGTTTCTACCTCCTTTTTGACATTGGCACTGCACATTTACCATTCTTGGGAGAACACGTTTATGACAGGGCAGATGGACACCACTTTGAAAACTGGAGGCATATTTGGAAGTAGACTCAGAGATATTTCTAATGAGCTATCATGGAGCTAATGTGGATATCGAGAAGGACTCCAAAATTTACTTGCAAGACAGGCTAGTTTTTCTGTCATGGCATTGCGCGTTTACCAGGAAAATGCAGTTTTCATCATCTTCAGCAAAATTTTGGATTTTTCACCTTTTACTTGGGAAAATGAGAAAATTACTGATGTAAATGGTGATGGTGAATTTAAATTTCATATTTTGACTTTCGTTTAGGGTATATGCATCAGATAAGTCTTCTAGAGGTCAAATGAATCAGTTTCCTCTCTTTTAGAGGCAAATTGTTGAGTTTTCCCAATCTTCAGATTCTTGTTTGGGAGTAGGTGAAATTGATCCCTATCTCATGGATTCGACTCCCTAAGGCTAGAGAGAGTGGTTTTGAATGTATTTTCTCAATAATTTGTAGGGATTGGACTCACTTGGAGCTTTGGTATCTCAAGAGACATTTTGTATCAACTTGGCTTGGACATTAATGAGAAATTTGCAGCTATTTCTTTGGGATCCATGTGGTATGTAGTGTTTGACATATTTTCTTCTTTTTTATCATTTTTATGAATTTATTGTAGCTCATAAACCATTTTCATGTCTATGATATGCTTAATTTCAAGTTGAAAGGCAGAATTCATGTTTCATGCTCTGTTTTGGGGAATTTAGCATAATTTGTTTATTTTCTTCAGTTTAGGGAGAATTCATTTCAGATTCTCTTCCTAACTCCTCACCAGTCTATTCACCTCACCATAATCATATTTTAATTTCAAACCTTCTACCTACCTTGCCCCTTAGAACCCCTACAGATTTTGACCTAATTTCCTTGCCCTAGTTGTTTGACTCCTCCTGATCCAGCAAACCCTACAAAATCAAAATCAAAACCCTGAGCTACTATACCTAGCCAAAAATATTCTTTCATCAGTCATTTGTTTGTGAGCTTTATGGAGAGATCCCTCTCTTGGCCTAGTAGGGCTAGCTACTTGGCTAAGTGTGGTTTGAGGTTACCTTGGAATTGTCTCTCTCAGCCCGAGGTTCAATCTGAGTGATAACATTTTGGCGACTCCACTAGGAAAGACGAAAGATCATATCTTCACTGGGAAATAACAACAAAGTTTAGATCGGATTGCTGATGGTGGACAACGATTAGATTCATATGAAGGTTGAACTCTTCACCTGGTGACTCCAACTTGATGTAAATACTCCACTGGAGGATCGACCTTGCCACTAGGAAAATGGAAGGATCTTACATAAAGGTCAAGTATTCAAAGTGGAATTGTATTCAAGGTCTAGTCTGCTTTCTTGTAAGTTACTTATTTTCTTTTCCTGAAACTATCCTGAAAGTTTTCCGAAATTTGTTGTATGATAATGATCATCAAAATCTTGATTCTACCTATTTGAAAAGTGTAAATACTGAGTTTTCCTTTGATCTTGGTCCACATCCTTTTTCTAAATCTTATGATGACTATCTTCAAATTGATGAGCCTAAAGAGACCAAGACTAATCCTATAGCTTTTGTACATAATCCTACACCTTTTATAGTCCTGGATAGATATAAACCTCTAATCTTACCTCCTATACTCCATGCTTTCCCTGAAAATCATAACCTATATTTGCCGAGGTTTAATGGTGAATATGACAACATCACTGTTGAGACACATATGCAGAATTTTGATACTTTCCTAGACCTTTTTGAAGTTGACAAAGAGGATGTTAGCATTAGGCTATTCGCTCTTTATTTGCAAGGCCAAGTCAAGAGTTGGTTCAAAAACTTGCCTACCGCAAGCATCTTAGATTTCCTGCAGTTCATCAAAGTTTTCCTCGACAGTTGGGTAGTCAAACAAAACCCTTTCCTAATTCTAGAAGAGTATGCCCAGTTGCAAAGATAGCTAGGGGAGACAGTACAACAGTTTTCTTCCAGATTCAATCAAGTCTATTATTCGATACCTGGTGATATAAGACCTCCTCCTAGCTCAGCTCTCTTACATTACCCGGATGCCTTTGATCCAGAAATGGAGTTTCACATGAGAGAAAGGAACCTTGCAGCACTTGGAGAGATGCAGCACAATGTAGTATATCTAGAGGCTAATCTGCTGATAAAAATGGAAATGCCGAAGGAAGAAGAGAAGAAGAACATTGCAGAGCACCTGACATCTTCATAGGTAAAGCTCGACATTTTGCTACATACAATAGAGGAAATTATGCAAAGGATCACCATGAGAGATGTATTTTCCATTCAAGATCATCATGACCACTTTATCCCAGAAAAAGAAAAGATTGCAAACCCTAAAACGTTTCCTACTAATCCCAACCACCATAAATTAGAAAATGGATTTGTATATCAATCTGAGGAGAAACAATCTAATAATTTAATGTTTATGTTTGGTGACATTACTTATATTGATTATTTTCCAAATTTTGATCAGTATGATGATGATTATATTCTCCAAACAGAAGCTAATCTTGTAGAGAAATCAGTAGTTGGTTTGTGGGAGGAAGTGCAGTTTCAGCAGCTTGAAAACAGTGATCAACCGATGCATATCAGCTATGATAGTGATGAGGAAAGTCTAGAAAATTTGGAAGTGATGGATATTCTCCTCTTTGTTTTACTTCATTTCAGTTCATCAGAGATAAATTCCATGCAATCATAAATGAGCAATCTTTCAGTTTTGATGTTGAAGTTGAGGTATATAATGAACTTCTTGGGCAAGTTATTAATAAGAAACCTTCTCCTAAAATGGTTGAGGAAATCATTTGCAACATAGAATCCTCCTTAGCTCCAGATATGCCACCACCAAATGCCATTGAATGTCAGATTGCAGATGAAGGCTTGGAAGCCAAAACATATGATCAAATGATGCAAGATGATTATGTACCACTATTTTTTGAAGAATTTCAGTTTTTGAAGGAAAATTTTCATAATATCTCCAAAGAAAAGGATGAGAAACCTGTAGAGTGTCATGCAGTCTCTTTACAACCAATGGATATGTTTCAGCAATATTTTCAAGTTTTTCATGACCCAATAGCTGATGTGTTATATGATATCAACAGTAAAATTCCTTCTCCATTAGCTAACCATGAGCCTGAAAAGAGTGTTGATATAAACTTGATCCGACAGCCAACTTGATTGTTTTGTTCAGCAGGTGTTTCATTACAAAGCTCATACCAAGATTTGCAGTCATATCAGGAGAGTAATGAAGAAAATTTTTGTTTTGTTGTTTATCATCAGGAAACAATAGCTATTCACAAGTTTTAGGATCCTTTTTTCGACTTGTTACAGTCATCGAACAAAGAAAGCACATATGTTAGAAAAATTTCAAAACCAAGGTACAAAGACTACCTAGAGTAGAGTAGTAATGTATTAGATGGGTTGGAAATCAATATGTATTCCTATGAAGATCCTTTTTCAATATTCTTAAGGTCAGTCGGTGGGCTCGTGCTTCATAATTTCATCAAGATTCGATCTGTTGACAAGTTTTCATGGGAGTTGCCTTTCAGTAGTTTTTCTTCTTGCTCATAAGCAAGCACTTGCAAAGAATTGAAACAGCAGCCAGAATGATTACATGGTTGCATTGGTTTTTCCATTTAACTTGATCAGGTGATGGATGGATAAATTAGAGTAGGTTTTGTTGAATAAGCTCAATTCTGAGCATCTTTTTCAGTTTGTCAGTTGTGTTTTAGTCTGAGTCAGTTCAGTTTAATGAGTCAAGTTTCTTTCAATATTCAGTTTGGTTTTTAGCTATTGACTCCATGCCCAACGGATAGGCACTTGGTCTACAGTGTTCTTGGCACCTCCAAGGAGCTACCATCCACAGTTGGAGCCAATGTTAGTGTCAGTTTTTGCATACTTCCACCAGGGATCAAAACACATTTTTGCATGTGCATCTTAGGTGTCCCACTCTAAAGAAATTTCCAATCGATCTGTTAGGTCATGATATAAAATTGTTCCACTAGTGGTTTTCCTTGTCAAGTGTCACATTTTCCTTCACAATTATATGCCTGCTGACCCTCTTCCATGTATTCATCATGCTGAAGACAAGTCTGCTCTCATTCCACTTTTATTCAAAGTCACTCATTGATTTAGTTTATTTCATTTCTCATTAGGTCACTAGGGTTTCATTAGGTCAAATCATTACATTGTCTCACTTTCAATAAAGAGCAGCAGAAGGTGTGAAGGTGACCCAGAATAAACTCATGACTTGTTTCATTCAGGTTTTCCATGTAAATATGATCTCCAAGATGGTTTCCAAAGTTGTAATTTGATTTCAAATGTGAGTTTCATTCCAAGATGTAATTTTATATTTTATTTTTATTCATGTAATTTTATGTCAGTTAAAATGTAATAAGTACTCAGTCTCTCAAGGCTGCCAACCCAGAGTTCCACATGCCAACACATCAAGTGGAAAATACAAAAATTGTCTACTTCAGCAATTGATCAAATGTCAAATGGAGTTGTCTTGTTCCAAGGGTGCCCAAGTCATCATTGTCTACAAGTAGTAAACACTAATTTCCTCTCCCACTGAGATAGGGTTTGATATGAAAAAGAGGAATATGAGCATAGTAGCCATAAGGTAGGTCATATCAGTAAGTATGAGGCCATTCCAACTCACAAGATCATGTCTCCATCATTTTTGAAGAAATCATTCCAAGAATCAAGCCATTTTCCACTCATAGGACCAGTTTCTCTTTAAACTATGTTTTTGACCAAACAGAGATGAATTTGACAAAAGTGAAACAGGTTTTTTTCCCTCATAGGTCAATAAAGAACATTTTCCTTCATATTTTACATAGGTGTCATGGTTTTAGAGAAATTTCAAAAATACAGGTGCCACGGCAGAATTGCTGCACTTCTGGAGTGACCTTGGAAAAACCAATTTTTCTCATAGCTGGAGTGTCCAAATGAATTTCTTGATGAGTCAAATGATAACTAGACAAAAATAAATTTCTAATGAGATATCATGAGCTCAATTTGGAGTTGAGGAAGGCCTCCAAAAGTTGGCTGCACTAGCACTCTGCATTTATGCACCCTCATTCAGCACATCTTGACTAGTCTTGGGAGAATCAATGTTTGATAGGTCAAATCAACTCCAATCAGAAAAAACAAGGCATATTGGGAAAGTAGACTTCAAGAGATTTCCAACGAGATATCCTATGATCAATGTGGACACAGGGAAGGCCTCCAAATGTGGTCTTCAAGACAGTGCTCCTTGGCATTGTGCGTTTCAAGTGGTGTTGCGCATTTACCCTGAAATCCCAGAGCAATTAACACAGGCACTGCGCGTTCATCCCGGCACTGTGCTCTTACCCAGAAATGCTGTGAATTTACACACTGAAGGTTTTGAATATTTTCACTGCTTCCATCAAGCTCCAGTTTCCTCATAAATTTATTCAAGGAGTTTTTTATCAGTAAGTGGACATAAAACACCTCTCTTTCCACATGTTTGTTGTTCCATTAAAGAATTGAAAATGTTATAGCCTATGAAACCCTAGTTTTTTATTCCTTTCCCATTTTCATCTGTATTTCCTATGTTCAATCCCTAAAACATCTATTAGTCAAAAAAAAATATAACATCCTAGGGTTTACTTTGACCTAAGCTATCATTTACATCATCATTTCCTCCATTTGTCACAGCTTATCATTTCAATCCATATTCCTTTCATCCCATTCCATTTACCTTATGGTTTTAACTAGCCTAGGCTCCCTTACATATTCCCATTTCCTTCATTTCCCCACACCTCCATTCACTTCACACTCCTTCATTTCATTCATCCTCTCCCTAGGGTTTTGACACCAAATACATCATGGCAACCTAGCAGAGTTGAAATTAGCAAGCCAAAGAGGGTTGATTTGGGCACATTGGTACATACCTATCAGAGAGGTCATAGGCACATTTTACTTCACTTGGAGTGAAAGGGGCCAAGCCTTCTTCATCAACACAGTAGATAGACAAAGGTAAGGAAAAGGTAATAGACCCAAACATTGATGATGAGGTGGGCAAACATAAGACAGAGCATGAATTTTAGTTGATTTACCTAGGTGAGGAAAAGGAGGACAAAATCACCAATTTAGTTCTTAAAGGAAAAGAAGCGTGGTTTGAGAGGGTCAAACAACACTTGGAGTAGCTCTTGGCCAAGGCTCAAAATGACAATGACATTCAGAGGAAAATGGCAAAGCATTACACCATGAGGAACAAAATTGCAAGGGCCAAGCTCAAATGAGCCCATGCAAAAATTCAAGCTTTGACCGAGAAAAAGGAGAAGGATAGGTTAGAAATAATTATTGAGGTGTTTCTTCATACCTCAAGCCCTTGATCAACAAGTAACCTCACACATTTTGGTAATTTTTAGGAACATTCAGCACTTTAGTGCAAATTTTGGTTTTTGGGCAATTTTGACAAACAAAAATTTTGCTAAACGCGCAGAGCCACTGGCGGTGGGCTCCTTTTTGGGGCATCCAATTAAAAAATGGCCACCACCATCATGTTCAAAGTGATGAATACATAAACCCTAGCAAGTTTCAGAAAATGTGGAGGAGAATTGGTCCCTCAAAAGTGCAAAAAACCACCAAATTTTCATGTTTCTGCCTCCTTTTTTACCTTGTTGCTGCACATTTACCAGTATTGGGAGAACAGGTGTTTGACAGGGCATATGGACATTGTTTTGGAAACTAGAGGCATATTTTAAAACTAGACTCAGAGATATTTCTAATGAGATATCATGGAGCTTATTTGGACATCGGGAAGGCCTCCAAACGTTGCCTGCAATACAAGCTAGGTTTTCTATCATGGTGCTGCGCATTTACCAGGAAAATGCAGTTTTCATCATCTTCAACAAAATTTTGAATTTTTACTTTTTACTTGGGAAAATGAGAAAATTACTAATGTAAATGGTCATGGTGAATTTAAATGTCATTTTTTGACTTTCATATAGGGTAGATGCATCAGATAAGTCTTCTAGAGGTCAAATGAATCAGTTTCCTCTCTTTTAGAGGCAAATTGTTGAGTTTTTCTAGTCTTCAGATTCTTGTTTGGGAGTAGGTGAAATTTTTTCATATCTCATGGATTAGACACCCTGAGGCTAGGGAGAGTGGTTTCGAGGTCTATTTAATGTATTTTCTCAATCATTTGTAGGGGTTGGACTCACTTGGAGCTTTGGTATCTCAAGAGACATTTTGTACTAGTTTGGCTTGGACATTAATGAGACATTTGTAGCTATTTATTTGGGATCCATGTGGTATGCAGTGTTTGACATAGTTTCTTCTTTGTTATCATTTTACGAATTTATTGTAGCTCATAAACCATTTTAATGTCTATGATATGCTTAATTTCAAGTTTAAAGGTAGAATTCATGTTTGATGCTCTGTTTTGGGGAATTTAGCATAATTTGTTTATTTTCTTTAGTTTAGGGATAATTCGTTTCAGATGCTCTTCCTAACTCCTCACCAGTCTATTCACCTCACCATAATCATATTTTAATTTCAAACCTTCTACCTACCTTTCCCCTTAGAACCCCTGCATATTTTGACCTAATTTCCTTGCCCTAGTTTTTTGACTCCTCCTGATCTAACAAACCCTACAAAATCAAAATCAAAACCTTGAGCTACTATACGTAGCCTAAAATCTTCTTTCCTCGGTCATTTTGGTTGTGATATTTACAGAGAGAGCCCTCTCCAGGCCTAGTAGGGCTAGCTACTTGGATAAGCATGGTTTGAGGTTACCTTGGGATTTCCTCTCTCGACCTGAGGTTCAATCTGAGTGATAACAT
Source organism: Pinus albicaulis (assembly GCA_034641835.2). NCBI lineage: Eukaryota > Viridiplantae > Streptophyta > Pinopsida > Pinales > Pinaceae > Pinus > Pinus albicaulis. The sequence continues at coordinate 774,470,025 of CM076584.1, read as the reverse complement.
TTTGGCGAATCCACTGGGAAATACGAAAGATCATATCTTCCCTGGGAAAGAACAACAAATTTTAGATCAGATTGCTGATGGGGACAGCGATCAGATGCATATGAAGGTTGAACTCTTTACCTGGTGACTCCAACTTGATGTAAAGACTCCACTCGAGGATCGACCTTGCCAGTAGGAAAATGGAAGGATCTTACACAAAGGTCAGGTATTCAAAGTGGAATTGTATTCAAGGTCTAATTTTCTTTCTTGTAAGTTACTTATTTTCTTTTCCTGAAATTATGCTGAAATTTTTCCAGAATTTGTTGTATGATAAAGATGATCAAAATCTTCATTATACCTATTTGAAAACTGTAAATACTGAGTTTTCCTTTGATCTTGGTCCACATCCTTTTTCTGAATCTTATGATGACTATCTTCAAATTAATGAGCCTAAAGAGACCAATACTAATCCTATAGCTTCTGTACATACTCCTACACCTTTTATAGTCTTGGATAGATATAAACCTCTCATCTTACCTCCTATACTCCTTGCTTTCCCTGAAAATAATTACCTATATATGTTGAGGTTCGATGGTGAATATGACAACATCATTGCTGAGAGACATATGTAGAATTTTGAGACTTTCATAGACATTTTTGAAGTTGATGAAGAGGATGTCAGTATTAGGATATTCACTCTTTCTTTGCAAGGCCAAGTCAAGATTTGGTTCAAAAACTTGCCTGCCACGAGCATCTCAGATTTCCCGCAGTTTTTCAAAGTTATCCTCAACATGTGGGTGGTCAGACAAAACCCTTTCCTGATTCTAGAAGAGTATGCCTAGCTGAAAAAGACAGCTAGGGGAGACAGTACAACATTTTTCTTCCAGATTCATTCAAGTCTATTATTCGATACCTGGTCATATAAGACCTCCTCCTGGCTCAGCTCTCTTACATTACCCGAATGCCTTTGATCTGAAAATGGAGTTTTAGCTGAGAGAAAGGAACCTTGCAACACTTGAAGAGATGCATAACAGTGCAGTAGTTGTAGGGGATAATCTGCTGATTAGCAGGGAAAAGCTGAAGGAAGAATAAAAGAAGAAAATTGCAGAGCACCTAACATCTTCAAAGGCAAAGCTCGACATTTTGGTAAGTACAATAGAGGAAATGATGAAAAGGATCACCATGATAGATGTATTTTCCATTCAATATCATCATGATGCACTTATCCCAAAAAAATAAAATATTGCATGCCCTCAAAATTTTCCTAATAATCCCAACCACCATACATCAGAAAATGGATTTGTAAATCAATCCTAGGAGAAACAATCTGATAATTTAATGTGTATGTTTGGTGACATTACTTATCTTGATGATTTGCAAAATTTTTATCAGTATGATGATGATTATGTTCTCCAAACATAAGCTAATCTTGTAGAGAAAATAGCAGTTGGTTTGTGGGAGGAAGTTCAGTTTCAGCAGCTTGAAAACAGTGATTAGCCGAGGCATATTAGCTAAGATAGTGATGAGGAAAGTCTAAAAATATTGGAAGTAAATGAAGGATCTTTACCTCTTTGTTTTACTTCATTTCAGTTCATCAAAGATAACTTTCATGCAATCAGAAATCAGCAACCTTTCAGTTTTGATGTTGAAGTTGAGGTAGATAATGAACTTCTTGAGCAAGTTGTTAATAAGAACCCTTCTCCTGAAATGGTTGAGGAAATAATTTCCGACATAGAATCCTCCTTAGCTCCAGATTTTCCGTCACCAAATTTCATTGAATTTTAGATTGGAGATGAAGGCTTGGAAGCCAAAACATATGATCAAATGATGCAAGATGATTTTGTACAACTATGTTTTGAAGAATTTCAGTTTTTAAAGGAAAATTTTCATAATATCTCTAAAGCAAAGAATCAGCAACCTGTAGAGTGTCATGCAGTCTCATTAAAACCGATGGATACATTTCAGCAGTCTTTTCAATTTTTTCATGACACAATAGCTGATGTGTTAGATGATTTCTGCAGCAAAAGTCCTTCTCCATTAGCTAACCATAAGACTGAAAGAGTGTTGATATAAAATTGATCCGACAGCCGACTTGATTGTTTTGTTCAACAAGTGTTTCATTACAAAGCCCATACCAATATTTGCAGTCATAGCATGAGAGAAATGAAGAAGAAAAAAAATTGTTGATCATCAGGAAACAATAGCTATTCACGAGTTTCAGGATCCTTTTGTCAACTTGTTGCAATCATCGAAGAAAGAAAGCACAGATGTTAGGAAAATTTCAAAACCAAGGTACGAAGACTACCTAGAGTAGAGAAGTAACGTATTAGATGGGTTGTAAATCAATATGTATTCCTCTAAAGATCCCTTTGTGGCATTCTTGAGGTCAATCGGTGGGCTCGTGCTTTTCAATTTCATCAAGATTCGATTTGTTGACAAGTTTTCATGGGAGTTTCCTTTCAGTAGTTTTTTCTTCTTGCTCATAAGCAAGGACTTGAGGAGAATTCAAATAGCAGCTAGAATGCTTACATGGTTGTATTGGTTGTTCCATTTCACTTGATCAGGTGATTTATGGATCAATTAGAGTAGGTTTTTTTCAATAAGCTCAATTCTGAGCATCTTTTTCAGTTTTTTAGTTGTGTTTTAGTCTGAGTCAATTTAGTTTAATGAGTCAAGTTTCTTTCAGTATTCAGTTTGGTTTTTAGCTATTGACTCCATGCCCAACGGATAGGCACTTGGTCTACGGTGTTCTTGGCACCTCCAAGGAGCTACCATCCCCAGTTGGAGCCAATGTTAGTGTCAGTATTTTCATACTTCCACCAATGATCAAAACACATTTTGGCATGTGCATCTTAGGTGTCCCACTCTAAATAAATTTTCAATCATTCCATTAGGTCATTATATAATAATTTTCCACTGGTGGTTTTCCTTTTCAAGTGTCCCATTTTCATTCAAAAATATATGCTTGTTCAACCTCTTCCATGTCTTCATCATGCTGAAGACAAGTCTCCTCTCATTCCACTTTTAGTCAAAGTCACCCATTGAGTCAGTTTCTTTCATTTCTCTTTTGGTCACTAGGGTTTCATAGGTCAAATCATTGCATTGTCTCATTTTCAATAAAGGGTAGCAGAAGGTGTGAAGTTGACCTGGAATAAACTCATGATTTGTTTCATTTAGGTTTTCCATGTAAATATGATCTCCAATATGGTTTCCAAAGTTGTAATTTGATTTCAAATGTGAGTTTCATTCCAAGATGTAATTTTATATTTTATTTTTATTCATGTAATTTTATGTCAGTTCAAATGTAATAAGTAATCAGTCTCCTAAGGCTTCCAAATCAGAGTTCCACATGCCAACACATCAAGTGGAAAATAAAAAAACTGTATACTTTAGCAATTGATCAAATGTCAAAGGGAGTTGTCTTGTTCCAAGGGTGCCCATGTCATCATTGTTCACAAGCACTAAACCCTAATTTCCTCTCCCACTGAGCTAGGGTTTGCTATGAAAAAGAGGCATATGAGAATAGGAGCCATAAGGTAGTTCATATTAGTAATTATGAGGCCATTCCAACTCATAAGATCATGTCTCCATCATTTTTTAAGAAATCATTCCAAGAATCAAGCCATTTCCCACTCATAGGGCCAGTTTCTCTTTAAACTATGTTTTCGATCAAACAAAGATGAATTTGACAAAAGTGAAAGAGGTTATTGTCCCTTATAGGTCAATAAAGAAAAAAATACTTCATATGTTACACAGGTTTCATGGTTTTATATCAATGTCGAAAATACAGGTGCCACGGGAGAATTGCTGCACTTCTTGAGTGACCTTGGAAAAATCAAGTTTTCTCATATCTGGAGTGTCCAAATGACTTTCTTGATGAGTCAAATGATAACTAGACATAGAGAAATTTCTAATGAGCTATCATGATCTGTATTTGGAATGGAGGAAGGCCGCCACAAGTTTACTGCACCAGCACTCTACATTTTTTCACCCTCATTCAGCACGTTTTGACCAGTCTTGGGAGAATCAACATTTGACAAGTCAAATCAACTCCAATCAGAAAAAAAATGTATATTGTGAAAGTTGAATTTAGAATATTTTCAACAAGCTATCTTGTTCTCAATTTAGACACCGGGAAAGCCTCAATATTTGGTCTTCAAAACAGTGTTCCTTGGCGTTGCGCGTTTACCCTAAAATCCTAGAGAATTTAACATAGGCACTGCGCATTCATCCCAGCGTGGACATAAAACACCTCTCTTTTCACATGTTTTTTGTTCCATTAAAGTATTGAAAGTGTTATAGCCTATGAAACCCTAGTTTTTTATTCATTTCCCATTTTCATCCATATTTCCCATGTCCAATCCCTAAAACATCTGTCAGTCAAAAAAATATAACATCCTAGGGTTTTATTTGACCTAAGTTATCATTTACATCATCATTTCCTCCATTTTTCACAGCTTCTCATTTCAATCCATATTCTTTTCATCCCATTACATTTACCCTAGGGTTTTCACTAGCCTAGGCTCCCTTACATATTCTCATTTCCTTCATTTCCCCACACCTCCATTCACTTCACGCTCCTTCATTTCATTCATCCTCTCCCTAGGGTTTTGACACCAAACACATCATGGCAACCTAGCAGAGGTGAAATTAGCAGGCCTAAGAGGGCTAATTTGGGCACATTGGTACATACCAATCAGAGTGGTGATAGGCAAGTGTTTGCTTCACTTGGAGTGAAAGGGACCATGCCTTCTTCATCAACACAGCAGATAGAAAAAGGTAAGGAAAAGGTAATAGAGCTAAACATTGATGATGAGGAGGGCAAACATGAGACAGGGCATCAATTTCAGCTGATTTACCTAGGTGAGGAAAATGAGGACAAAATCACCAATGTAATTCTTAAAGGAAAATAAGCATGCTTTGAGAGGGTCAAACAACACTTGGAGAAACTCGTGGCCAAGGCTCAAAAGGACAATGACATTCATAGGAAAATGGAAAAGCATTACGACATAAGGAACAAAATTGCAAGGTCTAAGCTCAAACGAGCCCATGTAAAAATTCAATCTTTGACCGAGAAAAAGGAGGAGAGGTTAGACATACTTGCTAAGGTGTCCCTTCATGCCTCAAGCCCTTGATCAGCAAGTAACCTCACACATTTTGGAAAGTTTTTTGGCACATTTTGTCACTTTAGTGCAAATTTTGGTTTTGGGGAATTTTGACAAACAGAAATTTTGCTAAATGCGCAGCGCCACTGCGTTGCATTCTTTTTTGGGGCATCCAATTGAAAATTGGCCACCACCATCATGTTCATAGTGATAAATACATCAACCCTAGCAATTTTTAGAAAATGTGGAGGATAACTGGTCCCTCAAAAGTGTAAACAACCACCAAATTTTCATGTTTCTGCCTCCTTTTTTACCTTGGTGTTGCGCATTTACCAGTATTGGGAGAACAGACTTTTGATAGGGCCGATTGACACAATTTTTAAAATTGGAGGCACATTGATAAACTAGACTCAAAGAGATTTCCAATGAGCTAGCATGGAGCAGATTTGGACATCGGGAAGGCCTCCAAATGTTGCATACAAGATAGGATATTTTTTTGTCATGGTGTTGCGCATCTACTAGGAAAATGCAATTTTCATCATCTTCAGCAAAATTTTGACTTTTTGACTTTTTACTTGGGAAAATGAGAAAATTACTGATGTAAATGGTCATGGTGAATGTAAATGTCATTTTTTTAATTTCGTCTAGGGTAGATGCATCAGATAAGTCTTCTAGAGGTCAAATGAATCAGTTTCCTCTCTTTTAGAGGCAAATTTTTGAGTTTTCCTAGTCTTCAGATTCTTGTTTGGGAGTAGGTGAAACTCGTCCCTATCTCATGGATTCGACTCCCTAAGGCTAGGGAGACTACTTTGAGGTATATTTAATGTATCTTCTCAGTCATTTTTAGGGGTTGGACTCACTTGGAGCTTTGGTATCTCAAGAGACATTTTGTATCAGTTTGGCTTGGACATTAATGAGAAATTTGTAGCTATTTCTTTGGGATCCATGTGGAATGCAGTGTTTGACATATTTTCTTATTTTTTATCATTTGTATTAATGTATTGTAGCTCAGAAACCATTTTCATGTCTATGATATGCTTAATTTCAAGTTGAAAAGTAGAATTCGTGTTTCATGCTCTGTTTTGGGGAATTTAGCATAATTTGTTTATTTTCTTCAGTTTAGGGAGAATTAATTTTAGATGCTCTTCCTAACTCCTCACCAGTCTATTCACCTCACTATAATCCTCTTTTAATTTCAAACCTTCTACATACCTTGTCCCTTAGAAACCCTACAGATTTTGACCTAATTTCCTTACCCTAGTTGTTTGACTCCTCCTGATCCAGCAAACCCTACAAAATCAAAATCAAAACCCTGAGCTATTATACCTAGCCTAAAATATTCTTTACTCAGTCATTTTGGTTGTGATATTTACGGAGAGAACCCTCCCCTGGCCTAGTAGGGCTAGCTACTTGGCTAAGCGTGGTTTGAGGTTACCTCGGGATTGCCTCTCTCAGCTTGAGGTTCAATATCATTGATAACATTTTGGCGTCTCCACTAGGAAAGATGAAAGATCATATCTTCCTTGGGAAAGAATGACAAATTTTAGATCAAATTACTGATGGTGGAAAGTGATCAGATGCATATGAAGGTTGAACTCATCACCTGGCGACTCTAACTTGATGTAAAGACTCCACTGGAAGATCGACCTTGCCAGCAAGAAAATGGAAGGATCTTACACAAATTTCAGTTATTCAAAGTGGAATTGTATTCAAGGTCTAATCTGCTTTCTTGTAAGTCACTTATTTTCTTTTCTTGAAACTATTATGAAATTTTTCTGGAATTTTTTGTCTGATAAAGATGATCAAAATCTTGGTTCTACCTATTTGAAAAGTGTAAATACTGAGTTTTCCTTTGACCTTGGTCCACATCCTTTTTCTGAATCTTATGATGATTATCTTCAAATTGATGAGCCTAAATAGACCAAGACTAATCCTATAGCTTATGTACATACTCCTACACCTTGTATAGTCCCGGATAGATATTAACCTCTCATCTTACCTCCTATACTCCATGCTCTCCCTGAAAATCATTACCTATATCTGTCGAGGTTTGATGGTGAATATGACAACATCATAGCTGAGAGACATGCAGAATTTTGAGACTTTCCTAGACCTTTTTGAATTTGATGAAGAGGATGTGAGTATCAGGATATTTTCTCTTTATTTGCAAGGCCGAGTCAAGAGTTGGTTCAAAAATTTGTCTACCACGAGCATCTCAGATTTCCCATAGTTCGTGAAAGTTTTACTCGATAGGTGGGTGGTCAAACAAAACCCTTTCCTGATTCTAGAAGAGTATGCCCAACTGAAAAGACAGCTAGGGTGTTATAGGTAAATTTGGGCATCATTCCCAATGACCTAATTAACTGGGCATCATCTTCAGGACCAATGATTAAGGTTCTATCATTCCCTATCATTTCAAGTGGCTACATGCCCTAAGGAAAGAAGAAGAAAAATCAAGCATGACTTTCATGAAGAAAAGGTTTCCAAGGTTTGAATTTTATTATATAGCATATGAGAGCTCACCAACGCAAGCTCTAAAGGGGCTAAGTGTGTTGCATATGCAGGTAGCCCCATGCAAGCCTACTCTGCAAAGCACTTCCCAACATTCACAGGTGCGTTGGTCACATTGGGAGCGAAATTCTCATTGTTCCAGAATATCCATTTGGCCATTGCCTTCTAGAAGATTTCACATGTATCAAGCTTCGAATCCAAGTGTCCATTTGACATCTACAAGATTGAAAACATGTCTTGCCTATTATTGGAAAGTAATTGATTGCAAAACAACCTTCAGTTCATCTATAAATTGAGCACATATCTGAGTGCTTGAGAAGGAAGAATTTGAGTAGAGAAATGTTGGAGGATTTTCAATTGAGATCAAGATTTGTGTAACAGCTGCTGGAGAGATTTATAATGTGATGAGGCTTCGGATCATTGCTAGAAGGGTCACTTCAAATCAGTCACTTGGTTGTAACCTCTCCTTCTATCATTAATAAAGAGTACAGCTTATTTTTCCCTATATGCATATGTATTGGCTTTGATTTTCCATATTGAAAGATCTTATTTGAGGTATATGGTTTATGCTTTACTGATTTAGAAAACTAACTTGAATAGACATCTATGTTATTGGTATCTTCTGTTGTTTAGTGTTCATTCTTGTAGGAATCATTTCGCACAAACCGCTTGAATTTGAAGCTGCAATGGAAGTGACAGAAGGAGCCATTTAGAAGCGCCTGGATCACAAGTAAGATCCTAATCCATTCAGTGTGTCTGTTATTAGTTAGGAGAAATAGTCGTATAGTCTTTAATCTGTTGTTGTAGACTAGCACCTGTCTAGGGACGCATGTTTTATCCGTAATTCACAATTATGTCCATCAAATTGGTGACTCCGCTGGGGATAATTTCTCTTAGTTCTAGGTGTTCAAGCCTCTGATTTTCTTTGTTTATCCACCCAGTAGTTATTACTCATAAATATTGAACTTTTTAAAATCCAAATTTGCAAAAGGAGTGTGTTGAAAAATAGTATTTTTCCTTATACATTGCGCCCAATGCACCCTTGGACAGGACACAGTGCTTTGCATAGCACTGTCTCCCTTTCAGGCCTGCATTATAGAGCACTGCCTCCCATTTGAGACTGCGTTGACTACTGAAACCATCTAGATTCCCTTGAATTTTCCTTTGCAATTTGATTCAATTTGTTTTTTGCTGATTTTTGAAAAGTTTGATCCTCATATTGACTAATGACTCTATGTACTTCTTCCTCCTTTGAATGAAAATTTGTTCAATGTTTGTTTAAAAAAATTTTCTTTATCATTGACAAGTTGATTTCAAAGTATTTTTCATGGTCGCATTAAGAATCATTTTCTTTTTAAATAGGAAATTGTCGTAAAATCTTCATTTACTTCATAGGAGAAATTGTTGTTAAATTCCTCCTTTTTCCTTCAAAAGAGAAACTGTTGTTTGTATTCTTCATTTCTCGAAAGTAAAAGGCATTTGAATTGTTGATTCAGTGCATTTAGTTTATTTTCTGCATTTATAACATAAAATAAACTGAAAATAAAAAATTGCATTTGCATGTAGAATTTTGTGTGTTTTACAAAAGGAACATTTAGGAAATCTGCATTTAGTTTGTGCTCATTGATTTTTTCTCACAAATTGTTTGCTCTCTTCCCTTAGTAGTTAGGTTTTTAATTGAAGAAACTGAAAGTGAAAGATTGTTTATCATTTTTAGTTTTCATTTTAGGAGTTTCCTACACATCATCATGGTGAACCTTTGAAAGGAAAATTTTTAAGCAAGATCAACATAAAATTAATCTCAATTTACCTAACAAAGCATTGGAACCATAACGATAACATTTAGAAGGTTTAGGCTAGAGACGTGTTCTGGCGTCGTAAAACATAGCAGCTATCATTAACTTGTTTGTGATACATTCCGAGTGTGATACCTCACTCCACATACATAAGTATATGATAGCTCGCCCACGTACTTTCGGGTATATTGGGCGATTTTACAGTATGATAAGTATAAAGGGGTGCTCTCACTATGCAGTTTCGCATCAAACAGCGCTAATACGGACTTGGGACTCCACATACCTTCGGGTATATTTGGGAGGACAACTTACAGGTTCTATCCATCCATAGTGAACTGAGTCGGCCGCCTTGTAAATTGTGATACACCGAACATAGCATTTGGGGAGATTGTTTGCCCATACTTCTTGGTTCGCTAGGAGGTATTCTGCAGTTCACAATTTCTTGGTAAACCCTTTTGCCTAGCATTACCCTTTTATTGTTTTTATTTGTTTTTTGGTTAAAATAAATTATTCATAATGGAAGAACAAAATCCTTTTCCCTGTCATTCGCATAGATTAGCTTTAAAACCACCTTTACCACTGGAAGTTACTTCTGGTAGGCGAAATTGATAACGATCTGCCGAATCAAGTACAATTCGTACCTCTGGTGAAACATCATTTTCCAAAAAACCAGATTTAGCTCAAATTGTTTCTACACATTCCGGTTCGTCTACTATTGTCGAAACGGAGTCTTCACAGCTACCTATGGTCACGATCCATCCAATCAGTGAGACCATACCTCCTGGACCTGACGTTTTTCAACCACAAATTGATCCAGATCCTGTCTCTTCTTTTCCAAAACATATGAATCTAGAAGTCGAAAAACTGGAAGTTGTTCCTACCTTGGTCATCCCACAAATTTCTGTAGCCATTGAAACTCCTATATCACGCAGTCAACCACCTGAAATACATTTTGGGCCTGACAGGGAAATACTTCCACCTGGTTTAATTGTGATTGAAGAAATTCCACAAGACGATACACCTTTAACTCCAACCCAGATTGGGGGGGACCTTTACCTATACGAGTATTTTCCTAAATCATTTCCATCTACTTTTGTTGATCATGTTCCCATTCAATCTCCTGTCGATTTTAAAGGGTATACATTTGGTCAAACAACCATTTCTGAGCCAACATCTTCAATTGGGCCTACTGTTCCAATTACGTTAGCTCCTGCCCTCATTACCCTGTTGATGTTCACAACTTCACCAGAGTCATATTTGCATGGTGGCCCTACGGTCCCATCAAGCTACAAATCATTATCTGCCACCTTCTCTGGTGCATCTCCAAGACCATGGTCTTTACCAATGTCATCATTCAGTATTTTAACTGGTAATCCTATCGTCAGTACTGAACGACTTGATTCATTATATACATCATCATAGCAATATCAAGCCTGTCCTTCTGGGTAAATTCCTTTAAGTATCGTATCAACTGGACTCCTAGCATTTGGAGAGAATTATTTTCCATCTTATTATTCTCCTCATGCTGGGGGGCAACCTTTGGTCACCCAATATGACAGTACTCAGTCACTTTTTGGTCAATCTGCTGTTGAATTGAATGTTTTTCAATGGAAACCCACTTTTCCTATCCAACCACAAACAGTTGTACATTCATATCAACCAGTTCAAGCTATTACATCCACTTCATTACCACTTTTTAATACATCTTTACCCCTATTACAGAATCAAAATGTTGTACACCAACCTTATCAAGCAAGTCCTTCAACTCAATATCATCAAATGTTGGGTCCACAGACTCCAAATCCTTTGGTTAATTTACAACAACCTGTATCAGGAATCATTTATTCACAAGCTGATCTACCATTTTATGGGATGTCACAACTGCAACCTAGTTATACATATCAACCGAATCTCAGTTATCCTAATTTGGGTTATTACATTGGTGGACAGACCCCTTGGCAACCTCAGGTGCAAATGCTTCAAAATTCATTTCAACAAGTATCATATCCAGCTTTTGGTCAATAGAATCCTCAAGAATTTTCTATGCAAAACAACCCCTATCTAGGTTACCAGCAGCAAATCCCTTATGTTGGTGCTCAAAGGCCTATTTCTCAAGTAATTCCATCTTCCCCTGGCTATGCTCAACCTGAACTTAATAGACAGTTGCCTTTTGTTGCAACTTTAGAATTACCATATTTAAATCGGTTAACCAATGATCCTATCAATTATGCTCATTAGTGGCCGATAATACCTCATAAATTACCCTTGGATATTCCTAAGTTCAATGGAAACCCTGGAGAAGATCCGTCGACTCATGTCATGGCTTATCATCTATGGTGTTCATCAAACTCCCTAAATTATTATTTTGTTCGATTACGTCTTTTCCAACGTATGCTCCAGGTCCGGCTGCAAAATGGTACATTGAGTTACCTAGAGCTTCTTTTGACAATTTCACAACCCTAGCTACTGTATTTTTGACCCATTTCCAGTTACCTATCAGATATGAAACTGGAACAGAACTCTTGACCAGCTTCAAAAAGACTAATGCTACTCACATCTCTGATCATATTCATGAGTGGCGTCGTCGTCGACAAATGGTTAAGATTTGTTCCAGATCAGCTACTTGTTGAATGGTTCATTAGGTCCCTGTTACCATCTATAACTAAGGATGTGGCGAAGGGTGGCGTCATCACAAAAAATCAAGTTATCACTCGTGCCCAATATTTAGACTTGATTTACACTCAGTCTAGCACGCTCTATGAAAAATTCCTAATGCTCCTAGTTATAATTTCAATGTTCCTCCTCGAATAAAGGACTCTCATGCCAGAGACAGCTTGATAAGCACTGCAAACACACACCACGCTACTACATATGATCCTGCTCCTACTTCCAAAATTAATTCCATGTCATTTGACAAAGGAAAAAGTGACAAGAAACCAGGAAGTAAGAAAAAGGGAAAATCAAAGAAAAAGCAAACTTCTAACCCACAGGAAAGATCATCTGATCAACTGTCTGGACCTTGGAAACCTCGTTATCCATGCATAATCTGTAACGAGGAACACTTTGTTAGGTATTTTCCTCACTGTGTTGAAGTCTCAAAAATAATCAAGACTTCCCATGCATCAGATGTGTTGACAGACCCATTTCCAAATCCGGACACTAATTTGGTTGCTACGAATCCAGCTCCTAATTCCAAATTGTTAATTTTATCCACTACAAAACCTTCAATAGATATTTTGGTGTCAACGCGTAATAAATATTATGGTATTCAGGCCACTGATCAACCTACTACCTTCACTACGAATCCGTCTATGGAATCAGTACCACCTACTGTTATTCTTGAATTGACAATTAAGCCACCCAAGGGAGTAATCCACAAATCGACATATAATCCTCAAGAAAAAGCTGCACAAATTATAATATAGTTGAAGATTTGGCTCAATCCCCTTCAGCTATGTCTACTCTTGAGGTATTACAAAATTTTCCGTACCAAAAATAGGCTTTATTGTCGGCCATTGGTGGCATTGATCTGAGTGATTCTAATATTGTCGTCTTTAATAATATGGGCTATGTGTCATAGCTACCAGCAGGATTAGCATTCTCCATACAAGTAAATGTTCTAAATCACCTTGTTCATCACACTATTATTGATGAGGGAGCATCTACAAGTATTATGTCTTTAAATTTTTGGAAGTCACTTGGCTCGCCACGCTTATCACAATCATCAACGACGTTGAAGGCTTTGGATGGAAGAACATATAAACCTTGTGGTATTATCAATAACCTGCATGTTGAACTAGGGGTAAAAATAGTGAATGTTGATGTCAAGGTCGTTGACGGACCCCTTGACTATAATATTTTACTTGGAAGGCCATGGGTATATGCAATGACTGCAATTGCTTCTACATACTTTAGAATGATTTCCTTTCCACATAAATGTACAATTACAGTCATTAATCAACTATCCTTCTTTGCCTCCACTTTGCAGGTAACTGGAAGCGTTCCATTTGTTCACATACCCCAACTAGAAATTCAGAACATTGGAGTAGGACTCTTAAAGGATTCCACTCTCATGGGAACCTTTGCATTACCGCTGCCTGCGACTTCAGCAGAAATTGCAAGTATAAAGACCTGCTACATGATCTCTTCCACTGTATCTGGCTTAAGGGAGAGTATGGGTGATTATGATATTTCTACGTTGGATGAATTTTCACTACCCATCCTTATTGAGCTGGCATAGTAATCAATCTATCTGGCTTGGGTGGAAAATCTGAAATCAGCGTCGCCAAGTGTTTGGGTTGATCATTCCTTAGATTTTGGTACTCCATCTGATCCATTTTCCTCAATTTTTTTAACAAATGAAAATATTTTGGAAGCTATGATGTCAGAAGGAGAACCATGGGAATATTATCATCATCGTTCCCATCTTCCTGATTATGAAGAAAACTATCTTAGCGAACTATATCACCCATTAATCAAAAGTTTCTTTTTGAATTCTTTACCAACTAATGCATTCGATTCCGAGCGAAATTTTTCCAATATTGATGAAACGATTTCTATCGATATTTCGACCAAATCTAGCGCTGTAGAAAATATTAATGTTGGTGTATCTTGTTCTCCATCAGAACTTGAATCATATCGCTCTTTATTTCATGAATTTCGTGATGTATTTGCTTGGTCTTATGAGGAAATGCTAGGCATAGATACTAGTATCACACTATTAATATGTATCCTGATGTCAAACCGGTGCGCCAACGGCTTTGTCCTGTTCATCCAAAGAAATTCGTTGCCATCAAAGCAGAAGTTGAAAAACTTTTGTGTGCTGGTTTCATTTACCCTATTCCACTGACTGAGTGGGTTTCCAATATCATTCCTGTTATGAAAAAACAAGGAACCATTAGAGTGTGTGTCAATTATCGGGATGTTAATCAGGCATGTCCAAAATAAAACTATCCTACTCCCTTTATCGACCAGATTATTGACGATTGTGCTAGATGCAAAATATTTTCATTCATGGATGGATTTTCCAGCTACAATCAAATCAATATCCACCCAGATGATCAACATAAGACAGTATTATTTTGTCCCTGGGGCACATTCTCTTATAGGAAACTTCCATTTGGTTTAAAGAATGTTGGGGCAAATTTTTAGAGAGAAATGGATTATGCTTTCAATGACATCAAGAACATTGTTCAACCATATCTAGATGATTTACCAGCACATTCACGAAATCTGAATGATCACCCGATGAATTTGTGAGCCATTTTCTTACACTGCCAACACTAAAAAATACACCTCAATCCACATAAATTTGTGTTTTTTGTTGGTTCTGGTCATCATCTTGGATTCGTAGTCTCAAAAGAAGGAATTCGAATAGACCCAATGAAGGTTTAGGCAATTCTTGATTTACCTGCGCCCTCAAATTTACTTCAGATACAAAAACTTCAAGGAACGGCTAAATTCCTAAGGAGTTTCATTCCAAATCACGCCGAAATGGTTAAAGGATTTACTTGACTATTGAAAAATTGGGTTCCCTTCCGTTGGGACCAAGTTGCACAAGCTTCTTTTGATGTTGTCAAGGACACTCATGTCTGAGCGTCATTAATATATCCTCCTAATTATCAAAATTATTTTTTCCTATATATCGTCGCAGCTGAAATGACTATTGCTATGGTATTAGTCCAAGTAGAAGATGGAATTGAACATCCGATATATTATTTGAGTCGTAATCTCAATGCTACAAAATTTAAGTACTCATACGTAGAAAAGCTAGCCTTGGCGGTTGTTCAAGCTATCCAAAGGTTTCCCCATTATATCCTTCTCTGAAAAACAACAATAGTTTCGGATTGAAACCCCATGACTTATATCTTATCATGTCAATTGTTGGGGGGGAATATTCAAAATGGATTGTCATTTTGCAGGAATTTGATTTGGAATTCATAAATCCAAGTCAAAGAAGTCTTTAGTTTTGGTTGAGCTTCTCTGTGACCTTCCCTCTGATAGTACTACAACTACGTTGGAACCATCAATTCCAAACGAGTCTCTATTTCTGATCGGATCATCTGATCCTTGGTATGGGGATTTCATCATTTATCTCCAAACCCAAAATTTTTGACCTGATACCTCTCGCTCTAAACAGCAACGTATTTGATGCCAAGCCAAAGATTATTTGATCGTCGGCGATACACTTTATCATCGTGGTGTCGATACAATTTTAAGGAGGTGCCTCACTCATGAGGAGGCCGAAAAAGTGTTAAATGATTGTCATGCTGGGGCTTGTGGTGGACACTTATCTGGACATGCTACCACGCAAAAGATACTCCGTGTCGGTTACTTTTGGCCTACTATTTTTAGAGATTTCATCCTCGCAGTCAAAAGTTGTCATGCGTGCTAGATTTTGATCTTAATATCCACAAACCACCAGTGCCAATGCATCCTATCATCTCTGTGGGACCATTTACGAAATGGGTTATCGACTTCATGACCTGTAACCCTCCTTCGTCCAGGGGGCATGGTTATATTATTTTCTTAGTCGACTATTTTACCAAATGGACCGAAGCGATGCCTACATTCAACAACACAGGACAGAAAGCTGCATTATTTTTCTTCAATCATGTTATTGCATGGTTTGGGGTCCCACAGGTTATAGTTATAGATCATGGGAAGCATTTTTGCAACCACACGATGTCTAAATTGACTGCCAAGTTAGGATTGTCGCATGATAATTCTAATCCTTATTATCCACAATTAAATGGACAAGTAGAGGCTATTAACAAGATTCTTAAATGAATGCTTCAAATAATTATAGGATTTCATAAAAGAAACTAGCATTTGATCTTGTACTCCACCTTGTGGTCATATCGAACCTTGGTGAGAAACGTGACCGGATTTACTCTTTTTCAATTGGTGTATGGTCTGGAAGCTATCTTACCAATCCAAAGCGAAATATCATCATTAAAACTTGCAATAGACTTGTTACCTAACACCTCAAAGGAAATAGCACGTCTCCTTAACCTCATCCATCTTGATGAAACGTGTCATGAAGCCCAATTGGCCAATGAAGCGCATAAGAGATGTATAAAGGTGCAATACAACAAAAATGTCTAGCCTCGCATCTACTCAGAGGGCGACTTTGTCCTTATTTACGATCAAGAAGATGATGTAATAGGTACAGGGAAATTTGAGCCATTATGGTATGGCCCCTATATTGTCAAAAGAGTTCTTGCTAAGGGTGCCTATGAGTTAGTTGATTATGATGGAATTCCATTGGCACAACTTAGAAATGGGTTGTATCTGAAACATTACTATGCTTAATCATGAGCATAGTAATTTTTTTTATTATATTGTATATATGTTGTTGATTTGAATTCACTATCCTAATTTGTTTTTAGATTTTTCTTGATGTTAGTAATCCGTTTTACAATTCATCGCAGATTTTTGAATCTTCAGAGCCATTTTTTGGATATTATTATGGTGTTAGTCGTAGTACAGAGAATCTATCCTCTACAATGTGGGCCAATTTTGCTCCAAACAACGAGTTAGTGAGTTTTAAAGGGATTTGTATTAGTAGATCGATGAACAATATCGCTGAATATAGCGCGTTGATCGAACTTCTCTCTAATGCCATTTCATTTGGTATTAACTACATAATCATAAGATTAGACTCACACCTTGTGGTATTACAACTTACTAGCATTTATACTGTTAGAAATCCAACACTTCTTAGATTGTTCCTAAGAGTTCGACTTTTGGAAAGACATTTTGATTTTATTCAATATCAACACATTTTCAGAAATTTGAACACATTGACTGATTCATTAGCTAATCAAGTTTTAGACAAACATCTGCAACATATGTAAAGAAAACATTCACATCATTGAATAAGATTGCACAATAAACATAGGAAAAACTCTGAAATCATATAGATAGATAGTTATAGGTTTTTACAAAATTTGTGCCCAAGACACATTGGTCATATGACCTCAAAATATATGCAAAATGTCACAAGAAAACTAGTGGTACTCATGGTAACATGCTATAGATCTAGAAATCCTACAGAGTAACTGCATTGAGCGGTTAGGAACCCCAATAGTGTGTCACTGCAGTCGCATGGGTAACTCTTTGATCCGGTAATCCAGAATTCTGAAGTTCAACCCCTCTATGTGCTACTGAATCTTAGTCAAAGTCTCAGCCATATCAAGGTCCTGAAGGACTGCTCTCCCAACAACCCTCTCTGCTAGCGCATCTTCTTCACGCTCTGGTTCATCTACTAGTTGAACATGACCAACATCTGCATTACATCAAACATTTAGTTTAATCTTGGGAAAACATAAAAATATAAAAAACATTATATGAACCTTAGGAAAATCAAAAAACATGGTAAAAACATTTTTACCCATTGCACCCCACTGAGTGCCTTCTGGTAATGCTAAATCTGGATCTCCTCGAAAATCTATTCCCGCGTATGCATACTCGTCGATAGCGATGGTCTGTTGTTAGAACCAGGCAGATGATGTGGTAGAGAACACAACAGTCAATTGGCCTGCATGCCGACCCATGATTTCTACCCATCTATGCATCTGAGGATCTCTAGGACTAGATATATCCAGTGTTACATGTTGTGGCTGCATCAGTGGAATTTGTTCCAAAGTAAAGGATATAAGGATTGAACCATAACTGAAATTCTTCTTCCTTCCTCACTTTTCTTTGTTTAGCTGTTCCTTTATCTGAGATAGAACAGCTTCAGACCAGTTGAAGACTATTGGCTCTAAGCACTCTATTGCATACTGCATATATGATCTGTTTGCTACATGTAGTGTAACGGTGCCAGAAAGTTTAGCGATCGTGAAAAGGATAGTTCTCAAAGGAAAATCCCTTACATCTTGGATGTTTATTTTTCCATCTTTTCTAGGCTCTGCCCCTAGATATAAATATTGCAGAATATAATTCCTCACTATCTCTCCTCCAATGGTAGACCCTAAGAGAGAAATGGGCAAACCTCTCCTCAACAAACCTATGAGAATATACACATCCTCAAATTTTATGGGAACCACTTGGTTCTTGATGTGAAATGCCTCTATATTCAGATCCCATGCTCTAACTAAGAACTCCAAGAGTTCTATTTGTTGCCTCATTCCCGACAATTTGAAGTACTTAAGCAATCCACAATCTCTTAGGGCTCTTACAGTACCTGGATCACTTAAGGAAATCATATCTTGTTCTTCATGTTCTCTTTCCCTCCATGTAATCATCATTTTAATCCGATGGAAACCTGAAATACAACCATAAGATCCATTAGATTCCATTCATTGCAAAAAACTAGGCAAATTTTTTGCATAACATGAAAATCAAAAACTTGAACTGCGCCCAACGCACTCCCTAAAAAGAGACAATGTGTTGCACATGCAAGTACCCTTAACTGTACCTACTATACAACGCAGGTTTCGACATTCAAGGGTGCGTTTCCCTCAATTTGGGCAGAATTTACCCTAGGGGCCTTAAAACCCTAAAAATTTACAGGAGTTGAAGATGAAATGAATACCAAGGGAAGGAGGAGGTTCATGGTACTAACCTGGACCAAACGGCGACGAAATCCGTCCACAGAAACAACCACAATCAATGACTGAAGTTCAGGGGAAAAATCAGGTTCAGAGCTCCAAAATACAAATGGTAACTATGGAATGGTAAAAATGAATAGTGAAACTACTTTTAATAGTCATTTAATTATTTGCAAGATAAAATTATTGCTATGACTATAGTTTTATTATGTTTTTATCATGAAACAAGTATTTGTAATCCATTTGATGTTATTTTGAATAGGAAATATAGCTGATGAATAGATTAGTCATGCAGATTTATTCAAAGAATGACTTGACCACAAAGCATACATTTTCTCCTTGTTTTTCGAGCTTTGTTAAAAATGAAAAAGTATTTGAAGCGCACTTTTTATCTCTTTTTCGAGCTATGATAACAGTGAAAAAGGAACCACTGGAATCTTCTTTCAGCTCTTTTCAGACTCCGATAATGTGAAAATATTGTCGAGCACTTGTCTTTTCGATCTTGTAAAAGTAAATGAATTGATGTCTACTCAGTATAATTTTATCCCTTTTCCAGACTAGGATAGATTATTTACAAAAAAGGAATACCTTGGTTAAACATGACCAAAGAGAGTCTCTTGGATATTATTTTACACTTTTTCGGATCTAAGTGACAAGTTTACGAAAAAGTACTTATGGAGTTTTCTTTCGTCCTCTTTTTCAAACTCTCTAAATATGAAAAAGGATCGGGCTATCACTGTCATTAATCTCATTAAAACATAAAATAGTGACAGGCTTGTCGATCATGGCAAGAATCAAGTTTCATTCATCGCTAGACTCGTTAAATTGTTAAATAGCGATAATTTATTCACCCAAAGGGTTGAATTATAGATCAAGAAAATATTATCCTCCTCAAGCTTGTTAAAAAATAAAGAGGTACTGGTCGACAAATGACTAGGGAAAATTTGGGAAAAATGAGAAAGAATTCTTTATTGTAGCAAGTCGCTCTTGAACATGACACTTTCTTCACTCCATGTTCGTGACTGTTTGGGTTGGGTAATATTCTTGATTGTTCATTCACACCTATGTTTCATCATACCTTCACTTCGGTTTTGGGTCAACACTGCCAACTCATCACAGTGTCGCCGATATGTTCAAGAGAAGTCATCCAGTGAATACTTCATCCTTCTGCAAAACTCATAAACATTCATTCTCATGACCATCATCCATGAAAATTGCTATATCAAGTCATACCCTTGTCTCCGAAATCAATAACTCTTGTTTTGTAATAAGGTGACTTCATGTCGATGAAAAATAATTATCTAGGAAATTCACTTAGAAACATCAGATTCCAGTACCATGAGGCCTGTTACAGCATCGACAAGATCCTTGCTTCTATACCTTTGACCGAAAAATTTTGTTTGGCGTTCGACATCAAATCATCTATTCATTCCTTACGAAATGTACTGCAATACCTTGAGGCCCACTGAAATTAATGGTGGTTCTCTCGCGTTTGTTAACAGCACACATTATTAGCTTGTAATCAAACGATATCTTTCCATGTTCAACTACAAATCATATACTCGCATGGCTAGACTTGTATCTGAATGATTGAGTGAATGATATAAGAAAACCCCAGATCTAGTTTCATCCATCTGAGTTGTGATTTTAGGATTTTTGTACACATCATCTGTACGGTGACCTTACATACAGATTGTCATCCAAACATGGGCCTATATCTGTAGGCATGTCTGCATTAGGGCAACATTCCAATGAAGAGGACTTTCTAAATTATGTACATGTTATTAGATTGTTTATGTGCTAAACATGGGAATGCCTACCCTCAGAAATTATGATCAAAGAGGATATATCATGATGTAATGTATTGTAATATTGATGCAGGTGACCACTCTGCTTCATCTCCAGCCCATCACAGTGTAAATCATCTCAATCAAAAGTTATTATTATTATTTTGACTTCATGCTTTAGGGGGAAATTTGTTATAGGTCAATTTGGGCATCATTCCCAATGACCTGGTTAACTGGGCATCATCTCCAGGACCAATGATTAATGTTCTATCATTCCCTATCATTTCAAGTGGCTACATGCCCTAAGACAAGAACAAGACAAATCAAGCATGACTTTCATCAACCAAAGGTTTCCAAGGTTTGAAGTTTATTATATAGCATATGAGAGCTCACCAACACAAGCTATAAAGGAGCTAAGTGTGTTGCATATGCAGGTAGCCCCATGCAAAACTACTCTGCAAAGCACTACCCAACATTCACAGGTGTGTTGGTCACCTTGGGAGAGAAATTCTCATTGTTCCGGAATCTCCACTTGACCAGTGCCTTCTAGAAGAATTAACATGTGTCAAGCTTCAAATCCAATTTTCCATTTGACATATACAAGATTGGAAACATGTCTTTCCTATTATTGTAAAGTTATTGATTGCAAAACAACCTTCAGTTCATCTATAAATTGAGCACAGATATGAGTGCTTAAGAAGGAAGAATTTGAGTAGATAAATGATGGAGGATTTTTAATTTAAATCAAGATATTTGTAACAGCTACTGGAGAGATTTATACTATGATGAGGTAGAGGATCATTGCTAGAAGGGTCACTTCAAATTAGTCACTTGGTTTTAACCTCTCCTTCTATCATTACTAAAGAGTACAGCTTATTTTTCCCTATATGCATCTGTATTGGCATTGATTTTCCATATTGCAAGATCTTAGTTGATGTATATGGTTTATGCTTTACTGATTTAGAAAAAAAACTTGAATAGACATCTGTATTATTGCTATCTTCTATTGTTTAGTGTTCATTCTTGCAGGAAGCATTTCGCACAAACCGCTTGAATTTGAAGCTGCAATGGAAGCGACAGAAGGATCCATTTAGAAGCGCTTGGATCAAAATTAAGCTCTTAATCCATTATGTGTGTCTCTTCTTAGTTAGGAGAAATAGTCGTATAGTCTTTAATCTGTTGTTCTAGACTACCACCTATCTAGGGAAGTGTGTTTTATCCGTAATTCACAATTATGTCCAACATAGGGGAGAGAGTACAACAATTTTCTGCCAGATTCAATCAAGTCTATTATTCGATACATGGTGATCTAAGACCTCCTCCTAGCTCAGCTCTCTTACATTACCTGAATTCCTTTGATCCGGAAATGGAGCTTTAGCGGAGAGAAAGGAACCTTGCAACACTTGAAGAGATGCAGAAAAATGTAGTAGATGTAGAGGCTAATTTTTTGATCAGAAGGGAAAAGCTGAAGGAAGAAGAGAAGAAGAACATTGCAGAGCACCTGACATCTTCAGAGGTAAAACTCAACATTTTGCTAAGTACAATAGAGGAAATGATGCAAAGGATCACCATGAGAGATGTATTTTCCTTTCAAGAAAAAAGAAAATATTGCAAGCCCTAAAAAATTTCCAGCTAATCCCAGCCACCATAGATCAGAAAATGGATTTGTAGATCAATCTGATGAGAAACAATCTAATATAATGTGTATGTTTGGTGACATTACCTATATTGATGATTTTCCAAAGTTCTATTAGTATGATGATGATTATGTTCTCCAAACATAGGCTAATCTTGTAGAGAAATCAACAGTTGGTTTGTGGGAGGAAGTTCAGTTTCAACGGCTTGAAAATAGTGATCAGTCGATGCATATCAGCTATGATAGTGATGAGGAAAGTCTAGAAAATTTGGAAGTAAGTGAAGGATATTTTCCTCTTTGTTTTACTTCATTTCAATTCATCAGAGATAACTTTCATGCAATCAGAAATCAACAGTATTTTAGTTTCGATGTTGAATTTGAGGTAGATAATTAACTTCTTGAGCAAGTTATTAATAAGAAACCTTCTCCTGAAATGGTTGAGGAAATCACTTGCGACATAGAATCCTCCTTATCTCCAGATTTTCTGCCACCGAATTCCATTGAATGTTGGATTGTAGATGAAGGCTTGGAAGCCGAAACATATGATCAAATGATGCAACATGATTTTGTACCACTGTGTTTTGAAGCATTTCAAAATTTAAAGGAAAATTTTCAAAATATCTCTAAAGCAAAGGATGAGCAACCTGTAGAGTGTCATGCAGTCTCATTAACACCGATGGATACGTTTCAACAGTATTTTCAAGTTTTTCATGACCCAATAGCTGATGTATTAGATGATATATGCAGTAAAATTCCTTCTCCATTAGCGAACCGTGAGCCTGAAAATATTGTTGATATAAACTTGATCCGACAGCCAACTTCATTGTTTTGTTCAGTAGGTGTTTCATTACAAAGCTCATACTAAGATTTGCAGTCATATTAGGAGAGTAATGAAGAAAATTTTTGTTTTTTTGTTGATCATTAGGAAACAATAGTTATTCACAAGTTTCAAGATCCTTTTGTCAACTTGTTGCAGTCATCGAAGAAAGAAAGCATAGATGTTAGGAAATTTTCAAAACCAAGGTATAAAGACTACCTAGAGTATAGCAGTAATATATTAGATGGGCTAGAAATCAATATGTATACCTATGAAGATCCTTTTGCAGCATTCTTGAGGTTATCCGGTGGGCTCACGCTTTGCAATTTCATCAAGATTCGATCTGTTGACAAGTTTCATGGGAGTTGCCTTTCAGTAGTTTTTTCTTCTTGCTCATAAGCAAGCACTTGCGGAGAATTTAAATAGCAGCTAGAAGGCTTACATGGTTGCATTGGTTGTTCCATTTCACTTTATCAGGTGATGTATGGATCAATTAGAGTAGGTTTTTTTGAATAAGCTCAATTTTGAGCATCTTATTCAGTTTTTCAGTTATGTTTTAGTCTGAGTCAGTTCAGTTCATTGATTCAAGTTTCTTTCAGTATTCAGTTTGGTTTTTAGCTATTGACTCTGTTCCCAACAGATAGGCACTTGGCCTATGGTGTTCTTGGCACCTCCAAGCAGCTACCATCCCCAACTGGAACCAATGTTAGTGTTAGTATTTTCATACTTCCACCAAGGATCCAAATACATTTTTGGATGTGTATCTTAGGTTTCCCACTCTAAAGAAATTTTCAATCATTCCATTAGGTCATGATATAAAATTGTTCTGCTAGTGGTTTTCCTTTTCAAGTGTCCCATTTTCCTTCACAATTATATGCCTTTTGACCCTCTTCCATGTATTCATCATGTTGAAGACAAGTCTGCTCTCATTCCACTTTTAGTCAAAGTCACTCATTGAGTCAGTTTCTTTCATTTCTCGTTAGGTCGCTAGGGTTTCATTAGGTCAAATCATTGCATTGTCTCATTTTCAATAAAGGGCAACAGAAGGTGTGAAGGTGACCCAGAATAAACTCATGATTTTTTTCAGTCAGGTTTTCCATATAAAGATGATCTGCAAGATGGTTTCAAAAGTTGTAATTTGATTTCAAATGTGAGTTTCATTCCAAGATGTAATTTTATATTTTATTTTTATTCATGTAATTTTATGTTAGTTAAAATGTAATAAGTACTTAGTCTCCCAAGGCTTCCAACTTATATTTCCACATGCGAACACATCAAATGGAAAATACAAAAATTGTCTACTTCAGCAATTGATCAAATGTCAAAGGGAGTTGTCTTGTTCCAAGGGTGCCCAATTCATCATTGTTCACAAGCACTAAATAGAGCCATACATTAGGTCATATCAGTAAGTATGAGGCCTTTCCAACTCATAAGATCATGTCTCCATCATTTTTGAAGAAATCATTCCAAGAATCAAGCCATTTGCCACTCATAGGGCCATTTTCTCTTTAAACTATGTTTTCGACCAAACAAAGAAGAATTTGATAAAAGTGAAAGAGGTTTTTTTCCCTCATAGGTCAGTAAAGAAAACCCTCCTTCATATTTTACACAGGTTTCATGGTTTTATAGCAATGTGAAAAATACAGGTGCTATGGGAGAATCGCTGCACTTATGGAGTGACCTTGGAAAAATCAAGTTTTCTCATAGATGGAGTGTCCAAATGACTTTCTTGATGAGTCAAATAATAACTATACTAAGACAAGTTTCCACTGAGCTATAATGAGCTCAATTGGGAGTTGAGGAAGGCCTCCAAAAGTTGCCTACACCAGCACTCTGCATTTATGCACCCTCATTCAACACATTTTGACTAGTCCTTGGAGAATCAACTTTTTATAGGTCAAATAAACTCCAATCAGAAAAAACAAGGTATATTGGGAAATTAGACTTCAAGATCTTTCCAACAAGCTATCTTAGGCTCAATTTTGACACCGGGAAGATCTCCAAATGTGGTCTGCAAAACAAGCTCCTTGGCACTGTTCGTTTAAAGTGGTGTTGCGCGATTACCCAGCCATGTTGCATGTTTAGCCTGAAATCATAGAGAAATTAACACAGGTGTTGTGCATTCATCACAACACTATGCTCTTACCCAGAAACATTGTGCATTAACACAGCGTAGGTTTTGAAGTTTTTCAATGATTCCATCAAGCTCTAGTTTCATCATAAATTTCTCCAAGGAGTTTTTGATCAGTAAGTGGACATAAAACACCTCTCTTTTCACATGTTTGTTATTCCATTAAAGAATTGAAAGTGTTATAGCCTATGAAGCCCTATTTTTTTATTCCTTTCCCATTTTCATCCATATTTCCCATGTTCAATCCCTAAAACATCCATCAGTCAAAAAAATATAACATCCTAGGGTTTTCTTTGACCTAAGTTATCATTTACATCATCATTTCCTCCATTTGTCATAGTTTCTCATTTCAATCCATATTCCTTTCATCCCATTCTATTTACCTTAGGGTTTTCACTAGCCTAGGATCCCTTACATATTCCCATTTCCTTAACTTCCCCGCGCCTCCATTCACTTCACACTCCTTCATTTCATTCATGCTCTCCCTAGGGTTTTGACACCAAATACATCATGGAAACCTAGCAGAGATGAAATTAGCAAGCCTAAGAGGGTTGATTTGGGCACATTGGTACATACCTATCAAAGAGGTCATAGGCATGTGTTTACTTCACTTGGAGTGAAAGGGGCCATGCCTTATTCATCAACACAGCAGATAGAAAAAGGTAAGGAAAAGGTAATAGAGCCAAACATTGATGATTGGGAGGGAAAACATGAGATAGAGCATGAATTTCAGTTGATTTACCTAGGTGAGGAAAATGAAGACAAAATCACCAATGTAATTCTTAAAGGAAAATAAGCATGGTTTCAGAGGTTCAAACAACACTTGGAGTAGCTCTTGGCCAAGGCTCAAAAGGACAGTGACATTTAAAGGAAAATGGAAAAGCATTATGCCATGAGGAACAAAATTGGAAGGCCCAAGCTCAAACGAGCCCATACAAATATTCAAGATTTGATCGAGAAAAAGGATAAGAAGAGGTTAGACATACTTGATAAGGTGTCCCTTCATGCCTCAAGCCATTGATTAGCAAGTAACCTCATACATTTTGGAAATTTTTTGGCACATTTCGCACTATAGTGAAAATTTTGGTTTTTGAGCAATTTTGACAAACAAGAACTTTGCTAAATGCATAGTGCCACTGGTGTTGCGCTCTTTTTGGGGGCATTCAATTGCAAAATGGCCACCACCATCATGTTCATAGTGATGAATACATAAACCCTAGCAAGGTTAAGAAAATTTGGAAGAGAACTGGTCCCTCAAAAGTGCAAAAAACCACCAAATCTTCATGTTTCTACCTCCTTTTTTACCTTGGCGCTACACATTTACCAGTCTTGAGAGAACAGGTTTTTGACAGGGCAGATGGACAACGTTTTGGAAACTGGAGGCATATTTTGAAACTAGACTTAGAGAGATTTCCAATGAGCTATTATGGAGTTGATTTGGACATCAGGAAGGCCTCCAAAGGTTGCCTGCAAGACAGAATATTTTTTCTATCATGGTGCTCCATGTTTACCAGGAAAATGCAGTTTTCATCATCTTCAGCAAAATTTTGACATTTTACTTGGGAAAATGAGAAAATTACTGATGTAAATGGTCATGTTGAATGTTAATGTCATGTTTTAACTTTCATCTAGGGTAGATGCATTAGATAAGTCTTCTAGAGGTCAAATGAATCAGTTTCCTTTCTTTTAGAGGCAAATCGTTCAGTTTTCCTAGTCTTCAGATTCTTATTTGAGAGTAGGTGAAATTGATCCCTATCTCATGGATTTGACTCCCTGAGGCTAGGGAGAGTGGTTTTGAGATCTATTTAATGTATTTCTCTGTCATTTGTAGGGGTTGGACCTACTTAGATATTTGTTATCTCAAGATACATTCTGTATCAGTTTGGATTGGAAATTAATGAGAAATTTGTAGCTATTTATTTGGGATCCATGTGGTATGCAGTGTTTGACATATTTTCTTATTTTTTATCATTTGTATGAATGTATTGTAGCTCATAAACCATTTTCATGTCTATGATATGCTTAATTTCAAGTTGAAAGGCATAATTCGTGTTTCATGCTCTGTTTTGGGGAATTTAACATAATTTGTTTATTTTCTTCAGTTTAGGGAGAATTCATTTCAGATGCTCTTCCTAACTCCTCACCAGTCTATTCAACTCACCATAATCATCTTTTAATTTCAAACCTTCTACCTACCTTGCCCTTTAGAACCCCTGCATATTTTTACCTAATTTCCTTGCCCTAGCTGTTTGACTCCTCCTGATCCAGCAAACTCTACAAAATCAAAATTAAAACCCTGAGCTACTATACCTAGCCTAAAATATTATTTCCTCAGTCATTTTGGTTGTGAGATTTAAGGAGATATCTCTCTCCTGGCCTAGTAAGACTAGATACTTGGCTAAGTGTGGTTTGAGGTTACCTCAAGATTGCCTCTTTCTGCCTGAGGTTCAATCTGAGTGATAACAGTTTGAAACTCCCAAAGGACTCCCACCTATTCATGATAATGATCATGTTATTCATTTGATTCCAGGAAGTGTTCCTCCAAACATCAACCCTTAAAAATATCATTATTTCCAAAAGAGAGAAATTGAACGTATGATTTCAGAAATGCTAGAGGCTAGTATAATTCAACCTAGTGAAAGTTCTTTCTCTGCTCCAGTATTATTGGTGCACAATAAGGATGGATCATGGCGCATGTGTCTGAATTATAGGGAGCTCAATAAACTCACTGTTAAAGATAAATTTCCCATTCCTGTGATTGATGAATTATTGGATGAATTACATGGAGCAATTTATTTTACCAAGTTGGATCTTCATTCAGGATATCATCAAATTAGAATGAAAACTCAAGATATTCTGAAAACAACATTTATAACTCATGAGGGTCATTATGAATTTTTTTTCATGCCTTTTGGCCTTACCAATGCACCTTCTACATTTCAAGGGTTTATGAATTCCATTTTCAAACCCTTAGAAAATTCCATGTTCAACATGTTGACAGGGTGCTCAAACTATTGGAGGAGAAACAATTATATGCAAAAACATCCAAATGTTTCTTTGGAGTAAAAGAGGTGGAGTATTTGGGTCATATTATATCTCACGAGGGTGTTAAGGTAGACCCTAACAAAATTAAAGCCATTAAGGAAGGAAAGTTCACATAACCATAAAGCAGTTGCGCAGATTTTTCGAGTTAACAAAGTATTATCACAAGTTTGTTAAGAATTATGGGAGAATAGTAGCACCTCTAACAAAATTATTCAAGAAAGATGAATTTTCATGGACTCTAGAAGCAACTAAGGCATTTGAATGTCTTAAAGATGGAATGTGCCTAGCACCAGTTTTAGCTACACCAGACTTCACAAAAACCTTTATTGTGGAATGTGTTTTCTCAGGAAATAGAATTGGTGTTGTTTTAATGCAAGAAGGAAGACCCATTGCTTTTGAAAGTCGTCCAATCAAAGGAAAGTATTTAAAAAAGGCTATTTATGAGAAGGAAATGTTGGAAATACTACATGCACTAAATAAATGGCGACCTTACCTAATGGGAAGACACTTCAAGGTAAAAATTGATCATGATAGTCTTAAACACTTTTTGGAACAAAGAATATATTCAAAAGAGCAGAAAAAATGGGTCACAAAGATGTTGGGTTATGACTTTCAAATCATCTACAAAAAAGGGAAGCTAAATGTTGTTGCAGATTCACTCTCAAGAAAGGATGAAGAGGTGGAAGCATTGCTTTGTGCCATTTCTATTATTCAACCAGATTGGATAACCGAAGCAGGGGATGAATGGAATAAGGATGAAGAAGTTTGGACACTCATTCAAAAGTTGCAACAAGATCCTAGTACATCTAATACATTTAGTTGGAAAAATGGTTCCTTATGGTACAAAGATCGCTTATATATTTGCAAGAATTGTCAACTAAAACAAAATATTATTTTGGAATTGCACACTTCTCCTTTAAGAGGACACTCAGGATTTTTAAAATCTTACCACAGGGTGAAGAAATAATTTTTTTGGGATGGCCTTAAATCTGCTATTCAAAATTTTGTGGCGAAATGTTTGGTTTTCCAGCAAAATAAAGTTGATACAATTAAGACCCTGGGTCTTCTACAACCTTTATCCATTCCAATTCAACACTGGGAGGAGATTTCAATGGATTTTATCACAGGTTTACCTAAGTTTGAAGGAAATAGTGTCATCATGGTGGTAGTTGATAGACTTACCAAGTATGAACACTTTTGTGCACTATCTCATCCATTTAAAGCAAGTACAGTTGCTACTGCATTTATGGAAACAATTCAAAAGCTACATGGAAACCCGAAGATTATTGTAAGTGACAGAGATCCTATGTTTACAGGAAATTTTTGGACAAGATTATTTTCTTGTTTGGGTACTCAACTAGCTCATAGATCATCTTATAATCCTCAATCTGATGGTCGAACTGAGATAGTGAATAAATGTTTGGAAGGATATCTTCGTTGTTTTGTATCTGATAAGCAAGCGCGATGGGTCAAGTGGTTACCTCTCGCTGAATGGTGGTATAACGCTTCCTTCCATACTGTAGCAAAAATGACCCCATTTATGGCACTTTATGGATATCATACACCATCCATCACATCTTATTGAAGGGAAAATTATAGGGTTCAAGCAGTGGAAGATCACATCGAGCATCAACAAGAAGTTCTCGAACTCTTAAAGGATAACCTAAATTTGGCACAAAATCAAATGAAACAACAGGCAGATCAACATCACAGTGAGAGAATTTTTAATGTAGCAGACTAGGTATTTTTATGGCTACAACCATACAAACAAATGCCCCTCAAGGAAGCTAAGAAGAATAATAAATTATTGCCAAATTACTATGGTCCTTACAAGGTGTTGCAAAAGATTGGTACTATGGCATACAAATTGGAGCTTCCTGCTTCTTCATAAGTGCATCCAGTTTTCTATGTTTCATGCTTAAAGAAGGTTATAGGGGACAAACTTCTAGTTCAAACAATATTCCTAGAAATTGATGAGGAAGGAAAAACTATATTTTAAACTGAAGCAGTCACGAAAAAATTAA
Organism: Pinus albicaulis; assembly: GCA_034641835.2. Taxonomy (NCBI): domain Eukaryota; kingdom Viridiplantae; phylum Streptophyta; class Pinopsida; order Pinales; family Pinaceae; genus Pinus; species Pinus albicaulis. Next base: position 774,439,637 of record CM076584.1, on the reverse strand, counting down.
CTCGACGGCTACGAAATCGATCAATTTTAGAGTATCCCATCAAATGGAAGAACTTACACACTGAAGATCCTACATGGGAGGATGATAATTTTATACAGAAGCACCTAGAGCTACTCAAGCGTTGAGGACAACACTTTTTTGAAGGAGAGGAGCATGTTAGGTCCCTATATTACTAGTATAGTCCCTTATTGTTGTTATTGTAACCCCCTTATTGTTATTGTTGTACCCATGTAACTCCCATATTATGATTATTGTGCCCTTGCATTATTATTGTTAGGTAGGCTAGGATTACATTGTGGCCCCATGGAATCCTATATATATAAAGGAGGTCTTTTCATTTGTATCATCCAAGAATTGTTCATTTATGTAATGTATTGGAGGTTTCCCCCTCGAAATGGCTTATTTTTAAGGCGTTGATCTCTCTTTTCTTCTATTTTTGGAGTTGGTTTCTGTTGAAGAGGTAAATCCCCTCTACGGACAGAGGCGATCCCTACTAGCCCAGATCGGGTCTAGTAACAATCAGACACGTAGTGACATAGGTCTCTAGTTACAAAAATGATGAAACATAACGAGTTGCCTACCTCGGGTCCTACGCAATGGTCATCGAAGAAAGGATGACGCCTCTCGTCCTTCGCTTTGGCAGATCACAATCCTTCCTCTTAGCACGTCCGAACACCTGCACACATGTGAAGAAACACAACAATACACAACATAGAATCTAAATCTTGTAACCATACATCAGTCAGAGAGGATGTAATTCATTGCATCAAAACAAAGACACATGAATGAAACCATAATCAAAGTCGCTTATCATTAATAATAAAAAAGGAAATATACAACCCAAATATCTGACGTTGGATCTTCTTTTGGTGGGGTCGACAGCAGAGCATGTCTCAATGAAGCTTTTTGGGAATGGGACAAAGCTCTCTCTCTCTTCAGCTTGGCTCTCAAAGGCTGTCTGGAGATAGTCTCCTTGCTATAAGTTCAACTCTTACTTCTAGCTTGCTAAGGGAAAATGGCAAGCTTATATAGATGGTGGAAGGGGAGTTGGGATCCCCTACAATTTTGGGATTGGCCCTATCCTCAAGGAAGCTTCCATGATAGGTGGAAAACCACCTCCCATACATGAAGATCTGGAGCCAAACCTCCCAACTCATTTTAGAGACTCGTTCAGGAGTTTGTTGGAATCAAACTTCTGCCATTTATTTTTTTAAAATAATCCTTATTAAACTTGGTGCGAGAAATATACTGGGATAGAGCGCCATTGGCGTGCCCTCTTTGGTGGATTTTCCCCATTGGTGTGAGGGCTGAACTGGCTAGTCGCGCCAAGGCCAAAAGATCAGTTTTTAGGGTTTTTCAAAGGAAAATTTCTTCATAGGAATGATTGTCCATGTAAAGGTGGATTCCATAAAAGCGGTTTCAGGTTATTTCACTACTCACAGGTCACGAAAGAGGCCCTCCAATGTGCGGGACGGGGGATTGTAGGGACAGTGAAAAATTACTATGTAACAAATGCCCACTAAAGCATGAGGCCCGAGAGAGAGAGAGAGGGGTGAAATGCTTTACGAGAACGTGCCCAAATAAAAACACTACTGTCAAATACAACTAATATCTCAAATACATGATATGTGGTATGGGCGCAGCCATCCATAATAGAGTATATAATAATCGGGATCCAAGGTATGGACGCAGTCATCCAAAAAGGATCAATAAGCAAACTCAAGTATGGTCCCAGCCATCCAATCAATGAGTCATGTGACCAATCATGATAATCCACAAAATCTGCAACCTAGATTCCAGCAGACAAACCCAGGGTGTTGCGCTTTATCTCGACTCGCACAGAGTACAAGTCCTAGCATATGAATATGTGAGCTGAAGTCGAACATGCAAAAACATCGTCTAATTACCAGCCAATGATGAAAACCATTAACAGACGCGAGAGGAACCACCAATAATGACGATGGCCCTCAAGGTACTATAGGTACAAACCATGAAATGTGAACAGTGAGCTGGCGTCGAACACCCGCAGAATAATTTGATAGAAGGCCAGTGATGAAAACCTTGCGTCGAATGTGAAGAACCTTCCATTGAGGCATGAAAGCTCCAAGGTACCTGAAGAGAGTCTCTAGATCAGCTTCCTGGATAATGATCTGAAGTTGACAAGAAGTGACCTTGATCGAAGGTGGGCCATAGTGTTTCCCACATCATTGATGCGAGACAGAGGAACATAATGTTTGTGAATCAGGATCAGTAGAGAATCAGAGGAGGGTTGAAAACTGCAGAGGTCAACTTCTCTTGAACATATCGGCGACACGACACTGGATTTGGAAATATTTGACATCAAAAGATCTGAGATCATGATGTTGCGGCAAAGAGCAGATGAGAGGTCAAAAAGGATAACCCAAACCCATGGAGGCAAGCAGAAAATGAGATGAGATGTCCCCAACCTGACAAGAATGCAGACAAGTGCCATGTTCAAGAGCGACATACTACCGATAGGACGATGATACTGGTTTCATTTTTTCCCTGCCATTTCTAGCGAGTACCCCAATTATTTTTTAGAACAAGCTTGAAGGGGATAGCATATGCTTGTGATATAAGTTTGTCCTTCAGAAAAATCCAACCTAGTACATTTAACGAGCCCTAGGAAGGAGGAGCTCGAGTAACGTCATTGCGACGAAGTCCGATGTCATCAGGTTTTAAAGATTTTGAAAAAGGAAGAAATTGGCGTCTTTTCACGTTTAGAGAGTTTGAAAAGACAACGGAAAATAAAACTCTAGCATTCCCTTTTCATAGATAGTCCCACAGATCCGAAAAGGTAGAAAACTATGTCTGAGAGAACCTCCTAGTCGCGATAGGCTAGGGTATTCCTTTTTCGTAAATAATATATCCTAGACCGAAAAAGGGGTAAACTTATACTAGGTATATGTCGTTTTGCAACCATTTAACGAGTTCAAAACAACAAGCGTCTTGGAAATCTTTTCAATTTTAGAGAGTCAGAAAAGAGTTGAAAGGTGACTCCTCCTGCAGGAACGAGTGGTATAAAGGGTAGCAACTAGTTTCGGTAATGGTGGAACTACTCTGAACATGATAAAAGTCAAGAGGCTGGCGAACAAGACCACTCATCACAGCAGTTCCTCGGGAATGGGTAAAACAACCAAGTGAAGGCATATGATCTGCCGAGCAGATAGGGACGGTGGAATGAGAAAACCAAGGCTCATCTGGCAAAATAGGCTGATAAAATGGCAATCACGAGATGTAAAATGGGAATGGTTTCATTTTTACACAAGCTTGAAATCAGAAAACTCTTCTTGAAGTTGGTTTCATGTTTACACAAGCTTGAAACAAAGATAAACTATGCTTGAAACCAGTTTCATTTTTACACAAGCTTGAAACAAAGATAAACTATGATTAAAAAATTTTGCATGCCCCCAGCATGGTGACTCAATTCGAGGTACATGCCCCCAAAGCTTCAGTCGATAGGAAAGGAAGATGGAGTGAAGGTTCAAAACACAAGAGTAAGAGAGACTCGACCTGAATTTTACGGAATCTAACAAAACTCGAATTAAACGGGAACACATTTCATTGTTTTAACGAGGTTGACACACTTAAAAGAACTTTCCTCAAGATACCTTGTTTCATTTTTTAAGGAGCTTGACACAAGACCAGTAACTCTACTCTGATAGACCTTGTTTCATGGTTTAAGGAGCTTGACACAAGCAGATGAACCATGCTCCAACGAGCTTGTTTCATTTTTTAAGGAGCTTGACACAAGAAAATGAACTCTGCTCTAATGACCTTGTTTCATTTTTTAAGGATCTTGACACAAGAAAACAAACTGTGCTCCAACAGACCTCATCATAATGAATAAGAAGTCATCGCTTCCAAGGGTTGCCCGTCCGATGGAAGGAAAACATCTTGGAAGTCTAGACCCAATGCCCCCAACACATGATGTATAATGGCACTATCACTGAATACAAGCACAGGACATGTAGCTACATAATTGACATGCGGTAGGGATGACACAACCAACGGATAAAGATCCAGCAGGGATGATGGTGGACTAGCTGCCATATTCAGACCAAAGAACGCAAGCTGATCGATGGTCACGATCTGACCTTGGTGCAGAAAACACATCACACGAAAGAGGGAGGAGACAAGTGCTCCCATGGCATAAGTATAATCGCAGCCCAAGAGTAAATTAAAGTCCAAGGGGCCAAGAACAACCATCACGTCCATATGGACAGTTTTCCCTCCTAAAGTAACAGGCAACTTCAGAAGGATCCCTAACGATTGACTAGTTCCTATGTTAAATGCCAACAGATTTTGCGTAACAGGTACAAGCAGAGGCAAACCAAATGCTTTCCAAGTAGTTGAGAATAAAATACTAACAGATGCACCTTCATCTATAATAGTGCTGGGTACGACCAGATCAAAGGTCTGTACCGTGATATCAAAGGGCACATAAGATGGAAGGCAGTATCCTGCAAATCAACTCCAATCAAAGGAAGCGACCAAACCACTCAGAGGGGCTACCATCAAACCGAGATGGTCTTCCCTTGGTGTTACGATAGAAGAAGGAGCATCCTCCATGACCTCCATCATGGAGGCAGAAGGAGTATCTTTCAAGACCTCTATCATGGGAGGCGAAGGAGCAGCTTCTTGAGGTATAGGGACAGGAGAATATTTCTACAAGTTCGAGGAATCTGAAGAAACAAGAAGAACTTGAGGGATATGAGATCCACTCTCGACGGAAAAGACCTGGTGCACTGAAGACAGGGCCAGCTCAACCAATCCCACGACCAATGGTTGGTCAGGAATGGATTCATTATTTGGACTTTCTGGGGGAGAGGGATCGACCAAGGGTGACTCTTGACTGATCGTTGAATCAACTGGTGAAGGACTCAAAGAAAGTTGTTTGTAACCGGCCGAAAGGCATGGTGCAGAAACAGTCAAGTTGTCCAAAACTCTCTTGGCATCATCCATATATGGACAAAGGTGAATGGCATGGTGCCCTTCACACAACTTACAGGGATTGGTGAGCTTACCCTGCTTCTTAGGATCTTTACCAGCGCTAGCTAAATACGTGCCCCCAACCTAACTCCCAGAAGCCAAAGGCAACAGCGGATGACCATTGGACCATACTTCGAGCACCTCGAGAATGCCAGGGAAATCTCGAAGAAAATGGTTTCCCTGGCACAACATGCAAGGGAACTTAATTTTTTGTGGAGGGTTGGAAGTTTTATCAAAAGCTGACGTTTTGGAAGCAGTAGTTATATCCTTAGCCTCTCGCTTATCTAACTTCTTCTTCTTTGTCTTCTTCTTCTTCTTCTTAGCCACCTTGGTACTATAATCCAAACTTTCACCAGACGAAGTAGAAGAGGAGGACGCAGAAATAGGAAGAGAAGGGGAGAGGACCACCTTAGAATCAACATGGCATTGTTCAGGCGGAGGAACTGATTGAACAGTAGCCGGGGCATTCGAGACCACAAAGGTTGAAAACAACTAAACAGGCAACCCAACAGTTAACCCAGGAAGGGACAACGTTGCCATATAAGGAGCACCAACATTTCCAAAAGCAGGAAAAGGACTAGGATTCCCATCGGAGGGATTCCTTGGTTGGTGAACTCTGGAAATGTTGCCATCGGAGACGACCTAAAAATACACTAAGGACAAAAATTCTAACCAGGAATATTTCGTGGGTGATTAATTTTATGACATTGAAACTAGAAAATCTCATTGTTTCATGTTTTAAGAGTCTAGAAACGAGTAAAATATGACTCTATCACTTTCAGTTTGGAAACAAGCGTGAAAGGACAAGCGCTTGACGATCTTTTCAAATTTAGGGATTCAGTAAAGATCAAACTGACTGCTCTGGTAATCTAGGTAAATAGGTGTACCAGATATCTGTGAACTGCAAAATACACCTTGGGAAAAAATGAAAAATAAATCAACCAAGGACTTGACATACGTGCAGGTAATCTCCTTGAATGTTGTGTCTGGTGTATCATGGGTATAAGGCGGTAGACTCGGCTTCCTACAGATAAAGGATAGCAACCTAGTGGGGTCTCCCTTTATATACACGACGGTACGGGGAGCACAAGTCCGTACTAGTGTTATCTAAAGCCAAGAGGTGAATGACAGGTACTAGGTTTAACGACGCCAGAACACGTCACTAGCCTAGACCTCTAGATATTTCGTTAATGTTTCAATGTTGCCTTAAGGTAAATTGAGTAAATTTTAGATTTGATCTTCAATTATGTTTCAATTTCAAGCCCTACCAAATGTTATGTCTCAAAAATCTTCTAAATGCACACTACATGCCACTACAAATCACTTTTTTCGATGAATAGCTAACTACTGAAAGGTTGAGAGCTTTTCAAACAATAACAAAATGATCACAAAACAACCACTCCTATCTCTAATGCACTTTAATGAAACTAAAAGCTTTTCCTTTAGAGTTATATAACACTAATAATGCAGAAAAGTTTTCAGTTTTCACTAACTAATCAAAAGCAAAAATAATTGTGTTTTTTTGTTTATTCAATGTTTTAGAGCAAAATGCACCAAACGAAATGAAAAACTAATAAAGAGACCAATTGGAGAAATTATAACGAATGAGTGAAAGCAAGCAAGTTCACTCAGCGCAAACATACAATCAGAGCTCAAACTGATAGAGAAATCCCTCAAATCAAAGAGGAAACCCAAAAGACTCATACAAACTGTGCGATCTAGGCTCGAAATGAGACAAAGTGAGTTTCGAATGGATAAGAGAGCGACCACTCAAATAATGCAATGATACAATGGAAACCAACCAAACGAATGCAAGGAAGAAAAAACGAAGTTGAATGAACAAGAGAAAACCAAAAACTCCTATGGGAGGCTCAGCACACAATAGCACCTAGATGCCTTAGGGCTATAATGTCAAACTGAAGGTAGAGGGCAAAAAACCGGAGCATGGAGGTCAAACATAATCAAAAAGGACTTCAAGGCACTCAGACAGTTAGAAAAACAACACCAAAACGAAAAATCAAACTCAAAGGGCTCAAAAACAAGTAAACCCTAGCACCAAACAGGGTTGCCGCAACTATTTGGCTGTATCTAGCGCCAAAACAGGGTTGGTGCGGGCGCCTAACTAGAAAAAAGTGTCATCTGGCATGACTGTTAGGCTAAAAATTTCACCAATTGAGTTCACTAATGGCAGAAATGAAAAAGAGCAAGCCAAGAGTAGATTAGGTATGGTGGGAGCTGAACAGAGGTTTTACACCAAAAATAGACAGACCAGGAGAGAAAATCAAGTAGAAAGAAGCCAAAAGCAATCGAAAGAGACAAGAAAAAATCCAATCAAACTCCCCAACAGAGTCACCAGTTTGTTGATGAGGTAAATCCCCTCTGCGGATAGAGGCGATCCCTACTAGCCCAGATCGGGTCTAGCAACAATCAGACACGTAGTGATGCAGGTCTCTAGTTACAAAAATGACAAAACATAATGAGTTTCCTACCTCAAGCCCTACGCAATGGTCGTTGAATAAAGGATGGCGCTTCCCATCCTCCACTTTGGCAGATCTCGATCCTTCCACTTAACACGTCCGAACACCTGCACACATGTGAAGAAACACAACGATACAGAGCATAGAATCTAAATCTTGTAACCATACATCAGTCAGAGAGGATGTAATTCATTGCATCAAAACAAAGACACATGAAAGAAACCATAATCAAATTCGCTTATCATTAATAATAACAAAAGAAAGATACAACCCAAAGCTCTGATGCTGGATCTTCCTTTGGCGGGGTCGACAGCGAAGCATGTCTCAATGAAGCTCGTCGGGAATGGGACAAAGCTCTCTCTCTCTTTGGCTTGGCTCTCAAAGGTTGTCTGGCGATAGTCTCCTTGCTATAAGTTCAGCTCTTTCTTCAAGCTTGCTAAGGGAAAATGGCAAGCTTATATAGATGGTGGAAGGGGAGTTGGGATCCCCTATAATTGTGGGATCGGCCCTATCCTCAAGGAAGCTTCCATGATAGGTGGAAAACCACCTCCCATACTTGGAGATCCGGAGCCAAACCTCCCAACTCATTTTAGAGACTCATTCAGGAGTTTGTTGGAATCAAACTTCCACCATTTATTTTTAAAAAACAATCCTTATTAAGCTTTGCATGAGCAATATACTGGGATATAGCGCCAGTTGGCACGCCCTCTTTGGTGGATTTTCCCCATTGGCGCGAGGGCTAAACTGGCTAGTCGCGCCAAGGCCAAAAGATCAGTTTTTAGGGTTTTTCAAAGGAAACTTTCTTCAGAGGAATGATTGTCCCTATAAAGGGGGATGCCATAAAAGTGGTTTCAAGTTATGTCATTTCTCACAGGTCACGAAAGAGGCCCTCCAATGTGAAGGACGGGGGATTGCAGGGATGGTGACAAATTACTGTGTAACAGTTTCATAACATTCATCTTGTAGGAACTTCATCACAGGAAGAGTTAATTTCGAAGGAATTACAGCATCAGTACCATATACAAGCTGAAATGGAGGCATTCCAAGGGATTTTTTACCACTTACTCTATCTGCCCACGGAGCATGTATCAGCCGAGTGTCCTAATTTCTCTTATTTTCAGTCAGCATTTTCTTAATGATCCTCACCAAAATTTAATTGGATGACTTGGCAAATCCATTACATTGAGGGTAATAAGGCATGGAATGAGTTAATTAAATCCCATATTGCTGACAAAAATTGTACATCTTAGCAGACTTAAAGGCCATTGCATCATCAGTTACTAATTTCTGTGGATAACCAAATCTTGACATAATGTTTTCCAATAGAAATTTGATAATTACCATATCAGTAGAATTCCTGGTTGGCACAGCTTCGATCCATTTAGTAAAATATCTATAGCTATTAGAATCCATATATGTTGTCCTAATGAAGGTGGATGAATTTCACCGATGAAGTCTAGCCCCCACTACTAGAAAGGAATATCTGCTGAAATAGGAATGAGAGGTAATGGTAGAAATTTCTGTTTACCAACAAATTTTTGACATTTGACACAGCTCCTGACTTTGGCAAAAACATCAGAGAAAAGAGTTGGCCAATAATAGTCATCTCTTAATATTTTGTTTGTAGTGGCTCTCCAATACAAATGCCCTCCACACACTCCTGCATGTATCTCTGTCATAATCTCCTGGGATTATACTTCATCTACACATCTTAACAAGACTCCAACAAGATCCTTCTAGTAAATATGGTATTCCGAAATGCAATACTTCACAACTCTCAATTTAAAAGCTCCCCTTTTAGACTTCTTCATTTTAGGTGGAGAGTTGAAATTTAACAAAAATTAAACCATATCCTTGTACCAATCTGAATTAAATATTTCACGATAATTAGCAATACCTTCTCCATCTTATCCTTCAATTGCCTCTACATTCAGATTTAAAGCTATGCAGTTAGATTCAGCCATCAAGCGAGCCAAGCCCTAACCTTTTATCAATTTATTTGGTTTGATTTTGACATCAAATTCCAGAATTTTGGTCAGTCACCATCCCCTTCTGCCATCTGTATCTAGTTGCAGCAACACATATTTAACAGTCATGTCAGGTACAAAAGAAATTATTTTTGAATGAAACACATAAACTCGAAAAGACTTCAAGCATTAACTAGTGCATATGCTTATTTTCAGTCAAGTTGTACTTTAATTCAACATCCCTTAAAGCACGACTGAAAAATGAAATAGGCTGCTCCAAAACCTCATTGTTCTTCTATAGTAAGACAGCTACAATTGTTTCTTTTAAAGCATATGAAAAAATCATAAAATCCTTTTCAAAATCAAGACTAATCAAAATTGGAGCTTCAATCAAGGCAGACTTAATTGCTGAAAAAAAATAAAAATAAAAAAAAATAAAAAAAATAATAATTTATTTTCTTCATCTCGCCACTTAAATTCTGCATCTTTTTCCAGCAAGACATTTATATGTTTTATCAGCTCTGCAAAGTTAGGAACAAAACGCCTCAGAAAATTGGTTTTCCCTAAAAATGACTGCAATTCTTTTTTATTTCTTGGAAAACCAATCTTTTGAATAGCTTCTACTCTTCCCGGATAAATATAGATGCCACTTTCTGTTACAATATGTCCCAATAACTTACCTTCTTGGACAACAAGATATGACTTTTTTGGATTTAATGACAAACCAAACTTTCTCCATTTGTCAAAAACTTGTTTCAAATGTTTCAAGTGGTCTTCATCAGATTTTGAATAGACTGTGATGTCATCCAAATAGATGACTAAAAATCTGTCATTTTCTCTTGCAAAGGCAATATCCATTACCCATTGAAATTGTGTGCCTTAATTCATCAAACCAAATGGCATTTTTTTGTACATGAATGTGCCCCAGAGTGTGGTAAATGTTGTCTTTTCTATGTCTTTCCTCTCAACTGAAATCTGATTATAGCCTGAAAAGCCATCAATCATTAACAATCTTTTGGATCCTACAACCTTCTGCAAGATATAATCCATCTTGGGTAGTGGATAATTATCTTTCAATGAACACTGATTCAAGTTGCAAAAATTGACACAAATCCTTATTTCTCCATTCATTTTCCAAACTGTAACTATATTAGCTACCTAGTTAGAAAATTTCAAAGGCATAATAATCTTTGCTTTCCATAATTTTCTAATTTCTTTCGGATTGATGTGTCTGATTTTTTGTGCTACAGTCTTTGCATATGCTTTCAAAGGAATCTTGTGCTCCATTATGCTCATATCATAAGTTTTCAGTTCACTATATCAGTAAATCCTTTCAGCAGTTTCATATATTTGGTTCTGGTTTCCAGAGAAAGGAATTTGGACACTTTGACTAATTTTGGTTGATCTTTCATACCAATGTTACATTCTATTGTACTTTCCCCAACAACTTTGCTTTCAGGCTTGAGAAAAACATCATTATTGTCGAACAGTATTTTCTAAAGGAACTAAACCCTTAGGAATATAGTTAGTTTTCATATCTATAATGTTCTTCCCAGCCATGGTTTTCTTTAAAGGGCTACTATTTTTGTTTTCAACAATATCCTGCTCATCATCAATTTTTATGTCTGCAAACTCTTCAACACACTCTAAAAATTTCTGAAATTCCTTGTCATCCTCAAACGCTTTCTAGTGTTTGATGTTATCAGGAATTGAAGGTATGTTTTTTATTTGAACATCATAGGTTGCCTTGACATCTAGAGGAACTTTGAAATTACTAGCAGCAATAGCTAGTGAATCATAAATTTGATTTTATTCTCCATTGACAAAATTTATATTATATGTTAAAAAGTAATGCTCAATGAAATCCCAGACTTCATTCCTATAATTCTTCAATTTGGAATTTTTCACTTGGTAATTGTTTCTCACCTGCTTAATCACCAACTCTGAATCACCATAATCAATTAGTTGTTCTTCTCCCAAATCTTTCATTGCCTTCATACCCAACATAAGCACTTCATACTCAGCTGTGTTGTTAGTGGTAGCAAATTCCAATTTGTATGATATAGTTACCTTCTGCTGAGTAGGAGAAATGAGGACTACACTGGCTCATGATCATTCTGTTGATGGCTCCATCAAAGTACAATTTCCAAATATTTCCTCCTTCTAAATGCTTCTCATTTTCACCTTGAAAGTGTTGTTTTTCACTTATTTTAGGCTAGAAATCATTATCATATGCAGCAAGGTGCAGAATTGATGACCCCAATTCTTTTTCTTCATCATATATCGGATGGTTTGATGGATTGTGTTGATCACTAATAATATAGGCCATTTGGGTTTCCCTATACAGCCTTCTGAATTCCCCTCCAAATACTGGAATGGTAGCATGACATGTCCTTCTAAAGGTTAACTCCCAATTTCTTAGACCAAGATCTGGAAATTAAAATTTCAAATCTAGAAGGAATATTGGCAGCCACAATACCCATCACTAAGATCTTCATAGGTAGTTGGTTAAGGGAAACAACTAAGTCCTTAATCAGTCCTAGAAACTTGAATTTTTTGGATTCAAAGGTGTAGAGGTCATGGTATTGCTTGGTGATCTCTAATCCCAATTCATCCATCACTTTCTTTGGCATGAGATTGTGGGAAGCCCCAAAATCTAACAAACCATTATGCAGAAATTTATCATGTATATTGAGTGACAGGTAGAAAGGCAGTGAGTTATCATCATTTTTGTCTTGGACATGACAGCCTAGATAAATAGTGGGATGCTCATCCTCAAGGTTGATTGAATCTGGAGCAAGAGGAGGCTATAGCAGACTTTTAAAAGACTCTTTGTATGTTGGATTTTACAATAATTCCAGGAGTGGGAATGGAATTTTGATTTTATTCAATTCAGATTTGAAACTAAAATGAATTGGAACTAATTCTTTATTTTCTGCAATAATTTTAACAATTGGGGCAAAATTTTGAGGTGGAGGAACCTCATTGACCTTAGCCTTGTTTTTAGCAGCTTGTTTATCTGAATCGGATTTTTGTTGAAGCTGCTGAACAGGAACTTTGGACCTCAAAGGGTAATTTCTGTTTTGAACTTCTTGATGTTTTTTGTTCATTTTGTGCATAAATTTGAGCATTCACATCATCTGAAAATGGACAGATCTTTGATCGATCTTCATATTCCTGCAATTTCAAACATGTTGACTTTGAAGTATCTCCAACAAGGTTTATTTTTTCATTTTATTCTTCATTTCCTTGTTGTTCTTCTTCAAATTATTCAAAGGAGGCTGAACATTTTGATCATCAGCATTCCTCCTTGGGCGCTGTAGGATTTTTTGAGGCTGAAAAGGCCTCCTGGAGGGAGCCTGATTTATATTAGCTTTGTTTTGATTGGCTCTAGCAGTTGATTTATTTTCTACCTCTAATTTTGACATCTTAGAAGCAAGCTCCTTGATCGATTTTGACATTTGATCGATATTTTCTCAGGCTAAAAGAGACTTAGAAGAAGAAGGTTTTTCTTCTTTCATCTTCTTTTTGTCTTTTGCTTCCTTTTATTCCTTCATTTTTAATTTATTAGAAGCCATGAGATTAGAGTGCACTCCAATTGCAGCCTCCTTCTTACTTTTCAGTGCCTGTGATTTTTCAGCCCTCAACCATAAGGCAAAATCAGAATCTAAATCATTTGAAAAATGTATCATAGTTGTGGTTTCAGTGGGTTTAATTTCTTCAGGAATTTTCTGATAAATCTTATTAAACCTTTTAGTAAAATCAGCTAGTGACTCATCTTCCTTCTTCTTAAAAGTTCCAAATTCTGTAAGATAATAGACATAGTCTTTCCTATCACCCCAATGCCTCACAAATATCTCTTCTAGTTCATCAATTTCTGTTATTGAATTTGGAGCTAAACTTCTTAACCATTTACGAGCTTCACCATCCAAGCTTTGAACAAAGAGTTTTGACCAGACATCTTCATGTTCAATATTATAATTTTCAACATAACTATAAAAAGCCACTAAGTGTTCCTTAGAAGAAATTCCTTCTCCCTCCCCAATGTATTTCGAAATATATTTCAAGTAATCTCCTTGGGGAAGTGGATGCAAGGGTTGAGGGAGAACAAGTGGCGCATATCTCATAACCACTATCTGTTGCATCCTTGTAAGGGCAGGTTGGGCCATATTTTGCTGATGTAAAACTGATGTAGCTATTTGGGAAATAGGAATTAAATTTTTGAATTATGATTCTGATTTAGGACAGTAGAAAATTGGGGATCTTGAGCTGATTTTTCAAGCTTTGGAACTGAAAAGAGTGGGTTCTAAAAAATATGAACATGGGATGTCATGACTTCTGCTTCAGTAGAAGAATTAGAATCTAAAGTTTTCTCTTGAGGGGATGAATTTAATTCAACTTTATTTTGTTGAGAAAGGAAATCAGATAATTTAAAATTAAGACCTTCAGGTATAGCCTCTTCAAGTGGATGAGAGGAGGATGACCCAACAACTGGATTTGGAGAAAAAGGAAAATACTCGTACTGAGGGGTGATAAGAGACTGGTATTCAAGATGAGTTTGAAGGAAATTTAAAATAGCCTTGATATCTTATTCAGTCAAAACATCCCTATCAAGAAAAGGTGCAATAGCTAATACTTGTTCTAATTCTCCTTCAGTCAGCACAAACTCTTCTGATTTCTTATCAACACTTAGAAATTCAATTTCTCCTTCTTTGACTAGAACAATACTTATTTAAGATTTACTAGGTAATGAGTAAGAAAAAATTTCAGTTGAGCCTAGGTTAACAACATCCACTTTATTTTCTAGGGGAGTAGCTTCAACTTAAGACATTTCAGCAGAACTTTTTGAAACTAAAACCTCTTTTAATTTTAAAGTAGATGAAGGTACCTTTTTCTTTGGAACGTACTTTTTGTGTACCTTCTTCATTGACTAAGATCTGGCTTCAAATGATATTTGTTTTCCTTTAGCATCTTTGATTATTTTCTCTGGGTCAAAAACTGGAGTCACATTTGGAGATCTCTGATTCCTCCTTGTAGAAAGAGGTCTTGAAACCCCTCTTCCTCTTTGTGGAGTCGCGAAGTGAAAAAACTTCCATTCTTCTCCAGGTCACCAATTCTTGTTCACCATAAAGAACTTATTATCAACAATTCATAACAATAGACTCAGGAGAATACTTTTTTACAAGGTTTTCATCTCCCAGCAAACACACCAAAATATGTTGGCGCTGGAATCAGTACTTGGACTGCAGCAAGCGCCTGAAAAGACACATCCTAAACTCTAAGGAAATTTAATAATTTTTTTTATGAGATTGGTAGGTGGTATGAACTATAATTCATTGAAAAGAGATTTCAGTCAAATCCCCAGTTCTACTAATGAGGGTATTGTAACTTGATGTGGTAGCAGAGTGCAATTTTGTAGCCTATGAGGAGAGGAAACTGTAAGATGAGAGTGGAAACAGTAGGTCTGTAAAACAGAAATCTACTGCATTTTGTAGAAATTCACAAAAGTAACAGTTTGACAATATTCCACTAAGAGAAAGCTATTTATAGTCTAACAAGATTCTCACTGAAATATCATGAAGAATAACTATTATGAATGATGCTCTTCCACTATTATAACATTTATTTCACCAGGAATGCTCACTGTGTGAGACTAACAAAAACCGATAAAACACATAACATGCTTAAGATACTGATAGGAACACATATAGCATGATGGTTTTCAATTTGTAACTAAAATAAAGGAGATATGGAAACACAAGTAAAATAGACAATACACACAACAAATTGGTAATAAGTCCTTAGTAGTATCATTCCATTTCATTCACAAAAAATATTACAGATCATATGACTCAAAAAATCTAAAACCACCAACCTTGACTTCATATAAGTTTGGCATATATATACAAAATATGATACTGTCATCTTCCACAGAAAAAGGTAAATCTATTTCAAAAGTGATTACAACCTCGTGCAAGAATTGAGTCTTATCCCTTAATCTTAATTACAAAGTGCTATATTAAAAACAAGATAAACATCATGAAGACATCCTAAAGGTTGTCACTCCGAAATGGTTGTATGAGGTGGCAGCCTATCCGAAGACCACTCTCCTATTTTGGTGCAACCAATCTTCAACAAAAAGTTCAAAAACAGTGGGAGTGACATGTGGATGTCTCCTTTTAAATGTGCAAAACAGAACCATGGTATTTCAAAGAAGGTTGAATATAAGACACCTGATATCATCCATTGCAACTGAATAAACCCTCCACTTCATCTGTTTAATGTCACCATCATGATTCAAAACAAAAATTATCCCATTTCCATCACATGTTGATATTTCAAAATAATTGCTACCTTCGCAGAAAAGGTAGCTATATCCTTAAAACATGGAACATGTACCCAAAAGGTTTCTCCAATTCAGCCCAGTTCTTCATTCATCAAAGTTCCTTAATAGAAGAAAATATTCTAATGGCTTCTGCTTTAGTCACCCTTTTATCAGACCTCTTTCTCTATGCTTGGATTTTTTACTGATTTTTCCTCTTCCTTTCAACTTTGTCTTCTAAGCTCTCTTCAATTTTGATAATTTGTACTCTTAATTTAGGATTGGCAATCAACTTGTTGTTCAGCCTGAGTTTTTTTTTTGGTCTAGTATGAGGCCTTTTGACATAAGGATTAGGGATAAATTTGGACCTCTTTCCTCTATGTATAAATTTACTAGACTCTGCCTCCTCATCTTCTGAATCTGTGTACTCAGGGTCACTACAATCTTCATATGAGGAATAGGAATGTATCTCATTTTTCTTCCTCTTCTTTATCGAAGAAAAAATGGAGGAAACTAATTTAGCCAAAGTAGGCTCTTCTTCTATGGCAGGCTATGTCATTTTATGTTTTCCCTTTTTGAGAGAAAGCAAAACATGGGAGAGGGTGGACTTTCTGAGAGATGTGCCACTACTTGGTTTCACTTGATGAGATGACTCAGGAACATGGCTTGAACTTTTCAGACCAAGGTTGACTTCCACTAATGAGAAAATAGGTTTAGGTGCAAGAAGACCAAGGTTGACTTCCACTGGTTCTTCTGCCATGAAGATTTTCTTCTTAGGCTGACTTCGTGAAGAGGAGGCAATTTGTTCTTTGTCCTTTGACATAGGCTTCTTAGGAGACTTTTCATTTTCTGTTGTAGTTTCTTCTTTTATTCATCCATGAAAGACCTCAGGGTTTGGGGTTCCCTAGGTGAGTTACCAACATAAACTTCATCAAGTGGTGATATTGCTGGTGTAGGAGTAGGATTTGCAACCTTTCTACTTGAGCTTCTGGTTAGCCTTTTGGCTGAGATAGAGGTAGGGTTAATTTGATAGAAGGCTGATGAATGTACAGAGTTATATGGTGAACTATGTGAAACAGGGGAAGTACTGGTTTTATCATGGATGTCTTTCTTCTTTGGCCTCCCTACCCTTCTTCTGGAATTAATGCTACCAAACCCTTCCTCTCTTAAGAACCTATACCAAGTAATTTTCTTCTTTCTAAGATGATAGACAACTAAAATTTTAATCAGCCCTCTGTGATACAAATTTTGCAAGGAATAGTTTGGAATTTTATGTAACTTGAGGGACATTTTAAGAAGAGATTTATACATAAAATAGGGTAGGTTTGAAGGTTTATCTCCTGAGATGTGAGCAAGGAACCTTAACTGATAACGATGAATGAAAGAAAACATCCCTTTGGATGTGATGTATTTTTGAATTGAGGTAATAACATGTTGCCACTCGGCCTTGAAACAAGAGATGTGAGTAGTTGGATTCCACTTAATATTAGCATATTCAGGCTTAAGGTAAGAACTTACTTCTTCAGGCAGAACTTTGCTTTTAAACCAACGTTCACTAGTTGTAGAAGTCTGGGTTGCATGAGCTATGATGGCCTCGGAAATGTTGAATGTTTTTCTGCCTAACTTGACCTTTTCACCATCGAAAGTCTTAGTGAAAGCCTAAGCTAGAGCCATGTTCTCCCCAGAAAACTTTTGCAAGAATTTGTACCAACCAGCAGATTTCAACTGTGATTTAGCCCTAGCATCCACAAATCTTGTATTAGTCGGTTCTGATCTATTTACATTTCCTCCTCTCCTCATTTTTCTGACAACTACACTGCTCACAAATACAACTTTTGAACTCTGGTTGCAATACTGTCCACGAAGCCTTGATTTACCTGCTTTGAAAAATGAGACTGCTTGTTAGAGGAATAGTCTTTGTTTACCTGTAGCATGCACAAAGGACTTAGGTTGAGTGAACACCGAGCTCTCTTCTCTTGGTGCCTGTAATTATGACAAGGAGTAATGACATGTTTTGAAATAATATCAAAAACCAGCGCCAAGTCATCCCACTAAGCTTCACACTCCACCTTATCATTAAATATCAGATTCTTTGTACTATGATTGCTGCTTGTCTTAGGTGAATAGCTATAGGTTAGCAGCCTAGGTAAATTAACCATTAATTAATAATAATATCCTTGGATAAAATAATAATTAATCTTAATTAAAATAATAATTATATTCATAGCATAAGGGTCTTGAATAATCTTCAAATATGAATGCTCCTTGCCTTTAAAACATTCTCTGTTGCTCCTATATACTTTGATGAACAACTGTCTTTACCTCTAAATTGAGATAAAAAAATCTCAGTGAAATAGTTGCACTTTCACTGTGTGAAATATATAACTTTCAATTCTGAGAAATAGCTTCCCTTTTATTGCATTACTATTTTGACAATGAAATCACAACAAAGGTAGCTATTATTCTAGACAAGATGACTACAACTTTATTACCCAAATAATGAATGACCTTTGGCACTATCATAAGTCAAAATAGTTATTTTAGCTTATTTTATGACTTTAAAACACTAATGACACCTATTTAATTAAAAATACCTTGATGGTGGGACTCTTTTCACCTTTGTTGGAAATGACTCAAACTTGGACATGGACTAGGCCATTATAAAAAATTTGAAAATAGTGAGACAATGGCGATTACACCATTAACATTTTCAGTGCTAACAATCTGTATGGCTGAAAATGGAGATATAAAAAATTGTCCACCCTATGTTTTCTCTCTCCCCATCCATTATCTGTGTAGAACTCCTGCTGATCTTGGGCTGCAACAATGTTTTCCTTAAGGAACGGAAATACATCATGACTCTCTAGGATCCAATATTTGGTTCTAGGAATCTTGCTCATCCCAATCATTCTAACAATAGTGATTAAAACATCGCCACCATATGGAATCAAAACTAGAGATGAACTTATGGCCATATAAAATTTTGGATGGTGACAATAGTTCCCCAAGTGGAACCAGTGCAGTTCAGCTCCTTGCTGCCCCAGAACACACTGTGGTAAGTAGCTTCCCAGCCACTTGCTTGCTCCCTCTATCTGCTCATATGCCTGGGGGTAATAACTGATGTTTGGTGTCAGCTAAGTATACCCCCAACAAGAC
Organism: Pinus albicaulis; assembly: GCA_034641835.2. Classification (NCBI taxonomy): domain Eukaryota; kingdom Viridiplantae; phylum Streptophyta; class Pinopsida; order Pinales; family Pinaceae; genus Pinus; species Pinus albicaulis. The sequence goes on along the minus strand of CM076584.1, from coordinate 774,420,702 downwards.
AACACTTGTCCAAATCCCTCTAGGAAGTGGTCATCCCCATCACTGAATTTGGTCCCAAGAAGACCATGAAGTGTAAAGAGAGGCTTTCCCTCTTGTTGAATGAAAATACTTAGTTGACCAATAATTAAAAATACACAACCCTTACCATGCACTAGTGGCAAGCTGGTGATGAGGTCCATAGATGAGCTCTCCCATCTCTCTCCTAGAAAATTAAGTGGATGTAACAACCTTGCAAGATGGTTGTTTTAATCCTCATTCTCCAGGAAACCACACATTTCCTGATATGATGGAGCACATCCTCCTTGAGACCCTCCCATGAGAATCTCTCCCAAATGGCCTGATATGTCCTGATGAAATCCTGGTTAACAGAAATGAGTGAATCATGTGTTGCATGTAGAACCTTCTCCATGAGCTTAGAACCTCTAGTAAAGAAGATATGGTCCTGGTAATAGATGACTCCATCCATCACTCTATACCTCTCATCATTCATATTCCCATCAAGCACTTTGTATGTGAAGTGGTTCTTGGAATACTCCACCAATAGTTGGGACTCCCAATCTAGATCTATACTCATCAATGACATCACTACTGGCCTTCGGGATAAGGCATTTTTCACCTCATTTCTCCCCTCTATGACATGCTCAATGCCAGTTACATGCTGCATTACTACTAGAGCAATTTTGTTGTTCTCCTCAAGTATGAATCCTTTGTCGAAGTGTACGAAAAAGGAACACTTTAGCTACGCATAACTAATAGCCCTAACAACAAAAGTGGCTACCAATATCTTCAGATCTACAGTTAGTTGATTAAGAAAAGAGATGCAAAAAACCAGATCTATGTATAGAAAGACATTAAGCAGTAAAAATAAGGGTTTGCTCCATATACCAATAGACAAGACAAGAAAAATTTTTGAAAATTTTTTTTGTATTAAGGGCACCTGGGAGGAAAACAAGATGTTTCACCTTTCATGGGATGGGTTCCTTGAAGTCCTCGCACTTCGTACTCCAGAGTACTTTCTCCTGTTGGTGTAGAAAACCCAGACAAAGATAGAACTCAAAGGGAGCTCACACAACAAATAATCGAAAATATGACAATGATAATGGCTCAAAGTCAGACCAAGAGTTTAGATCCAGAGTGATATAATAGGCAACAAAAGGTGAAGAATGATAGGAAAAACCCTCCTATTTATAACAAAATATTGGGTCATTCTAGATCTTGGTGCATGATTAAAATAGCATGAACCAAATCTAGATCCACTTTTATGGAGTATTTTATTATATTTGTTGGAGGGAAAAGGTATTTGACTTGGGTCAAATCCCTTTATTTGTTAATAATAACAACAAATGACGATTTATCTTTTTTATGAAGTGGTTGAAGGATAATTAAATAAATAATGATTTATTTAATTATTTGTGGGTGATTTATTTATATTTATCATGAACACATTCAAATAAGATTTAAATAATTATTCTCTAGAAAGAAGATAAATAAAGGTTTATCTAATTAATTTCTTTGTTTTTGGGTTAAACATGACCAGAAATAATAATTAAATTATGGTTTAATAAAAAATATTCCATGAGGAAAATCAAACAAAATAGGTTTGTTTAATATTTCCTTTTGGGGTTTCCTGTTTAGACCATAAAAAACCTAATAAATGTGGTTTATTAAGTTATTTTACATAGTGAAAGAAATTTTACTTAGGGTAAAATTGGTCTTACGAGGTGTACTTGGGTCCATCTAATGATAATAAAAGGATGACCAAAAATGGTGTAATGCATTGCCCCATTGCGAGGCAGAGCAACTGGAAGACCGAAGTACGTTAGAACTCAATCACTGTGACATCAAGAGGGAATCTAACTTAGAAATGTGAGGCAGAATAACATAAGGTGTCAAGAACTAGACCCTTAGGAGACCAGACTTACAGGTGCAACAAGTATCTTTTTATGAGAGGGTACCTATGCTAAAGGCGGCGGGGGAGGCATACCTATGCCCGCCGAGACAAAGTACAAAAGAATGGTGTGTGCAGTAAACAAGGGACCGAACTATAAAGTATAGCCAGCATAAACATGAGCCAGAAAAAATACAATGAGGGATCCCACATACATGCTGTGCCTGGGATAATAGCCATGACTTATACAATAATATCTGAGTACATGAGATACAAATACAACCCAAATGCCCCCTAGGAATGGGGAAGGGCTCACAAAATCTGACTGATACATGCAAATCAAAGAGGCACGAAGCGGCTGAAGCCAATATCATCACAACATTCGGAGTCAGACGAGGGTTGCAAATGGGAAGATAAGCTCATCCCATGTGGGGGGCTACCTGCAGGCCACCCCCTCATGAGGGTTGAGACATCTCACACACACCCGAGAATCACCAAAAGCGGCTGTTGCATCACTGAACCATCAAGCATATGGATCTCGATCATGATGAAAGGATCTGAAGTGGAGAAAAAATCAAGTCAAACGGAAATGAGAGATCCCTGTGCCTGATCCGAGGCACCGGACAAGAGTGGAAGCTGGAACCAAGGTACACCGTCCTCTAGACCTGTTTTCTAGAATGAAGGAGCTGATGTCGACAGAAGAAGGTCCGCCCTAGGTGAGGTAATGAGAGATCCTCAACTAAGGCACGAGAGAAAATAGTAGAGCGGCGGACAGACTAATACCAATGATGATGGTGGAATGGAGGGGACTGAGTAGCGAATGGACGACTTCCCTTGCTAGAGCATAAAGGGCATGAATCACATGGCAGCGACTGACTCAATATCATCAGGGATAAGGGACAGTGGGACTGAAGGCCATAGTGTGCGACACAAGAGAGAAACCAAGCAATGAGGGATGGGGGACTATAGCGGGGTACAAAGGGACTCGGGATAGGCTCCATGATTGCGATGATGACTCAACCTGGATGCTCTAAACAAGGGTGACTCAATGGTGTTGCCACACAGTAAAGGTACAATGTGGGATCATGAAAACATGAGTACAAAAGGGGAACTCACGACGAAAATCAGCACGAACAAAAACAACTAAGGAGGCAAAGTGGTGCCCCAAGTACGAGTGTTGTAAGTGAAGAAATGCGATTTTAAGGAGAGGTGAAGTGACCCATCTTGGACAAAATGTGTCCTAGTGAAGTATCAAATCACAAAAAACTAACAAATACCCATTTGAGGGCTCGGTGAGAGCTTTCCAACGGTGTAGACGGTTTGTCAAACGGAGCTACGGTATGGTCGCAGCAGGCGAAAGAAGAAACAAGGGTTCTCTTTTAATAAGGCAATTTTCCCTCCAAATCCACTCATTTGCTAGTGTTGCTGTGGTGAATGTAGAGAGGAGAGAAGGCCTTAAATCTTGCGGCGAGCGTAGCGGACAAACCGACCGTTGGAATCGAGATCTGTCAGTTGCAGGTAAGAGGCCTAACCTTACTCTTTCATTTTGATGGATTGAAAGTTCAGATTAGGGCCCAGACTCTCAGGAACAAACCCCTTTGCATATTTTCATCCGGGTCGCACTTTTTGGGCCAAAATCTGTGACTTGGGACGCAGGTTTTGAGCCAAAAGGTGCGACCTGTCCCAGGATTTGGTAGAAAAGTGCGACCTGGAAGATGAGGGGGATTTAGTGCTGTTTGATGGCTGAGAGTTGGGTTTTTTGTGTTTGGTTACAGTATTGCCTATCTGTAGGCTGACAAAGATGATTTTTTTGTGCAGATATGGCAGATATACAGGTGAACTAGAGAGAGAGAGAGACCTGGGTACATTACGGGCAGAGATCCAGGCGGATCAGGGTGTCCGTCGTGTGTTGGCCAGGTTTGGGGTTCTGAAGTTTTTGGAGAACCCTTTGATGAAAGCTGGAGAGCCCTTGTTGGCCCAGATTATTAGTTATTGGGATCCAGAGCATGAGGTATTTTTAGTGCAGGGGCACAGGATTGAATTGACAGTCCAGGATGTGTATTTCCTGATAGGTCTCCCGCCACTTGGGATGGTGGGAAATACGCAGCCAGTGTTACCACGGGGGCGGAACATCATGGAGTTTGTGGAGCAGCATTGTCGACCGGGTCTCCGAGTCAAAGGGACATGAATACCAATTGGGGACCTGGAGAGACTAGAGACCCAGGTAGTGGCTACAGCGGTGTTGCGGATCCTGGGCAACCAGGCATTGCATCACATCACTGGGGGGCAGATGATGATCGTAGAGAGTGTGTTGAGTGGGACCTACTATGGGTGGGCCCAAATGATGTTGGTGTCATTAAAACGACAGCTGTCGCTTTGCAAGCAGCAAGTGAACCACGATTGCTCGTATGGGACTTTACTGTGTTCCTTCTTTTTTGAGAAGATCTCGACCTTACGACCTCGTATACAGCTCCTAGATGGGGGCCCGAGAGAGCCCAAGATGCGCCGTTGGGGGCAGCTACTATGCAGAGGAGGAGGAGGGGTGGTCAGACGAGTGTTTTGACTTGAGTTCTTTGCCCATTAGGATCAGATGCCGTTATACATAGACGACTATCCCTATAGTGGGATGAGTTATTGTGGGGATTCGAACCTACCACTTCCGCCTGGTCGAGTATGGGGGCCCGATGGTAAGTGATAAGTAACTATTCATTTTTGGGCATGTTAAAGTTAGTGAATAGTAGATAGGGTACTGATTCATGTACTTTTGGTATGCAGATATAGCTCCGGTAAAATCGACCAGATATATGGGACGACCGGCAGCATCTGGAGCTGCAGGTCCGAGTGGGTCGAGAGCAGCGCATAATGAGGATGCGGTCACCCTTCTGGAGGAAATCTGCCGTAGATGCGAAATGTTGCTGACCGAAGTATCAGAGAGCAGGTGGCAGGACTTAGACGACCAGTACATAGAGCCGTGTATTGGTCTACCCTCGGAATCGCGAGGTGTCATGCGGTGCATGGCAATGGCCAGTCAGGGGATACATGATCTACAGGCTGCAGGGGCAGAGCCATTGGCTCGGGATCTGCCAGATAGTGATTAGGTGTGGGGCATGTGGTGCCCCCTAGTGTGTATGTAGGGGCAGGTGGTGCCCCCATTTTTGAGTGTTTTGTAACATGCTATGGGCATGTCATATGTATCAGAGTAGATGGACTCTAAACACATGTTTTGCGACACATATAATGGATATGCATATTTTTTAATGATTATGAATGTTATTGTCTTGTATGAAATGGGATGTGATAAATGCCAATCTAGAACATGGTTTTGTACTATCTTATTTGATTACGTTTCTTGAGTGGTTGAAAGTTATGGTTTCAAATTCTCGTATCGAAGTTTCTCGTAAATATCATCTAAACAGCACGGGGTTGTACACCACGATAGACACCATTGAGTTGCATGACAGAATTAAGGGAATCTAACGAACATCTCTGAGATGGAGGATCACGATGGAAGGGCATCGGCTAAGAGACCACGCAGCGCATCATATTGACCCGATTGTTGGTAGCGTGCCAATACGGTCTGTTTGAAGACAAAGGGGCATGCGAGGGGGTGAAAATGGCCCAACCCTGCCAGGGCTCAGGTGGGATAACGGGGTACACCATCGACGTAGATGGGGTGGGGACGGGGGACTGCGGGTGTTACAAGGTGCCAGCAGTGGGGGAGGAGGGACAATGAGGGCAGCGTGAGTGTACGGAAGACATCGAGCGGCAAATGCGGGAGGGAGTGCAATGAGCAGGATGGCTATGACTCATATACAACAGAGAGGGTGGTATAGGATGGCTATAGGAGGTATGGCAGGGACTCGGGCTGCGGAGGTCGACAGAGATACGGGTGGAGTGATCTCGTGTATGGGCGGAAAAGAGGGGGTCAAGGGTGGAAAAGGCACCATGTGACGTGGAAAAGTTCTCTAAATCATCTGTAGGGGGAGAAGGGCTCTCATACGGATCGTCACGGGGAATGACGGAAGAACAGGGAAACAAATGGTTAAACGATGGGGAGCCCAGGGTGGTCCCGCGAGAAGGGGGGTGCGAGCGAGGCAACAGGGGAGGATGCAAGGGGACTGGGCTCCAAAGGTCGCACAGAGGAGGATAGGTAAAGAATGGTCATAGTAGACTCCATCATCTGAACATCAGGGGGGGAGATGTCGATGGGAGCGGGGGGATCCTCAAGCTGGCCCAAAGCATACTGCGCAAGTATGGGAGAGGCGGATTGATTTTGTTCAGCCTCATACTCTCGGACTACTTCTAAAGAGGCGCGGTAATGCATCAGGTGAGGACAATGGTGGGAGTAATGGCTATGGATACCACACAAAGCGCAAGGTTTGCTAGTGCGAATAGTTTTTGGGTTCTTGGTTACGGACGAGGATGGAAAAGAAGGGTCAGAGACCGTAGACTCAGGGAACGTGACTTTAACCATGGGTTGAATGCGGGGCAACTCGGGACAAGTATGGGTGGCGTGACTGACGACATCAAACAAGGCACAAGGCTTTGCGGGCAGGGGAGGAGCAGGGTCAGTCGGGGTGGCCTTTTCTTTGGTTTCCCCCTTGCGAACTTTGCCTTTATTTCTTGGAACTGTCACCACAGGGGTAGGGTCCTGGGGAGGTGCAGGGGGCATGGTAGCAACGGAGGAAGCAAGGGGGACCGGTTGAACCGGTGTTAAAGCAAGATAGGGTTTGGGGTGACCAGGAGGGGTAGCGGCTGGAGGGTCAAGGTACCAGACGGGTATACCCAGGGTCAGGTTAGGGAGAGAGAGGGTGGCCATGACGGGGACCGAATAAACTCCAGGAGGGGGAGATAGGAACGGTATCTGACCAGCGGGATAATGACCAGGAGGGAGGGATCTGAGGTGGTTAAGGCTTGGAGGAACCGATCCAGGGGGATAAAGGGGTTCAGGGATACCAGCTGTAGGAGAAAGGCCAGAAGGAGGAGGTCCGGCTGGCGGAGATGAAGGGCTAGGAGCGGGTTCCGGTGGGCGAGGTTGCGTGCGAGGGTTCAGCGACTAGCCAGAGGTGGGTTAGCAAGGCGACCGAGACGATTGCATCATGAAAACATTCGATAAGCTGGGATCAGAGAGAGGAGGAGGAGGGAGATCATGAAAAGTTCCAAGCAGGGAGGAATATTTGTAGACGCCGAGGGAGACACTGGTCAAGGAATCAACGGTTTGATTATTGGCTACAGAAGAGATGGTCGTCTCCGGGGAGGGCTGAGACGGTGGCTCATGGGAAGTCAACTGGTCAATGGTGACTATCTTTCCATTGTGAGGAAAATACATCTTGCGAAAAACTGCGGATGGGACAGCAGACATGGCATAGGTGTAGCTTTGCCCCAATAGAATGTTGTAGTATAGAGGGGCATCAATGACTTCGACGTCAACGCAAACGGTCTTACTGGCAAGGGTGATAGGACAATTACGGAAAAGGCCAATGGGCTGGGAGGCGTGGCCGTCCCACGCTTGAAGGGTGATCGTGGAAGGGGCCAACTCAGGAGATCTGAGTTGCTTCCAAACCGAAGCGGACATCACACAAGTGGATGCCCCCTCATCAATTATACACCGAGAAATGTTAGCGTTCCAGATTTTGACTGGGATTTGGAAGGCGACGGAAGCAGGAAGAGGGGGATGTTCTGATTGATGGGCGTCGAAAACAATCATTTGGTCATCAGCAGGATCTAGAACGCCCATGGCAGATAGTAGAGCCTTATTTTGGGAAGGGCACGATTGGAGGAGTTCCAATGTGGAAATGGCAGCAGGAGACTGCGCCAAATCATCTACTATGTTATACGAATGAGCAGCTCGACCAGGAGCAGCATTTTGACGTAATGGTCCTTTAGGAATCTTGGTATGAACCTCAACTTTGGGTTGAGGGATATGTAAGGGACCATTGGATGTCGAAAGAGGCTCGGTAGAACCTGAAGAAGGGGACTCGGAGGCAGACTGAGCGGGAGGCTTGGGGTACTGGCGAGACTGAGTTTGAAGGTTAAGGTCGACAGTTGGGGATGGATCGGAGTTCATCATGAGGATCTGGCAATTAGAGGAACCAGAAGGGGAAGGTTGAGTGGCGACCTATCCGTCAGGTGGTTGGGTAGCCACGAATCCTTGCTAGGGGAAAGGATCGGTAAACACAACCGGTTGAGTAGTGGCCACATTAGGGGGAGCATGAGGGGAGGCATGTTGTCCTCGCAATGTGGCTTGAGACTCCCACATTTTCCGCATCTGTGGTAGAAGGGGACAATCGTGAGTGTAATGACCGTAAACACCGCAACACGAACAAGGCTTATTTGTATGAGGAAGGAGGCATGTCGGCTTGGGTGAGTGCCACATTGTGGTTAGCGGTGTTGAGGTAAATACCTTGAGGATTGGGCCACGAGTACTACGGGGGTAGATTGGTTTGGATACCTCTCTGCCCTTCTTTGAGAAGAAGGGGGGGGATTGATGTGCTCTGTTGTGCAAATACTTGCCCTGGAGGGTTGTAGGTGTTGTTGCTAGGGTTGAGGCGAGGAGATGGAAGCGCATATCTTGGAGGAGGCTGGTGCACCAAGCAACGGATGGGGTAATGGATTAGGTTGGGAAACATTGAGGTAAGCAGGAGGTTGGGCAAAAGGATGAGGCATGCCGTATCCTGGATACATGCTACCTGGAGGGGGAAAAGTGCTAGAGGTGCTGGCCCCTCCCTAAGGGAGACCATAGCCCATAGGAGGTTGAGCATATGGATGAGAAAGGGCTCCAACGATACCGTCGGTGGAATTGAGAATGCCCGGTGGGCGTTAGCGCCTCGGGCCCGAGGGAGGTCGGGAAGGACGGGTATAAACATAACCAAACTGAGCATAGATCGGGTCATATTTCAAGGCTATTTGGAGGGCGGCTTCTTCGATCTGAGGGAAATGGGAGGTGACATCTTTGCCAATGGGAGCTAAGAGAGTGCGAAGGAATCAATCCATATAAACCTGATCTTCGAAGGGGGGAGCTTGACATAAGCTTCGTCTTTGTCGCCACTCCTGGACATGAGTGGAAAGGCGGGTCGAAGAGGTTTGCTTGAAAGAGGTCAAAAGCGTCGTACCAGTATCGTATTAGAGAGGGAGTTGGAAATAAGATAAAAAGGCTTCGGCAATGGTCGCAAAGGTGGTATGGGAAGAGGTGGCTTGGTCGACATACCATTTAGAAGCTTCGTCAGTCAGTGTGCGTTGGAACAATCGAAGACGAATGGAGTCATCGGTAATGGAATTGGAGGAACACCACATGTGGAAAGATCGGACATGGTTGGTTGGATCTTCTCCAGCAAGGCCTTCGAACTTAGGGATATCGAAGGGGAGCTTGGTTGGCATAGCGGGCTAACCAACATCGTGGCGGATAGGGTCATTGATCAACTGATTGAAATCGGGGAGGCTGAGGCCTGCGATGTACGGGAGCAAGGGTGCGGCCGAGGTAGTTCCTATGGCAGTTCCGCTAGTAGTAGTTCCGGAATTAGGGCCGGGAGCACCGCTAGCTTTAGGCCCTGGACCAGACATAGTGAAGGTGACATGGGGAGAACCAGAAGTAAAAGGAGAACCCAATGAATCAGAAGAGGAGTCGAAGTGCAGACTCGGAGGAGGACTGGCTCGACGATGACAGGACGGAGCAGGTCGATCGACTGGAAACGGAGGGTGAAGGCCAAGAAGTCTCCGGGAAGCACGCCTTGGGGGCGCAATGATGGTAACGCAAACACGGCACGAGGGGAAGAATAACAACTGACAGAGGCAGGGAGGTGCAGAATCAAGTGATTACAATGTCGAAACAAGGGCAAAAAGGTGCAGTGTCAATTGTTTTTAAAGTCTTTTCCTGGCGGTGTAAACCAAGCTCTTCTTCGCTTAGGGTGAGTGTGTGGCGTGCGTTAATTTTAATTTTTAAACCCTTTTCGTTTTGAGAGCAAGAGAAAAAGTGTGTTGTGTAACTGAAAATAATGCTGCAAAAATAGTATATAATGATGAAATAACATAAAATTAGCAGCTACTATTGCATCGATTCAACCCAAAAAGGCAAGTCTCTCAAAACTAATCTAAGAGAGGGAAAAAATCTAGTCAAAACACACTAAAAAGAGGCCAATAGATCTAGGGTCAAAAAGGGACAGGGATCTAAAGGGAAAAGCTGCTGAAAAGAGGTGCAGATCACAGCCAAGAGGCAGAGGCAAGCTGGCTGGAAAGAAGGAGGAAATCAACAAAAAGAAGAAAGGGCAAGGAGGAGGCCCTAAAAGGAGATCCAAACAAATCTTCAGGAGGTGATTTGAAAGGGAGAAGAGCTTATTAGAAGAGGTCTGAAAAGGAGGTATCAGATCTGGAAAAAGGGGGGCTGAAACTCTGAAAAAATAGACCTGAAACAGATAAAAACTCTTCCACCAAAAGTGGAGGGTACTGAAGCCCTAAGGGGATATGTTCCCACTTAGATGAGCAAAACAGATCAGAAATAGGTAGAAACAGGTTGAGACAGAGGCTGGAAAACCCTGACAGAAGCTTCAGAAAAACCCAGAAAAATTGCAGAAAAACAGCAGAAAAATTGGCAGGTCGCAGGTTCTAACCTGTTTTCAGTGCAGGTCGTAGAAAATGGGCTGAAAAGTGCGACCTGGAGGTCCAGGTCACAGTTTATGGGCTGAAAATTGTGACCTGAAGCTCCGGGTGTTCTGGCAGCAGATTTTCAGAAAAGTTTTCGTCTCAGTTGCGGCTGATGTCTGTTACCTGCGCAATAGGGCCAGAAACACGCGAATGTTAGAAATTTTAATGTTTGAGGGTTTTATAGGGGAAAAACACCATGAAAATAGGAAAAAAAAAAAGCTGAAAAGAAACCCTAGGGTCTGAAGTAGCTGGATATGCAGGAATATGAAAAACGACAAAGGTAATTATTCTAGACAAGATGACTACAACTTTATTACCCAAATAATGAATGACCTTTGGCACTATCATAAATCAAAATAGTTATTTTAGCTTATTTTATGACTTTAAAACACTAATGACACCTATTTAATTAAAAATACCTTGATGGTGGGACTCTTTTTCACCTTTGTTGGAAATGACTCAAACTTGGACATGGACTAGGCCATTATAAAAATTTTGAAAATAGTGAGACAATGGCGATTACACCATTAACATTTTCAGTGCTAACAATCTGTATGGCTGAAAATGGAGATAGAAAAAATTGTCCACCCTATGTTTTCTCTCCCCCCATCCATTATCTGTGTAGAACTCCTGCTGATCTTGGGCTGCAACAATGTTTTCCTTAAGGAACCGAAATACATCATGACTCTCTAGGATCCAATATTTGGTTCTAGGAATCTTTCTCATCCCAACCATTCTAACAATAGTGATTAAAACATCGCCACCATATGGAATCAAAACTAGAGATAAACTTATGGCCATATAAAATTTTGGATGGTGACAATAGTTCCCCAAGTGGAACCAGTGCAGTTTAGCTCCTTGTTGCCCCAGAACACATTGTGGTAAGTAGCTTCCCAGCCACTTGCTTGTTCCCTCTATCTGCTCATATGCCTGGGGGTAATAACTGATGTTTTGTGTCAGCTAAGTATACCCCCAACAAGACAACACTTTTCCAAATCCCTCTAGGAAGTGGTCATCCTCATCACTGAATTTGGTCCCAAGAAGACCATGAAGTGTAAAGAGAGGCTTTCCCTCTTGTTGAATGCAAATACTTAGTTGACCAATAATTAAAAATACACAACCCTTACCATGCACTAGTGGCAAGCTGGTGATGAGGTCCATAGATGAGCTCTCCCATCTCTCTCCTAGAAAATTAAGTGGATGTAACAACCTTGCAAGATGGTTGTTTTAATCCTCATTCTCCAGGAAACCACACATTTCCTGATATGACGGAGCACATCCTCCTTGAGACCCTCCCATGAGAATCTCTCCCAAATGGCCTGATATGTCCTGATGAAATCCTGGTTAACAGAAATGAGTGAATCATGCGTTGCATGTAGAACCTTCTCCATGAGCTTAGAACCTCTAGTAAAGAAGATATGGTCCTGGTAATAGATGACTCCATCCATCACTCTATACCTCTCATCATTCATATTCCCATCAAGCACTTCGTATGTGAAGTGGTTCTTGGAATACTCCACCAATAGTTGGGACTCCCAATCTAGATATATACTCATCAATGACATCACTACTGGCCTTCGGGATAAGGCATTTTTCACCTCATTTCTCCCCTCTATGACATGCTCAATGCCAAAGCCACATGCCAGAATACTACTATCCCACTTTTGTTGCCCTCCCTCTTAGTATGAATCCTTTGTCAAAGTGTACGAAAAAAGACCACTTTAGCTACGCATAACTAATAGCCCTAACATCAAAAGTGGCTGCCAATATCTTCAGATCTACAGTTAGTTGATCAAGAAAAGAGCTGCAAAAAACCAGATCTATGCATAGAAAGACATTAAGCAGTAAAAAGAAGGGTTTGCTCCATATATCCAATAGACAAGACAAGAACAATTTTTGAAATAATTTTTTGTATTAAGGGCACCTGGGAGGAAAACAAGAAGATGTTTCCAATTCTCCTCAATGGGATGGGTTCTTGGAAGTCCTCAGCACTTCAGATCTGGCATTTCTCTCTCCTGTTGGTGTAGAAAACCCAGACAAAGATAGAACTCAAAGGGAGCTCACACAACAAATAATGGAAAATATGACAATGATAATGGCTCAAAGTCAGACAAAGAGTTTAGATCTAGAGTGATCTAATAGGCAACAAAAGGTGAAGAATGGTAGGAAAAACCCTCCTATTTATAACAAAATATTAGGTCATTCTAGATCTTGGTGCATGATTAAAATAATGTTAACCAAATCTAGATCCACCTTTTATCGAATATTTTATTATATTTGTTGGAGGGAAAAAGTATTTGACTTGGGTCAAATCCCTTTATTTGTTAATAATAAATAAATAAATGATTTATTTATCTTTTTAAGGAAGTGGGTGAAGGGTAATCAAATAAATAATGATTTATTTAATTATTTGTGGGTGATTTGGTCATATTTAACAAGGAATATTATCTAAATAAGATTTAAATAATTATTCCAAGAAAATAATAAGATAAATAAAGGTTTATCTAATTAATTTCTTTGTTTTGGGTTAAACATGACTAGGAATAATAATTAAATTATGGTTTAATTAATTATTCCATGAGGAAAATCAAACAAAATAGGTTTGTTTAATATTTCCTTTTGGGGTTTCCTGTTTAGACCATCAACAACCTAATAAATGTGGTTTATTAAGTTATTTTACATAGTGAAAGCAATTTTACTTAGGGTAAAATTGGTCTTACATGGTGTACTTGGGTCCATCTAATGATAATAGGTTAGATGACCAAAAAATGGTGTAACACTCCCTACAACTTCTTTTGCTTAAGAAAATATTGAAGTTTATGGTGGTCAATCTTCACTCAGAAGCTATTTCCCATCCAAAACATCCTAAGTTTGGCCAATGTATGCATTAATTCCAATAACCCCTTGCCATATATGGAAGACTCCTTCCTATGTGGAAGTATCTTCTAACTCTCAAAGGTTATGGAGTAGCCCCTTTGCACCATGATGGTGCCATCATCCACTCCTGAAACATCACCTCTCAGTGCAAGAGGCTTGGTGAGAGTTGGTGATACCGATACCGAAAAAATATACATCTCATGCTTGAGCCTATCAAAGGCCCTATGCATTATGCTAGACTCACCCAAGACTCCCTTCTTAGCCATATCTATGAATGGTGCAACTTGTTGTGAGAACTCTTTAACCAACTCTCGGTCTGGGGGCCTTCCTGGTGGAATGCCTCCAAATAATATAACATCATGGTCTAGAGTGAACTGCAAATCTGAGTGGATTGGTTATTCCTTGCTTCCACTGTGCAAATTAGGCTCCATCTTATGTGCGAAGGCTTCCTGAGGTGGGTAGGTGCGCATGCCTCTGATCATCTGATGCTTACCACTCTTCTTATCTATCCACTCCATCTGCAAAGTCTCCGAATTTGTGGTGACCTTCCCCAATGTAATCAACCACTACACACCCAATACCACATTGGTGTCAGGAATGTCAACCACAAAGAAGTGATCAGTCAAATTTTATGTCCCCAAGGTTACAAACAATTCCAGAACATACTTCATACACTGCATGGTTCTAGCTCCTGGAACCAAAACTAAGAATCCCTCAAAATCATCAGTGGGTATGGTTCTCCTTTGCACTAACTGAGCATCAACAAAATTGTGGGTAGCCCCACTATAAATCAACACTGATACCCATTTCCCCTGAACTATACCTCAGACTCTCAAATTTAGATACTTGGGTACTCCCTGCAAAGATGCAAGGGCCCCTCCAATTGGAGAAAATGCCCCATTCCCACCTCCTGGTGGTGGTGGATCCTCCCCTTCTATCACAGCACTCTTGTCTCCTTCTGACTCATCTTCTTCCTCCTCCTCACTATTAGAGAAAACCTCAATATAGCGTGCCTTCCCCGCAGCACACCGATGACCTGGTGCCCATCGTTCTTGGCATGTGAAGAAAAGCTTCCTCCTCCTCAAGTCTCTTTGGACATCATCACTAAGAGACCTTTTGTTTTGGTTCTCCTTTGGAGGAAAAACCTTCACATCTTTCCCCTTTGACTGAAAAGTGGGCTTTTGCTGAAATGGAGCCCTTGCCCTTGGAAAAGCATCTTGTAGATCTCTATCCCTCTCAATAGCATCTTGGAGTGTAGTTGGTTTAGTGGATTTCACCAACCCATGCAGAGGCTCTGTTAGCCCATCAATGAACATATAAACTCTCCTAGCTACAGATAAATATGGCACCATGACGAAAAGTTCTAGAAATTCAGAGATATAGGTCTCTGGATTACCTGACTGCTTGAGCTTGGCTAGCTCAACAAAATGTGCCTCTGGGTATCTTCGATCAAATATTTCTACTAACCTCTGGGTTAATTCTAAATATGCAATCACATTGGCATGCCCCAATGTAGATACCATGAAACCACCAATCATGTGCCTCACCTTCAAGGTGAAGTGCTTTTATTTTAATGGATTCAATCTTTGGTACTCAGTTCAACTGAAAATAGATGTCTATTATCTCAACCCAAGACTTGGTTGTGCACTTGGATGACCCATCAAAAGCAGGCAAAAAAAATATACCCATAGTACGTTGTAGATCATTGTTCTGCATGTACCCTCCACTCCTATTATTATTCTGAGGTCTTCTATTGTCCTTGATCTGAAAAAAATACTGAAAAGTCATATTATCTTTGAATATCTGAGATTGAGACGTATACTCTAGAACATAATCTTCAAGAGTCTCTTGTTCTTAGAGTCCTCCACCAACACTTCCTATTGCTAAGAATGTAGGCATAGTGGAGTGTTGAAAAACTTGTTTCATTACTGGTTGCTCACCCCAGTGATGTGAAGCCTTAGAGATCTCTCCATGTAGAACATTCTTGGGGTCTCTTTATGTCTCTCCATCCTCATATCCTTTATTTCTATGGAAATATTGTGAATAGTTTGGAGAAGAAGCTTTGGAAACTCATTTTCATCCATTTCTCGTGCTATTGGAGTCTTGCCTTTGTCTTCTTTGGTGGTTGTATAATTAAACCTCCTTCTTCTATTGATGTACCGCTTCTCCCTTTCACTGATAGGCTCTTCTTCTTCTGATGACATGGATGTGATGTATCACAATATGAGCCTAGATTATGTTCTGATACCACTGTAATATTCCAAATTAGGAAAAACAAGAATATAGAACATAAAACTGAAAAATGCAGTAAAATATCAATACATCAATAGGAGCAGATCATAGAGTATTTTATTACACATTATAGCAGAAATATGAGTACAATATCTTGAGTAAAAATACACTCAAGCTAGGCAAAACAAGCCTCAAATGACAGAGTACATAAAATATGAAATGATGTTGCTACATCAAATGTCAGAGGACATATAACTGTGCAGTCCTATGGAGAATGACTGCAGGGTAAAACTGAAAATACAAAGATGTGACTGCTTTGCCTGATGTTGGATGGTGGAAATGAAGCTCAAGGAAACTCCCAATAGGTCCTCTGGATGAAGGGTTTATCCCCTCACTGGAAAACAAGCTCACAAACTTGGGTACTTGACCCTCCACTGCAACTACCCTGCAAAATAATGCAATTCCTGAAGGATATTGCGTTGTCGACGATGGATGAAGCATGGCCTGATGTCGGATAGTGGAATGAAGTTCAAAGGAACCTCTCCTGAGTGGGAAATTGAATTCCACCGAGGGTGAGGGTGGGATTTCTATTCAGAAACACCCTTGCGTTAAACAACACAGCAGACTCTACTAAATAGTTGAAGCATGTAGAAATTCATAAAATACCAAGACATAAACAATAACCAGAATTCCTTCTATGGTTTCCATCCCATTCCTTATATGCTTGGTGAGATTCCTCACTCCTGGTCCCACTCATTAAAGATGCTACTCTAATGCATACACTCCTCCATCATAGCTGTGTTTTCCTCCAATAACTCTCCACTACCCCCATGACATCGTTGTTGATTTGGTCAAAGTTGACCCCATCCACATGCTTTAGCCCCTATTCACACCCAAGAGCGTTTTATTTCGCTGATACAATGATCCACATTCACATTAGAAGTGGTTTTATTCCTACTAAAGAAATTTATGGGTCTCTCTGCCCTCTTATTCATCTATCTAAATGACAAAAGAAAAAATTAATATTCGAACTAGCTGGAAGCTAATTAGGAATATTACAAAGGGTGGGGGGCATTTTGATAAAACATTTTTCATTATAACTTCTTAATTAAAAATAATAATAATAATAATAATAATTAGTTTCTCTTTATTTTTATTTTTCTTTTTAAATTATATTTTAAATCTCTTACCAATGGTTTGTGTAAAAAAAAAAAAAAAAATCAAACCAAAAATATCTCTATTTATTGTTGTCCTCTACATGAGAGTTTTTTATGAAAGTATATTAACTTCTTCCTTTAAAACTTTTATGTCTTAAAAGTTAGGCTTTATTTTTGTATAAGTGTTTCATAGACAAAGTTTTAAAGAAAAAATAGGAAATTCCATTTTAATTATTTTGATTCATGTATTTATAGTCCTTATGTATGAAAATTTATGCTTCGTTTTTGTATAATTGTCTATTTTGTAAACCAGTGTAGATCCATCTTAACTCTGGATCTATCAAGCTCCCAAAGACATCAAATATCTCAAGGTGCAAATATTTTCTCAAGTTCAACTTTAAACCTCTTTTTTTAGTGCAAAACTTGGGGAAAGGTTTGCACCTTGAGAGATTTTATACTCTTAGTGCTTGATAAATCCGAAGTTAAGATGGATCTATGTTGGTATTTATGCCAACTCCTCTTAAATTACATGTCACTTTCATTAAAATTTAAAATAATCTTTAATTTTTTTTAGTTATTTGCTCCTAGAGGCGCTCTCCATCCCAGTATGGAAGAGATGTTGTTATGTCATGTTATGTTATGTAAACATCTTACTTGGTCAAATAACATAATATATATATATATATAGATATATAACACTAAGTTAAACATTTTTACTTGGTCAAAAATAAAATAAAATTGAAAATTGAAAATAACTTTAATCTAAAATAATAAAGTAAACTTGATTTGGTCAAGATATTGGTAGTTTTTTAGCTCCAGGTTTGTTAAACATTTTTACTTCGTCAAAAATAAAATAAAATTAAAAATTAAAAATAAATTTAATCTGAAATAATAAAGTAAACTTGATTTGGTCAAGTTATTGGTAGTATTTTAGCTCCAGGTTTGTGAGAACTCATGGTATAACCTATGTTGTTCATGTGGAATATAGCATATTTAAAGGAGAAAAGGATTTTTGAGCTCCAAGTTTATGAGAACTCATGGTATAACCTATGGTATTCATGTGATATAGCTTATTTAAAGGAGAAAAATAAGCACCCAGAGGGATCAAATCTCTTGAGATTTAAATCTGTTTTAGAGTGAAAAGAGATCCCTCTAGGGGCTTGGTAGATCCAAAAATAAGATGAATATTTTTATGCTATGTAATGCAATATTATGCACTGTTGGCTCAATAATTAAAATTATAAAAATAAAATTATTAATTATTAATTTCGCCTTGATAATTAAAATTAAAAAATAAAAATAAAAAATTAGAGAAGTCCTTAAAATTAAAAATTCTATGTTATATAATGTAAAGTTATATAACTTTTGAATTTATATGAATTTTTATCTATTCTTTTTTGAATTTATATGATTTTTTATTATTTTTGTTGGGTAGTTCAAGTAAACTTTACTATGTAAAGTTACCAACTACTTTTAAACTCTAGGTTTATGAAAACCATGGTATTCATGTGGAATATAAATGGAGAAATATTCTAGGTAAATGTGCCTAGTTGGGTGAAAAATCAAAATTTGTAAGTGTTGTTTTGTATTTTGGTGGGTAATCTCTTAAGAAATACTATAATAATTTTTTCCCATGTAATATATTTACTTTTCATGTTAACTTTAAACTTTATTCATATAAATTAAAAAAAATGTTATATCATCGTAACTCCATATCTATCAAGTTTGGAGAGGGACCAAATCTCTCAAGGTGCAAACCTTTCCTAAAGTTTTACACTCAAAAAATAGGCTTGCACCTGGAAATATGTGATCCCTCTATATACGATTATAGCTTGAGTGGGCCTAATATATATCTTGAGTGGGCCTAATGGTTAAGAGCATGGGTTTCCTCCTAAGAGGTCACAAGTTCAAAACCAAAGGCGGGTAGAGTATGTATGCCTTCGTAGACTTAGAAGTCAGATCGATGCACGGAGGTGGGTCCCTTGTCCCACAAAAAAGGGCATCTCATACACCAATTTGGTGTATGGCTTAGCCATGACCTTAAAATTGGATAATAATAATAATAATAATCTCTAGATAAAAACTAATATATTACAAAACCTTTTCATAAATAAAAATGAAAACAATAACAATAATAATTTTTTTAGGTTAAACATTTCTATTTACATCTATTTTAGTGGATTTTGAAAATCCTACAAACCTCACTCTTACAAGATTTTTTGGCCAGTAGGTAATTTCTAAAAAATATCATACAATGTCAAAGGATTTAACCAATCAAGAAAGGGACTAACAACCAAAACACTAGTATAATCAAAGTGCACCCATAGCCCATTTTGTATCTGAAGAGGTTATCGAAGTAGGATTATCCATATGTGAACCATAGGATAGAGGAGGTATGAAATCATACTAAACATGTTTCTCCATATGGTATATGTGGCCCTCTAAAATTTCTAGCTTATCATGAATACATCATTGTCCCTTTTGCAGGATAGCTAGTGCATCTTGCGTGTACCACTGATTTCTTTGAATATCATTCAGAAAAGAGATAGTTGCATTCCTATATTCATTTTTGTCTCTGGTGAGTTGTGACACAAGCAGTCTGTGTTACCTAATATGATCTCCAAGGTCCATCTAGACGAGATTTAGCTCAGGGGAATTAGGTGGCCTTGCTAACTAAGGTTCCACAGCTTCTCCCAAAGTACAACCCAACCTACGGGGTCAGCTCGATTGGCCTTTATCCCCTCCCCCACCCCCTCTTCTCGCACGACCACATTGGTGGGGCATTCTAGACATGTTTGCAAAATATTTAGAAGAAGATCACGAGTAACATCCATCACCCCAAGCACTACAATCATATACAGTATGCCGCATAGAAAACCCCTTGTAAAAACCACTCCCACTGATATCCCTGCACCAATCAGCAACTAATGGAAACTTGTTAGAGACCCTATAGGAGAGAATTACACCACCAAAAATAATAACAGAGCGTCAACATGAAGAAAATCCACCTAGAACCCTCAAGGGTTGAATATCCCTACTCAAATCTAACCCCCACACTTTGAGCAGACCACAACACAACTCCACCCAAAACAAAACACTCTCAAAGTCATAAACACATGCATCATTGAGTATTTTAACACCAAGAATGTGTCGAGGAGGCCAACAAATCCAACATAGCTAGCACAATATTTAATCCTTAAAATACAATGAATTCAGAGAGTAAAGCACCTCCTTTCTCAGTCTTAACCCGCTCACAAAGAGTGGTACGCCAAACCACTCCACCCAGTGTAGTATCCTCACAAAGCCACAAGGCCAAACAACATAATCCATTTTGCCACTAGGAAAGAACCAAAAATACCATTACAACCAACACGTCCAAAGCATACTATTAACCCTCAAATGCAACCAATTTAGAGAGGAGAGTTGTAATACCTTTAACCAGTGTTATGTACTACCTAGAGGAAGTTTGCTACCATAAACCTAGTCACCAACCATCACTACCATGTCATTGTTTCTATATAGATTTTGATTCACCTTGGCTCTAGTTATATGGTTTTGTGCCCCCTTGTCCCGTGGACCCACCCACAATAGATATAGGAGGTCATGCCCTAAATCTTGGGATCTAGGAACCTTGAAAACCCTAATTCTTATCATTGAATCTTTAGATGTCAGCCAACTCTCTGCAAAGGAACTCCATTGCTATATCACCACTTCAAACTATGAGACACTAGCAAGGGTTGATGAATACAATCTCCAAAATAACATAATTATAATAAATTATTAATACTTAAAATATATATATATATAACAACTACTAAAATTTTAAAAAAATAATTCAATATCAAATTTATTTAGCATGAAAGTATATAATTTAAAGGAAAAATAAATATCAAAAAACTAAATATTTTAATTTAAAATAATAAAAAACTAATTGAAGCTCAAATAGTTGTTTTCATCCATTCTAAAAATATATCCCATTACTGAGAACTAACATAAAGTAAAAGTACCTGCGACTCAAGTAATTTTCCTACCCTCTACTGTTGTGAAAGATTTTAGGCTTAAGCAACAAGGTCGCTTGTTGGTTGGAAACTACACCCTTCCTAGCATGGAGGTAACAGTCACAGATCTTATCATCTCTTCAATTTCATTCTTCACTGCTCAACTAGTAGGACTTTTGCTTATAAAATGTAAAGATGTATGGTTGATAGCAAAAGTCAGTGGTCAGTCTATTCAGGTATCAATTGCCACAATGGGGATAGCAACTACAAATTGGGGCCTCGTAGTAATATGGATTCTCTGCATTAAGTTAGTGACTCTTCTTATTGGTTCATATTTTCCTCCTGCCAACCTGTTTTTATCCTTCTGTCATTTATTAAACATAATGAATTCAGTTCTGATGTAGCCTCATCTTCCTCCTAATACTTCTCTCGTTGTCAGATGGAACATGCAGTGCTGTGCGGTGAAATTATGACCTCCAAGTTATGTTATATCAGAAAAATTCCTCTGGTACTGCATCTTTGGACCTTCTAGAATCTCAGCAACAACAAATTACACGTCTTGAGGATGAGTTGGAAGCCATGTGCAAAATAGTAGTTAGTCTTCAAATCCAACTAGCATTTCCAAGCAACCCAACAATGGAGCCAGTGTGAGATATGGATCTGAACAGGCATGTTGATACCTTTGTGTAGTTTAATAATGAAGAGTTACAAATGTATTAAGTTTTTTTTTCAATTTTGTAGGCTTTATACAAATCAAATAATAAGAGTATGTATTTTATACGGGATCTTTGATGTAATATGGGTATGGGTAGTTAGATGTAGTTTTTGTATCCAAATTATTTGAACAGGAAGAGCATGTATTTTCCCTGGGTATTTTTCATGACCGAGCATGTACTTAATACAAACAAGTACTCATTTTTGTTAAAAAAACATATTTTTTTGTTAAAAA
Source organism: Pinus albicaulis (assembly GCA_034641835.2). NCBI lineage: Eukaryota > Viridiplantae > Streptophyta > Pinopsida > Pinales > Pinaceae > Pinus > Pinus albicaulis. The sequence goes on along the minus strand of CM076584.1, from coordinate 774,398,964 downwards.
AACATATTTTTTGTAATTTACGGAAAAGGTTTTGTAACTACAAACAGGTAATCACCATTCATTTAACCTTAAAAATTTTAAGGTGATTTCATATGCAACACCCCACCTTCACTCTTAAAATATCCATTTTATAATTGTTTAACAGTATGGGGCTTGATATTTTACTTTTTTTACACGTGTGTGTCTCATGCTTTATTTTCCCATATACTTCCTTATTTTCATCAATTTCTCTCCATTCAGTAATTCACATTTACAGAATGTGATTTACTAATTAACATATGTTAATACATAGGTCATATGCATGATTTCCTTTTTTCATATGTACCCAACCTATTGGTTCTCATATTTAAGGTTACCTCAACAATAATTCAATTCCATAATGAAAATTTTCTTTTCTTTTCCTTTTTCAATGTACTTATAATAGGATTATTCACTTCTCATTACCTTGGTTTTATGGCACCGAGATTTATTTGATTTCTCATTTATAGCTCATTTCCAGCTCTTAGTTGGTGATTCCTACCCTTACTTATGTATTTTTTTTAAAACAACATAATGTATATGACTTGAAGCTCACCTAAATGTACCCATCTTTCAATATTTGATTTAGGTAAGGGTGGAGAATTGGTCATGTAGGTGGAGTTGTCATATTTCTAATTATTCTTTATTATGGAACACAATTCAGTTTATTACTATTTCCCTTAAACAAGCCATATTGTGGAACCCTTCAACTCTGATACCACTTGTAACATCCACACGATATCCATATATATATATATATATATACCTTGATGAACCCTTAGCTAAACTGAGAGGGGGGGTGAATCATTTTAGTACATTTATGGTCATTGATACTCTTTTCATTCAACTAATTAACTACATTTTATAAGTAGCTTAATATATAATGAATCAACAAACTGAATGTGTTGATAAGAAGTAATTAAGAAGAATAATACATCACGTCGGCACATAATCATCAATCACATAGACAACAGATATAAGTGGAAACCCATAAGGGAGAAAACCACATCTTATTATTGTTGTGATGCAAAGCCAAGCTCCAACTCCCTCTCACCACTAATTTTCTATAGGATCCAACCTTCAAGAGGCTACTACCTCAAATTCTGCAAGCTACAACTTGCAAGGAAGCTCCAAACCCCATCTATTTTCTACAAGATACAACCCATAGGAGGCTCCTACCTCAACCAGCTCCAACTGGACAACTATCAAGCTACAACTTGAAACGAAAGCACCAACTCCCATGTATTTTCTATAGGCTACAACCCACAAGACGCTCCTACCTCACCCAGCTCCAACTGGAAATTTATCAAGCTACAACACACAGGAGGATCCTACCTCACCCAGCTCCAACTGGAAATTTATCAAGCTACAACTTGAAAGGAGACTACAATCCCCTCACTCAACATGAAACTAAAATTACGATTTACTTGGATATTAGCTCTGTTATACTCCTTCTCCACTGCTGCCTCTTCGGCCTTCATATCTAATTCATATAAGCTCTAGATATACACGACATATATATCAGCTCTATCTTCTTCTTCCACTCTCCAACCTCTCTATGCGCACTGATATTACATCTCTTATACATATAATTCCTGATTGTTTGCATTCTACATGGAATACGAATTGAACATGCCTGTCTCTTTGCCTTCCACCCATTCGATTCCTTACACTTCAGTTCAGGTTATTACATCAGAAATAATCATTACAACACTAATTGGAGTCTTCCCTATTCCTATGGAGACTTACCTTTGCATCACATACCAAAAAAAAAAAAAAAATCATTTACATTTACAGTTACAAAAAATATATTTCACTCGGCCCTTTTAGCTCTTGGCTGGCTGTGCATTCATCCTTTCTGTTGTTGTCACTGTCTTTTATGTTTTTGTTGTTATATTATAGCAGTTTTGTACAAATGCCTTTTTCTTGACTCAACCCAGCTGGCATGTTTCCAATAGTGCCACCTTATCTCCTTTTGCCAGACTCTGCCTCTTCTACTCGTGCCCGCAGCGTTCATCCTTCACTGCTCTTCTCAACACTCGACTCTGCCCAAAGGATTTTGCTGAGCCCGACTTGACCCATGGTGTCTATCTCCTCATTACTGTGACGTTTATCTTACTCTGCCATTTGCTCTGTGTCGCGTCCCTTACTCGAGCCTTTATTCCCGTGTTCAGAATTTCTTCCATTATCCAGGCATAAGTGCTTTACCCTCTGCATGTAGTGTCAAGTCTTATTCTTCTCGAGTCCTTCTGCTACGTTTAGCCTTTTCTTCATAATATGTCATTACTACATCAACCATTGTTCTGCATGAGTGTCAGGTCTTACTCGAGTCTACTGTCTGTGTTCACTTTTCTTCATCAAACAACGTAACTACAAAGAACCCTGGACATTAAATAAATTCCAATTGACCTTTGAACAGTCTCGCGTCAGATCCCTTAATCACATTTCGGTGATCCAATCATTCTACATTATAAGCCTCCTTCGTTCTCTTATGTGATTTAACAAAGGAAAAACCACATACGCCCGAACTTGAAATCCTTTAGGCTTCAGCGTTGACCTGCATCGCATCTTCTTCATTATAGCACTTCACACTTCGGTGTTCTCATGTGTTTCTTGTTATGCATAGCTCTTCCAAACCCCGATGTGATTTCTTAAAGAAATTTCCTATACACCTGGATTTTAAATCCTTTGGACTTCGCCTTTGAAATGTATCGCATCCACCCCTCGTATCGCAAGGCTGCAATTTTTCACAATGCACGGACTTGTGGGTTATGGCCTGCAAAATTTTCCATAACGCACGGCGGATCGCAATACTCAGAACCAAGACAGTGTTGCAATATCGCAGATTTAGGCTCATCGCAATTTCAGATATCGTAGATTTAAAATTTAGCCTCATCGTGCATCGCACATTTTAGCTCATCTCAAATCGGCCCATCACAATATCGCAGTTTTAACCATATCACAATGTTTGCGAATTTTCGATTTCACAAATCATTGCAAATAACTTATCGCATGTCGCGAGATTTAGATCATAGAAATAACAAGGTACCTCTTATCATATGCGATATGCAATCACATCACATCGCAAAACCCACTTCTTATAGCATCACAAATTAAAACAATTAACTTTTGATAACTTAACATATAAATATAAAAATCTCCGATAGAGATGTGCGCTAACAATCTTATGGCCGAATGTGATATAATCTGGATCGTCCGTTCTCCTACTTTATGTTCGCAATATGATCTCGACTGTCAATCTCTGCTTCACTCTGCAGCACGATCTTGTCCGTCCATCCTCCACTTCAATACTACAATTTGATCTTAACCATCCATCTCTCAACCTTTATTTATGCGATAATATTATGGTCGTCCATCTCAACCTTCAACCTGGTTTGCTGAAATTACATCACTATCCAATTGTAAAAGAGACAAAAACACATTATATAAATGAATGTGTATTCATTCAATTGAAAACCGGTATATTCATGTTAATATTTATTTGCGATTTATGGTTTAGGTCCACATCATCTTCCACATCAGCTTCGACATCACTTGCCACGCCATCTGCCACGTCATCTCCCGCACTTTGCATTTTGCAATTTTTGTGTCTCTATTGTTTTTCGATACTCCTTTTGCTTGTGATTTTTTATTTGCGATCAGGCCTCCTATTGCGATTTGAAATATGCGATTAGGCCCTTCGAACACTGTTTTGAATGCTTTTCTTTTGGAAATTACCCAACTTTGCTCGCGTAACTACACGCACTGTGCGCACCCTCGTGCATTGCTCTGAATGCAAAATAGCCCGACCCAACCCATGCGTTCATGACTTTCTTCATTTTTGAACGCATTCATTACTTGTCTTAGCATGTTCATGACTCTTCCCACTCGTGAATGACTCAACCCAACACGTTCACGACTTGATTCAATATGTTCACAACTTGACCCAAGCTTGATGCCTTTGCTGCATTTTCTCTTTTGCTGCCTTTTCTCCTTTGTTGCCTTTGATGCCTTTGATCATTGATAAATATTCTAATTCTTCTCCTTACCTTTTTACTGCTCCTCTCTACTCCTTTGCCTTAATAATAATTCTAGTTTTGATCCATGCCTCTTTGCTGCTCCTCTGCCTTGCTCCTTTGCATCTTATGCTGCTCCTCTTCCTTTCTCCTTTGCATCTTATGTTGCTCCTCTGCCTCTATTTTACTCTTTGCTTCCCCTTTGCCTCTCTTTTATGCTTATCCACTTAACTTTTTCCTTCTTTTCCTTATTGCTCCTTTATACTCCAGTTGATCGTGAACTGCTCCTTTGTTCTCAATGATAATTCTGGTGCTTCTCCTTTTTGTTCCTTTGCCATCAATGACAATAAGATGCCAAGATTCTGCTATAAAACAGATCCTAGCATATAATAGCGTGCGTGCTTCCTTCAACATGAATATTCTCAAGAAAACTCTTCATTAAAAACTACATTTGATTCATTTTAACATATACATAAAGAAAAGAGAGCCATACAAACAAAAATATTGATATATAATAACACAAGAAATTCCTTGGCCGAATATTACAATGGATGGCCTCTTGGCTCTCAGCCCTTTTACAAAATCTCTCAAACCATCTCTCTCTCTCACTATGTTTTCCTCACTGTTTTCCATCCTCACACACTCCTCATATTTATACACAATAATGAATTTATTCCAATCCATAATTTCCTCCACACAAATCTCAACTAAAATATAAATTATATTTATCATTTTTTTGGACTCAACTAAGTCCTGTTTAAGGAATTCCTAATCCCTAGATCATCTACCTAATTCAACTCCGCTCATATCCTTAATTTATTAAGATAATATTTACAATAATCCTCACTTACAATTTTCTCTCTTAATTTATTAAAATGAGCACAATAATTTATAAAAAAATTAAAAAAATCATCACCCCCCTATTTACACAATATTTTAATAAAACCCAAGCAGGATGCTCCTACATCAGACTCACCATGTAGAAAAATTTCCATAGACTCCTGTCTATGAGGTCTGTCGCTTTTCTGTAATAATGCGACAGCCACAAGTCTTGATGACTTGCTCCCTCCAAGATTCCAAACTATGTTCTGTTGCTAGTCCTTTAAAGTATCAAGTCCATTTTGTAATTCATCACTCACTCTGTCAATTGGATTCCATCGGCCTTTACGACAATTTCTTTCGCCAATTCCTCGGAGTAATTCCTCTTTTTCTAATGCTTTTGTCTCCAACTGAGTTGAACACTCAACTTTCTGTAATGAAGAATAATCAAGAACTCCTTCTTTATTACAACTATAGTCATTGATTTCTCTTATAGTAACAGATTTATCATCCGGTGTTGTACCTATATTCATCAATAAACTGTTAGTTTTAAAAAGATAAGACCTTTCGGCCTCTTTTGATGCTTCAAGCACCAATCTCCCATCATCGACTTTCTGGATTTCAATAGATCTTGTTTTGAATTAATGGCTACTTTCATCTTTATCCTATTGGATCAATATTTTTGTCTTCTCTATGTCTCTACGGACATAAATTTCTTGCTACCCATGATCTTTCATCTCAACTCCAAATAATTTCTGCTCAATTTCTCTGATTTCAACATCATATCTGTTAATGTCATTTTCTATATCTATAGTCACATTATTATTTGAAAAGTTATAACATTAACTCAACTCTATAAATGTTAAAACATTTCATCCCTATCATGCACAGTACTTTCAATCTCTTCTCTATCAAGTTCTGCAAGTTTCATTTCTCCCTCAGGTTCCTTAAGCCATCATTCCAAGCCTACTCTATTTCCATGTCAAATATTTCCAATGTTTCATCACAACCTTCATTCCCAGCTTCATTTTTCTTCTGGAAATCTTCCTGAGTTATCCAATTTTCTGTATCATCACATTTCAAAATTCTGTCAGCAATTTCATTAAACAAATTCATTTGTTTACCTCCTTGGAATATCACTTCGGCATCCTCATTATGCTTCAGCACCATAACAGCTTCAACTGGTTGTTTTACACCAAACAAGAATTCATTTATGATTTCTTCCTGCTGCAACAAATCAGTACCTTCCTCCTCTGAAAGGCATTCTCCATCATACTTCACCTTGAGAGTTTCATTCATATCTGTGACAGTTTCACCACACTGTCCACCATCTTTCGCACATCCTGAAAACATACACAAACTGTGAGATTTAAAAATACAAGGCTTCATAGCCTCATCTGCTTCTCTTGTCAACAATTCTTCTAAACTATTCCAATAGTCCATGAGATATTTCTCATTGATCTCTCCACCCAAAATTTCACCCTATTCTGGGCCACAAATGGAAACTTCCATTTTCAACTTAGCTTCTATGAGTTCTTCACACCTCATCATCTGCTCAAGCTTCCTCAGCTCTTTTATCAACTGTATGTTTACCTGTTGTTCCCTCTTTGCATGTAGTCTCTACCACTTCACTTTGTCTCTGGTCTCTCGTATTTCTCTGCAACAATTCCATCAATAACTCAACGTGAATTGTTATCTTATATTTCTCCTTCTCATACTCTTCATCAGTCAACTGCTTACATATGCCAATTAACATGGAATATTCATTCTTATTTCTTCTGCTGTGGTCTTTATCAGATCTTCAGAAATGACTATCACTAGTCATCTTCTCCTCCTTTGTGAAATTCATCTGTTCACATGTGGATTTCATTTGAATCCCCTTTTCAGCAAGCCTCCATACTTTCCATTCAGAAATACAAGCTCTCTACATATGCTTGACCTCTTTCAGTTATCTGTCTTGGAATAATCTCTGGCAACTCTCTTGCTCCTCTTTTGCTGCAAACAACAACTTCAGTAATGTCTGTGTTACAATGACCAACTCTTTGGGTGTTGGGCTCCTCCGATCATGCACCCAATAACATTCAAACCTTTGACTTGGTTTAAGACTCATTGAATCCAGACTTTACATCAACTCTTCATCTTGGATGAAAAATACACCCTCTTGTATGATAAATCAATGGTTTAACATGACTCAAGCTATCCAAATTTTCATTTGACCTTAATATCTGATTTAACTTCAAGGTTTGACCCAAAAATTACAGTACTGGATATTTTGACTTAATTCAAGTTATACAGTCTTCCAACGAAAATCCACCCTTAATACATTTTTATGATGTAAAATTTTCACTCTCACTCACACTCCATTCTTCAGAAAATATCACAAGCCACCAATAATTACATCATCTCTCATTATCATTTACTCACATGATACTTTAGCCTTTAAATTGAAATGCAATCCACATTTCCCCAAGATTTATTTTATGGTGAAAATAAAATAAACCATTTAATTTTCAACATTCAAAATACCTTTCTGAATTATCATACCTTATGCTCTCATTAAGGTTATTAATAAACCTTTTCTTTGCAATTTCAACTTTCTAGACTTCACTCTTATGTGCCTTCTTTGTCACTGTGAATATTCGCATGCCCTTCATATCATAACCTCGTCATCTTAGTACAAACATTTTTCCTACACTTTCATGCACCATACAACTACACACTATAAATTTGTACATCAATTCACATCTCTTCAACACGCTATAGGAATCAGACATTTTGAATGGAAAGATTCCAAGCAATGGTTGAACCTTAAGAGCGAGTAAACCTTCACTTGGGCCATAATGCAATGCAATGGACCAACATTGTTTTTAATTTTCATCCTGATTTTTAGATAGCTTCAAAGTATTCTTTACTCAATTTGGGATTTGGCTTCATTGATTTGTCTCCTGGCTTCCACCTAGCTGGGAAAACTTCATCGGGGTTATCTTGAACATATTGAATAGCTTGTAATGTATGCAACGTTTCATCAACACTATGACCAATGACTATATTTTTTATTGTGGAGTGTTGAATCACACCCTCCTTTTAAATAATAAATAGTCCTCGTAATGCTATTCCCTGATCTGCAATCAAAACATTGCAGGACTTTGAAATACCCTTCGTAACATTAGATATAAGAGGATATTTCAAATCACCAAGACCGCCAGCTTTCCTATCAGTTTGAACCCAAGCAAGGTGAGAAAACACACTATCAATAGAAACACCAAGAATTTTGGTGTTCAACTTCTCCACTCAGAATATCTGTCACTGAAAGTAGTGATTTTTGTGGGGTAGACAAAAGTGAAGTCCAAAGGATAAAAAAAATATAATAACATATTTATTCCCAATGTATTCAGACAGCTTTTAAAGAGTTCGCGGTGCAACGCAAACATAAATCTTTATCACATTCTGCATCACCCAGTACCGCAAATGCATTTTGTAAGAATATTTTACCATGCTAGTTTCATGATCCATTTCCAGCATTTCCTCCAACAACCCAATTAAAGGATGCTTCAGCTAATCATGCACTTGAAGAAGTCACCAGTTTTTGGAGAGGTCCCATACAGCAGTATGCAAAACATTTATTCCACTGCAGGAATGTCAATGTTGTTTGAAGAAAAACTGCTTCAGGCTCCACCGTAATACATACTTCGGAGTTCCAAACACACAGGATTTCGAAAATTTAGTTCACAACGCCTTCCCTGCATGACTTTTAGCAGTATTTCTTGCTTGTTTGTTGGGTGAGGATGGCATGGAAGTACTCATATAAATGGATCATAGTCAACAATATCATTTCTTCACGGGCTCTATATCATGTTATGAAACAACCCTATAAAATTCAAACAATTTATCCCACAGGATGGAAATGTCCTACCTATTGCTGGGTTGTTGTTTTCTTCTATTCGTTACCGGAACTGAAATTAAAAACTGAAAGATGCATAGCTGTAAAGTTCTATTTGGAATTTCATCAAATGCGGTTTATTTCATTTAGAAACACAGAGCCTTTCTTACCTTATTTAGGTAATAGGTTGGGATCATAAGGAGCCCATAAAGTATCCAGCGGCAAGCCCTCTTAGCATCCAGGCATAGCCAAGGTTTACCTTACCACTCCAATGCGACAAACTGACAGGTCCACGCTTTAGTGCATAGATCCACGGTTCCTCTCTGCACTATTGGATGCCTTCGTAGATCTAAGGCTTGATTCGAGCGCTTTCAAACCTCTGGCTCGTCCACAATTTTGTTGCACAACTCCCAACAACCAACTCCTCCTTCTCACTCGTCGTCATATGAGACTCTAATATCTCACATAGACAAAGCGCAAGAGCACAGGTGCAACACCAAATGTCGGGATTCTCTTCACAACTAAGGGCAACACCACCAGCGACATTGACTCGCAAGTGAACTTCACCTTCCGCAAAGATTGGCTTTGCAACCGCACACTTCCGACCTCCGCTTCACCTGTAACTCGGACGGTTTTTTTGTATGGTAAAAGATCTCTCAAATCCTGGGTGATGAGGATCGATTGTGGATTGGGTAGCTCTACTTTATTCTTCCTCGGCGAAAGTTACAAATTGTGCTAACGGATTCAGACAGGGCTTCTCTTCTTTCCCAAATTACCATGACGCTATCATGACACACTATTATATAGTTTTTTGTATGTCCAATAGTGATGGATCCCATAGAATTTTCAGTCAAACAAGCAAAATAATGAGCAGAGAAAACCCAAAGAGCGCCCAGTAGCCAAAGCATAAAAGTGTGGATGCCACAACATCCCAGCGTCAAACGCATAAATCGGTTAAAAGGTGTTCATCAACAGCTCCATATTTGACTGCTTCGTTTTGGCTATGGGCAATCATAATTTTGTGCCTACACCACTGCTGCACACTGAATGTGGTCTTATTACACATGCATATTAAAATATATATTTTACTATCTATTACAATCCCAGCATGAGCTTGAGCTTTGATACCAAATGATGCCAGGATTCTGCTATAAAACAGATCCTAACATATAATAGTGTGTGTGCTTCCTTCAACATGAATATCCTCAAGAAAACTCTTCATTAAAAACTACATTTGATTTAGTTTAACATATACATAAAGAAAAGAGAGCCATACAAAGAAAAATACTGATGTATAATAACACAAGAAATTCCTTGGCCGAATATTACAATGGATGGCCTCTTGGCTCTTAGCCCTTTTACAAAATCTCTCAAACCATCTCTCTCTCTCGCTCTGTATTCCTCACTATTTTCCATCTTCACACACTCCTCATATTTATACATAATAATGAATTTATTCCAATCCATAATTTCCTCACGCAAATCTCAACTAAAATCTAAATTAGATTTATCCTTTTTTTGGACTCAACTAAGTCTCGTTTAAGGAATTCCTAATCCCTAGATTATCTACCTAATTCAACTCCACTCATATCCTTAATTTATTAAAATAATATTTACAATAATCCTCACTTACACTTTTCTCTCTTAATTTATTAAAATGAGCACAATAATTTATAAAATAGTTAAGAAAATCATCACCCCCCTAATTACACAATATTTTAATAAAACCCAAGCAAGATGCTCCTGCATCACAATATTTCCAATACTATCCCCCTTTGGCATTGATGGCAACACTTCCTCCCCCTTTCATTCTGAGAAATGTCCATAAGCATTCATAAGCATTCTTCATTTTTTCCTTTTGTTATTAAATGAATATACACACCCCATCATTATATTACTGCTTTCTCATCTTCTGCATACACAGTAGGTGATGCTTTATGTTACACATAAGCATTGATTTATGTGCACTTCAACATTACAAGAGTGTAGTAGGCCATCGATGTGACTGCATTGCAGACTTCATAAGATATATGAGCATTGTTTAGGTAACACTTTGAAAATCATAGAGATTACATGAGTATGCTGCAAATTGATGCTATCCCAAAATCATGAGAATGTTGGAAGGCATGTCACCATAGAATGTTCTGGACTTTTGTCCCTTACTACTTGATATTGGTGATATGTGCCAAAATTCTGAAGATATAATCACTACAAGCCAAAATCCCTTGATGCTGATGTGAACAATGAGTCCAAAAAGGGCCTACAACTTATTGTAATATTAGACAATATCTTTCAATCTAAAAGGTCCAATGACTTTAATACTGAATAGTTACATATTAAAACATAAAACCCTCAAGGATTGATACATTCTATGCATTGTACACTCTCACTATCAACTATACACTTTCATTTATGACACAAGGGGGTATGTAGTTCAATGATCAACTCTCCATCATACTTCAGACACTTCAATTGTTCTATCAACATGTTATTCGGGAAAACATCTTCAATTTGTCTGCTTGAAGTTTCATCAGAAAAACTTCAACAAGCTTATGGATGACTTAAGAAAGAGGCCTTGAAAGTATATGAATAGTGACTTGAAAAAGGCGTACATTCATATCCAAGACTACGTGATTCTTTAGTGCTCAATATAACACATCAACGAACATAAGATAATGATGCTTTGACATTTTACTGCCCTTTCCATGCTTTGATAACGCATCTTGACATTCTCCAGCATTTGAACCCAGAAGATATTTAGCACTAATCAGAACAACCAAAACTTAATCCACACATATTATAATGTTGATAACGCTAGGACTACTTCCTTAATGTATTTCTGCCATACCACCATCATGATGCATACCATAATATTCTGATCCCGAGGACCTGTATCATACCACTGCTCCAATAATAACACTTGGGATGGACATTTGTAATGATATAATGATAACAACACTTTTCTTATTCATCCTTCTTAAAATAATTGTGTTTCACTATCAACACTCGTAGTGAGACACACAGTGTAATCATCCTCTTAGTTTCCAAGTCCATGAATGATGTTCCCTTTACCACCATGGTTGCTTGTTGCTTTCTCTTCTTCCATCAACCTGTTGGCTATTGAATGCTTTGGGTGTCCTTCTTCCTCTATAGTTCTTTGCCAGAGGGATTGTCCTTTCCCTTCCTGAACATTTAGTTGTTCTTATTCCAAGTAGGTCTTCTTTGACAACTCTTATGGGGACTTTTTATGAAATGCTCTCCCCCTGGGATGTTGCTTCTTGTCTATCACTGACTGGATATCTATGTTGCTTCCTAGAGCAGCTATCCCTGAGACTATGATGGATTCATAATGTCATTAAAGTAACGGGCTCCTTTTTCTTCTTCTTCCATACTTTGTTGGGGCTCCTCATAATGTCTACATTTCTTTTTTATTCACAGTTTGGTCTAATTTGATTTGGTTCCATATTCTACCTAGAGTCCTTTAATGTATATGGCAGCCTGCAGTCATTTTCTGTGTCCAATATGGTGGCACACATAACATCTTATTTCACCTAGGTACGTTTGAGGTGATTTATAGCATTTTGTGCTCCTTTTTTAACATAATTTACATTCAACAATTTTATGTCCAAATTCATTTCATGAATAACGGTATCCATGGAAATGATTTGTGTACCTGGTGAAATATTTTCCTTTCCATTTTCTTTCTTGAGTGGGTCTTCTTATTTGCTACATATTTTTTTGGTTAAACTTGATTTGGTTTGTCTTACAATGTGTTGCTATATGTCCAGTTCTATGGCAGGTAAAACATGTAATACTTCTCACAGGAGGAAAGAACCTCCTTTGAGATCTTTTGAACTTGTTCAATTCATATTCCAGAACAATTGAGCTTTTTGCAACTAGTTTTTTATTCCTTCCATTCTTTGTCACTTGATGTTGTTGTTTTTTTCTATTTGTTTCTTTACACATCAAGTTCTTGATGGCTTCTACTTCTATGGATCCTTTCTGAGTTGCTTCATCATCCCTTTCAATGTCTTCTTTCTTTGAGTTCTCAATGGAGGCAATCTCATCTTCGAGCTGCTTACACAACTTGCTCCTTTCTTCTATCATTCTTCTAGCTGAAATAATATCATATTTATGAGAGTTATCATTTTCCTTTATTATAGCTTTCACAAAATTAATAGATTTATTATCCTCTACCTTCGACTTGCTAGATTCTCCTTCATATCCTATCCTAGCCTTTACAAGAATAGATATTTGTGCATTCAATATCATGTCCAATTGTTCAACACCTTTTAATTGTTGAATGTTCATTGTTACATCAGTTTGGGCCTTTTCTAATTTCTTCCTTAGACTCACCACCTCTTCTTCCAATCTTCCACATTCTTGAATTTTCTCTCTTATTTGATGCAGTAGAATGTCTTCTACTTTCCTTGCTTCTTCTAGATCAATCTTCAACTTAATAAAATCTTTAGAGTTTGGTTCTTCCTTAACATATTCCAGAAGGATTTCCTTCTCTTTTCTAGTCTTGAGTTTGAATCTATCGATTTCCTTAGGGCACTCACCAACTCCCCCTCAAGGTCTCCCTCACCTTATTCTTCATATTCCAGGAGATAATATTCAAGATCATCCATACCCATCAGTGCGAATTCTGAGATTCCATCTTCATCTGGGGATTCATCTAAGTTTTCAGATGCACTGCTATCTTGTTGGGAACAAAAGGTTTTTCTCTTAAATTTCTCCCCTTTATGCATGCTATAGGATTTTCTTCTCTCTTTCCCTTCAGACTGATTCTCTGTTATCTTATTGGGACATTTTGAGGCATAGTGCCCCACTCTTCCACAATTAAAGCACTTGAATGGAAGTTTACCTTTGTAATTTCCTGTGCCTCTATCCAATCTTCTGAAAAATTTGGTTTCTTCTTCATCAGAGCATGAGCATGTACCTTCATTCTCTTCTATGAATTTGTCTGCCTTAAAGGCAGCCTCCCTCATGTTTGACTTCCCTTTTGGAAGTCTCATCTCATATGTTGTTAGGTTCCCAAGTAATTGGTTTGTGGTTAAGGTTTCCTAGTCTGTTGTTTCTTCTATGGCAAAAACCTTAGGATTAAACCTGGATGGTAGAGATCTCAATATTTTCTGGACTACAACACTTTCTTTAATTTCTTCTCCTAAGCCTATCATGATATTCACAACTTCTGCAACTCTTCAGAAGAATGCAGCTATATCTTCATCTTCATACATTTTTAAGTTTTCAAACTGAGTTCTATGTGCTTGCAGTTTGGCCACCTTCACCTTTGTATCTCCCTCATGAATATTTTCTAATGTATCCCAGGTTTCTTTGGCAGTCTTACTGTGCATTACTTTGATAAATTTTGACTCACTCAAACCGCTCAAGAGTGCATTCATTGCTTTTTCATTACTATGAAATTTTCTTTGGCTTCTTTCTCAGTGTCTGTATCCTTCGGTGCATATTTTTCTTCCAGAACAACCCAGACTTCTACTTCAAGAGACTTTAAGTATCTCCTCATTCTTATTTTCTAGAAAGCATAGTTTGTGCCAGTAAACAGAGGGGCTTTATTTGTAGAGCATCCTTCCAAGGTATCCATTTTGGGGACTAAGGACCTCCTTATGGTGGTTAAACCGTTACAGAAGGAACTAGCTCTAATACCAATTGATGAACCCTTAGCTAAATTGAGAGGGGGGGTGAATCTGTTTAGTACATTCCTAGTCATTAATATCCTTTTCATTCAACTCATTAACTACTTCATTTTATAAGCAACTTAATACATAATGAATAAACAAATTGAATGTGTGTAAAGTAATTAATTAAGCAGAATAATACATCACATCAACACATAATCATCAAGCACATAGACAGCAGATATAAGTGGAAACCCATAAGGGAGAAAACCACATATTATTATTGTTTTGATGCAAAGGCAAGCTCCAACTCCCTCTCACCACTGATTTTTTGTAGGCTCCAACCTACAAGAGGCTACTGCCTCAAATGTTTCAAGCTACAACTTGAAAGGAAGCTCCAACCCCCATATATTTTCTACATGCTACAACCCATAGGAGGCTGCTAATTCAACTAGCTCCAACTGGACATCTATCAAGTTAAAACTTGAAACGAAAGCACCAACCCCCATGTGTTTTATGTAGGCTACAACCCACAGGATGCTCCTACCTCACCCAACTCCAACTGGAAATTTATCAAGCTACAAATTGAAATGGAAGCACCAACTCCCATGTATTTTTTGTAGGCTACAACCCACATGAAGCTCCTACCTCACCCAACTCCAACTCGAAATTTATCAAGCTACAAATTGAAAGGAGACTACAATCCCCTCACTCAACATGAAACTAAAATACCGATTTACCTGGATATCAAATCTGTTATACTCCTTCTCCACTACTGCCTCTTCGGCCTTCATATCTAATTCATAGCAGCTCCAGATATACACAGCATCTCTATCAGCTCTCTCTTCTTCTTCCACTCTCCAACCTCTCTATGCACACTGATATTACATCTCTTATAAGGATAAATCATGATCGTTTTCATTCTTCATGGAATACGAAGTGAACATGCCTATCTCTTTTCCTTCCACCTATTCAATTCCTTACACTTCAGTTCAGGTTATTACATCAGAAATAACCATTACAACACTCATTAGAGTTTTTCCTATGCATACAGAGACTTGACTTTGCATCACATATAATAAAAAAATAGTTAATTCATTTACATTTACAGTTACAACAAATATATTTCACTCAACCCTTTCAAATCTTGGCTCGCTATGCATTCGTCCTTTCTAATGTTGTCATTGTCTTTTCTGTTTCTGTTTTTATATTATAATAGTTTTGCACAAATTAATTTTTCCTGACTCGACCCAGCTGGCACATTTCCAACAGTGCCACCATATCTCCTTTTTCCCAAGTCTACCTCTTCTTCTCGTGCCTACAGCGTTTAGCCTTCACTTCTCTTCTCAACACCCGGCTCTGCCTGGAGGGTTTTGCTGAGCCCGAATCAACCCATGGTGTCTATCTCCTCATTACCGCAGCGTTTATCTTACATTGCCCTTTTCTCTGTGTTGGGTCCCTTACCCGAGCCTTTCAACCCTCGTTCAGACTTTCTTCCATTATCAAGGCATAACTTCTTTACCCTCCACATAGTGTCAGGTCTTATTCTTCTCGAGTCCTTCTGTCACATTTAGCCTTTTCTTCATAAGTCGTTGTTACCGCATCAATCACTATTATGCACGAGTGTCGGGTCTTACCCGAGTCTACTACCCGCGTTCACTTTTCTTCATCAAACAACGTAACTACAAAGAACCTGGACCTTAAATAAATTCCAATTAACCTTTGAACAGCCTCACGTCCAGTCCCTTAATCGCATTTCGGCGATCCAATTGTTCTACGTTAAAATCCTCCTTTGTTCTCCAATGTGATTTAACAAAGGAAAAACCACATACACCCAAACTTGAAATCCTTTAGGCTTCAGCGTTGACCTACAACGCGTCCGCTTCATTATCACACTTCACAATTCAGCGTTCTCATGTATTTCTTGTTATGCATAGCTTTTCCAAACCTTGATTTGATTTCTTAAAGAACTTTCATATACACTTGGATTTGAAATCATTTGGACTTCGCCTTTGAAATGTATTGCATCCGCTCCTCGTATCACAAGGTTGAAATTTTTCACAACTCACGGACCTGTGGGTTATGACCCACAAAACTTTCCACAACACACGACAGATTGCAATACTCAGAACCAAGACAAAGTCACAATATCGCAGATTTAGGTTCATCGCAATTACGGATATCGCAGATTTAAACTTTAGACTCATCATGCATCGCACATTTTAGCTCATCTCAAATCGGCCCATCGCAATATCGCAGTTTTAACCATATCTCAATGTTTGTGCTTTTGTGATTTCGCAAATCGCTGCGAAAACCTTATCGCATGTCGCAAGATTTAGCTCATAGCAATAATAAGGTTCCTCTTATCATATGCGATATGCGATCACATAGCATCGCGAACTCCACTTCTTATCGCATCACAACTTAAAACAATTAACTTGCGATAACTTAACATATAAATATAAAAATCACCGATAGCAATGTGCTCTCACAATCTTATGGTCAAATGCGATATAATCTGGATCGTCTGTTCTCCTACTTTATGTTCACGATATGATCTCGACCGTCAATCTTTGCTTCACTATGCGGCACGATATTGTCCATCCATCCTCCACTTCAATACTGTGATTTGATCTTAACCATCCATCTCTCAACCTTTATTTCTGCGATAAGATTTTGACCGTCCGTCTCAACCTTCAACACGATTTGCCGAAATTACATCACTATCCAATTATAAAAGAGACAAAAACACATTATATAAATGAATCTGTATTCATTCAATTGAAAAATTGTACATGCATATTAAGATTTATTTTCAATTTTTGGGGTCATGTCCACGTCATCAGCCACGTCACTTGCCACGGCATCTGCCTCGTCATCTCCCGCACTTCGCATTTCGAAATTTCTATTTCCATGTTGTTTCGCGATACTCCTTCTGCTTACGAATTGTGATTTGTGATCAGGCCTCCTATTGTGATTTGCGATATGCGATTAGGCCCTCTGAACATTGTTCTGAATGCTTTTCTTTTGGAAATTACCCGACTCTGCCCGCAGAACTGCACGCACCCTCGTGCACTACTCTAAATGCAAACTAGCCAGACTTGACCCTCACATTCACAACTTTCTCCATTTTCTAAATGCGTTCATTACTTGTCTTAACACATTCATGACTCTGCCCACTCATGCATGACTCAACCCAACACATTCATGACTTGATTCAATACGTTCACGACTTGACCCAAGCTTGCTTCCTTTTCTACCTTTGCTCTTTTGGTGCCTTTTCTCCTTTGTTTCCTTTCCTAACTTTGCTCCTTAATAAAGATTCTAATGTTGCTCCTTGCCTTTTTACTGCTCCTCTCTACTCCTTTGTCTTAATGATAATTCTGGTGTTGATCCATGCCTCTTTGCTTCTCCTCTGCCTTGCTCCTCTGTCTCTTATGTTGCTCCTCTGCCTCTCTTTTACTCTTTATTTCTCCTTTGCCTCTCTTTTATGTTTCTCCACTTAACTTTTGCCTTATTTGCCTTACTGCTCCTTTATACTCCAGCTGATCCTTATCTTCTCCTTTGTTCTCAATGATAATTCTAGTGTTGCTCTTTTCTGTTCCTTTTCCATCGATGATAATATTTCCAACATATATTTCTTGCAAACAATTATTTTTTTATTATGTATGACCTCATAGAATATGTTCTTGATCATTGGTACCAATTATTATTTTATTATACTCTTTCTCAAAATATCAAGGACGTAACTATTTTGTGTTTGATATTGATCTTCAAATTATATATATGTTTTTGTATGTTTGATGGCCCGACTTTAATTATGTTGTTCATACCAATCAACTCTATCTATACTTCATTTCATATTGTTGATTAAAGGGTGTAATTTAAAGTGTTGGTATGAAGCTCACACACCCTCATTCTAGATTGATGTTCAGTGTACGTGGCTTGTCCTTGTTGCGGTGAAGTGTCATTAATACTAACACTAGATCGCTAGGTCTTGAGATCCGATAGTCCAAATAAACTAGGGTTAGTTATGGGGTGTAACCACTCACTCCCTCTCTGCATTCGCGTCCCATTCATATCATTTATGCATCCGGTAGAGCTTAGCCCGGTGACTCAAGCCCTAGTTGTTGATTCCACTAATTTGCTATGTTTGGAAGCCAAGGAGTTGGTTGGGAAGGTAATAAGTTTAACATTTAATTATTTGCCATTACTCTAAGAGGCTAGTTTTTTAATACTAATCGTTTCCCTTGTCTACACATACCTAGAACTAGGGTTTCGTTGTTTGGTATTTGCTTTAGGTACTACCAGGAACGAGGGAAACCCTCCTCCATCTCTTCAATATTTGGGGTTTGGGAGTTGTTTGAAGGAACTCTTATTAAGGTGTCACCCATATTTTCAAGGTAATTCAATGGTCCCGAGCACATTACAGATGTAATTTCAAGTATCTTCCTCAGTTCATTTTTGGTTATTAAGATATTAACCCTAATGGGTTTATTCCTGTTAAAGGGGCGATAACATGGGATTCGATGGCCATACAAGCAATATTGGGGTTTCATTCTTATTATTACATAGGCAATCATCGATGCTTTACTAATTTATTTATTTATTCTAACTGATATGTTTCATATGTGATTAGGTTTTCTTTCTAACAACATTCCTCAGCATCGTTTCGATATCTGGAATTTTCATGGTTGACCTTAAGGTTTCTCCTTCCACGTTTCTTTTGTAATGTTTTCTTTTGCTTATTTGGAACGAGGTTCAGTTAAACTTCACACAATTCCCAGGTCTAACTTGGGTTTTCTCTACCGTTTTGTTTATGTATTTCATAAGAATGGTCGTTCAGCGCAAACCCCTATACGTGGTGTATTACAGCAGCTCTTTAGAGTTAGGGATCTAATTTTTATTCGATACTAGAAAATGGATTTGACACTTATGAAAGTTGTTTCTAGCTGTAACCTAATAAATTTTTAATACTATTTAACAATTTTAATACATACAATTTTTAATCACTATTTAACAATTTTATTCTCATGAGACATGTTTTATACAATATAAATATATAACTTGGTGTTTTTTATAAAATGTTTTTGTCGTAGTAATACTTCTGCGTATTGTTCAATGGATATGGGGTTTCCTCTCGAACCATTATTTTTTTAGTTATGAGTACTATATTGTACCTTGAAAAGGTTGTTATTATAGCTCTTCCAATTATTACAGTTTTGTGAGACCTTTCGTGGTTTTGATCTGCATGTTCATGTGATAAACTGGAAGAAAAATTTGGCATTTACCTTACTATTGACGCATCGGCATAATAGTATAAATATATTTTTATTGTGAATTTTGTATTTCCAGTTTGCTTCCGCTTACAGCATAAGTTTTAGTTTTCAAGATGCGTTGCCATTTTTTTTTATTTATAGTCTCAACATATAACTCTATTTACAATTTATCATTTGATTCTTTTCAATTTCCTATATAATACATTATAATTATTATTGTTCCAATGAGTAAGCAAGACTTGGTCCATTTAAACACATTATTATATATATATATGAAATAAGGACTATGTCGGGTGGACCAATGTAATATTAACATTTATTTCTCAGTTTTCTTCTACCGTTATGTCAAACTACTATTTTTCATTTACATAAACTCGCCATTTCCTTTAACATTCCAACAATACAATTATCCCAATCTTTGCAGAAAGTATTTTATTACTACAGTTTCAGGAAGATTTACCATTCCAATAATTATACATTTGTGTAACTAGTATTATAAACTTCCAAAATTCTCTCATTCCATAGTAATTAGAAACTTAATATAACATTAAAGTTTCCCACTAGGCTTTCCACATATCCCATGGTTTACAAAGTCACTATAGTTTTCACTAAAGGGTATTACAACTAGGCTTTACTTTTGGGGGCATTTTATAGGAAACATTAAAAATTTAAAAATTTAAAAAAATAATAATAATAATAAAACAAAAGAAAATATGAATTCATAATGCACATATTTCTCCATATGGGCCATGTGGCCCTCCATTCTATCTATTTATTTGATCCAAGAGTAGAAGTGGCCTTGAAAATAGCTCAAAAAATAAATTACCAGATGGTAGTGCTCGTCTCCCTAATTCCAACGATGCAAACAAAACTCAAATCTAGGTTCGTATGGTTAAGTTATGGTTGGTAAAAGTTTTGGTCAAACTTGGCCAAGTGACAGGCTTAACGAGGCAACAAATTGACCGAGACCTGGCACATGGAATCCACTGATCTGATCTAGATCTTGGTTCAAAGGGACCTCTTGCTATAACTTTGTTGATCACTTATGTTATAGGTGATGAAATCAAATTCCGTCAAAGACCCATTTGAGGTATTGAATAGATATTTTCAGTGATATAAAACACTTGAAATTTGATGACCTGTGGGGTGAGAAAACAATTCCACAAACTCATAAGATGCGCGGCGATGCAGTGTTCGAGATAGGTGTAACTTTAACTGCTCATATCTCTCAAACTGGGAAAAGAAATCAAATTCCGTAAAAAAACATTTGAGATAATAAAAATACTTTCAAATGAGATATTTTTCACTCTCTAATATGATATGTGGAGACAATGGCACTTGCATGAAGTTTACTGAATATTACTGCAAAACATTGAAACTGAAAAATGTTTCAAACCCTCATGGAGATCTAGATTTATACAGGAATGAAATAAAATACAAAAATAAACATAAACACAGAGATGTAGTAGAAATAAAACTTAATTTAATTAATATAAAATGATTGAAATATGTTTACAGACGAAATGGACATAAACTAGCTAGGGCGATGGTAGCTTATCTCTGAGAAGAGATGTGGAGGCGCTACATGCCTCTGAACTGTGTTACAATAAGGCTCAAGAGCCTTTTTATTATTGAACAATAAGAGAAAACCCTAAACAACCAAAACCCTAACCCAAGTAGATGTAACACCAAGAGTTTATGGGCCCCGTTGGGGTTAGTTGGGCAGCCAACTTCCTAGGGTCATAACTTGATCATAGTAGCTTTGTTTGGCGTGTATGATGCCTTGTTGGAAAGATATCTCCAAGGACTATGTCTTTTATGGCCTCAAAACGGATCCGGAAGTTCAGGACCTAAAAAAATTCTAAAAATAGTAAAAAGGAAAAGTGATGAAACTGACTATGTGGAATAGGCGGGTGGCCACCAATATCCACCTGGAGCATTGCTCCCCCCTTATAAATCAATGGTCCCCATTATGTGTAGAGACTCCATGAGGTAGGGAAATTTTTTTTGAACCTGGTCCCTAGTGAACCACTTTCCTTGGTGAAGGAGTTAGGCTGCTTTGAAGTGGGAGTAGCTTGCGGTGGGGTCTAGAGAGGCGATCCTTCAGCAAATGTAACCAAAATGTGTCATCCACCTAGAACTTGTGTGGCACTTGATGTTGATCCTAGCGCTTCTTGGTGACTTGGCATTAGATTTTTCCAATATGTCATGGACCTATTGGCAGACGTCAGATAGTACACATGTGGATTCTATCTATGTGGTCGCATGAGGTATGGCAACATCGGGCAGCGCCACACCTAGTGTCAGAACAATGGAGTGCTTGACCTGACAGTATGGAGGAACCTTTATGGATGAGGAGAAAATGTCATTGTATTCCTCCACAAATTTCTCCATTTTTTGTTGTCATGAAAGGGAGCCATGTTTGGAGGTTGTGACCATAATAATTTTATTTTCCTATTGGTGAATTGTAATGAAAACAAATTTCCTAGTTTGGGAAATAATCTTACTACGTTGCTTTGCACTAATCTAAGAGATGGCGGGAGGCGGTACTACCTCTGAATCTTGTACAACTTATTTTCGAAAGTAATAATAATAGAACGAGGTCTATACTCATACACAGCATGTCGCTTCCACAAGTATGGTTGGCCCAATAATACATCAAACACGTCAAGAGGAGCAACATCACACACTACCTCATCCGTGAAGGGCTTGATGTTGTACAGAAGGCGACACTGTTGGCTGACGCAAAGATCTCCTCCTTGGTGAAGCCACCCAATACTATACGATTGTTGGTGTGTTGTGGTAAGTAGGTCGAGCCACTTCATGACCTCTACTGAAATGAGGTTCTTTTGACTTCTTCTATCGACAAGGAATTGCAATGGAGAACCCTTCACCCACATCTGCGAATGGCAGAGGTGCTCCCCCTCTTCTGGATCCTTGAGATCCTCTCTTTGGAGCTTGGTGGTGGAAAAAATGGAACTGGGATACAAATAAATGATTTTCTTCCCTTTTTCATTCCCCTTGTCTGGTTCTGACTCATAATCAAAACATGCATCTAATTCGAATGGCTTCAATTCGGCCACTAGTGACTATTTGGTCTGACACTCGCTTGTGTTATGAGTGGAGTTGTTATGAAATTCACACCACTTCCTTATGCCCTTATTTGGCTTTGGGGTGTTGTTCTGAGTTGGCCCGCTTTGGCTTTTCCCCTTGTTCTATGGTTTGGGGGCGGCGTTCCCTAGCTTCATATTCATAGATCTAAAGTCTCGCTTCTTCTTCTTAAATTTCTTCTCAATCTTGGCAGCTTATCGATATGTCGCACCAAGCGAGGTATTGTCGAGGAGCTCCATTTCTTCCTCAATTTATTTGTGCAAATAGTTGTGGTACTTGAGCACCAAATATCTGAATATTTAATACCCAACTTTGTACGCGGGGTATGGAAAAAATTCGTTATTTCATGCAAATCTTGAACCCTTTGCTGCCGCAACATGGTCAATGGGATGTACTTTTCCTCATAGCTCTCCACGGGGTAATATTGTTCCTTGATTTCATCTCGGAACAAATTCCAAGTGGGTGAGACCGAGAACAGAAAGCTTTCTTTCTCACCCTTTTGCTCACAGTAGGTTTCCCACCAGTATTTGACATGGGGGGGTAGCTTTGAAGAGTGTGTTGGCATTGGAATCAACACTTGGACTGCTCCAAGTGCCTGAATGGACACATCCTAAACTTTAAGTAAATTTAATGATTTGTTTTATGAGATTGGTAGGTGGTTTAAACTCTCATCCACTGAAAATTGATTTCAGCCAAATCCAAAGTTCTAATAATGAGGGTATTGGAGCCTAATGTGGTAGAAAAGAGTGAGTTTGTATCCTATGAGGAGAAGAAAATGTAAAATGAGAGAAGAAACAGTAGGTTTGCAAAGCATAAATCTACTAAATTTGGTAGAAATTAACACAAGTAGCAGTTCAATAATATTTCATCAAGAGAAGGCTATTTCTAGTCTTATAATATTCTCACTGAAATATTATAAAAGATAGCAGTCATGAGTGATGCTATTCCCACTGTTATTATATATATATTACCAAGAAGGCTCATTGTGTGAGACTAACAAAAATTGATAAAACACATGAACATGTCAAGAGACTGATAAAAACTCATAACAACATGGGGAATTGCAAACTGCAACTGAAGATAATAAGATATGGAAACACAAGTGGAAATTGACAATACACACACCAGATTAGTAATAAGTCCTCAAAATTTTCTATCCAATTCATTCATTAAAAAGAGTATTGATCATATGAGTCAATATTCTAAAACCATGAACCCTTACTTCATTGCAGTTTGTCACATATATACAAAAATATGAAACTGTCATTCCCACTAAAGGAGTAAATCTGTTCCTAAATATTATTACCATCTCGTGCAAGAGATGAGGCTTATCCAAAAAATTTAATACAAAGTGCTATGACATAATCAAAATAAACATCATCAAGGCTAACAATTCGAAGTGGTTGATAATGCAACAGTCTATAGGAAGACTCCTCCTCTGTTCTGGTGCAACCAACTCCACAAAAAGTGTAATCAGCAGTGAAAGTGACGTGTGGTTGTTCCTTGAATGTTACCTAGTGCCTCGCAGAAATGTGTTGGTGTTGAGAGTAATGGTAGAAATATGTTTCAGAGAAACTCTGTTACTGTTCCTTTCCTTTGGTATCTTTTTTGTCGTGATTGGGATGGAGTCGGATTAAAAGAGATAGTGAAGTTTCATTTTATTAGCAAAAGGGATTGTTAAATAAATTATGAGTGGGAGGAGAAAACCCTTTGTAAATATATCGCAATCACAGATCTGGGTCAGAACATTTAAACATAAGGCACAAGTGGGAGGGAACGCGATTTGCGATGGGGGTGATGACGTGGCAAGGAGGTGGGGTCGCTTCGCAAATCACAAATCGAGAGTTTTGTTATGAGGAACAATAGTTAAATAGGCACAAGCGGGAGGGAACGCGATTTGCGATGGGGGTGATGACGTGGCAAGGAGGTGGGGTCGCTTCGCAAATCGCAAATTGAGAGTTTTGTTATGAGGAACAAAAGTTAAATGTTAAAACTTTCGAAGTGCGATATGCGATGAACAGAGAGTGATGTGGCAGGATGGAGATGGGGCCCCTTTAATATAGCAAACCAAAAATCGAGAGTTTTGTTATGAGGAACAAGATTTAAATGTTAAAACTTGTGAAGTGCGACGTGTGATGAACAGAGTTGACGTGGCATGACAGACGTTGAGACCCATTTAATACTGCAAATCGCAAATCAAGATTTTTGTTATGAGGAAAGGGAGTTAAATGTTAAAACTTGTGAAATGTGATGTGCGATGAGACAAGAGTTGGCGTGGCAGGGAAAGATCTCACTTTAATATCGCAATTGGGGGTTTTGTAGGAGACGACAATTGTAAAATGAATGAAAGTTAAAACTGCGATAAGACGATTGTGATGAAAGGGTAAGGGGTCCACCATGATTAAGTGCAGTAATTTATATCATATAATATATGATATTACAAAGGTTTGTTGTGGTGCGGGTAGAGTTGCTTTTTAACTATAAAAAATGGATTTTAATAGTTAAAAAGGGGCTTCGAAAGAAATGAAACGATAGACTTTGGGTTTTTAGAAAAAGTGAAAGGTAAAAGAGGGAAAATGAAATGAATGAAAATAGAAATGAAATTTTCTCACCACTACACTTTGACAGAGACACTTTCATCTTACAACCGAACTGAAAAGGCAGATTGATTCCTTGGATAATGATGACTATAATTTGAAAATATTTGAAAAATTGCAGTGCTAACAGTGGCTCCTATTGGGGATGAAGTCCTCCCTCTAAGGCTTCAAGGACTGCAGAATCAGTGTCTTAAAAACTCTTTAAACTTAGACGACTTCTTGGAAATTATGACTAGGACTCACCCATTGACTGACTGTACTCAAGATTGACACTATATACAAACACATGTACCATTGGGCGTGGAGTTTTATTAACACATCACACCGGATATTTACAATGGAATGAGTTAACTGAATTACTAAACAAAAAACTTCTTGAGAAAATGACCATTGACTGGGCCTCCAGTCAGCTGATCATCATCCAGATGTTTGAGTAGAAAAGTATTGTTTTCCAAAACTTCAGCAATTCTAAATGGTCCAAACCACAAATTTTCAAACTTACCATGCTTTCCATGGTATTCTCTCCTAGCATCCCAGCGTAGCACCAAATCATTCTCCTGAAACAACTGTTGATTTTCTCTTTTTTCAAAAACATATTTGACTTTAGTTTGATACTTCTGTGTTTTAACTATCAGTGATTCTCTGATTTGGTGCCTCTATAAACTACATTATTCTCCTTTGGATTGGATTTTCATCATCAACTTCACCTTGCAAGAACTTGATCACAGGAAGAGCTAATTGAAAAGGAATTACAGCATCAGTACCATATACAAGCTGAAATGGAGACATTCCAATTGATTTTTTAGCACTTACCCTATATACCCAAAGATCATGTACCAGCTGAGTGTCCAAATTTCTTTTATTTTCAGGCAGCATTTTCTTAATGATCCTCACCAAAATTTTATTGGATGACTCAGCTAGTCCATTACCTTGAGGGTAATAAAGCATGGAATGAGTCAATTCAATTCCATATTGCTGACAAAAGTTGTACATCTTAGTAGACTTAAAGGCCATTGCATTATCAATTACTAACTTTTGTGGACAAATAAATCTTGACATAATTTTTTCCAACAAAAATTTGATAATTATCGTATCAGTAGCATTCCTGGTTGGTATAGCTTCAATACATTTAGTAAAATAGTTTGTAGTTGTGAGAATCCGAATGAATTTCACCGATGAATTCTAACCCCCACTGCTGGAAAGGAACATCTGCTGAAATAGGAATAAGAGGTAATGGTAGCAATTTATGTTTACCAGCAAATTACTGACATTCGAAACAACTCCTGATTTTGGCAAAAACATCAGATAAAAGAGTTGGCCAATAATAGCCATCTCCTAAGATTTTGTTTACAGTGGCTTTCGAATAAAATGCCATCTGCACACTCTTGCATGTATCTCTGTCATAATCTCTTAGGATTCAGCTTCATCTACACATCTTAATAAAACTCCAACATGGTCCTTCCAATAAAGATGGTCTTCCAAAATGTAATACTTAACAGCTCTCAATTTGAAAGCTCTTCTCTTTGACTTCTCCATTTCAGGGGGACAGTTGAAATTTAACAAAAAGTATACTATATCCTTGTACCAATATGAATGAAATATTTTAGGATAATTAGAAATACCTTCTCCATCTTCTCCTTCAGCTTCCTCTACTTTCAGATTTAAAGCCTTGCAGTTAGATTCAGCCATCAAGTGAGCCAACCCTTAACCTTTTATCAATTTAGTTGGTCTAATCTCAATATCAAATTCCATAATTTTGGCCATTCATTGTCCCCTTCTTCCATCTGTATCTAGCTGTAGAAAAACATCTTTAACAGTGATATTGGGCACAAAGCAACTATTTTTGAATGCAGCACATAAACTCGAAAAAACTTCAAATCCTTAACTAGTGCATATGCTTGTTTGTCAGTCAAGTTGTACTTTAATTCAACATACCTTAAAGTACGACTGAAAAATGAAATAGGATTCTCTAAACCTTCTTTGTTCTTCTGTAACAAGACAACTACAGCTGTTTCTTTTGAAGCATATGAAAAAAATCAGAAAATCTTTTTCGAAATTAGGACTAATCAAAACTGGAGCTTCAGTCAAGGCAGACTTGATTGCTGAAAATGAATTCTTTGCTTCATCTCGCCATTTAAATTCAACATCCTTTTTCAGCAAAACATTTATGTGTTTGACCAGCTCTGTAAAGTTAGGAACAAAACACCCCAGAAAATTGATTTTCCCTAAAACTGACTGCAATTTTTTTTTATTCCTTGGCAAACCAATCTTCTAAATATCTTCTACTCTTCCCGGATCAATAAAGATGCCACTTTCTGTTACAATATGTCCCAACAATTTCCCTTCTTGGACAACAAAGGATGAATTTTCTGGGTTCAAGGACAAACCAAACTTTCTTCATTTGTCAAAAAATTGTTTCAAATGTTTCAAGTGGTCTTCATCAAATTTTGAATAGACTGTGATGTCATCCAAATAAATGACTACAAATCTGTCTTTTTCTCTCGCAAAGACAATATCCATTGCCCGCTGAAAATTTGTGCCTGCATTAATCAGACCAAATGGCTTTTTTTTGTACATGAATATACCCAAGGGTGTGGTAAATGATGTATTTTCTCTATCTTTCCTATCAACTGAAATCTGATTATAGCCTGAAAAGCCATCAATCATTGACAATCTTTTGGATCCTACAACCTTCTGCAAAATATAATCCATCTTGGGTAGTGGATAGTTATCTTTCAATGAACACTGGTTCAGGTTGCGAAAATCAACACAAATTCTTATCCCTCCATTCCTTTTCCGAACTGGGACTATATTAGCTACCCAATTAGAAGATCTCAGAGGCAGAATTATTTTTGCTTCCCATAATTTTCTGATTTCTTTCTCAATGATTGGGAGCAGCATGGGATTGATATGTATGATTTTTTGTGCTACATGTTTTGCATCTATTTTCAAATGAATCTTGTGATCCATTATGCTTATATCATAATTTTTCAGCTCAGTATAAGACCATGCAAAAATATCAGCAAATTCTTTCAACAGCTTGATATATTTTGTTCTGGTTTTGAGAGAAAGGAATTTGAACACTTTGACTAATTTTGGTTGATCTTCTGTGCCAATGTTACATTCTATTGTACTCTCTCCATCAACTTTACTTTCAGGCTTGAGAAAAACATCATTATTATCAAACAATATTTCTAAAGGAACTAAGCATTTAGGAATATAATTGGTTTTTAGATCTATAATGTTCTTCCCAGCCATGGTTTTCTTAAACGGCCTGCTATTTTTATTTTCAACAATGTCCTTCTCATCATCATTTTGTATGTCTGCAAACTCTTCAACGCATTCTAAAAATTTCTGAATTTCCTTGTCGTCCTCAAATACTTGCCAGTATTTGACGTTATTAGGAATTGAAGGCCTGTTTTTTATTTGAACATCATAGGTTGCCTTATCATCTAGAGGAACTTTGAAATTACTAGCAGCAATAGCTAGTGAATTAGCCATTTGATTTTCCTCTCTGGTGACAAAATTTGTATTAAATGCTAAAAAATAATGCTAAATCAAGTCCCATACTTCATTCTTATAATTTTTCAACTTGGATTTGTTTACTTGGTAGTTGTTTCTCACCTGCCTTATCACCAACTCCGAATCACCAAAAGTAATTAGCTGCTCTGCTCCAAAACCTTTCGATGCCTTCATTCCCAGCACAAGCACCTCATATTCAGCAGTTTTGTTAGTGGTAGCAAATTGTAGTTTATATGATATAGTTACCCTTTGCTGAGTAGGCTAAAAGAGGACTACACCGGCTCCTGATCCTTCTCTTGATGAGGCTCCATCAAAGTACAATTTCCACATCCGTTCTCCCTCCAAATGTTGTTCATTTATACCTTGAAAGTGTTGTTTTTCACTTATTTCAGGCTGTAAATTGTTATTATCAGCAGCAAGGTGTAGTATTGATGACCCCAATTCCTTTTCTTCAGCATATATGGGATGGTTTGAAGGATTATGTTGATCACTAATGATGTAGGCCATTTCGGTTTCCCTATACAACCTTATGAATTCCCCTTCAAAAATTGGGATGGTGGCATATGACATGTCCATCTGAAGGGTACCTCCCAATTTTTTAGACCAAGATCTGGAAAGTAGCATCCCAAATCTAGAAGGAATGTTCGCAACTACAATGTCCATCACTAAGCTTTTCATAGGTAATTGGGTAAGAGAAACAACCAAGTCCTTAATTATTCCAAGGCACTTGAATTTTTTGGAATCAAAGGTATAGAGGTCATGGTATTTCATGGTGATCTCTAGCCCCAATTCATCCATCACTTTCTTTGGCATCAGATTGTGAGAAGCCCTAGAATCTAACAGACAATTACGCATCAATTTTTCATGTATATTGAGTGATAGATAGAAAGGGGGTGAGTTGTCATCATTTTGATCTTGGACATGAAAACCTAGATAAATAGTGGGATGTTGATCCTAAATGTTGAGTGAATTGGGAGTGAGAGGTGGTTGTAGCAGACTTTTAAAAGACTCTTTATATGTTGGATTTTTCAACAATTCCAGAAGTGGAACCGGAATTTTTATTTCATTCAATTCAGATTTGAAACTGAAATAAATTGGAACTAATTCCTTATTTTCTGTGGCAATTTTTACAATTGGGGCTGAATTTTGGAGTGGAGGAACCTCATTGACTTTGGCCTTCTGTTTGGCAGCTTGTTTCTCTGAATCTGATTTTTGTTAAGGTTGTTGAATAGGGCCTTTATACCTCAAAGGATAGCTTCTATTTTGATCTTCTTGCTATTTTATATCATTTTGTGCATAAATTTGAACATTCTCATCATCTGAAAACAAATAAATCCTTGACTAGTCTTCATATTCTTACAAAGTTAAACAATTTGATTGTGAGGTTTCTCCTACAAGGTTTATTTCTTCATTTTCTTCCTCATGTTCTTACTGCTCTTCTTCAGCAAAATTATTCAAAGGAGACTAAACATTTTGATCATCAACATTCCTTCTTGGGCACTGTAAGATTTGTTGAGGTTGAAAAGGCCTCATAAAGGGAGCCTAATTTCTATTTGCCTCATTTTGATTAGCTCTAGCAACTGGCTTGTTTTCTATCTCTAATTTTGTCATCTTAGAGGCAAGTTCCTTGATCAATTTGGACATTTGATCGATCTTTTCTTCTACTATAAGAGACTTAGAAGAAGAAGGTTTTTCTTCTTTCATCTTCCTTTTGTCTTTGCTACCTTTTCTTCCTCCATTTTCAATTTATTAGAAGCCATGAGATTATACTACACTCCAATTGCAACCTCTTTCATATCCATAAATATCTATGATTTCCCAGCCCTTAGCCATAAAGAAAACTCATAATCTATATCATTTGCGAAAGTTATCATAGTTGTAGTCTCAGGAGGCTTAATTTCTTCAGGAATTTTCTGATAAATGTTATTAAACATCTTGGAAAAATTAGCTAATGACTCATCTGGTTTCTTCTTCAGAGTTCCAAATTTTGTAAGATAGTACACATAGTCTTTCCTATTACCCCATTGCTTCACAAATATTTCCTCCAATTCATCAATTCATGTTATTGAGTTTGGCGACAGACTTCTAAACCATTTACAAGCTTCACCATCCAAGCTCTTAACAAAGAGTCTTGACCAGACATCTTCATGTTCGACATTCTGGTTGTCAGCATAACTATAGAAAGCCACTAAATGTTCCTCAGCAAAAACTCCTTCTCCCTCCCCGATGTATTTTGGAAGATATTTCAAGTAATCTCCTTGAGGGAGCGGATGCAACGGTTGAGGAATAGCAAGTGGATCATATCTTTCATCCACTATCTATTGCATCCTTGTAAGGGCAGGTTGAGCCATATTTTTCTAATTTAAAGTTGATGGATGACCAATTGACGTAGCTATTGGGGAAATAGGAATTACAATTTGTGGATTCTGAATATGATTTAGGATAGTAGAAAATTGGAAATCTTGAGTTGATTCTTCAGGCTTAGGGAATGAAAATAGTGGATTCTCAAAGACATGAACAGAGGATGTGCTAACTTCACCTTCTACTAAAGAATAAGATTCAAAAATTGTCTCTTGAGGGGATGAGGTTAATTCAACTTTATTTTTCTGAGCTAGGAATTCAAATAAGTTGAATGTGAGGCCTTCAGGAACACTCTCTTCTAGTGGATGCGAAGAGGGTTACCCAACAGCTGGATTTCTAGACAAAGGAAATTATTATTGCTGAGGAGTGATGAAAGACTGGTATTCAGGATGAGTTTGGAGGAAATTTAAAATGGTCTTAAAATATTATTCAGTCAAAACATCCGTATCAATAAAAGGTGCAATAGCCAATACTTGCTCTAACTCCCCTTCAGTTAGCACAAACTCTTTTGTTTCCTTATTGATACTTAATAACTCTTTTTTTTCGTCTTTGACTGAAATAGTGCTTACTTCAGATTTACCAATTGAGGAATGATAAAAACTTTCAGCTGAGCTTAGAATAAAAAAATCTACTTTATCTTCTGGGGAAGCAGTTTCGATTTTAGATATTTTTGCAATATATTTTCAAACTTAAACTTATTTTGATTCTAAAGTAGATGAGGGTACCTTTTGCTTTGGAATGTATTTTTTGTGTACCTTCTTCACTCATTGATATGTGGCCTCAAACGAGCTCTATTTTCATTTTGCATCTTTAATGATCTTCTCTCGGTCTGCAACTGGGGTCACAGTAGGTGATCTCTGATTTCTCCTTGAAGTTGGAGGTTTTGAAACCCCTTTTCCTCTCTGTGGATTCACCAAGTGAACTAATTTGCAATCTTCTTCAATTCATCAATTATTATTCAACATTAAGAATTGACATTCAGCAATTCAAAACAAGATACATCGGGAGAATACTTTGTTTCAAGGCCTTCGTCTCCCGGCAGACGCACCAAAAGATGTTGGCACTAGAATCAGCACTTGGACTGCTTCAAGTGCCTGAACAGACACATCCTAAACTCTAAGGCAGTTTAATGATTTTTTTTATGATATGGGTAGGTGGTTTAAACTCTCATCCACTGAAAAGATATTTCGGTCAAATCAACATTTCTACTAATAATGTGGTAGCAAAGAGTGATTTTGTAGCCTATGAGGAGAAGAAAATGTAAAACTTGAGAAGAAAAAATAGTTCTTCATAGCATAAATCTACTGAATTTGGTAGAAATTAACATAAGTAGCAGTTCAACAATATTTCATCAAGAGAAGGCTATTTATAGTCTTACAATATTCTCACTGAAATATTATTAAAGATAACTGTCATGAGTGATGCTCTTCCCACTGTTATTATATATATTTTACCAAGAAGGCTCACTGTGTGAGACTAACAAAATTTGATAAAACACATGAAAATTTCAAGAGACTGATAAAAACTCATAACAACATGGGGAATTACAAACTGCAACTGAAGATAATAATATATGCAAACACAAGTGGAAATTGACAATACACACACCATATTGGTAATAAGTCCTTAGAAGTTTTTGTCCACTTCATTCACTAAAAATAGTACTAATCATATGAGTCAAGATTCTAAAACCACGAACCCTTACTTCAATGCAGTTTGTCACATATATACAAAAATATGAAATTGTCATTCCCACAAAAGGAGTAAATTTGTTCCTAAAAGTTATTACCATCTCGTGCAAGAGATGAGGCTTATCCAAAAACTTTAATACAAAGTGCTATGACATAATCAAAATAAACAGCATCAAGGCTAACAATTCGAAGTGGTTGTATAATGTGGCAGTCTATAGGAAGACTCCTCCTCTGTTATGGTGCAACAAACTCCACAAAAAGTGTAATCAGGAGTGAAAGTGACGTGTGGTTGTTCCTTGAATGTTGCATGGTACCTTGCAAAAACCTGTTGGTGCTGAGAGTAATGGTAGAAATTAGTTTCAGAGAAACTCTACCATTGTTCCTTTCCTTTGGTTTCTTGTTTGTCATGATAGGGATGGAGGCAGATTAAAATAGATAGCGGAGTTTCATTTTATTAGCGGGGGGGATTATTAAATAAATGATGAGCGAGAGGAGAAAACCCTTTGTAAATATATTGCAATCATTGATCAGGGTCAGAACGTTTAAACATAAGACACAAGCGGGAGGGAACGCGATTTATGATGGGGGTGATGACGAGGCAAGGAGGTGGGGTCGCTTCGCAAATCAAAAATTGGGAGTTTTGTTATGAGGAACGAGAGTTAAATTTTAAAAATTGTGAAGTGCGATGTGCGATGAAAAAAGAGTGACATGGCAGGATGGAGATGGGGCCCATTTAATACCATAAATCCCAAATCGGGAGTTTTGTTATGGGGAACGGGAGTTAAATGTTAAAACTTGTGAAGTGTGATGTGCGATAAACAGAGGTGATGTGGCATGACAGATGGTGGGGCCCATTTAATACTGCAAATTGCAAATCGGGAGTTTTGTTATGAGGAACGGGAGGTAAATGTTAAAACTTGTGAAGTGTGATGTGCGATGAGACAAGATTTGGCGTGGCAAGGAAAGGTCTCACTTTAATATCTCAATCAGGGGTTTTGTAGGAGACAACAATTGTAACATGAATGCAAGTTAAAATTGTGATAAGTCGATTGCGATGAAAGGGTAAGGGGTCCACCATGATTAAGTGCAGTAAGTTATATCATATAACATATGATATTACAAAGGTTTTTTGTGGTGCGAGTAGAGTTGATTTTTAACTATAAAAATGGATTTTAATAATTGAAAAGGGGTTTCGAAAGAAATGAAACATTAGACTTTGGGTTTTTAGAAAAATGAAAGCATAAAGAGGGAAAATGAAATTAATGAAGGTAGAAATGAAATTTTCTCACCAATACATTTTTACAACAACACTTTCATCTTACAACCGAACTGAAAAGGTAGATTGATTCCTTGGAGAATGATGACCAGAATTTGAAAATATTTGAAAAATTACAGTGTTAACAAAGTTTAAAAAGTAAAATTTTCTCAGTCATAGAAATCATGGATCGAAAAATACCCTTCTATAAAATTCAACCATCTATCTACGATGTTTGTATCTATATGTCCTTCAAATACAGTAATGTCAAAGTTGACTTGTACCTTGAAAGGAGTGGCACCTCCAGAGTGGCTGTTGGATGAAGATGCACCACCAGTGGGAAATTGTTGAAGGATCTGAGCAAATTTATCCATCATCTTCTTTCTTTGTTTCTCAAGGGCCTCCTCAAGCAATATTTTGATACGATCTCCTGCTCTCTTGTCTTTATTTTCTTCTGCCATGGGAGGTCGTCAGGGTTTGTGAGGTTGATCTTTCAAAAGTTCAACTAGATCAAGCCCTAAATCCTTATACCTTGACATTTTTTGGGACATGCAAAGAAATATCGAGAAATAGAAGACCGATCTGATACCATTAATCTGGATCTTGGTTGAAATGGGCCTCTTGGTGCAACTTTGCTGATAACTTCTGTTATAGGCGATGAAATCTAATTCCTTCAAAGACCCATTTAGGGTATTGAATAGATATTTCCAATGATATAAGACACTTGAAATTTGATAACATGTGGGGTGAGAAAATCATTTCACAAACTCAGAATACAGGTGTAACTTACATTGCTCATATCTCTCAAACTAAGAAACAAAATAAAATTTTGTAAAAAAAACGATTGATTTAATAAAAAATACCTTAAAATGAGTTATTTTTCACTCTCTAATATGATTTGGTTATACCATGGCACTTGGATGAAGTTTACTAAATATTACTGCAAAACATTGTGTTATGTGGAATTATGGATTATGGATAAAACATTCTTCCCTAGACAGGTGCTTATCTAGAACAATAGATTAAAGACTTTGCGACTACTTTTCCTAACTGTAAATAGACACACATAACAGATCAAAGAACTTATTTGGAGTCCAAGCGCTTCTGATTCTCCTTCTATCGCTCTTGTTGTAGCTTCAAATCCAAGCTAGATGTCCGAAAATATTTCCTTCAAAGATGAACACTAAACAACAAAAGATATCAATAATACAAATGTCTATTCAAGTTATTTAGTTAAATCAATGAAACATAAACCATATACATCAGATAAGAATTCATAATATGGAAAACATGAGCTTATATAGATACATATGTGGGAAATTAAGCAACAATATTTATTAATGGATAGAAGGGGAGGTTACAACCAAATGATTGATTTGAAGTGACCATCTCTAGTAGCATCCCAGCCTCATCACAATACATATCTCTCCAGCAGCATGTTACACAAATCAACTCCTCAATTGAACTTCCACCGGCATTTCTCTACTCAAATTCTTCCTTCTCAAACACTAAGATATGTGCTCAATTTATAGAGGAGCTTAAGGTAGTTTTACAATCAATGACTTTCCAATAATAGGCAAGACATGTTCCCAATCTTGTAGATGTCAAATGGATACATGTATTTGAAGTTTGACACATGTGAACTCTTTTAGAAGGCACTGGCCAAGTGGAGATTCTGGAACAATGATAATTTCGCCTCCAATGTGACCAACACACCTACGAGTGTCATGAAGTGCTTTGCAGAGCAGCCTTGAATAGGGTTACCTGCATATGCAACACACTTAGTCCCTTTCGAGACAGCGTTGATGAGCTTCATATGATATATTATAAACTACAAATCTTGGAAACCTTTGCAGATGTAAGTCATGAATGATTTGTCTTGTTCTTTGTCTTAGGGCATGTAGCAACTAAAATGATAGGGGATGATAGACCCTATTCATTGGTCCTGGAGATGATGTCCAGTTAACCAGGTCATTGGGAATGATTCCCAAATTGACCTATAAAAAATTCCCCCCTAAAGAATGAAGTCAGAATAATAATAACAATATTTTTATTGAGATGCTTTACACTGTGATGGGCTGGAGATGAAGCGGAGTGGTGACCTACATCAATCTCACAATACATTACATCATGATATATCCTCTTGATCATAATTTCTGACGGTATGCATTCCCATGTTCAACACATAAACAATCTAATAACATGTACATAATTCAGAAAGTCGTCTACATTGGAATGTTGCCCAATAAAGACATGCCTATAGATATAGGCCCATGTTTGGATGACGATTTGTATGTAAGGTCACCGTACAGATGATGTGTACAACAATATTGAAATCACAGCCTGGATGGTTGAAACTAGATCCAGGGTATTCTTATCTCGTTCACTCAATCATTCAGGTACAAGTCTAGCCATGTGAATATATGATTTGTAGTCGAACATAGAAAGACATCGTTTGATTACCAGCCAATGATGTGAGTTGTTAACAAACGCGAGAGAACCACCATTAATTTCAATGGCCCTCAAGGTACTACAGTACATTTTTTAAGTCATGAATAGATGATTTGATGTCGAACGCCAAACAAAATATTTCGTTCAAAATTCTAGAAGAGAGGATCTTGTCTATGTTGTAACAAGCCTCATGGTATTGGAACATAATGTTTCTAAGTGAACTTCCTGGATAATGATTTGTTGTTGACGGGAAGCCACCTTATTGCGAAACTAGAATTACTGATTTCGGAGACAAACATATGACTTGATACAACAATTTTCAGGGATGAATATCATGAGAATGAAGGTTTATGAGTATTGCAGAGGGATGAGTATTCACTGGATGACTTCTCTTGAACATATCAGCAACACTGAGATGAGTTAGCAGCATTGACCCAAAACCAAAGTGAAGGTATGATGAACCATAGGTATGAATGAACTTTCAAGAATATTACCCAACCCAAACAGTCACAGTGATGGAGTGAAGTGTCATGTTCAAGAGTGACCTACTACCGTAAAAAGTTTTGTTCACTTTCTCAGATTTTCCCTAGTAATTTATCGACCAGTACCTCTTTATTTTTTAAGAAGCTTGAGGAGGATAACATTTGCTTGATCTATAAATCAACCCTTTGGGCAAATAATGTATCTCTATTTAATAATTTAATGAGTCTAGCGATGAATGAAACTCGATTATTTCCATGATCGACAAGCTCGTCGCTATTTTATGTTTTAACGAGCTTAACGACAGTGATAGCCCAGTCCTTTTTCATATTTAGAGATTTTGAAAAACAGGATGAAAGAAAAATCCATAAGTACTTTTTCATAAATTTGTCGCTCAGATCCGAAAAAGTGTAAAATAATATTTGAGAGAACCTCTTTAGTCAAGTTCGACCAAGGCATTCCTTTTTCGTAAATAATCTATCTTAGTCCGAAAAAGGGTTAAACTTATATTGAGTAGATATCAATTTGTTTACTTTTACGAGCTCAAAAAGACAAGTGCTCGGTAATCTTTTCACATTATTGGAGTCTGAAAAGAGCTAAAAGAAGACTCTAGGGGTTCCTTTTTTGCTACTATCGAAGCTCGAAAAAGAGATAAAAGTGCCCTTCAAATCCTTTTTCGTTTTTAACAAAGCTTGAAAAATAAAGAGAAAAAGTATGCTTTGTGGTCAAATCATTCTTGAAATAAATATGCACAACTAACCTGTTCATCAATTGTAAATCTTGTTCAGAACAACATCAAATGGATTAAAAATACCTGTTTCATGATAAAAACATAATAAAAATATAGTCATAGCAATAAATGTAATTTTCAAATAATTAAATGACTATTAAAAGTAGTTTTACTATTCATTTTTACCATTCCAAAGTTACCATTTGCATTTTGGATCTTTGAACCTCATTTTTCCCCCAAACTTCAGCTATTGATTACGATTGTTTCTATGGACGAATTTCGTTGCCATTTGATCCAGGTTAGTGCCATGAACCTCCTCTTTCCTTCAGTAATCATTTTATTTCCAATTTCTGCAAATTTTTAGGGTTTTGAGGTCCCTAAGTTAAATTTTTCCTCAAAAGAGGGCAACACACCCTTGGATATCGAAACCTGCATTGCATAGCAACTAAATTGAAGCTTACTTGCATACACAACGCATTGTCTCTTGTTAGAGCCTGCGTTGAGCACAATCTACAATTTTTTTTTTTTTTGCATTATGCCCAAAATTTGCTAAATTTTTTGCATTGAATAGAATCTAATGGTTCTTATGGTTGTATTTCAAGTTTCCA
This sequence comes from Pinus albicaulis, assembly GCA_034641835.2. Taxonomy (NCBI): domain Eukaryota; kingdom Viridiplantae; phylum Streptophyta; class Pinopsida; order Pinales; family Pinaceae; genus Pinus; species Pinus albicaulis. Next base: position 774,360,507 of record CM076584.1, on the reverse strand, counting down.
TCGGATTACAATGACTACTTGGAGTGTAAAAACTCTGGTAAACTTGATAAATATATATTATTAATGATGAAGATAAGAGATGATTACAATGAGGGATCGCCTAGGCTTTAAATATAGCCTCAAGGTGTCCCTTGGCGAAGAGGCATGATCTTTGATCATGCCCTTTCAGTTAATAAAACCTAACATAACTATATCTAACTAATAATTAATAAAATATTCATAACATTTCCCCTCTCTTAAAGATGCTTTGTCCTCAAAGCATATGTAATGATGGACAATGTTGACGAACGCCTGGGTTTCTTGAGCGGCGGGCTCTTGCTTCCCACATTTTAAAAAGAACGTGGAGCATATTCTCGATTTCAATCTTTTGTTGATCTGGATAGTGAAAATATCTGATATCGACAGGGTCAGATCCTGTCTTGACTTCTAGTGACTCTTCGTGGCTCCCTTTTGAAGATAACATTTCTAACTGATGACATTGTACTGTAGATGTTGGCGCTCCTATTTGAATCATCTTCATCATCAGAGAGGAAGATACGACTTGATCTTCTGGGGCTTGGAATCCATACAACTTGTGTTTCTTCCCTTTCCACTTAAAACTTATAAACTTCTTCTGATGGTTGGTAGAATAAGTTCCTAGAGTTTGTAGCCATTGAATTCCTAAGACCACATCTACTCCTCGTAATGGAACGGTGTAGAATGGAGATTCTAGATGGAAGTCTTTAATCTGCAATTTGACTTTATGGCATTTTCCTACTTGTTCAATCTTCTTACCATCGGCCACCATTACCTTCATATTAGGCATGGGAAAAGTAAAGAGGTTGAGTCTTTGGCCATGGTTGAATTTAGAAAATTGTGCATGTTGCCTGTGTCTATTAGAACCATTACATTGTTTTTCTTAATATGTCCTCTTAACCTTAGGGTTTGAGGTTGTAATATGCCTATCATAGCTGATAATGACACTTGCTGAATAGTTTCGCCCTCCACTTCTGGAGAGAACTCTAAGTTGTCTTCTAATCCTTCTATACACGAATCAGTACTGTTAGCGTCATTAGTTGCTTCACAACTGTATAGATTTTTCGCTTTTCCATTAGCACATCTATGCTTAGGGTCCCAGTGTTCACCGCAGCGTTTGCACTTACCCTCTCACATTCTTTGTTTTTCCAGACTAGATTTTTCTTCTTCACGAGGATGGACAGGGACATATTTTGTGTCATCTATATTTTCAGATTGAGGAAACCGTCGTCTCGAATATACTTTTCTGGTTTTGATAATCTTTCAAATTTCTTTTCAGAAGCTTTTTCTTTTTGCCTTGCTACTTCTACAGACGTAATTTCATGTAGTTCGAGCTCTTCTTGTATGTGGATTTTAAGTCCTGAGATGTAAGACTGGATTAGACGAGATTCTGACAATCCGGGTACTCGTGTTGCCAAAGTCTCCCATTCTCGCGTGTACTCATCCACATCTCCTTTTTGGCGTAATTTGATAAACGTTGAAAATAACTTTTCTTCTTTTATGCCTTGAAACCTTTTGAAGAATGCATCTTTAAATTTCCTCCAACTAATAGCGAGCGTCGTCTTTTTCCACCACATATACCAATTATATGCTTCTCCTTCCATTTTCATGAAAGCATGCCTAATTTTTTCGTCATCACTAGTAATGTCATAAATCTCAAAATATTCTTCTACTTTATTAAGCCATGCAACGCTATTTTTTTCATTACCATCAAATTTGGGTAGGTCGATCTTGGCTCTGCGCTGATATGCTAATGGTGGAACAAGAAGGGGATATTGATTAGCGAATGCATTCCAGAGTTGCTTATTTTCAAAATCTGCATTACTATCTTCTTGATGATGTGGGGAATCGGTTTTTTCCTGATGCTCTTCTGAGTTCCCTGAATCTGCGGAATTGTTTTGTTGATTTTGTTCCTTGTTAGGAGATATTTGGGATTGTGTCTGACTTAATTTATCTATTTTATCATTTAGCTTACTGAAGAGTTCTGTCATATTGTTCATTGCTTCGCTATGCTCTGTCATCTTGTTCATTGCTTCGTTAAGCTTTTCTATGGCCTCGTGATGATTTAGCCACATTTGTCTTTCTATTCGATTTGTTGTATCATGAACCCTTTTGATGTCGTTGGAATGCCCTGCAACTGTGCCTTCAAGGTCGACTAATCTCTTTCCGAATTCTTCGGAATTATTATTAATATGTTTCTCGAGATCCACTAGCTTCTTCTGGAATTCAGCCATTGACATTGATGATGACATCGAACGCGTATGAGGTGGGGAGTATTTTTCTGCCAGTTTCTCTTTTCCCCCCCTTTTTTTTTAATTTTTTTAATTAATTAATTAATTAATAATTTTTTATTTTTTTATTTTTTAACTATATAATTATTATATATATATAATTTTTAATTAAAAATTATATAATATATATAATTATTAAATAAGAATTATAATATATATAAATGAATTATATAATTATAATATATATATATATATATATATATATATATATATATATATCAATTTGAACTATATATTATATATTTTAGATAGTTAAAAAATTCGTTTTTGAAAATGTGTCGTTCCGCTGGAACAAATCGAAATTTTTTTTAAATTACAACAATGGTCAGAACAATTAAATCGTGGATCACAATTTAAATTACACTGTTTCATGATTTTTGTTTTAAAAACAATTCGTTCACCATAAAAAAACCCGATTAGTTTCTAGACGTCGTTGTTTGACCGGCTCAGCAAACAGACACACTGTTTGACCGGCTCAACTGACACACTGGTTCACGAATTAGAAAACATGATTTCTTGTTTCTTGCTGACACAAAAATCATGTTGATCTAGTTGCAGTGAGGCAGCAAACGGGAAAGACGGCGGACGGGCGGCTGGGTTAAGGAGTGATGGCGGAGAGACGGCTGGGACAGCGGCGGGGAGTTTAAACAGAGTGATGGTGGAAGAGCAGGGTATGTGGGTAAGTGCATGGACCGTGAAGGGTGAGGAGTGTGCAGTGGGGAGTGAGTCGATTTGAGAGGCGAAACTGTGAGGTGAGGTGGGTATGTGCCTGGAGTGCTGGGGAAAGGAACTATGAACTGAGGCCGTGGAGAAGTGAGGTCGAAATGGGTAACGGTATGGTGGGGGGGAGTGAGTTTTTTTTTTTTTAATAATAATAATGAGGAGTGAGGCCTGCGTGTAGAAGTGTATGTGAGCATAGGGGCTGCAACGTACAATTATGTACTTGTTTTTAAAAAAAAATTCTGAAATTTCTGTCGAAATTTTTTTACCTAATGATCACACAGATCCAGAAGAGCGATGGCTCCAATACCAATGGAGTGTAAAAAATCTGGTAAACTTGATAAATATATATTATTAATGATGAAGATAAGAGATGATTACAATGAGGGATCGCCTAGGCTTTAAATATAGCCTCAAGGTGTCCCTTGGCGAAGAGGCATGATCTTTGATCATGCCCTTTCAGTTAATAAAACCTAACATAACTATATCTAACTAATAATTAATAAAATATTCATAACAATATTACATGGAGGGAAGGAGAACATGAAGAACAGGAAATGATTTCCCTAAATGATCTGGGTACAGTAAGAGCCCTAAGAGATTGTGGACTGCTTAAGTACTTCAGGTTGTTAGGGATGAGGCAATAAATAAAACTCTTGGAGTTCTTAGTTCAAGCATGGGATCCAGCTATGGAGGCATTTCATATTAATAACCAAGTGGTTCCCATAATATTCAAGGATGTATACTTTCTTACAGGTTTGTCGAGGAGAGGCTTGCCTATTTCGCTCTCACGGTATATGTTGGAGGAAAGAAAGTGAGAGATTATGTTTAGCAACATTGTTATCTAGGAGCAGAGCCAAGCAAAGATGGAAAGTTAAACATCTGGGATGTTAGAGATTTGCCTTTGAGAACTATCCTTTTCACGATCGCAAAACTTGCTGGCACCGTTACACTACATGTAGCGAATAGATCGTATATTTAGTACACGCTAGAGTGCATGGAGCCAACAGTCTTCAACTGGTCTAAAGTTGTACTTTCTCAGATAAAGGAACAACTGAAAAAAGCAAAGGGAGGAAGGAAGAAGAACTTCAGTTATGGTTCAATCCTCATATCATTCACTTTATAACGGATTCCACTGATGCAGCCACAACATGTGACACAAGATGTGTCTAATCCTAGAGATCCGTGGATGCAGAGATAGGTAGAACTCATGGGTAGGCATGCAGGCCAATCGACCATTGTGTTCTCAATTGCGTTCTTCGCCTGGTTCTGGAAAAATATTGTTGCCATTTATGAGTATTCATACACAGGAATTGATTTCCGAGGAGATCCAGATTTAGCATTACCAGAAGGTGCTCAATGCGATGCAATAGGTAATATTTTTTTGTCCATGTTTTTCATTTTTCTAAGGTTTAAACAATGTTTTTGTATTTTGATGTTTTCCCAAGACTAAACTAAATGTTTGATGTAATGCAGATGTTGGTCGTGTTCAACCAATATAGGAACCAAAGCGTGAAGTAGATGCACCAGCAGAGAGGGCTGTCGGGAGAGCAGTCATTCAGGATCTTGATATGGTTGAGACTCTGACTGAGCTTTGGCAGCACATAGAGGGTTTTAACTTCGGGATTCCAGATTTCCAGATCAAAGAGTTACCCATGCGACTGCAGTGACACACTATTGGGGTTCCTAATCGCTGGATGCGGTTACTGTGTAGGATAGCTAGATCTATAGCATGTTACCACGAGCACCACTAGTTTACTTTTGACATTTTGCATACATTTTGAGGTCAGATGACCAATGTGTCTTGGGCACGAATTTTTGTAAGAAGCTATAACTATCTATTTATATGATTTCAGTGTTTTCCTATGTTTATTGTGCAATCCTATTCAATGATGTGAATTTTTTCTTTACATATGTTGCAAACGTCTGTTTAAAACTTGATTAGCCAAAGAATCAGTTAATGTGTTCAAATTTCTGGAAATGTGTTGATATTGAATAAAATCAAAGTGTCTTTCCAAAAGTCGAACTCTTAAGAACAATCTATGCAGTGTTGGATTTCTAACAGTATAAACACTAGTAAGTTGTAATACCGCAAGTTGTGAGTCTAACCTTATGATTATGTGGTTAATACCAAATGAAATGGCATCAAAGAGAAGTTCGGTCAACGTGCTATACTCAGCGATATTGTTCATCGATCTACCAATACAAATCCCTTGAAAACTCACTAACTCTTCGTTCGAAGCAAAAATGGCCCACGCTGCAGAAGATAGATTCTGCATACTACGACTAGCACCATAAACATATCCAACAAATGGTTCCGAAGATTCAAACATCTGCAATGAAATGTAAAGTGAATTACTAACGTCAAGAAAAATCTAAAAACAAACTAAGATAGTGAATGAAAATCAACAACATATATATACAATATAATACAAAAATTACTACACTCATGACTAAGCATAGCAACATTTTAGATACAACCCATTTCTAGGCTACGCCAACGGAATTCCATCATAATCAACCAACTCATAGGCATCCTTAGCAAGAACTCTTTTGAAAATATAGGGGCCATGCCATAATGGCTCAAACATTCCTGTACGTATTACATCAGCTTCTTGATCATAAAGAAGGACCAAGTTTCCCTCTGAGAAAATGTGAGGCTGGAAATTTTTATCATATTCGCCTTTATACGTCTCTTATGCGCTTCGTTGGCCAATTGGGCTTCACGACACGTTTCATCAAGATGGATGAGGTTAAGGAGACGCGCTTCTTCTTCTTAGGTGTCAGGTAACAAGTCGATTGCGAGTTTTAACAATGGTATTTCACATTGGATTGGTAAGATAGCTTCCAGAACATACACCAATTGAAAAGGAGTAAATCAAGTCATGTTTCTCACCGAGGTTCGATATGCCCACAAGGTGGATTACAAGATCAAATACCAATTTATTTTACGAATTCCTATCATTCGTTGAAGCATACGTTTAAGAATCTTGTTGATAGCCTCAACTTGTCCATTTGATTGTGGATGATAAGGAGTAGAATTATCATGTGACAATATTAACTTGGCAGTTAATTCAGTCATCTTGTTGTTGCGAAAATGCTTCCCATGATCTATAACTATAGCTTGTGGGACCTCAAACCGTGCAATAACATGATTAAAGAAAAACAATGCAGTTGTATGTCCTGTGTTATTGAATGTAGGCATCGCTTCGGTCCATTTGGTAAAATAGTTGACTACGACAATAATATAACCATGCCCCCTGGATGAACGAGGGTTACAGGTCATGAATTCAATACCCCATTTCTAAAATGGTCCCACTGAGATAATAGGATGCATTTGCGTTGGCGATTTACGGATTTTACAATAAAAAATCTGGCACGCATGACAACTTCTGACTGAGAGAATGCAGTCTTGAAAAATTGTAGGCCAAAAGTAACCAACGCAGAGTATCTTCTGCACAATAGCGTATCCAGATAAATGTCCACCACAAGCCCCAACATGAAAATCATTTAAAAAATTTCCGGCCTCCTCATGAGTGAGGCACCTCCTGAAAATGGTATCGACACCACGACGATAAAGTGTATCACCGATGATTAGATAATATTTGGCTTGGTATTGAATACGTCGTTGTTCAGAGCGAGAGGTATCAAGTCAAAAAAATTGAGTTTGGAGATAAATTATGAAATCTCCATAGCAAGGATCAGATGATCTGATCAGAAACAAAGACTCGTCAGGAATTGATGGTTCCGACGTAGTTGTAGTACTATCAGAGGGAAGGTCACAGAGAAGCTCAACCAAAACTAAAGACTTCTTTGACTTGGATTTGATGAATTCCAAATCAAATTCCTTCAAAATGACAATCCATTTTGAATATTTTCCCCCCAACAATTGAAGTGATAAGATATAAGTCATGAGGTTGCAATCTGAAATGATAGTGGTCTTTCGGAGCAGGATGTAATGGCGAAATATTTGGACAGCTTGAACAGCTTCCAAGGCAAGATTTTCTATATATGAATACTTAACTTCTGTATCATTGAGATTATGACTCAAATAATATATCAGATGTTCAATTCCATCTTCTACTTGGACCAAAAACATAGCAATGGTCTTTTCAACCATGGTGATATATAGGAAATAATCATTTTGATAATTAGGGGGGTACATTAATGATGCTCAGATAAGAGTATCCTTGACAGCATCAAAAGAAGCTTGCACAACTTGGTCCCAATGGAAGGGAACCCCCTTTTTCAAGAGTCGAGTAAATCTTTTAGCCATTTCGGTGTCGTTTGGAATGAAGCTTCTTAGGAAGTTAGCCTTTCCTTTAAGTTTTTGTATTGGAAGTAAATTTGATGGCGCAGGAAAATCAAGAATGGCCTGAACCTTCAATGGGTCGATTCAAATTCCTTATTTTGAGACTATGGATCCAAGAAAATGACCAAAACCAAGACAAAACACACATTTATGTGGATTGAGGTGTATTTTGTAGTGTTGGTAGCGTAAGAGGATGGCTCTCAAATGCATAGGCTCTGATTCCATGAATGCGCTGGTAAATCATCTAGATACAGTTGAAAAATATGCTTTATGTCTTTGAAATAATAATCCATTGCTCTCTGAAAAATTTCCCCAGCGTTCTTTAAACCAAACGGTAGTTTCCTATAAGCAAATGTGCCCCAGGGACATATGAATGTTGTCTTATGTTGATCTTCTGTGCAGATATTGATTTGATTGTAGCCGAAAAATTCATCCATGAACAAAAATATTTTGCATCCAGCACAGTCATCAATAATCTTGTCGATAAAGGGAGTAGGATAGTTGTCTTTTGGACAAGCAAGATTAACGTCCTGATAATTGACACACACTCTAATGGTTCCTTGGTTTTTCATGACAGGAATGATATTGGAAACCCACTCAGTCAGTGGAACAGGGTAAATGAAACCAGCATGCAAAAAATTTTCAACTTCTGCTTTGATGGCAGCAGCTTTCTTTGGATGAACAAGACGAAGCCGTTGACACACCGGTTTGACATCAGGATACATATTAATAATGTGTTCAACTATACTAGTATCTATTCCTGGTATTTCCTCGTAAGACCAAGAAAATACATCACGAAATTCACAAAATAGAGAGCGATATGATTCAAGTTCTGATGGAGAACAAGATACACTGGCATGAATATTTTATATAACGCTAGGTTTGGTTGAAATATCAATAGAAATGGTTTCTTCAATATTTGACAGATTTTGCTCGGAATCGATTGCATTAATAGGTAAAGAATTCAAAAATAAATTTTTTATCGATGGTTGATATAGTTCACTAAGATAGTTTTCTTCATAATCAGGAAGATGGGAATGATGATGATAATCTTCCCATGATTCTCCTTCTGACATCATAGCTTCCAAAATATTCTCATTTGTCAAGAACATTGAGGAAAAAGGATCAAAAGGAGTACCAAAATCTAAGGAACGATCAACCCAAACAACTGGCGACGCTGATTTCAGATTCGCCACCCAAGCCAGATAGATTGATTGCTATGCCATCTCAATAGGGTTGGGCGGCAAAAACTCATCCAATGTAACAATTTAAGAATCACCCGTACTCTCCCTTAAGCCAGATAGAGTGGAATAGATCATGTAGCAGGTCTCTATACTTGCAATTTCTACCAACGTCACAGGCGGAGGTAATGCAAAGGTTCCCATGAGAGTGGAATCCTTTAAGAGTCCTACACCAATGTTCTGAATTTATAATTGAGGTGCATGAATGAACGGAACACTTCCAGTTACCTGTGAAGCAAAGGCAAAGAAAGATAGTTGATTAATGACTGTGATATTACCTTTATATGGAAAGGCTATCATTCTAAAATATGTAGAAACAATTGCAGTCATTGCATATACCCATGGTCTTCCAAGTAGAATATTATAGTCAAGGGGGTCATCAATAACCTCGACATCAACATTCACTGTTTTTCCCCCTAGTTCAACATGCAAGTTATTAATAATACCACAAGGCTTATATGTACGTCCATCGAAATGTTAGTAGCATTAATCTGTTTGAAATTGGTCAACAGTTCCGTTTCAGTTTCGTATCATATGGGTAACTGGAAATGAGTCAAAAATACAGTAGCTAGGGAAGTGAAATTATCAAAAGAAGCTCTAGGTAACTCAATATACCATTTTGCAGTCGGACCTGTGAGCGTACGCTAGAAAAGACATTGTTGAACAGAATCATCATTCAGGGAGTTTGATGAACACCATAAATGATAATTCATGACATGAGTCGATGGATCTTCTCCAGGGTTTCCATTGAACTTAGTAATATCTGAGGGTAATTTGTGAGGTATCATCTGCCACCAAGGAGCATAGTTGATTGGATCATTGGTTAACCGATTTAAATCTGGTAACTCTAAAGTAGCAACAAAAGGCAACTGTCTATTAAGATTAGATTGAGCATATCCAGGGTAAGATGGAATTGCTTGATAAACAGGCCTTTGAGCACCAGCATAAGGAATCTTTTTCCGGTAACCTAGATAGGGGTTGTTTTGAAAATCAAACGCTTGATGCTTCTGTTGACCAAAACTTTGATATGATACTTGTTGAAATTAAGTTTTAGGAATTTGTGCTTGAGGCTGCCAAGGGGTCTATCCACCAATTTTATAACCCAAATTAGGATAACTTGGATTCGGTTGATAGGTATAGCCAGGTTGTGGTTGTGACATCCCATAAAATGGTAAACCATCTTGTGAATAAATGATTCCAAATACAGGTTGTTGTAAATTAACTAAAGGATTTGGATTTTGTGGACCCAACATTTGAGGGTATTGAGTTGAAGGACCCGCTTGATAAGGTTGTTGTACAACATTTTGATTCTATAACAGGGGTAAAGGTGTATTAACAAGTGGAAGTGATGTGGGTATAACAGGTTGAATTGGTTGATACAAGTGTACAACTATTTGTGGTTGGATAGGTAGAGTGGGCCGCCATTGACAAACATTCATTTTGACAGTAGGTTGACTAAAAAGTGACGGATTACTATCATATTGGGTGACCAAAGGTTACCCCCCAACACGAGGAGGATAATAAGACGGAAAATATTGCTCTCCAAATGTTGGGAGTCCAGTTGATATGGTACTTAAAGGAATAGACCCTGAAGGACCGGCTTGATATTTCCCTAATGATGTGTATGAAGAATCAAGTCATTCAATACTCACTATAGGATTACCAGTTAGAATACCAGACGATGACATTGGTAATGTCCATGGTTTTGAACATGCACCAGAGAAAACTCCAGATAGTGATTTATAACCTTATGGGACCATAGGGCCACCATATAAATATGACTCGGTGAAGTTGTAAACATCGACGGGGTAGCGTGGGTAGGTGCTGACGTAATTGGAATAGATGGCCCAACCGAAGACATTGGTTCAGGCATGGTTACTTTACCAAATGTATACCCTTATGGATCGACGGGAGTTTGAATAGGAACAGGATCAACAAAAGCAGATGGTGACGATTGAGGAAAAGACTCATACAAGTAAATGTCCTCCCCAAAATAGGTTGGAGTTAAAGGTGTCTCATCTTGTGGGATTTCTTCAATCACAATTAAACCAAGTGGAAGTACTTCACCATTCGAGTCCAAAGTATATTTCAGGTGGTTGATTGTGTGATATGGGAGACTCAATGGCTACAGAAAGTTATGGGATGACCAAAGCATGAACAACTTCTGGGTGTGCAACTTCGAGATTCAGATGTTCTGGCAAATAAGATACAGGATCTCGATCAATTTCTAATTGAACAATGTCGGGTCCATGAGGTATGGTCTCACTGATTGGATGGATCGTGACCACAGGTAGTTGTGAGGACTCTGTTTCAACAACAATATACATACTGAGATGTGTAGAAACAAATTGAGCTAACTCTGGTATATGGGAAGATGATTTTTTACCAAAGGTATGAATTGTACTTGATTCGACAGAGTGTGATCACCTTCGCATACCAGAAGTAACTTCTCGTGGTAAAGGTGGTTTTAATGCTATTCTACGCAAACAACGGGGGAAAGGATTTTTTTCTTCCACAATTGCTGATTTATTTTAACCAAAAAAAAATAAACAAAATAAAAGGGTAATGCTAGGCAAAAGGTTTACCAAGAAACTATGAACTGCAGAATACCTCCTGGCGAACCAAGAAGTACGGTTAGGTAATCTCCCTGAATGTTGTGTTCAGTGTATCACAATTTACAAGGTGACTGACTCAATTCACTATGGATGGATAGCACCTAAAAATTTTCCTCCCAAATATACCCGAAGGTACGTGGAGGCCCAATTCCGTATTAGCATTCTCTGATGCGAAACCGCACAGTGAGAGCACCCCTTTATACTTTTCGTACTGTAACACCGCCCGATATACCCAAAATTACTTGGACGAGCTATGATATACTTACATACGTGGAGTGAGGTATCACACTCGGAATGTATCGCAAACAAGTTAACGACAGCTACTATTTTTTACGACGTCGGAATATGTCTCTAGCCTAGACCTTCTAAATGTTATCATTATGGTTCCAATGCTTTGTTAGGTAAATTGAGATAAATTTTAAGTTGATCTTGTTTATCAATTTTCCTTTCAAATTTTCGCCACAATGATGTATTGGAAATTCCTAAAATGAAAACTAAGAATGATAAACAATCTTTCACTTTTAGTTTTTCAATGAAAATCCTAGCTACTAGAGGGAAAGAGCAATCAATTTGAGAGCAAACAAATCAAAGAGTACAAACTAAATGTAGAGTTCCTAATTGTTCATTTTGCAAAACACACAATCCACTACATGCAAATGCTGGTTTTTCATTTCAGTTCCTTTAATTTTATGAATGCAGGAAAGAAACTAAGTGCACTAAATCAATAAAAACAAATGCCTTTTACTTTTGAGAAATGAGGAATATAAACAACAATTTCTATTTTGAAGGAAAAATGAGGAATTAAAAAACAATTTCTCCTATCAGGAAACAAAGAATTTACGACAATTTCCTTTTCAAAAGAAAATGGATCTAATGCGACAATGAAAATACTTTGAAATTAATTCCTCAATGATAAAGAAAAATTCTTTAAACAAACATTGAACAAACTATTCTTTCAAAGGAGGAAGAGGTAGATAAGTTCACTGGTCAATATGAGGCTCAAGCTTTTCAAAACATAGCAGAGAACAAACTAAAACAAATTGCAATGACAAACTCGATGAAATTTGGATGGTTTTAGGAGAGAACGCAGTCTCTAAAGAGAGACAGTGCTTTGCAACGCGAGCTTGAAAGGGAGACAATGCTATGCAAAGCACTGTGTCCTGTCCAACAATGTGTTGGGTGCAATGTACAATGAAAAACATAGCTTTTTAACACACTTCTAATGCAAATTTGGATTTAAAAAAACCTAATCTTTATGAGTAAAAGCTACTGGGTGAATAAACAGAGAAAATCAGAGGCAAATACACCTAGGATGAAGGGTAAACTCCCTAGCAGAGTCGCAAATTTGTTATGTGGAATTATGAATTACAAATAAAACATTCTTCCCTAGACAGGTGCTTATCCAGAACAATAGATTAAAGACTTTGCAACTACTTTTCCTAACTATAAATAGACACACAGAATAGATCAAAGAATTTACTTGGAGTCCAAGCGCTTCCTATTCTCCTTCTATCTCTCTTGTTGTAGCTTCAAATCCAAGCTAGATGTCCAAAAATATTTCCTGCAAAGATGAACACTAAACAACAAAAGATAGCAATAATACAGATGTATATTCAAGTTATTTAGTAAATCAATGAAACATAAACCATATACATCATATAAGAATTTATAATATGGAAAACATGAGCTTATACAGATACATATGTGGGAAAGTAAGCAGCAATATTTATTAATGGATAGAAGGGGAGGTTACAACCCAGTGATTGATTTGAAGTGACCATATCCAGTAGCATCCCAGCCTCATCACAAAGCAGATCTCTCCAGCAGTATGTTACACGAATAAACACCACAATTGAAATTCCACCAGCATTTCTCTACTCAAATTATTCCTTCTCAAACACTAAGATCTATGCTCAATTTATAGAGGAGCTGAAGGTATTTTTACAATCAATGACTTTCCAATAATAGGAAAGACATGTTCCCAATATTGTAGATGTCAAATGGACACATGGATTCAAAGTTTGACACATGTGAACTCTTCTAGAAGGCACTGGCCAAGTGTAGATTACAGACTAATGAGATTTTCGCTCCCAATGTGACGAATGCACTTATGCGTGTCAGGAAGTTCTTTGCAGAGTAGCCTTGAATGGGGCTACCTACATATGCAACACATTTAGTCACTTTAGAAGCGACGTTGATGAGCTTCATATGATATATTATAAACTTCAAATCTTGGAAACCTTTGCAAATGAAAGTCATGAATGATTTGTCTTGATCTTTGTCTTAGGGTATGTAGCAACAAAAGTGATAGGGGATGATAGGCCCTATTCATTGGTCCTGGAGATGATGTCCAATTAACCAGGTCATTGGGAATGATGCCCAAATTGACCTATAACACATTGAAACTGAAAAATGTTTCAAATCTCATGGAGCCGTAACCTAAATATGGATCTATGTAGGAATGAAATAAAATATAGAAATAAACATAAACATAGAGATGTAGCCAAAATAAAACCTCATTTCATTAATATCAAATGACTTAAATATGCTTATAGACAGAATGGACATAAACTAGCTAAGGGGATGGTAACTTATCTCTGAGAAGAGATGTGGTGGCTACATGCCTCTGAACTATGTTACAATGAGGTTCAAGGGCCTTTTTATTATTGAACAATAAGAGAAAACCCTAAACAACCAAAACCCTAACCCGAGGAGATGTAATACCAAGATTTTATGGGCCCCGTTGGGGTTAGTTAGGCAACCAACTTCCCTGAGTCGTAACTTGGTCATAGTATCTCCGTTTGGCATGTATGATACATCATTGGAAATATATCTCCAAGGATTACGTAGTTTAGGGCCTCAAAATGGATTATGAGTGGCAGGTGGTCAAACTCTGTCATCCTATCCCAACTCCAAAAGCCTGAAGCCCATGGAAACAATATCGAGATGAATGGTTCATTGGGGCTTGAACATGTGTCATCTAGGAAGGCCAACCCACCCATGGGGCACCCCAATAAACATCACCCCAAAATATTATAGCACAAGAAACGCAGCGATAAAACCATGTTATATGGTCAGTCATTGTGGTTAGAATGCCAGACTACCTCGAACCAAATTTGGCACATTACCATTAGGCCAATGGCCTTCTTTATTAAATTCACCTAAAACATGATATAAGAACCCTTAAACTCATTCGATTGGCGAGGTTGATTGGAGGAGTTGCTAGACCTTAACCAAGCAGAGGGCTTGGAACCCTAAGCGAGGAGAATTAGGAGATGCCAAAAATATTCACTTAGAGCGTCAGAGGTCCCGGTGTCATAATTGAGAAAGTTTGTAGTCGATCTTGCATGGTTTCACACTAGGAATTCAGTGGTGATGTCTATTTCTTCAGTTGAGCTCTCAATTTTCAGGCCATCATCTAGATTGGAGGTATAAGAGTCATTTTTTTAAAGGTTATTATACTTGATTTCTTTGATGCCACTTAATAAAATAAGGCCTCCCCACTATTGAGTTGGGTGGGGAGACGTAGCCCACATTGAGTGAACTTTGTAATCAAACTTTTGTCTTGGATCTCATGATTGGTTATGTTCTTCTGCTTATTTTCATGTGTTTTAATATATATGGTTAGCATGCTCTATTATATGTAATTATAAATGCATCTTTGAAGCAAAGAAAACTTGGATCAACTTTGGAATTAGAGCAGGTCTTCTTGATGTGAGTTGTGTGAGTGAATGATAACTAGGAACAAGCTCCAAATCAATCAAGGAAAACTTAAATCCTTTGATCCCGAAGTGGGGCGTGCACCACGAAGACAGAGCATGGAAGATGGTGATGCACGAGATGAATAAGAACGAAATTTTTGCAAGATATTCTTAAACATGGCAAATAAAGTTGAAAATCTATTTGCAGAATATGAGAATACAATCAAACATGATAAGAAAGAGCCTAAGGATCATGCATCAATACACCATGAAGGTGGAAGAGGATATCCTCCTCCCGCTCCATCCACCAACAAAACTTATTCTTCTTCTTCCTTTTCTCATAATTCTAATAGGAATCATAGGAATGCATATAAAAATCCCTTTTTTTTATGGTTGGATGTTAAGTTTGTTTTACCTATATTTAGTGGAGAATCTAATGTAGAAAAGCTAGACAACTGGATAAGGCAGGTTGAAGTGTACTGTGGCATACAACGAATCAAAGAGGATGAAGCCAAGATCCAGTTAGCATCTCTTTGATTGAGTGGCATTTCTCTCGTCTGGTGGGAAGGCAAGTTTCAGCAAGGTGGTAAGAATAGTCATAAACTTCTTTCATCTTGGTCTAAGTTCATTACTACTTTAAGGGGACATTTTTACACATTGGGTTACAGGCAAAAATCGATGATGGAATGGAAACATTTGAAACAAAGTAAAGGTCAAAATGTTAAAAAATTTATTAAGGAGTTTAGGAAACAAGCAATAGCATTGAATGTTCCATTAAACACTCTTGATATGTTGATGAAATATATCAGCTCTTTGCATAGTTATTTGTGTCATTCATTATTATTATTTGAACTTAAAACTCTCGATGAAGCTAGTGTGAAGGTTGTGCATTTTGAAAGCGGAGGAGAGGGGGTGGGGGGCATGAACAATATGATCACCAAAAGAGGGAAGTAGTAGCAAGAGAAGAGGAGAAAATCCCTCTTGTACTCATTGTAAGAAAGAATGACATGATGAGGAGAATTTTTGGGAACTACATTTAGAATTGAGACCTAAGAGGAACGATAGAAAAGAGAAGCAAAAGATAGTTGCAACAATGAAAAAATACCAAGAGTTTGAATCACAGGAGGATGAGAATATCACAATTCCAGAATTTATATGCGGTGGACCAATTGACCTAGGTCAGATTCAGGTGACGAAATGAAGATTAGAGCTCTTAGGATTGCAATAGATGGACCCATCAATTTGGGTTCCGACTTAGGTGATGAGATAATAATATGTTGTACCAAATTTGAAAAGGAAACCAAATGTATCATGGCTCCAAAAACTCGAAGAAATAAACCAAATCATTCAGGCAGAGAATTTTGAGCTAAGGAGACTCCTACAAGAAGCATATAAAGAGAAACAAAGGTTGCAACATCAGTTACAAACCAACGAGGAGGCCTTCGAGAAGTTGCAGCATGAAAAACCTAAGGTAAAAAGTGATTCATCAATTTCATGTGCTTTTTATGATGATTTCATTTCTTTTAAGAAACATACAAAATGAATTGGATCAAAATTTTTGAGGAAAATGGGGTATCAAGGAAAGGGCCTCGGCATAATGGCCAAGGCATTGTGAACTTCATAAAAGTGGAGGAATCGCCTCATTATGAAGGACTTGGATATGTCATAAAACAGGTTGGGGAATGCTCCAAGACATCCAGTGACCAACCAACAACATTTGGTGAAAGCACCTCATCACATTCCAGTGATATTGAGGATTCCACGAGCACTTATCAGAGGTGCACCAGGAGAAAGCATTCCGAGACGATTCATAAAGTTTGGAGGAGAAATAATTGTTGTAGTTACTGCAACGAGGATGGACACCAGAAATACACATGTAGAACACTCCAAGAAGCACATATGAAGAAACCAATTGGTGAATATATTCAACAAGCAAATCCACCACAGGGAGATGACCCATTCACTTTCTTGAGTAAGAGATGGTTTTACTAGGTATAGTCATTTGTCATGGCCATAGTTTCTAAATCATGTGTTGTGAATAATTTTGAAGGTGATGATGTGTTATTCATCGCTTATTAAAGAAACAATGATGTTTTTGGGCATTTTTGTGATAGCTAGGATATTGGTTTTTATTGTAATGTAAAATTTACCAAAGAGTGTACGTTATAAAATCTTGGAAAGTATGGGGTTGTTTGAGTCATGTGTGGTTTTGTATGTGATTTCAAAGAATGTGCCAACTTGGTGTGCAATGTAGATGGTTAATTTTCACTTGATGAAGATATAGGTAGTGTGCAGGATGTGTTGATTCTTTTGGAGGACCAAAAGCTCCTTAGTGGAGAGGAATGATCCAAGAGGATATAGTAGCACAATTTCCTTGAAAATAACTCAAAAAACTTGTCATATGGAAGAAAAACTAGGACCAAATCATATTTCTCATCACCCTGATTCCAACGGTGCAAACGGCACTAAAAATCGAGTACATATGGTCAACTTATGGTTGGTCAAATTTTTGGTCAAAATTGGTCAAGTGGCAAGCTTAACGAGACAACAAATTGATGGAGACCTGGCGCATAGAATACGACCACCGAACAGGAAAATATTTCGCCTACCTAAATCGTCCAGTAACCCTTATTTTCATATTCGGAAAATTTAAAAATGGTCATATTTCCATTAAATATATATAACAGCCACATTGTATTAAACATAAAACAAATAATATATAAACGAGTGGGCGGGCCACCCCTAGCGAACCCACCCGACCCAAACACCATATCACATAACAATGGGTGGCGAGAGGTAAAACCCCACCACCCTGTCCCAACTACAAAATCCTGGAGGTCATGGAAACGACGCCGAAAAGAATGGGACAGCGGGGCTTGAACCCACATCGATCAGGGAGGCAGGTCCGCCCACGCGGCGGCCTAAAAAAGACCACCCAAAATTATTATAACACAACAAATGCGGGGATAAAACCATGCTATATGGGGGATCAATGGGTTTTTTTTTATGAGTAAAAATGACTTTCCAACAGTATGGGGATATCCCCAGTATAAAATCCCAATATGTTGTCAAGCATTGTAGAGGCCTCTTTTAGTTGGGCTGACTTCTTCCTTGTTTCTTCTTGGACCCTTGCCAAGTGAGCGACCTTTTGCCTCGGCCTCATCATTTCTTCATAGACCTGTACCATGGTCCTACCCATGATGTACAACTCTCCTTGTATGGTGGCTTGCAGTCCGCCAGATTCAGTAAGTGAAAATGGGAGCGTTTGATTTTCGGTTTTCAGGGCTTGTTTTTCCTTTTCTGCTTGAGTGTCCCTCTGCTCAGCTATGTGGAGCCTATTTTGTAGTAATAAGATCTCTCTACTCATTCTGCTGACATTTTATTCTGTGGAAGTTGCAAAAGTGGTTCTGGCGGATGATATCATGATGGGATTTGTCCTCGTGTCCAGGACTATGTCCTTTCCAATGGTTACTGCCAGAGGTTCAGTCGGGTTCTGGGCAAGACATTTTCTCATCTATTTCATGATCTTGTGAGTGTATTGATTGTAAGATAGCCTCGCCATATCTAGTACATCATCCTCTTATTCCCCTGAGAGACCAAGTTTTGAGAATGGGAAGTTCTCTCCTATCATGGGAGTTTTTGGGGGTATGTCAATAGGTGGCAGGTTTGCTCATCTCCTAATTTGTAAGGGTTGTGACCCTCTTCATTATACCTCCTTAGCTGCCTCTTCTCATTTTTTCTAGGCTTCCTCTTCCTTTCTTCTTTTCTCTACTTATTCTCTATCTTGTTCTTGTTTCAACCTGATTTATGCTTCTCTTCTATGTTGTTCTTCTTCTTTGGCTTTAGCTTCTTCTTCTTCTTTCTTCCTACGAGCCTCTTATGCTTTCTTTCTTCTATGTTCCTCTCTCATTTTATTTTCCCTTTTTTCTTCTTCCTGCTGTTTCTTTTGATATTCTTCTTCCTGCTGCCTTCGGCTCTCTTCTTCTTGTTATTGTGCTAGTGCATCTTGGGTCTTATTAAGCTCTTCTTCCCTTTGTTTTTTCTCTGTATTTCATTGTTCCTCGGTCTCTTTCTCTCCCTTTTCTTGTGTATTCTCCAGAGGCTTATTGCCTAAGGTGTTCTTGGGTTTCTTAGGCAGAGAAGTAGATGCTCCTCCCATTGATGTTTTCTGCTTCATGGCATTAGCTCTATCCTGTAGGGTCTGATCATGTTGAGACTAGTCTACCTACCTGAGTGTGTTATACTAGTTCCTCTTCTGGGGCTGCCTCCCTGAGTGTGTTATAACAGTTCCTCACTTCATCCTCCAAGGTGGTCTTTGTGTGGTGATATGTCCAATTAAACTTAGCCCGCTTGTAGTGCGCATGGACGATCCTCTCTAGGTCATAGGACTGAAAATCAAAACTCACGAAATGGAAACCCCTTATATTTTTTGATTCAGCTTCTATTTCCTTGAATTCTTTAACTATGTAGGTGCCAAAGGTGAGTGGGAGGGTAGGCCATCGTTTCTTATTACCCTTGCTCAACGTTTTGGAAAAACCGCTTGTCATCTGGTAGCATACTTCTTGCAATAGCAGCTTATCTGTAACGAACTTGGGCACTTCATGGGGCTGCTTAAAACATCCAAAGACCCTGATGAAGGTGCCTTCTCTAATGGGAAACTAGTGGGCTACCTTGATGACATTTTCCATGGCTCTTCTGGACATGCAAGGTGGATCTTCCCCGAAGATATGACAGTACAATGCAGTGATGAAATTTTCTAAGATCACATCGATGTCCTGCTTGTATTTGGTGTCCCAGAAAATATTCAAGTCCTTATGAACCGGACCTTCGATGACTGCATTCCAATTATGTGACCAATTATAAAAGCGGCATCGCGAGCATACTACATCTAACAGATAGGAGGCCATATATAACTCTGATGCTAACCCTTCTTCTAGTACCTACGCTATTGATATTTTTTCCCTTAGAGCTGAGATTAATAGATGGGCCCAGTTAAAGTGAGTGTCATCAGTGGTGACTGCGTACATGAGAGGGGCCCATGCTCCGTTGAAGGTAACGGCATCCATCCTGCCATACATCTAGCACATCTTGGCCGCGATGAGCCCATACACTTTCCTCAGACCCTCGGTCTTATATTCTTGATATTTCTTCCCCTTTAAATTTTTAGGGTCTTCACACCAGCTCCTCAGGGTATCCTGTACCTGCACGTCATGTGTCGCTATCCACTAGGCGTTGAAGTATTATTATTTACGTGGAAGTGAATATTATACTTTGGCATCCCCTTGGGACAAGTTGGTGAAGGCTTTTCTGGGGTGGTCTTGGGTTACCCAGTGCTTTGAGTCTACCTTTTGGAGGATCCATTTGATCACTTCCGTACATGGGAATATTGGAGGGTGAGCAACCACATAGTGCAATTTGGATCTGTTCACCTGTATGTATACATGTCAGTCTACAAGGTCATCTAGGAATTCCCTCTTTGTGAACCCTTGGTAAATTTTATACCAAGACATCTTTGCACCCTTTCCAAAACCACAATTTGTGTATCCGTAGATAGGAGTCGGTGGTGGAGGCACGTCACCCCCTGGTGGATCAATTTATGGGCTCTTGTGTATCTGTGAACTGCTCGGGGCCCCATGTTTCTTGAGGCTGAAGAGATAGAGATGCATTCGAGCTCAGCTTCAATAT
Organism: Pinus albicaulis; assembly: GCA_034641835.2. Classification (NCBI taxonomy): domain Eukaryota; kingdom Viridiplantae; phylum Streptophyta; class Pinopsida; order Pinales; family Pinaceae; genus Pinus; species Pinus albicaulis. The sequence goes on along the minus strand of CM076584.1, from coordinate 774,339,927 downwards.
TACCTGGCATGTTCAGAAAACAGTCCCATGATAAGACGAACGACATGGAGGCAAATAGGGAAAATCACCTAACTAAACCAACTAGTGTTTTGGTTAGCCCGGGAGGCTGAGTCATCATCAGGATATGTTGCACCAGGGAGTTCTAGTTCATTGTGACCTGTATCAGTTGCAAAGGCTTCGAGGTGTATGGGAGGTGACCTAGTGACCTAGTCGCAAGGTTGCAAGATCGCATCTACGTAAACGATTAGACCTTTGCGACTTTGCGACTTCGAAACCTAGTGACCAGGTCCCGAGTTCACGAGGTCACAAGGTCACAAGTTCCCAAAGTTGTGAGGTCGCATTAGGGATTTTATGGGTGAAAACAGGATGTTGTGACCTACGAAGAACATGGAGAAAAAATCAAAGAAAAGGAGGGGAATCAAGTTGGAAGGGATCATAAGAGGCTTGGGAATGGATATCCAAGGTAACATATGGTAACCAAAAGGGACAGAGTTGGTCTGGTCATAATGGGATGAGTAAGAGAGACAAGGAGCTTTAGAGGGGAAAATGGCCTAATGAAGGGGGCTACTACTGATAAAAATCTATGATGTTTAATAGCCTAGATAGGGGACCAGGGTTCGGTAGGGTCAGCAGTCAAAAGAAACAGCAAATGCAGGAGGCTTCAGCAACTTACCTAAAAGAAAACACACTTTGGTTGGTCTGTCAAACACTTTGTGAACTCTTTCGTGTAGGTCGAATGCGACCTATGTGACCCTTGTATATATAAATGGGTCGCACGTGTGGGCCTTAATACCAATCGCAAGGTCGCATGGGAGGTCATTTGCGTACATTTGCAACCTTGCGACCTGGCGACTTGGGGGGTCACTAGGTCTCCAGGTCGCATGGTCATAAAGGGAAGCTTTTGAAACAGTTTGTGACCTAGAAACCAGGTGACCTTGGCTAGGTCGTAGGGTCACTAAGTTGCATAAGTTCGAAGGTTGAGGGAGGTGCGACTCTGCGACTTTACTTAGAATAAATCACCTAAAGACAACTTTTGATCTGAGGTTACTTGTCCCAGGTGGACCCTCGAGGTATAGGGTTGATGTTAATTAATATTCTTGTCCTCATGTATGTCATCAAAAGCAACAGGGGCTCTGAAATTTTATACATATGCCAAATTTCGAAGGGTTTTGTAGCGGCTACAACCATTGGCGATTCACTAGTAGAACCCTGAATCTCTGCTTTCACTTAATCACATGGGGGGTGAGGGGGGGTCTTAGCAAGCTCTTCCTTCCACTTCTACGGGTTCCACTAGCCTTCTCTTTGGCCTTCATGCGTTAACCTTTCTTGGTTGCACTACTCACATTGTTTTTCACCATGTTTTTTTCTCGAGACCTGACGAAATGGGTTGGAGTAACATCATGGGACTCAATGGATTCGATACAACATATTTTTCTCTTGGGTTTCTATGCTGCCAACAATCCCGAAGAGCCCCAACAGAGTCACAAACTTTGCTCCACTACCAGCGAGCCTAGATAGTACCCTGGCTGAGTCATCGCATCACCTCTCTGTGCAGGAAGCTAATAGCATTTATTTGTATGTGCTCAAGGCACTTATTTGTAAGTGGAAAATACTTCCTGGGTAGATGAGGGATCCTAAATTATGTTACTTGGAAGAGAGGTTGCTCCTACCCTTAATTTAGAGACCTTTTAGGTTTTCCCAAATACCCTTTTGTCGTTCAAGTTTAGCCATTTCCCCTTTCATCAAGTCACCTATCCCATCAATAACTTTCAACAGAGATTTTCGAGTTGACGTGTAGGATTGACTACTTTCACTAGGGGCATTTGATTCGATCGATTTTCTTCCACAAAGTGGTTTTCCAAGACAAACTTAGGTCGTACATGCTTCAGGGTTGACTCTTTGTAAGCAGATATTCAGGTGCATCTTGCTTATTGAGTAACTATTGTGCTGATCCCAAAAACTGAGGCATTGAAAAGTGAAATCCCAGGGCCTTTCTCGAGGCGAGCTATTTATTGAAAACAACCAAAAACAAACAAATAAAACATGAAAAATGTGATAAAGCAAAGAAAATTACTATGATACAGAGTGAGGGGACAGCCCTAGGGCTATCAGGTGAAGTAATGTTTGAGGTCGTGTCCATTCACTGGGAGGATCTCAATCCTCCCTTCTAAGGTTTGTAGTTTGAACATGTATGGGCCAACATTTTCTTTGATCTGGAATGGTCTTGTCCACAAGGCTTGAAATTTAGTATGCTTTCCCTTGTCCTCGTGAGCCATGTACCATTTGAGTACAAGATCGCCAACTTCGAACACCTTTTTCCTGACGGATTTTTTATCAAACCATCGTTTGATTCGGCTTTGGTGAATGGTAAATTTTTCCTTGGATTTTAGTCTTTCTTCCTCTAGTTTCAACGGGGTGTTTATGTGGGATTACAAGGTAGGACATGGGGTGACATGTGTTTCTTGGGATAACTGAGGGCAGGAAGGGAAATATTTAGGGGGAGGATGGCTTCTTTCCCTTAGACCAATAATAATGGGGAGGTTCCTAGAGAGGGTTTGGGTGTGACCCAATCAACCCATAGGACATTACTAAGGGCATTGTGCCAGTTTTGATGTTGGGATAGCAAGGTCTTCTTGATGACCCGGATTAGGTTCTTGTTGGTTGACTAGGCTAACCGATTCCCCTGCAAGTAGTAATTGGCGGAATGTTTCAAAACAATACCATTTTACAAACTGAACTCATATAGATTAAATGATGAAAAATATGTAGCATTATCAAATACGAGAGAGGTTGGAACACTGAACCTGGTCATGATGTACTGAGTAATGAAATTTATTACCTCCTAGTCATTTATCTGGCGTAATGGTATCGCCTCAACCCACCTCGTGATATAATCAATGGCCGTGAGGATATATCAGTTTTTCTTTGAGGAGTGTGATAATATCTCTCTGATCAGGTCCAAGCCCCACTGCTGGAATGGTTCTGCTACTACGACAGACTGTAGTGGGGTGGATGGTTGAGACTCTCTACTGAAAAACTTTTGGCATGAGGGGCACTTTCGAGCATAGGCATGAGCATATTTAAACAGAGTGGGCCAATAAAAAATGGCCCACATGACCTTGTGAGTTGTAGCATCTCCTGCATAATTCCCCCCGATCGGGCCATTGTGCAGTTCTTTTCGGACTTTTTGGGCCTCGATAGGCTCCAAGAAATGCAGCAAGACGCCATTTTGATATTTGTGGAACAACTTTCCTTGTAACGTCTGATAGGATGCAGCTTTCAGCTTTATGGCCCGCTTCCGCTTCGTTGTCAAGGTTAGCTCCAAGGTATCGCAACCGAGATATTGCAGGAGATCTGTGTACCATGATGGTGAATCTCGTGGGAGTGTGACGTCGATTTTTTACATCTCTATTTCATGTTCCCAACACTCCTCGTCGTTGTTCCATGGGTTAGCAGCTTTAGTATCCATCCGGAACGACCCTTGCCCCTTAACTATGTGTGTGGGCTTGAATTCTAGGTCATATTCCTGAAGACGTTGGCATCTAGTTGCCTCATCGCTCACCTAGCTCTTGTTGTACAAATAGCGAGTAGACTTTTGGATGAGGTATGAACACTGTGACATGGCTCTTAAAAATATATGGCCTAAAATGCTTGATTTCCTTATATACTCTATATGCTTGCTTGTCGATGTATGGATATTTTAACTTGGCACCTTGCAACCCTATGCTCATGAAGGATATGGGTTGTTCATCATGGTTGTAGTCCTTCTGGGTAGGGATGGCCACAAGTGATGAGCCTGAGGCAAAAGCATACAAGATAAATCCTTTGTTGAAATCCGGGCTATACACGGTTGGTGCTTCTGCGATGGCTTTCTTAATATTGTCGAACACTTCCTTCTCAGGTTGATTCCATGTAAAACTCATGTTCTTCTTGATCATGTTTTGTAGAGGTTTCACAATTTTTTCAAAGTCAGATATGAATTTTTGAAGGAAGTTGATTTTCCCGAGATATGACTGCATGGCCTTCTTACTACTTGGGGGGGAGGGGGCGGGAATTTGAGCAATGGCCTTTACGCGGTCTAAGTCCACCACTATTCCATCCCTGGTTATAATGTGGCCCAAAACATTTCCTTCTCAGACCGCGAAAATAATTTTCTTAGGGTTCAACAAGATTTTGTACTTCCAACACCTTTCAAAGATCTGCTTTAGGTGGTGCAAGTGGTAATGCCTGCGTTTTAAGAACACGACAACATCATCAAGGTATACCACCACACTTTGTTCCATCAGCCCTTGGAAATCGATGTCCATGGCCCTTTGGAAGGTTTCTCCGGCATTGATTAAACTGAAGGGCATGTGCCTGAATGTGAATGCTCCCCACTTAGTTCTGAATGTTTTCTTCAAACGGTCTAGCTCAACCACTAGTACTTGGTTGTATCCTGAGAAACTGTCTAGCAACGATAACATTTTTGAACTCGATACAGTTTGAATAATATGCTCCATGGGGGCAACATAGTATTTTTCCTTATTGTAAGATCGGTTTAAATTACGGAAGTCTACACATAAAAGGATTTCACTGGACTTCTTATGGACGGGGACCAAATTTGACACCCACGTTGAATTTTGGACCTTGAAGATGATGCAGGCGTCGAGGAGCTTCTTAAGTTCTTTTTGAATCATTGGCTCCAAGGTTGGATGCACTTTCCTTATATTTTTTTGAAATGGTTTGATGCCTTCCTTCATCTGTATCGCATGCTAGATAATATGTGTGTCGTACGTTTGTAGATCTTCGTATGTCCAAGAAAATGTTAGGTCCCTCTATTACTAGTATAGTCTCTTATTTTTGTTATTTTAACCCCCTTATTGTTATTGTTTTACCCCTGTAACCCCCATATTGTTATTATTGTACCCTTACATTATTATTGTTAGGTCGGCTAGGATTACATTGTGGCCCCACTTGGAGTACATTGTGGCTCCATGGACTCCTATATATAGAAAGGAGGTTTTGTCATTTGTATCATCCACGAATTGTTCATTCATGTAATGTATTGAAGGTTTCCCCTTGAAGTGGCTTATTTCTAAGGCGTTGATATCTCTTTTCTTCTATTTTTGGAGCTGGTTTCATAACATTTGGTATTAGAGCTTTGGATTCTAGGGTTTCGCTACTCCAAACAGGTCATCGTGGCATTTTCAATATAAAAAATTTTCTACAAAGGTTCAAAATCTGAAATTTTTAGGGTGCGAAGTCGAAATCCCATGGAACATAGTTGCAAAATTTCAAAGCTTGGTTCACAATATTTTCGAAGATATGGTCTATGGAAGTTGGGTCTTTTTCAGGCTCCCGAATTTCATCTCAAAGAGGTGATCATGGGAAAATATTCATAACTCTCTCTCTAAGCATCAGATTGGAATTATGTAAAAAGTGGCTGAAAGTACACGAACTTTAGTTTCCTTTCTATCAATTTCAGAGCCAAAGGAGTAAACAGTGACACGTGGCAAGTCATACAAGTTCGCTCTACTGAACCAAACCATAATTAGGTCATTCTGGAAGATTGGACATAACTTTGTTATGAAGAATCCAAATAAGGTTAGACCCATGGCATTCGAAAGAGGGCTCAGAGGTCTACCTCAGGGCTAAATTTCATATATTGAAGATCCGAAATCACAGAGATAATTCAATTTCAATATTGAGCTCCTCAAAAGCAAGAAAAAGGTGTGTATTTTTTTTCCGAATTGCATAAGTCTTGTTTGAAGAATCAATTTGAATTGATTCCAAGGGAATATTGTAGAATAGATATCAGTATTGGGTTCTAAAATTCCCCTTAAAAAGAATTCAACACCCATTAAGCCTTCAGAAGGTTCTACTATGGCTCATGAAGATGAAGAAATGCAGCATGACATATCAAAATTACAAGAGCAAATGCAACAAATTTCGCTCTCGCAAAGAGTAACAAAAAATGACATGGAAGTTTTGAAGAAAGGCGTGGAAACTAAGATGGATGGTTTGAAGAAAGGCGTGGAATCTAAGATGGATGGTTTGAAGAATGGCATGGAAGCTAAGATGGATGGCGCGGAAGCTGTCATGAAATCTAAGATGGATGACACGAAAGCTAAGATCGATGAAAAAATGGAAAACATTGTTATCACCAAAATCGTACCTAATTGGCTGCTGATCAGAAAACTTCAGTGTAACTATTTCAAACCAATATTTTGACTGAGGCTTAGCCTCCTCAGCCTAAGAGGGCTCTCTCAAGGGTTAATGATATGGAATAAAGATATAGATAGATGGCTAACTCTATGAATTAGGTATTTATTTTGTGTATTTGCAGGTTGAAAAGATGAAGGCTAATACTACCATTGGGCTTATGGAGTCAACAAATCAGTAGGCTCAGTGGCAAGGTTTCTTGACATGGAAGCTGAGGCAAATAGGGGTCTTAAACAAAGGAAATTCACTCAATAAAATAGGTCAACACAATCATTTCATTACTAAAGGAATTCAGAGCATAGATTTATGAATTCTGAGTAATAGTAATGAAATCTACTGCTAGTGGTTCAAAGGAAATTCACTCATAAAACATAGAAAAACATAGTCACCTCATTACTAAAGGAAGTCAGAGCATAGGGTTATGAATTCTGAGTAATAGCAATGAGATCCACTGAAATTAGTTAAACATAATAGGTATATCAATAAAGCATTAAAACCCCATGAGAATCTCAGGTCTGTCAAGAAGAAAACCTCTCTGCATTACTGATCACAATCCATTACATAAAGCAGCAGCTTTTGCCAAAAAGTTTCCAACCCCTTATGAATTTTACCTCATGCTTGATATATAGCATTTACAATATTGGATTCCATGTTCCACCACTATGAGAATTCGAATTTCCTTTCTTGACACCTATTCTACCTATAAAACAGACTTTTGATTACAAAATGACAAGTAAACAGTCTTTGAAGAGTCTTAATCCAAATAGGAGTGAAACTCCTAATTATGCTTGAAAGAACCTTATATAAACTTAAATGCCTCGTTTAATAGCTATAATCCCATGAGGTCGAATTTGGATGATGCCTCCACCTCTGATGTAATCCAGTTGATGATGCCAAAAACTGTCCTAGAAATTAGGAGACAGGTTTCCTATTTTTCAGCCAATTACTTTCATTGTCATCTTCAAGCACTTTAATGATTGATGAATCAGATTCCCATGTGTCTTGTTTGCAAAATATTACCATGAACTCTTTAAACTTTCACCTGTGCAAAGAAATGTCTCTGAAATAGTGTAAAAGGATATGAAACTGGTTGCACTATGAAAGTAGCATGTTTTCGTAGTGCAGTTTGTAGGTCATTGTAAAAATTTGTCCTTTAACCATATTTTCTCTTGTTTTGCACTTTGATTCTTCACCTGTGATCTTCATGTATCCACCATAAACATCAAACCTTGAAAACCAACAATCCTAACCTCTAAAATCCTTGGGTAAAGTGCTTAAAACTCATCTTCAGCAATTTCGTAGCGTGCTACGAAACTGTTGTGCAGGCTTCTTTTCACCCAGTTTTCAAAAAATTTAAAGTTTTAAAGTATTCAAAAATATTCACGGATTGACATTAACATCAAAAATAAAAACAAATTATCCTTTAAAAGATGCTTTTCCTCAAAATTGGTCTTCTCCTTAATGAAAAACTGATTTAAGATCTATCATTTTTCTGCACTGTTTTTATCTGAAAAATAGGTGTGGAGACAGAGCTTTTATCTCCTCATCCAAAATTTATTTTGAGAAACGGAAGGACAATTTTTGAAACCATGTTTTCTTGAACAAAAACCTCTCTTGGTTTTTTGAAATACCTCTCCTACCGTCCAAAAACTATCTTTGAACAACATGTGTAAAATTGGAAAATTCTGATTTCTGAAAATATGGCTTCAAATAAAGCCTTGTATCTCCCAACTGGTAACACTTGTGAGAAAAGTGAGATATGCTATTGTATCTAGAGATTTTATGAAGAGAAAACTCCTTCAGAATTACAAAAGACCTTTTATTGTGGCCAAAAACTAATCTTGAAGTGAACTACTAAAACCAGAAAGCAGAGTTTTTATCTCAATGACTTTCAGCAGTTTCATAGCGCAAGTTGAGTCATCAATTTCTCCCACATCATAATGAATTTGAAGAAACTGAAAGAATTTTTTGTAGTTAGGTATGTTAGTAAGAAAAACCTCTTTCAGTTTTCAAACATTCGTTTTCAGTTGCCCATAAACCTCCTTGGAAATTTACTACTAAAACCAGAAAACAAAGTTTTTTTGATGAAAAAGGCTGCTTCAGCAGTTTCGTAGCGTGCTACAAAAATAGCAGTGTTTTCATAGCAAAAAACAGGCTATTTACACTGTCTGCGCTACGAAAAAGTGGTTTCGTGGCTAATTTCAAATAAAATTCAAATGGTTTAAGATATGACTTCTAAAGAGGATGTGAGACCTTTAAGACATGGAATATGGTTGTTAAACTTTATTTGGATATGAAAATGAGACTTTTGAGACTCTTACCCTATCACCTACCCTTTAAAGCATGAAATGACCTAACACCTATCTAAGACCATGACTAGGAACGATGTAAACTGTCCAAGTTTAGAAAAAAATTTAATGGTGATAACAAACATGAAGAATGATATAAAAGAAGACATGGAAGGTTTGACAAAGTTGATACAATAAATGTTTCCTAAAGGTGAAAATATAGTAGAGGAAACTCATGATGAGAAAAAAATAAATGTTAATCGTGATTTCATAAACTCTAATGTTGGATGGAAGAACCACCATATTCCAAAAATGGATATGAGGAAGTTTGATGTCAAGGATCCCGTAACATGGATACTACAGATGGAGCAATATTTTGATCTCAATAATGTGCAAAACACACAAAAGGTACGCATTGCAACTTTACATTTAGAACAAAATATATTTGTATGGTATCAATGGCTTTGCTCCCGGAAAAAAATTGTCACTTGGTAAATTTTTGCGCAGGAAATGATAGCACATTATGAGGATACAAACAGCAACACCTTCTTTAGCCAATTGATAAATCTAAAAAAAAATGGTTTAGTGGGGGAGCAGATTGAGGAATTCCAAAAATTGAATATAAGGGTAACGGATATTCCATAGGAACACAGGATTGATGTCTTCATAGGGACTTTAAAGGATAACATCCAACATGAAGTTCGAGTTTGGGAACCTCATTCATTGGAGAAGGCATTCAGGTTGGCAAGAAAAATTAAATGTAAAATTATGGAAACAAGGAAGCCTACCACTCACGCCTATAAAGATGGAAGTGTTGCTACTCCTAGAATTCCACAACCTACAAGGTTGACACCACAAAAATTGGAAGAAAAAAGAGCAAAATGGCTCTGCTACAATTGTGATAGCAAATATACTAAAGGTCATAAGTGTGTTGAGAAGAAATTATTTTACATAGATTGTGAAGAGGAGGAAGAAAATGAACAAGAAACTTCAAAAGAAGAGGATTTACACCAGGAAGCAACCCTAGAAGAAGAAGAAATGAGTCCGACCATATCATGTAATGCATTGGCAGGAATTACCACTCCTCAAATTCTCAAGATAGAAGGACATATCAAGAAGAAAAAGGTAATTGTGTTGATTGATTCGAGTAGTACCCATAATTTTATTCATTGTAAGGTAGCCAAGGAATTGAATTGTTTCCTATACCCAGCACCAGAATGTCAAGTGATGGTTGCAAATGGAGGAACTATAAATTGCTCAGGAAAATGCCATAATATCAAGCTAGCCATGGGGGAATATGTATTTAATATTCCAATGCTTTCCATCCCAATGGGAGGTGCTGATGTTGTACTAGGAGTACAATGGTTACCATCTTTAGGGACAGTAGCTTTTAATTTTCAAGAACTTTTCTTGAAAATTTTTTCGGAAGGAAAGGAAATCGAATTACGGGGTATCGCAGGGAAGCCAGGAAAGATAATAAGCTCTATTTTCATTACAAATCTTGTGAATAAAGAACAATTAGGCATAACTTCACAATTATGCTCACTAGAAGTTCTAACATCAAAATCATCTATTTCTCCAGATCTCCAAGAAGTCTTGGACAATCATTACACGGTGTTTGATACTCCCAAAGGACTCCCACCTATTCATGATCATGATCATGATATTCATTTGATTCCAGGAAGTGTTCCTCCAAACATCAGGCCTTACATATATCCTTATGTCCAAAAGAGCGAAATTGAACGTATGATTGCAGAAATCTTAGAGGCTGGTATAATTCAACCTAGTCAAATTTCTTTCTCTGCCCCAGTCGTATTGGTGCACAAGAACGATGGATCATGGTGCATGTATCAAGATTATAGGGAGCTCAATAAGCTCACTATTAAAGATAAATTTCCCATTCCTCTGATTGATGAATTATTGGGTGAATTACATGGAGAAATTTATTTTACCAAGTTGGATCTTCGTTTTGTATATCATCAAATTAGAATGAAGACTGAAGATATTCCGAAAACAAAATTTCGAACTCATGAGGGTCATTATGAATTTTTGGTCATGCCTTTCGGCCTTACCAATGCACCTTCTACATTTCAAGGGTTAATGAATTCCATTTTCAAACCCTTCCTTAGAAAATTTGTGCTAGTATTTTTTGATGATTTACTAATCTACAGCAGATCTTGGAAGGATCATGTTCAATGTGTTGACAGGGTGCTAAAACTATTGGAGGAGAAACAATTATATGCAAAAACATCCAAATGTTTCTTTGGAGTACAAGAGGTAGAATCTCTGGGTCATATTGTATCTCACGAGGGTGTTAAGGTAGACCCTAACAAAATTAAAGCCATTAAGGAATGGAAAGTCCCCACAACCATAAATAAGTTGCGTGGATTTCTCAGGTTAACAGGGTATTATCGCAAGTTTGTTAAGAATTATCGGAGAATAGCATCACCTCTAACAATATTATTGAATAAAGATGCATTTTCATGGACTCCTGAAGCAACTAAGGCCTTTGAACATCTTAAAGAGGAAATGTGCCTAGCACCAGTCTTAGCTACGCCAGACTTCAGAAAAACCTTTATTGTGGAATGTGATGCCTCAGGAAATGGAATTGGTGTTGTTTTAATGCAAGAAGGAAGACCCATTAATTTTGAAAGTCATTCAATCAAAGGAAATTATTTACAAAAGGCTATCTGTGAGAAGGAAATGTTGGAAATACTACATGCACTAAAGAAATGGAGACCTTACCTAATGGGAAAACACTTCAAGGTAAAAACTGATCATGGTAGTCTTAAACACTTTTTGGAACAAAGACTGTCTTCATAGGAGCAGCAAAAATGGGTCACAAAGATGTTGGGTTATGACTTTGAAATAATCTACAAAAAAGGGAAGCTAAATGTTGTTGCAGATGCACTCTCAAGAAAGGACGGAGAAGTGTGGACACTCATTCAAAAGTTGCAGCAAGATCCTAGTACATCTAATACATTTAGTTGGAAAAATGATTCCTTGTGGTACAAAGAACGCTTATTTATTTGCAAGAATTCCCAACTCAAACAAAAGATTCTTTTGGAATTGCACACTTCTCCTTTAGGAGGACACTCGGGATTTTTAAAAACTTACCACAAGGTGAAGAAAGAATTTTTTTGGGATGGCCTTAAATCTGATATTGAAAAGTTTGTGGTGGAATGTTTGTTTTGCCAGCAAAATAAAGTTGAGACAATTAAGACCCCGGGTCTTCTACAAACTTTATCCATTCCAAGTCAACGTTGGGAGGAGATTTCAATGGATTTTATCACATGTTTACCTAAGTCCGAAGGAAGGAGTGTCATCATGGTGGTAGTTGATAGACTTACCAAGTATGCACACTTTTGTGCATTATCTCATCCATTTAAAGCAAGTACAGTTGCTACTACATTTATGGATAGAATTCAAAAGCTACATGGAAGCCCAAGGGTTATTGTGAGCGACAGAGATCCCATATTTACTGGAAATTTTTGGACGGAGTTATTTTCTTGTTTGGGTACTCAATTAGCTCATAGCTCATCTTATCATCCTCAATCTGATGGTCAAACTGAGATAGTAAATAAATGTTTGGAAGGATATCTTCGTTGTTTTGTATCTGATAAACAAACACAATGGGTCAAGTGGTTACCTCTCGCCGAATGGTGGTATAACACTTCCTTCCATACTGCAGCAAAAATGACCCCATTTATGGCACTTTATGGATATCATCCACCATCCATCACATCATCTTTAAGAGAAAATTCGAAGGTTCAAGCAGTGGAAGATCACATCGAGCATCAAAAAGAAGTTCTCCAACTCTTAAAGGACAACCTGAATTTGGCACAAAATCGAATGAAACAAAAGGCAGATCAACATCGCAATGAGAGAAGTTTTGATGTAGGATACTGGGTATTTTTACGGCTACAACCATACAAAAAAATGTCCCTCACGCAAGCTAAGAAGGATAATAAATTATCACCAAAGTACTATGGTCCTTACAAGGTGTTGCAAAATATTGGTACTATGGCATACAAATTGGAGCTTCCTGCTTCTTCGCGAGTGTATCCATTTTTCCATGTTTCATGCTTAAAGAAGGTTATAGGTGAAAATCTTCCAGTTCAAACAATATTTCCAGAACTTGATGAGGAAGGAAAAATCATATTGGAACCTGAAGCGGTCACGGAAACAAGAACTCTATAGCTACGAAATCGATCAATTTTAGAGTATCTCATCAAGTGGAAGAACTTACCCACCGAAGATTCTACATGGGAGGATGAGAATTTTATACAGAAGCACCCAGAGCTACTCAAGTGTTGAGGACAACACTTTTTTGAAGGAGAGGGGCATGTTAGGTCCCTATATTACTAGTATAGTCCCTTATTGTTGTTATTTTAACCCCCTTATTGTTATTATTGTACCCTTGTAACCCCCATATTGTTATTATTGTGCCCTTAAATTATTATTGTTAGGTCGGCTAGGATTACATTGTGGCCCCATGGACTCCTATATATAGAAATGAGGTTTTGTACTTTGTATCATCCAAGAATTGTTCATTCATGTAATGTATTGGAGGTTGCCCCCTCGAAGTGGCTTATTTATTAGGCATTGATATCTCTTTTCTTCTATTTTTGGAGCTGGTTTCACAACAGAAAAAATGTCTCGCTACTTCTTGAATAAATAAATAAAAGACCACCACTCCTCGGGGGTGCACTTGGTATTGAGATTAACAAACTTTGGATCATTTTCTGATTCAAGGTTCACTTCACAGGTGATAAGGTGGAGCTTTGCACTTTTGTATTGGGAGTCCCCTAGAATCGGTTTTGAAAATAAAATAACTTCTTGAGCTGAGGACAATCTCCCCTTTGGGTACAAGGTTGCCCTCACGCCCTTCCCTTTCCTTTTGCAAAGTCGATTCATGCTCCTCCTCTTCGATAACTGCATCCTTGAAAACGTATGTATTTAACATGAAATCCAGCACCTGTTGATCATCATTAAAAGCATGGAAATTAGTCACAATGTTATCCGACACCGTGGGCTTATACACAATCTCAATAGAAAAACCATCCCCTAAAGGGATAAACCTAGCAGAAGCGTTTTCTGAAGTATTAGCTATTGTGTTATGCATCCTAATTACCAACTTAATATCAAAACCATCGAAAGCATAAATCAAACTCCATACCTCTTGATACCCTTTCAAATGCGAAGATAGACAATGGATGGTGTTGCGTACCTGTCAAGTGATGATTTCAAAGTTGCCAATTACCTTCAAGCAGCTGACTTTGAGGTCTATTTCTTTCTTGAGGCCTATGAAAAGTGCTTCATACTCGACGGTATTGTTGGTGCACTAAAATTATAGCCTGCAAGAGATCAGGAACTTGTTTTTCTAGGGGTCTATCAGGAAACAATCGGCACCAGCTAGGTCATGAATCTTGGAACTGTCATAGTACAGGGTCCAAATTTTTTTCTTGGGTGTCTCTAGGTTGCATGTGTTCACAGATGGTGTTCCTGGAATGGAGGCATCGGGTGGACCCTCCAACACAACAGGATGGGAGGTAGGGCAAGGGATTAATTCCAGTGGGGCGTCCGGAGAGACTGGGGATTGGGCAGCTTAGTAGCACCCAAATGCAACCTCTAAGAAGCACATTCCTAGCTCTTCTTGTGCAAAAAAAATGGTTTCATTGGTTGCCTCATGGTTAGTTACTGTGTGTTTCATATATGGCTCACTTTCGACTCGAATTTGGTTGTTCCTCCCTTTATACGGGAGCCACAAATGGGACCAGTCTGTGGCAAAGTAACCTTGTAGTTTGTGTTGGCGCTGGAATCAACACTTGGACTGCATCAAGCACCTCACTAGACACATCCTAAACTCAAAGGAAATTTAATTATTTTTTTTATGAGATTGGTAGGTGGTATAAACCCTGATTCACTAAAAAGAGGTTTCAGTCAAATCCACATTTCTACTAATGAGGGTATTGTAACTTGATGTGGTAGCGAAGTGAAAATTTGTAGCCTATGAGGAGAGGAAAATGTAATATGAGAGGAAACTGTAGGTCTGTAAAACATAAATCTACTGCATTTGGTAGAAATTCACAAAAGTATCAGTTTGACAATATTCCACTAAGAGAAAGCTATTTCTAGTCTAGCAATATTCTCACTAAAATATCATGAAGAATAACTATCATGAGTGATGCTCTTCCACTATTATAACATTTATTTTACCAGGAATGCTCACTATGTGAGACTAACAAAAATGAAAAAACACATAACATGCTTAAGAGAATGATAGGAACACATAATAGCATAATGGTTTACAAATTGTAACTGAAAGAAAGGAGATATGGAAACACAAGTAAAGTAGACAATACACACAGAAAATTGGTAATAAGTTCTCAGTAGTATCATTCCATTTCATTCACAAAAAATATTATAGATCATACGAGTCAAAAATAACCACCAACCAACCCTGACTTCATATCAGTTTGGCATATATATACAAAATATGATACTCTCATCTTCCACAGAGAAAGGTAAATTTGTTTCATAAGTCATTACAACCTCGTGCAAGAGGTGAGGCTTATCCCTTAATCTTAATTACAAAGTGCTATATTAAAACCAAGGTAAACATCATAAAGGCATCATGAAGGTTGTCACTCTTAAATGGTTGTGCAATTTTGAAACCTATTCGAAGACCACTCTCATGTTTTGGTGCAACAAATCTTCAAAAAAAAGTGTAAAAATAGTGGGAGTGACAAGTGGCTATCTCCTTTTAAATGTGCAAAATAGAACCATGGTATTTCGGAAAAGACTGGATATAAGACACCTAGAAAAATCCATTGCAACTGAAAAAACCACTCCACTTCACCTGTTTAATGTCACCATCATGATTCAAACCAAAAAGTAGCCCATTTCCATCACATGCTAATATTTCAAAATAATTACTACCTTCTCAAGAAAGGTAGCTATTTCTAGAAAACATGGAAAGTTTCTCCAGGTAAGCCCTGTTCTTCATTCATCAAAGGTCCAAAATAGAGGCAAAGATTCTAATGACCTCTGCTTTAGTCACCCTTTTATCATACCTTTTTCTTCCATGTATAAATCTTGAAGCAACACGAAACTGCATTTTAACATATATATCATGGACATGTGGGTTATGGCCCACATAAACTCCCTTTTCTAGTAGCGGATTTCAATATCGGAGTTTTATAAACATACATATGTTTGTAATCAACAGCGATCACTTTATCGGAACTTTCAAAACAAAATCGCAATCACTCCTAAACAACATGCATACACACGCAACTGTGGTTCTAGGGTCCCACAACATGGTGACCAATTAGAAGAAATCGCACTTCAAAACTTATACAATTTATCGCAGATCGGAAAATATAACAAATAGCTTTAAATGGTAAAAAATAAAAACGGCGATGTGAAGTTTGGATGACGATGTCGCATCGCAACTTCCCCGTCTCATCGCAAATTGACCGCCCGCAAATTTAACTCTATTCTGATAATGGTTAAACCATAAATTATGAAATGTGCGATATGCGTTGGTGCGCTACGCCGACACATGGCCCTTCTCCTCATTGCATCGCAATCCAAATAACATATTATGTGATTTCCTTAACAGTAAACTCTAAAATTTGTGATTTAGCCTTCACCATTGATCTACGCCCAGATCAAATGGTCCTCACTGCTCACCCTTAATCACATCGCAACTTATATTGTTTAGTTTGCGATGTCATATTAGCCATCGGTCTCTTCCCCTTCAAATCTTCAATTGGATCATGATCGTTCGCTCATCCTACACGCAGCTCTTCTATGTCGCTTCATTCCTTACTTTAATTCTTATCGAGCTTCCTGCTTGTCTTAGGTGAAATAGCTACAGGTTAGCAGCCTAGGTAAACTAACCATTCATTAATAATAATCCCCTTGGATTGAATAATAATTAATCTTAATTAAAATAATAATTATATTCATAGCATAGGGGTCTTCAAATGATATTCAAATATGAATGATCCTTGCCTTTAAACATTCTCTGCTGCTCCTATATACTTGATGAAAAGCTCTCTTTACCTCTGTATTGAGATAACCAAAATCTCGGTGAAATAGTTGTGCTTATCACTGTGGAATATATGACTTTCATTTCTGAGAAATAGCTGCCCTTTACTGCATTGATGTTTTGACAATGAAATTGCAACAAAGGTAGCTATTATTCCAGACCAGATGACTACAAATTTATTACCCAAACAACAACTAACCTTCGACACTAACATAAGTCAAAATAGAGATTTTAACTTATTTTAGGAATCTTAAACACTATGACATCTAATCACTTAAAAATACCTTCATGTTGGGACTCTTTTTAACCTTTATTTGAAATGACTCAAACTTTAGACATGGACTAGGACATTAAAAAAATTGAAAACAGTAACACAATGGTGATTACACCAGTCAGTGCTAATAGTGGCTCCTATTGGGGATGAAGTCCTCCCTGTGAGGCTTCAAGGACTATAGGCTCAGTGCCTCAAAAACTCTTGACACTCAGAATACTTCTTGAAAATAGAGACTAGGATTGACCATTGACATACTGGACTCAAGACTGACCATATATACAGACATAAGTACCATTGGGAATGGAGTTTATTGACACATCACACCAGATATTTACGATGGAGTGAGTCAACTGACTTACTAAATAAAGAACTTCTTAAGAAAATGAACATTGACCAGGCCTCCAGTCAACTGATCATCATCCATATGTTTGAGCAAAAAATTATTATTCTCCAAAACTTCAGCAATTCTAAATGGCCCAAACCACAAATTGTCAAACTTACCATGCTTTCCATGGTCTTCTCTCCTAACATCCCATCACCACACTAAATCATTCTCTAGAAACAACTATTGATTTTCTCTTTTATCAAAAACAAATTTGACTTTAGCCTGATACTTCTGAACGTTTTCCGGCATTGATTCTCTTATTTGGTGTTCCTCTATCAACTATAGCATTCTCTTTTGGACTGGATTTTCATTATCAAATTCATATTACAAGAACTTCATCATAAGAAGAGTTAATTTCAAAGGCATTACAGCATCAATACCATATAAAAGTTGAAATGGGTATATTCCAATTGATTTTTTACCACTTAATCTATCTTCCCACAGAGCATGTATCAACTGATTGTCCCAATTCCTCTTATTTTCAGGCAGCATTTTCTTAATAATCCTTACCAAAATTTTATTGGATGACTCGGCCAATCCATTATCTTGAGGGTAATAAGGCATGGAATGAGTCAATTCAATCCCATATTTCTGACAAAAGTTGTACATATTAGCATAATTAAAGGCCATTGCATTATCAGTTACTAATTTCTGTGGACAACCAAATCTTGACATAATATTTTCCAACAGAAATTTGATAATTGTCGTATCATTAGCATTCCTGGTCGGTATAGCTTCAATCCATTTATTGAAATAGTATGTAGTTGTGAGAATCCATCTATGTTGTCCTGATGAAGGTGGATGAATTTCACCGATGAAGTCTAGCCCCCACTGCTGGAATGAAACGTCTGCTAAAATAGGAATGAGAGGTAATGTTAGCAATTTTTGTTTACCATCAAATTTCTAACATTCGACACAGCTCTTGACTTTGGAAAAAACATCAGAGAAAAGAGTTGGCCAATAATAGCCAGCTCTTAAGATTTTGTTTGCAGTGGCTCTCCAATACAAATTCCCTTCACACACTCCTGCATGTATCTATGTCATAATCTCTTGGGATTCTGCTTCATCTACACATCTTAATAAGACTCCAACAGGATCCTTATATTAAATATGGTCTTCAAAAATGTAATACTTCGCAGCTCTCAATTTAAAAGGTCTTCTTTTAGACTTCTCCATTTCAAGTGGACAGTTGAAATTTAACAAAAATTAAATTATATCCTTGTACCAATCTGAATTAAGTATTTCGGGATAATTAGCAATGTCTTCTCCATCTTCTCCTTCAACAGCCTCTACATTCAGATTTAAATCTTTGCAGTTAGATTCAGCCATCAAGCGAGCCAAAACCTAACCTTTTATCAATTTAGTTTGTTTGATTTCGACATCAAATTCCAGAATTTTGGTCAACCATCGTCCCCTACTTCCATCTGTATCTAGCTGTAGCAACACACCTTTAACAGTGATATCGGGCACAAAAAAATTTATTTTTTAATGCAACACATAAACTCTAAAATACTTTAAAGCCTTAACTAGTGCATATGCTTGTTTTTTAGTCAAGTTGTACTTTAATTTAGCATCCTTTAAAGCACGACTGAAAAATGAAATTAGCTGCTCTAAACCTTCCTTGTTCATCTGTAATAAGACAGTTGCAATTTTTTCTTTTGAACCATATGAAAAAAATCAGAAAATATTTTTCAAATTCAGGACTAATCAAAACTGGAGCTTCAGTCAAGGCAGATTTAATTGTTGAAAAATAATTCTTTGCTTCATCTCGCCACTTAAATTCTGCATCTTTTTTCAGCAAGACATTTATGTGTTTGATCAGCCCTACAAATTAAGGAACAAAACGACTTAGAAAATTGATTTTCCCTAAATATGACTGCAATTCTTTTTTATTCCTTGGCGAACCAATATTTTGAATAGCTTCTACTCTTCCCGGATCAATATAGATGCCACTTTCTGTTACTATATGTCCCAATAATTTACCTTCTTGGATAGCAAAAGATGACTTTTTGGGTTCAAGGACAAACCAAACTTCCTGCGTTTGTCAAAAACTTGTTTCAAATGTTTCAAGTGGTATTCATCAGATTTTTAATATACTGTGATGTCATCCAAATAAATGACTACAAATCTATCATTTTCTCCCACAGAGGCAATATCCATTGCCCGTTGAAAGGTTGTGCTTGCATTCATCAAACAAAAAGGCATTTGGTTGTACATGAATGTGCCCCAAGGTGTGGTAAATGTTGTATTTTCTTTATCTTTCCTGTCAACTGAAATATGCCTATAGCCTGAAAAACCATCAATCATTGACAATCTTTTGGATCCTACAACCTTCTACAAGATATAATCCATCTTGGGTAGTGGATAGTTATCTTTTAATGAACACCGGTTCAGGTTGCGAAAATTGACACAAATCCTTATCTCTCCATTATTTTTCCGGACCAGAACTATATTAGCTACCCAATTAGAAAATTTCAAAGGCAGAATTATCTTTTCTTCCCATACTTTTCTAATTTCTTTCTCAATGATTGGGAGCAGCATGGGATAGATGTGTCTGATTTTTTGTGCTATAGGCTTTGCGTCTGTTTTTAGAGGAACCTTGTGCTCCATTATGCTCTTATCATAAGTTTTCAACTCACTATAAGACCATGCAAAAATATCAACAAATTATTTCAGGAGTTTGATATATTTTGTTCTAGTTTCAAGAGAAAGGAATTTGGACACTTTGACTAATTTTGGCTTATCTTCTGTACCAATGTTACATTCTATTGTACTCTCTCCATCAACCTTGCTTTCAGGCTTGAGAAAAACATCATTATTATCCAACAGTCTTTCTAAAGGAACTAAACCATGGTTTTCTTAAAACGGCTTCTATTTTGGTTTTCAACAATCTCCTGCTCATCATCAATTTGTATGTCTACAAACTCTTCAACACACTCTAAAAATTTATGAATTTCCCTGTCATCCTCAAACACTTGCTAGTGTTTGATGTTATCATAAATTTAAGGTTTGTTTTTTATTTGAACATCATAGGCTGCCTTGACATCTAGAGGAACTTTGAAACTACTAGCAGCGATAGCTAGTGAATCATCAATTTGGTTTTCTTCTCTAGTGAAAAAATTTATATTAAATGCTGAAAAGTAATGCTTAATCAAATCCCAAACTCCATTCCTATAATTATTCAATTTGAAATTTTTCACTTGGTAATTGTTTCTCACCTGCTTAATCAACAATGGCAATTAGTTGTTATGTTGCCAAATATTTCGTAGCCTTCATACCCAACACAAGTGCTTCATACTTAGCAGTGTTGTTAGTGGTAGAAAATTGCAATTTTTATGATATAGTTACCTTCTGCTAAGTAGGATAAATGAGGACTACACCGGCTCCTGGTCCCTCTCTTGATGAGGCTCCATCAAAGTAAAATTTCCAGACCTATCCTCCTTCTGAATGCTGCTCATTTGCACCTTGAAAGTGTTTTTTTTCACTTATTTTAGGCTAGAAATCATTATCATCCGCAGCAAGGTGCAAAATTGATGACCCAAATTCCTTTTCTTCAACATATATGGGATGGTTTGATGGATTGTGTTGATCACTAATTATGTAGGCCATTTTAGTTTCCCTATACAGCCTTCTGAATTCCCCTCCAAATACTAGGATGGTAGCATATGACATGTCCATATGAAGGGTACCTCCCAATTTCTTAGACCAAGATCTGGAAAGTAACATCCCAAATATAGAAGGAATTTTAGCAACCACAATGTCCATCACTAAGCTCTTCATATGCAACTGGGTAAGGGAAACAACCAAATCCTTAATCACTCCTAGACACTTGAATTTTTTGGAGTCAAAGATGTAAAGGTCAAGGTATTTCTTGGTGATCTCTAATCCCAATTCATCCATCACTTTATTTGGCATGAGATTGTGGGAAGCTCCAGAATCTAACAGAAAATTATGCATAAATTTGTCGTGTATATTGAGTGATAGGTAGAAAGGCGGTGAGTTATCATCATTTTGGTCTTGGACATGACAGTCTATATAAATAGTGGGATGCTCATCCTCAAGGTTGACTGAATCGGGAGTGAGAGGAGGCTGCAAAAGACTCTTAAAAGACTCTTTACATGCTAGATTTTTCAATAATTCCAGTGGTGGGACTGGAATTTTGATTTTATTCAATTCAGATTTGAAACTAAAATAAATTGGAACTAGTTCCTTATTTTCTGCAATAATTTTGACAATTGGAGTAGAATTTTAAGGTGGAGGAACCTCATTTACCTTGCCCTTCTATTTAGCAGCTTGTTTATTGAATATGATTTTTGTTGAGGCTGCTGAACAGGGCCTGTTGACCTCAAAGGGTAATTAAGGTTTTGAACTTCTTGTTGTTTTTTATCATTCTGTGCATAAATTTGAGCATTCATATCATCAGAAAACAAACAAATCCTTGATCTATCTTCATATTCCTGCAATGTCAAACATGTTGACTGTGAAGTATCTCCCAAAAGATTTATTTATTTATTTTCTTCTTCATTTTCTTGTTGTTCTTCTTCAGAAAATTTATTCAAAGGAGGTTGAACATTTTGATCATCATCATTCCTCATTGGGTACTGTAGGATTTGTTGAGGCTAAAAAGGCCTCCTGAAGGGAACCTGATTTCTATTAGCTTTGTTTTGATTGGCTCTAGCAGCTGGTTTATTTTCTACCTCTAATTTTGACATCTTAGAGGTAAGTTACTTGATCAAATTGGACATTTTATTGATCTTTTCTTATGCTGAAAGAGACTTAGAAGAAGAAGGCTCTTCTTCTTTCATCTTCTTTTATTAGAAGCCATGAGATTATATTGCACTCCAATTGCAGCCTCCTACATACTTGTCAGTTTTTTTGCTTTTTTAGCCCTCAACCATAAGGCAAACTCAGAATCTAAAGCATTTGCAAAATTTATCATAGTTGTGGTTTCAGTGGGTTTAATTTCTTCAGGAATTTTTTGATAAATCTTATTAAACCTCTTAGTAAAATCAGCTAATGATTCATCTGCGTTCTTCTTCAAAGTTCCAAATTTTGTAAGATAATAAACATAGTATTTCCTATCACCACAATGCTTCATAAATATATCTTCTAACTCATCAATTCCTGTTATTGAATTTGGATCCAAACTTATACACCATTTTCGAGCTTCACCATCCAAGATCTGAACGAAGAGTCTTGACCAAACATCTTCATGTTCAATATTCTAATTTTCATCATAACTATATAAAGCCACAAAATTTTCCTCAGCAGAAACTCCTTCTCCCTCCCCAGTGTATTTTGGAAGATATTTCAAGTAATCTCCTTGGGGAAGTGGATGCAAGGGTTGATGGAGAACAAGTGGCACATATCTAGCAGCCACTATTTGTTGCATCCTTGTAAGGGTAGGTTGAGCCATATTTTGTTGATGTGCAGTTGATGTAGCTGTTTGAGAAATAGGAATTACAATGGATGAATTCTGATTCTGATTTAGGACAGCAGAAAATTGGGGATCTTGAGCTGTTTTTTCAGGCTTTGGAACTAAAAAGAGTGGGCTTTCAAAAATATGAACAAAATATGTCTTGACTTCTCCTTCAAAAGAAGAATCAAAATCTAAAGTTGTCTCTTTAGGGGATGGAGTTAATTCAACTTTATTTTGCTGAGAAAGGAAATCAGATAAGTTAAAAGCAAGACCTTCAGGTACAAACCTTTCAAAAGGATGAGAGGAATATTTCCCAATAGCTAGATTTGGAGAAAAAAGAAAATAATCTCGCTGAGGGGTGATAAGAGACTGGTATTCAGGATGAGTCTGAAGGAAATTTAAAATAGTCTTGAAGTCTTCTTCAGTCAAAATATCCCTATCAAGAAAAGGTGCAATAGCCAATACTTGTTCTAATTCCCCTTCAGTCAACACAAACTCTTCTAAGTTATTTTCAACATTTAGAAATTTAGTTTCTTCCTCTTTGACTAGAACATTACTTATTTCAGATTTACTAGGTGATGAGTAAGAAAAAATTTCAGTTGATCCAAGGTTAACAACGTCCACTTTATTTTCTAGAGGAGTAGCTTCAACTTGAGATTTTTCAGCAGAATTTTTTGAAACTAAAACCTCTTTAAATTCTAAAGTATATGAAGGGACATTTTTCTTTAGAACGTATGTTTTGTGTACCTTCTTCACTGACTAAGATGTGGCTTCAATTAATCTCTTTATTCCTTTAGCATCTTTGATGATTTTCTATGGGTCAGAAACTGGAGTCACAGTTGGAGATCTCTTATTCCTCCTTGTAGAAGGAGGTCTTGAAACCCCCTTCCTCTTTGTGGAGTCTCCAAGTGAACAAATTTGTAGTATTCTTCAGGTCACCAATTCTTGTTCACCATCAAGAACTGATTATCAGCAATTCATAACAATAGACTGGGGAGAATACTTAGTTACAAGGCCTTCATCTCCTGCCAGACGCACCAAAAGTTGTTAGCACTGGAATCGGCACTTGGACTGCAGCAAGTGCCTGACCAGACACATCCTAAACTATAAGGAAATTTAATGATTTGTTTTATGAGATTGGTAGGTGGTATAAAATTTGATTCACTGAAAAGATATTTCAGTCAAATCCACATTTCTACTAATGAGGGTATTGTAACTTGATGTGGTAGCAGAGTGAAAATTTGTAGCCTATGAGGAGAGTAAAATGTAAGATGAGAGGAAATGGTAGGTCTGTAAAACACAAATCTACTGCATTTGGTAAAAATTCACAAAAGTAGCAGTTTGACAATATTCCACTAAGAGAAAGCTATTTCTAGTCTAACAAGATTCTCACTGAATATCATGAAGAATAACTATCATGAGTGATGCTCTTCCACTGTTATAACAATTATTTTACCAGGAAAGCTCACTATGTGAGACTAACAAAAATTGATAAAACACATAACATACTTAAGAGACTAATAGGAACACATAATAGCATAATGGTTTGCAAGTTGTAACTGAAAGAAAGGAGATATGGAAACACAAGTAAAGTAGACTATACACATAGAAAATTGGTAATAAGTCCTCGATAGTATCATTCCATTTCATTCACAAAAAAAATTACAGATCATATGAGTCAAAAATTCTAAAACCACCAACCAACCCCAATTTCATATCAGTTTGGCATATATATACAAAATATGATATTGTCATCTTCCACAGAAAAAGGTAAGTCTGTTTCAAAAGTCATTACAACCTCGTGTAAGAGGTGACTCTTATCCCTTAATCTTAATTACAAAGTGCTATTTTAAAAATAAGATAAACATCGTGAAGGAATCATGAAGGTTGTCACTCTGAAATGGTTGTGCAATTTTTCAACCTATTCGAAGACCACTCTCCTGTTTTGGTGCAACCAATCTTCAACAAAAAGTGTAAAAACAGTGGGAGTGACAAGTGTTTGTCTCCTTTTAAATGTGAAAAAAAAAACCATGGTATTTCGTAGAAGACTGTATATAAGACACCTAGTAGCATCCATTGCAACTGAAAAAACCCCTCCACTTCACCTTTTTAATGTCACCATCGTGATTCAAACCAAAAAGTAGCCCATTTCCATCACATGCTGATATTTCAAAATAATTACTACCTTTGCAGAAAAGGTAGCTATATCCGGAAAACATGGAACATTTACCCAAAAAGTTTCTCCAAGTAAGCCTTGTTCTTCATTCAACAAAGGTCTAGAATAGAGGCAAAGATTCTAATGGCCTTTTCTTTAGTCACCCTTTTATCGTACCTTTTTCTTCCATGTATAAATCTTGATGTAGCACGAAACTACATTTTAACATATATACCATGGACCTGTGGGCTATGGCCCACGTAAACTCCCTTTACTCATAGCAGATTGCAAGAGTTTTATAAACATACATACGCGTGCAATCAACAACAATCACTTTATCGGAACTTTAAACAAAATTTCAATCGCTCCCAACAACATGCATACACATGGAACTGTGGTTCTAGGGTCCCGCAACATGGTGACCAATCGGAAGCAATCGCACTTCACAACTTATACAAGTTACCACAGATCAGAAAATATAAAAAATAGCTATAATGGTAAACAATAAAAACTTTGATGCGAAGTTGTGATGACGATGTCGCTTCACAACATTGCAACTTCCCCCTCTTATCGCAAATCGACCGCCCGCAAGTTTTACTATATACTGATAATGGTTAAACCATAAATTATGCGATGTGCGATATGCGCTGGTGTGCTACGCCGACACATGGCCCTTCTCCTCATCGCATTGCAATCTGAATAACATACCGCACGATTTCCTTAACAGTAAACTCTAAAATCTATGATTTGTGAAATCGATCTATTTGTGATTTAACCTCCATTATTGATTTGTGCCCAGGTCTAATGGTCCTCAATGCTCACCCTTAATCACATCGCAACTTATATTGTTTAGTTTGTGATTTCATCTTAGCTGTCAATCTCTTCCCCTTCAGTTCTGCGATTGGATCATGATCGTCCGCTCATCCTGCACGCAGTTCTTCTCCATTGCTTCATTCCTTACTCTGATTCCTATCGAGCTTCCTACTTGTCTTAGGTGAAATAGCTATAGGTTAGCAGCCTAGGTAAACTAACCATTCATTAATAATAATACCCTTGGATTGAATAATAATTAATATTAATTAAAAGAATAATTATATTCATAGCATAGGGGTCTTCAAATGATATTCAAATATGAATGATCCTTGGCTTTAAACATTCTTTGTTGCTCCTATATACTTGATGAATAATTGTCTTTACCTCTATAGTGAGATAACCAAAATCTCGGCGAAACAACTACGCTTCTCACTATGTGGAATATATGACTTTCATTTCTGATAAATAGTTTCCCTTTACAGCATTATTGTTTTGACAATGAAATTGCAACAAAGGTAGCTATTATTGCAGACCAAATGACTACAACTTTATTACCCAAACAACGACTGACCTTCAACACTAACATAAGTCAAAATAGAAATTTTAACTTATTTTAGGACTTTAAAACAATATGACACCTATTCAATTAAAAATACCTTGATGTTGAGACTCTTTTTAACCTTTATTCGAAATGACTCAAACTTTGGACATGGACTAGGACATTAAAAAAAATTGAAAACAGTGACACAATGGCAATTACACCATTAACATTTTCAATGCTAACATTTTTCTTGACCAATCTCAACTTAGTAGAAAATCGTAGGCCTCAGGAATGTCTATGACAACTATGTCGATGCACTGATGGACTCGAGAGTCTGAGGAAAGGCGTATTAGGATGTTATCCAAATCGCCCATGGCAGGAACTTGGGACCTATCTAGCTGAATGATCCTGGCGTCAGTTTTCTTGGGATGGAGATTCATCTTTTTGCACATATACAAGGGCATGACATTGGTAGACGTGCCAAAGTCGATGAGGCAGGTATGGACGTTGAAATTAAAAATCTCAAAAGAGAGGAGGAACGGGGGCATAGATCCTCGCGAATTAGCATTCATGGCATTGATGATGGACTGGAGGTTCACTAAGTCTTGGGAGGGTGTGGAGCTTCTGGCTCTCGATGCAGGGGTAGGCCTACTTTCCAAGGACGAGTTATTGAAAGCCTTGAGAATCAAATCACGTTGGTTGGCTATTCGGGCAAGTTCATAGAGTGATATATTGGCTTGCATTTTCTTCATGTCTTCGATAATATTGTACCCAGGCTCTAGGTGTGAGGGTGTTTCCACGGGTGTTTTGGGTGAATTTGGGGATGGTCCAGCCTTAGGAGTGCCTTGGGCAGCAGTGGGACTGGTCTTCTCAAGGGTCGGAGTTGAGGCCTGGTTTTCTTTTCTCGAGGGCAGGATTTTCCTCAAAAATTATTTCCTCTTCTCCTCAAAAGTGTGATTGGCTACTGGACCTTTGCTCCTCAATTTGTAGGTATGGGGAGGCTTGAATTTTGGATTTTCTACCATATTAATGTCTACCACGGATTGAAGTTCTTCTTCACAGATCACCTCAAAGGTCAGAATCGTCGATCCGAAATTTTCATCCAGAGGAAAGACTTCTTCGTCATCCAAATCACCTTCTTCATCGAGTTCTCCTACCGTCTGATCCTCCAGTAGTTGATTCACTACCGCAATCATGTTATTGATCCATTGGGGGGGAGTCCTCTCATAGTGGGAAGCTTGGTGGAAAGAGTAGGATTTATCTTTTCCACTCTCTTCTGCGTTGAATTTTGCATTGGGATTGGGTGGAGGACAATTTGGTGTGATATTGTTCTTCCTAAAGAACGGCTTTTGGGGTTTGCTACCTGTGGGAGGATCATTTTTTTTCCTTTTCAATTCAAATACTTCATTTTTTAAGAGATTTAAGGATTTAGAGATGCTCTTGAAATCAAAGGGGTCCTTATCCTTGTCTCTGGATTTACTAGTCAAGGGTTGTGCCTTCTGCCTGGTAGATTTTGGGTCATCCCAGTTATCATGATCTAGAGCCCCTATGGAAAGCATATATTTCTCAACGGCGAGAGTCGTTGTGATGTTCTCGGCCAGGGTGGCTCTATATTTTCATTTAAAAAACACAACAATGTCTTGTGGCATGGCCCTTGTGTAATATTCTATCGTGATTGAATCATCAAGGACCATGTTCGGGGGAAACTTGTTCAGAATGGTCACAAAGCACTAATTGAAATCTTTGACCTTCTCCTTCTTTTGGCACTTTAAGGTGCTCAACTCCATAAGGATCATAGAGGGGGTTTTTTCCTCAGATAATTTCTCAACGAATAAAAGGCCAAATTCTTCCCAGGTCGGGATGGAAGCGACAGGCATTGAGCGATACCAAGTAGTAGCTTTGTTTTCTAAGGTGTGCGGGAAGAACCAGCACGCTACCTCATCGTATTTCACCCTCATTATTTACAGGGCAAGGTATAATTTACTATGTGATCTTCGGCTAATGTCCCCTTTTCGGGATCGAACTTGGGCAGGTGCTTTTCCGAGTGCCAGGGCATGTCATGAAGCGGCCCTCGAACATCTAAAGGGGATTGTGCCATCCAGGTCAGGGGTTGCACCCGCTTTTCCCTACGCAAAGGTGGAATTATGGCGTGCTCAGTTTCATTTTCAGATTCCCTCCCAGCGCCAGACCTAGAGGCTTCAACCTCATGTTGGGAGTGCATGTCTTTATTCTGGGGAACTCTCATATTTTCAATATTCCTATAATTCCTTAAATTTTTGAAGCCACCAAAGTTGTCATTGAAAAGAAAAGGCTTTTGGTTTTTTTTTCGGTGGAGGTGATGAGTATGGTCTATGTTTCTACTGTTTCCCTGGCCTCTATTTCCCCTACCTCTTCCGGCCCCTCCCCCTGGTGGGTCGTTTGCTTTGGTATTCTCATTTACAGGAGGATTAACCTAGGGTTCAGTGTTCTATTGGGGAATGGTGGGGACTCTAGTAGAAATGGTTTCAGGGCCTCCTCCATCAACCCCTCGGGGGTTTTCGAGGCCTTCATCTGAGATTCGGTCAACCACATCTATGTGGTCCTCAAGCATTAGGCTTATGAGTTGAAGCACGAAGTTGACTGAGACACCCTGGTAGGTGTGATGCATCTCAAGGGTTCGCAGGTTGGATAGGGAACTAGTAGCAAGGAGGCATTGGAGGCCTCTGATGAAATCATGGGCGAGCGAACACAAATATCTTAGCTAGTCTACCGTCACCTCGTAGAATGGGGGGTCCTCCTCAGGGGGAGTATTCTCAAGGGATGGAGGACCAGTGTTATCAAACCCGATCTCTCCTAGTTCCAGGCCTGGGCCTATGAAGGGGTTGTGGTGGGTTTGAAAAGGGATGTTACTAGCTTGCTAGGAGTTTTCTAGTAGGCCCTCCTTCTAGCGCCAATTCTATTGAGGAGTAAAAATTACTTACCAACAGTGAGGGGATCTCCTTGGTATAAATTCCCAACTAGATTCTACATCGTTTTTGATAGGGATCCCATCCGGTATGTGGGCCTGGTTTCCATTACATTGGTGAGATATGTTCCCTTTCTCGAATGGAAAGGGGATTCACAATCATGAGAATTTATGGCTGTTTGATGAAGCAAAGTCAATGTTTGACAGATACCCTGCAAATGAAACACCACAAATAGAAAAGCAAAATTTAAAGCATGCAAACCATGAGAAGTGTTGTTAGCAAAACTTCGTTAGGGACATACTCATATGGAGGCTTACTTGAACATAAGAGAAACAGTTCACTATGATCAAATGTCCTCCAGTTACTTAAGCATATTTCAGAAGATATTTAGGTACATTTCAACAAGCTATGTTTTTAACATATCCCTACATTAAACCATCATACATCATCCACATATCAAAAGAGCTCAAACACATAAACAATGTATGAATAGAAATACAGACCAGTCAGTTATGAATAGTATCAAACATTCAAAAGAACTATATTCATGGTGCCAATACAGAAAGCCTCCATCAAATCCAATAATGAGATCCAAAACATTCATTTGTATTCATTCTCAGAACATACATTTAATGTTATACAATTATATATTTCTCTCTGTTTGGAGTCCAAAAAAAAGATATTTACAATTCTCCCGAGGGAGTACATATAGAACAAAAATGAATTTTGGGCTACCCTTTTTCTTTGCCTCCCTTACTGTTGGGATGACCTGTGACTTGGGAGCAACTGCGACCTGTAACCTGAGTAGGGTTGCGACCTGTGACTTGATGGCTTTTGCGACCTACAATTTGACTGCATATATGACCTGTTTGTCAAGTTAATTTCATGGGAGCAGATTTTTGATTGAGAGGGTTGAGGCTTCCACCTGTTGCTGCTCCTTGAGATAGGTCTTCCAGGCTTGATATTTAGTGGCTATTGGGGTGAGTTGAGATATGTCCTCACCGAGCCTGTGTAAGAATTCAAGTGCATCTAGAACTAGCGTGCACTTCTTTGAATTGATCTAACTGGACAACAAAGCCAGTTTAGTGCAGATCCTGACCGATTTGACGACATACTGTACGATGTTTTCCCTGGTAGCTGGGAGGTCTTTTGAGATGTTTGCCTGTCTAATCGGATCTAGAAATGATTGAATATCTTGCAATACTTCTTCCCACGCCTTTTTTTGGGTAAAGGTACCCATGGAAGGTATGTGATGCACTTCTACCATTGAGTCGATACCGTTGATGAGATGCTCGTATGCAGTCATTACCTTGTCTACATCTTTTGTGAGCTTATCCCAGGATTGTAGCTTCATCCACATTTGTAGACTTCTTCCTTATTTCTTCTTGGACCCCT
This sequence comes from Pinus albicaulis, assembly GCA_034641835.2. NCBI lineage: Eukaryota > Viridiplantae > Streptophyta > Pinopsida > Pinales > Pinaceae > Pinus > Pinus albicaulis. The sequence continues at coordinate 774,309,452 of CM076584.1, read as the reverse complement.
GCCAAGGGAGCAATTGTTTGCCTCAGCCTCATCATTTATTCATAGACTTGTACCATGTTCCTACCCATGATGTCCAGCTCTCCTTGGATGGTGACTTGTAGTCCACTAGCTTGGGTGAGTGCAAGATGGAGCGTTTTATTTTCAGTTTCCAGGGCTTTCTTTTCCTCTTTTGCTTGAGTGGCCCTCTGGTCAGCTATACAGAGCCTGTTTCATAGTAATAATATCTCTCTGCTCATTTTGTTGACATTTTCTTCTGTGGCAGCTATGAAAGCGGTTCCGGTGGATGCTATCATGATGGTATTTTCCCTGGTGTCGAGGACTATGTCCTTTTGAGTGGTTATTGCCAAAGGTTTGACTAAGTTCTGGGCAAGACACTTTCTCCTCTCCTGCCTGAGCTTGTGAGTGTATTGATCGTAAGATAGCCTTGTCAGATCCAGTACATTATCCTCTTGTTCCCCTGAGAGACCAAGTTTTGAGAATGGGAAGTGCCCTCCTGTCATGGGAGTTGTTGGGGGTATGTCGATAGGCGGTAGGTATGCTCATATCTTGATTCATAAGGGTTGTGACCCGCTTCCTTCTGCCTCCTTTGCTGCCTCTTCCCGTTTTTTTCAAGCTTCCTCTTCCTTTCTTATTTTCTCTGCTTCTTCTCTGTCTTGTTCTTACTTCAACCTGCCTTCTGCTTCTCTTCTTTGTTATTCTTCTTCATTGGCTTTAGCTTATTCTTCTTCTTTCTTCCTGTAAGCCTCTTCTACTTTCTTTATTCTTTGTTCCTCTCTCAACTGCTTTTCCCTCTATTATTCTTCCTGTCATTTATTTTTTTGTTATTCTTCCTGTCGCCTTCGACTCTCTTCTACTTGCTGCTATGCCAGAGTGTCTTGGGTCTTCTTAAGCTCTTCTTCCCTTTGTTTTTGCTCGGAATTTCGTTGATCCTAAGCCTCTTTCTCTCCCTTTTCTTGTGTATTCTCCAGAGGCTTATCGCCCAACGTGTTATTGGGTTTCTTGGGCCGAGAAGTAGATGCTCCTCCCGTCGGTGTTTTCCACTTCATTGTATCAGCTCTATCCTACAGGGTCTAATCAACTTGAGATTGATCTCCTTGGTTTCCATATAAATCAAATTCTTCTTTCGGGGCTACCTCCCTGAGCGTGTTATACCAATTCCTCACTTCATCCTCCAAGGCAGTCTTTGTGTGTTGATATGTCCAGTTAAAATTAGCCTACTTGTAGTGCGCAGGCACAATCCTCTATAGGTCATAGGACCGGAAATCCAAACTCGTGAAATGGAAACCCCTTATATTTTCGGCCTCCACCTCTACTTCCTTGAATTCTTTGACTGTGTAGGCTCCAATGGTGAGTTGGAGGGTAGGCCATGGTTTCTTCTTATGCTTACTAAGCGTTTTTTTAAAACCACTCGTCATCTGGTAGCATACTTCTTGCAACAGCAGCTTATCTATAACGAATTTGGGCAATGCATGGGGTTGCTTTAAAGATCCAAAGACCCTGATGAAGGTGCCTTCTCTGATGGGAAACCAGTGGGCTACCTTGATGAAAATTTCCATGGCTCTTCTGGACATGAAAGGTTTATCTTCCCCTAAGAGATGATGGTACAGCTTGGTGATGAAATTTTCTGAGATCACATCGATGTCCTGCTTGTATTTGGTGTCCCAAAAAATATTCAAGTCCTTATGAATCGGGCATCTGGTGACTGCATTCCAATTATGCGACCAATTATCAAAGCGGCATAACGAGCATACTACATCTAACAGGTAGGAGGCCATAAAGAACTTATTGATCTTTCTTCCCCTTGAAATTTTCATGATCTTCCCACCAGCTCCTCACGGTATCCTATACCGACACGTCATGTGTTGCTATCCACCAGGCGTTAAAGGAATATTCTTTACTTGGAAGTGAATTGTATACTTCATCATCCCCTGGGGATAGGTTGGCGAAGTATTTTCCGGTGTGGTCTCGGATTACCCAGTGCTTTGAGTCTACCTTTTGGAGGATCCATTCGATCACTTTTACACACGAGAAGATTGGAGGGTGAGCAGCCACATAGTGCAGTTTGGATCTCTTCACCTGTATGTATACCTGTCGGTCTACAAGGTCCTCCGAGAATTCCTACTTTGTGAACACTTGGTAAAGTTCATACCAAGACATCTTTTCACCCTTTCCAAAAACACAGGTTGTGTCTCTGTATATAGGATTTTGTGGTGGAGGCATGTCATCCTCTAGTGGATCAATTTTTGGGATCTTGTGTCGTCTGCAAACTATTGGGGCCCCATGTCGCTTAAGGCCGAAGAAATAGAGATGCACTCGAGTTCAGCTTCAATATCACCTAGCATGTTTAGAAAACAGTCCCACGATAAGACGAATGGCATGGAGGCAAATAGGGAAAATCACTTGACTAAACCAACTAGTGTCCTAGATGGTCCGGGAGGCTGAGTGATCAGCAAGATAGGTTGCACCAGGGATTTATAGGTTGTTGCGACCTGTATCATTTGCAAAGGCTTTGGGGTGAATGGGATGCGACCTACCAACCTAGTCGTGGGGTCGCAAAGTCGCATCTGCATGAAAGGTTAGACCTTTGCAACTTTGTGACCCAGCGACCAGGTCGCGAGGTCATGATGTCACAAGGTCACGAGGTTGCAAAGTCGTGTGGTCACTTTAGGGCTTTTATGGGCGAAAACAGGTCAGTGCGACCTATGAGGAACATGGGGAAAAAATCAAAGAAAGGGAGGGGAATCAAGTTGGAAGGGATCATAGGAGGCTTGGGAATGGATGTCCAAGGTGACAGAGGGTAACCAAAAGGGACAGAGTTGGTATGGGAATGATGGGATGAGCAGGAGAGACAAGGATATTTAGAGGGGAAAATGGCCTAAGGAAGGGGGCTACTGCTGATAGGAATCTATGATGTTTAATAGCCTAGCTAGGGGAGCAGGGTTAGGTAGGGTAAGCAATCAAAAGAAATAGAAAATGCAGGAGGCTTCAGTGAATTATCTCGAAGAAAACACACTCTGGTTGGTCTGTCAGATGCTTTGTGAACTCCGTCGTGCAGATCAAATGCGACCTACGCGACCATTGTATATATAAAGGGGTTGCATGTGTAGGCCTTAATGGCATGGGAGGTCATTTTCGTACATTTGCGACCTTGGGACCTTCTGACCTAGTGACTTGGGGGGTCGTTGGGTCATGAGGTCACATGGTCGCAAAGCTCAGATTTTGAAATAGTTTGTGACCTAGTGATCTAGTGACCTTGGCTAGGTTGCAAGGTCACTAAGTCGCAGAAGTTCGAAGTTTGAGGGAAGTGCGACTCTGCGAATTTACTTAGAAGAAATCACCTAAGGCCAAATTTTTATCTGAGGTTACCTGTTTAAGGTGGATCCTCGAGGTTTAGGGTTGATGCTAGGTAATGAGCCTGTCCTCATGTATGTCATCAAAAGCAACAGGGGCTCTGAAATTTCAAACTGATGCCAAATTTCGGAGGGTGTTGTAGCAGCTACAACAGGTTGGAACCCCTAACCACCCTACACTAAATTTGGCACATTACCATTAGGCCAACGGCCTTCTTTGTTTAATCTATCGTAAAGCATGATATAAGAACCCTCAAACTCATTCAATCTAGGAAGAGGATTGGAGGAGAGGCGGAACCTTGACCAGGCAAAGGGTGTGGAACCCTGAGCGAGGAAAATCAAGAGATGCCAAAAATATTCCCTTAGAGTGTCAGAGGTGTCAGTGTCAGAATTGGGCAAGTTTATAGTCAATTTTTCACGTTTTCACGCCAAAAATTCAGTGGTGATGTTCATTTCTCCTGGTGAGCTCTCCATTTTCAGGCCATCATATAGATTGGAGGTATAAGGGTCATTTTTGTAAAAAAAATTGTACTTGATTTCTTTAATGCGACTTAATAGAAGAAGGCCTCCCCACTGTTAAGCAGGGCCTAGAGACGTAGACCACATTGGGTGAACTTCGTAATCAAATCATTGTGTCTTGGATCTCATGATTTTTTATGTTCTTCTGCTTCTTTTCATGTGGTTTCATTTTCCTTATTAACATGATCTATTATATGTAATTCTAAATGCATCTTTGAAGAAAAAAATCTTGGATCACTATCCTGAAGACACTAATGTCCCCTTTGCAAGATATCTAGTTTATCTTGTGTGTACCCCTGATTTATTTGAATATCATTCAAAGAAGAGATAACTACATTCTTGTCTTCATTTGAGTAGCACCACGAGCAGTATGAGTTGTCTAATTTGATCTCCAAGGTCCATCTGGCCAAGATCTAGATCAAGGGAATTAGGTCGCCCTACTGACTCAAGTGCCACAGCTTCGCCCAAATGAGAACCCAACCTACGGGGCTAGCTCGATTAGCCTCTATCCCCTTCCCCACTCCCTCTTCTCGCATGCCAACGTTGGTGGGGCATTCTCTACATGTCTCCAAAATAGTAAGTAGAAGTCCACGAGTAATAATCATCACCCTAGGCACAACAAGCATAAATAGTATCTTGCACAGAGAACCCCCTGTAAAAACTACTTCCACTGATATTCCCACACCAATCAACACTTAGCCGACACCTTCTATAGACCATATAGGTGAGAATTACACCACCAAAACTACTAACAAAGTGCCAACATGAAGCAAATCCACCCAGGCCCCTCAAGGTTGAATATCCCTACTCAAATCTAACCCCCACACTTTGAGCAGACCACAACATGGCTCCACCCAAAACAAAACACTCTCAAAGTTGTAAACACAAGCATCATTGAGTATTTTAACACCAAGAATGGGCCGAGGAGGCCAATAAAGCCAACACAGCCACCGCAATCTATAATCCTTAAAATATAACGAATTCAGAGAATATAGCACCTCCTTGCTCAAGCTTAACCCCCTCACAAAGGGAAGTACACCTAACCACTGCACCTAGTGTAGTAGCCTCACAAAGCCATGAGGCCAAACAACATAATATATTTTTCCACTAGGAAAGAACCAAAAAGACCATTATGACCAACACGGCCAAAGCATACTATTAACCCTCAAATGCACCCAATTCAGAGAGGAGAGTCATAATACCTTTAAACAGGATTGTGTACTACCTAGAGGAAGTTTGCTACCATAGACCCAGTCACCAACCATTGCTACCACGTCATTGTCACTTTGTAGATTTCTATTCACCTTGACTCTCGTTAGATGGACATGTGCTCCCTTCTCCCAGCAACCCACCCACAATAGCTATAGGAGGTCGTGTCCTAAATCTTGTGATCCAAGAACCTTGAAAACCCTAAGTCTCAGCACCAAATCCTCCTTAGATGTCGGCCACCTCCGTGCAAAAGAACCCCATTGCTATACCATTGCTTCAAACTATAAGACACCACCAAAGGTTAATGAGTACGATCTCCATAATAACCTAATTATAATAAATTATTAATACTTTAAAAAAACATACATAACATAACAACCACTAAAATTTAAACAAAGTAATTCAATGTCAAATTTATTTAGCATGAAAATATATAATTGGAAAGAAAAACAAATATAAAAAATAATAATAATAATAATAATAATTAATTTAAAATAATAATAAAATAAAAAATAACTAGGAGAAGTTCAAATAGTTGTTTACATTCATTCTAAAATATTTCCCATCGTGAGAACTAACATAAAGGAAAGGTACCTGTCTGCCAACTTCCACAAAAACATATATGCATTATAAAGACAGACGTTACTCCAATGTTCGAGAATTTTATATCACAGGTACATGAAAAACTCAATAACAATCCAGATTAGATTATCAATTTTAAATTGTTGGCATCAAAATTTATAATCACAATCGTGATTTATGGAAAACTATTCAGAGCTTGCTAGAATATATTAAGTCCAACCTCACTGTTTGTAAATATTTTTGTCGCTGAGGGCTCAGTTCACTTGAGACAGCAGCAACATGTATTATTAATATATATTGTTTAAAGCTATTACGGCATTCAATATTATGGAAGCAGCCCTCTTTATTTGTCATGGGCTTGCACCCACATCAAGCATCCGCTTCGCCACCGTGGATTCAATTTCCGTGTTCTTTTGGATTCCTAGTTTATATCAGAAGGATATCCACAGGCAGCAGGCCCTAAAAGTGGCTCCACTGTAAGATTCTCACAGTTGCAGGCTCCGACCATAAAGCCATTGATGCACAGTTGATCCACGAAATTTCCTCCATCCTCCACCAATCCTTTATATATTTTATCTTCATTTGTTGCAACTTTCTTTTCGCTGTCTTCTCATCTTGCAATTACAAATAAATAGGTATCTATATATAAAAATTTGAATGAATTTAGTCTTGCAATTATAACTATATATAAATAATTTGAATGAATTTAACGATTAAAAAAACATATATTTTGATATATATTTATAACATTGTAATCCTAACACGTCACCATAACATGACTGAACCATATATATATAACATACACATACCACCCAACTCTGAGATGGGTGACTGGCGGCTGCTGTGAGAGAGCTTCTTCTTGACATTTAAAGAGAGCGTATATATAACCAAGTCTTTTAATGCTAATAAAACAGAGGAAGCCTTCGTAAAATTTGATTAGTGTCCTGTATGAATCGGCATACAATGGAAATATCGTTCAATGACATGAAAGAGGGGTACTGAAACTCCAATATTTTTCACATTCTTCTCCATTTTGGCCAGAGATAAATTTAGAATGTGTGTCTATTTATGTGAAAAAGACCAGACAGAAATGGGGATAGAGTATAGTGGTCGGATCTGCACCAGCGAAAAACAAGAAGAGACAACGAATAAAGAGATAGATCCAAATGCAAGAGAACTCAACTGAAATGCAAAGCTATCAACTACTAATGCTCGTGGAAACAGCTGCACCTAAATATAAGTAGAAAGGGCAACAAGAGGGTACCCCTATGACCAACCGACTTTTTTGGAATTCAGTGTCATTAGTACTAATAGGTATAGTATAAGTTTTGTGGTAATAGTTTGGACAGTTGAAAGTATGGTTTGTTTTTCTTGGTGTAGTTTTAAGGGATATGTTTGGTTTGTTAGGCTTTCTATTAAGTAGAGTTTTAGTTTTTCCTAAATTATTAGTATATCTAATTTGTTGGTTCTTAGATATATTCTTGATATTATATTGTTTATAGTAGCATACAATAGGTTTCATTTTATACTTTGTTCAAATTATTTTAATAAATTGGGGATTCACTATTGTTTAAAAAAAAAGTTATTGGTATATCTAACTTGTTGGATGTTGGTTGTTGGATATACTCTTGATGTTATAGTTTATAATGGTATGCAATAGGTGTAATTGTAGACCTGCTCATTGTTTAAAAAAAACATGTTTAATCATAAATCTTGCTCCAATTATTGGAACAAATTACCAATTCACCATGTAATATCCCAAAATGGAAATTTTCTACAACAAATGGAATATCTTAAGATATTCCAAAGTTGGAGCTTCAGCAAATCATGAGCATGGCAATGTAGATCAGCTTATTAGATGTAAAATGACATCTCACCAGCAAATGAAAAAACCTCAGCAAGTAGATGGCATATATCCTCCTTTCCAAGTGGCGAAATGCCGCAATATAGGGCATAAAACAGCTGTCTTCAGAAAATAACGCTATACAAGTGAGAAATGGGACTTGGATCCCTTAGAATACATGATATACAACTCACATGCAGAATTAGAAGTGAAACAAATCACTCTAGCCAACATAAACAGATCTCCCCAAGTCAATATGCCTCAAATAAGCCCAAACCCCATAGCCTAGCTCATGCAGAAAGTACTGAAGCAATAAGAGCATTATTTTTATGAGTGTTTATGCAGCAAATGATGAGACAAAATAGATCTGGAGTATACAATGCATCAATGGCTGAGAAAATGGAGATTCCTCCCTTTTTATACAAAATAAGAGTAACCCGGCAAGGGTTTCTTGAGAGCACAATGTACAAAAATGAAGATCTGCAGATATGGATCTGAAAAACGCAGTTTTACTGCAGCACTGAATATATGTGACTGAAATATACAAGTGACAAAGAAAGAATGAAGTACAGAGCTTTCCGGGAGAAAGGTTGGCCTTTCTCCAAGGAACTAGCTCACAAGCAAGGGATCAAACCCTGCAACTGCTACTCTGGAAAAAATGACGCAGTTTTCCCAGTAAACTGCGTTGTAGTGGATGGGAACTGAGTTGGCCACTTGCCAAGATGTCAAATAAGCTCTGGAACCTTCTGTACAGATCTTACAAAGCAAGGGGAGCTCCCTCCTCTGAAAGATAAGCTCAGGAGCTGGTGTTGTGAGTCTCCCACTACAACACCCTGCAACACAACGTCCCCTGCTATAGGAATAACGTTGTGGCTGAATGAGGATGCTAGGCCACAAGCCCAAATGTGGAGAATGAAGAACAGAACCCCTCCAAGAGATCACCCAATGGAGAAGGAATTCCTAAGCAGGAATACCTTGTGCTGAACAAAACTGCAACTCTGCTAACCAGCAAGAGTCTGCAAATAGTCTAAGCAGACCAAAATCAATAATCCATAAGCTACCCCAAAAGTCTGCTATCTTCCTCCTTATAAATTTTGTGAGCCTCCTTACCTTGGGTCCCACCTATTAGGGTTTCCAACACCATGTGAATACTTTTCCTCCAAAACTGCGTTGTCTTCTCAAGCAAGCCACACCCTCTTAGTCAGCGTTGTTGACTTGGTCAACTTGACTGAATCAACATGATCCTTTTCCTGTTCACACATGGGAGGTGTAAAATCTTGCCACCAAGTTTTCCCCTTTTCACACCAAGAGGGATTTTATGTCAATACAAGTTAAATATGGGTCCTTTTCCCATTTATTCATCTACTAGGTGCAAAAATCAAAATCTAATATTTCTATTAGCTGTATGCTAATTTTAGGAATATTACACACCACATACATATAATCTCAACTATTTAGATTCAACTGGATTTCACATAATTCATATCCTACTCTTACTTAAACACAACCTAACTAAAAGGAACTAAAACAAATTTCATGAATCATGTAAAGCTAAACCCAAAGTAAACTTGACCTAACAGAAAGGAAACATATATCATGAAGCATGCTCGGTTAATGGATAATGACAAAGAAGACATAGGACAAAAATGGAGCAGATGAATATAATGCCAAATTTGAAGATAAAATTAGAAAGAAAGAATGCATATAAAATAGTTTTTTATTTTTATTTTTGAATACTATGAATTAGAATGAAATATGTATTTTTTTTAAATGGTGAACTAAAATGAAATATGTTTTTTTTTAATATAATGTCAAATTTGAAGATAAAATTAGAAAGAAAAAATGCATACAAGATAGTTTTTTTATTTTTATTTTTGAATACTGTGAATTAGAATAAAATATATTTTTTTAACAGTGAACTAAAATGAAATATGTTATTTTTTTTTAATACTATGAACTAAAAGGAAAAATGTTAAAACATGACAAATTTTCTAAAACTATGATTTTGGTAAAATGAATGGAAGTTACAATGTATTATGAATTGATTATAAATTATGTGTGTCACTAATACATTATATAAAGCAGCTGTTTTTTTAGCATGCTAGATAGCATGCAAATCTAGCATTAACTGTTGCTTCCAACTAGATTTACGCATGATTTACATTTCACCAACGCAAGTTACCCCGTTAAACTAATTAATGAGGTGAAATGAATGGAAGTTACAATCTATTATGAATTGATTATAAATTATGTGCGTCACTAATACATTATATAAAGCAGCTGTATTTTTAGCATGCAAATGTAGCATTAACTGTTGCTTGCAACTAGATTTACGCATGATTTACATTTCACCAATGCAAGTTACCCCTTTAAACTAATTTCATTAATTAATGTGGAAGTCCACATTAGGTTCTCATACCCCCGCGAACAAGAGGAACCAACGCCAAAAACCGTGCTGTAGATTTTGTTGCAGCTAGGATTCACGTTTAATTTCGCCATATACAATGTTTTGCAAACCCTTCGGAGACTTTGTTGCAATCTGCCCTCAATTCTAATATATTTCTATGTTATAGAAGTGTTCACATAGAAACTGTTATGCTAGTACCTCGCATGCGAACACCCTCGGATTCAACTCTATCCCGGAGGGCCTTTGGCTTCGGCCATGGATTCTTCCCTAGGAAGGGCCGGCCCTGCTCCAAATATGCCCGGACGGTAAGATGGGAAAATCTTAATTATGAAGAAGTTGAATGAAGTCCTTGAAGCTCTCTACCCCTACACATTTTCTTTTTTACCTATACCCACATGACAAATCCAGACGTTTATGCTTTTCCAGGTACGCAGGGGCTTGTAGTCAATTAGATTTATTGGAGGTCCTCATTCTATGGATGTCCCTTATTAAATATGTGCTTTATTAGTAGTTTTACCCGGTAAGCCTTTCTGGTATGTTTTCATGGTATATGGTATTGGTTTTGGCTTATTCTTAATGTAACTCTTTCCATTTTGTTTTTTTGGTATCCTCGGGGCTGGCTTTAAAAAAATCACCGGTCGCTTCATAGGGTTATGATCTTTACTCAAAGCCAATGGTTAATTATGTCAAAAAAAAACTAAAAAATATTAATATAAAGTAAGGTAATTCATTGTTTTATTTCTGAAAGAGGCTTTGATCGTAGGGTTATGGTTTTGACCCAAATCATTGTTAATTGTCCAAAAAAATAGAAAGTGTTAATAAAAATACACTAATCCATTATTTTTTAAAAGAGGCTTTTATGTCTTTCTATTTGAGGTAAAGGAAGACAAAGACTTTATATTTTAAAATGCTCGTATTTGTTTGAAACTAATCCTATGTATCGAAACAAGTGGACTCCAAATTTTAACCTACAACATGACGTTATATTCATTATTTTATATTCATTATTCCAATGTGAGTTATATTGCCACGTCTTTCATTACATCAATGGAATGAAAACACAATGTTTCATAGAAGATACTCTAGGTAGGTGCATAAGTAAATCTAAACCAAGGAATGGTATGTTTGTTTGTGCTCACATTTGTGTGGAAATTAGCCTAGAAAAGGGACTTCCTGTAGCAATACAATTATCTTTGGATAATTGAAAACACATATAGCCCATGGACTATGATCAACTTCCTTTCAAATGTAAATCTTCTCACAAATGCAACCATTTTGTAAAATACTGCAAAATAACACTCAGGATGACCAACCAACAAAGGATAAGGAAGAACAATGCCATTGAATTAAAAAGAAAAAACCAATGTGAGATAAGTCACCCTACAACCCCCACCAGTGATTTCTAAATATATACCAAAAGAAATAGGAAGATCAAGGAATTTGACATTAGGACAAAGAAACATGCAACCCTAACAGGATAAACCATGCAAGATCCACCATCATTGAATCAAATAGAAAATCTCCAAATTGGTTAAAGGAAGGAGGAATAAGTCCAAGATTGAATAGGTTTGAAGCTCCATCCCAAGAAGAATTTATCTTGTTTACAAAGATTGTAATAGTTACTCCAATGATTCTAGGGACATCTTTCTCAATGCTAGTGCTAGAGGAAAACCCTTAAAAATTACCTTCCCTAGTGCATAAAGTAATGTATTGGATAATCAAGAAGAAGTAGACCATACTCTAAAAAGGTGAATTTCTTTGGCAAAATCATCACCTAAAAAAATACTCTTCAACAAATCAATGAAGCAAAAATGATAGAGTCCAAAGAAAAGATATCCAAAAATCTAGGAAGAAAACATAGAAAATAAATAAAGGAAGAAATTACAAACAAGGAGAAGAAATTAAGCACTCAAATGACCATTAGGAGATCGTTAAGATCAAGGACAAAGAAGAATAGTAACTAGGATCATCAACCTCATTCATTCACAGGATTTCAAAACCATTGGTTAAGTAATGATCAGTGTATCTTGTAATAGTCGCATATTAACAAAAGGATGGGTGGTATGATTAAGTTTGAATCAATAAGAGATTTTACAAAACCTAAAAATCCTTCTATCCTCGTACTCCAAAATATAAATTTAGAGGATTTAGAAGTTGTCACAATATGTAAATCCGGTGGAAAATTGTGAAGGGCAGACAATCTATTCAAGAGGTGCTTCTAGAGGCTTTTGTACTATTTCTAACAACCTACTCTTGAATCTGGATTTCACATTTTAGGCTCAACATCGGATTTTGACAAGTTCCATTTACCAAGAAATGGGAAAAAAGACAAACATCATTAATGTGTATGTTCTAGTAATATAAAGGAAAAGGTGCATTGTTAGGAATTGATTTTGACTTTGAAAGAATCATAATACCACCAAACAATATCATATCATGTGATTTTATTGTAACCCTTAATTATAAAGATAAAAGAGATAAGTGTGTGATTAAATATCCCTTCCGGGAATGAATGGAATATCCGATATTTGACTAGGATCTAGTGCACATTAAGCCATCCAAAGGTAAATATACATGGTCTAATAAGAGAGTAGGGTCAGGCCATATAGTACTACACCCAAAATTATTTCTAGTCCAAAGTGGCACCTATATTACATTCTAGTCCAAATTGACTTTCTCCTTAGCAATAACTCAATTTCTTCCAATATTCCACCTTATTTTGACTTCATATCACAAATCTATTGTTTTTTGATGATGAACTCACCAGATTATGGACATGTTCCTTTCCTATTTAATCCCCTTTGTTGTATGATCAAAGTAGTTGTGATAATAATCTCTGAAGAATGGAGTAAGTGGGTTGTAGGCTCCCTAATATTTATTTGGGAACCAAAATTTTAAGTAGTTAAGACTACACTAAAGGAGTAGGCCAAAAATGTATACTCCCCACTAGAACATGAAAAAGAAGAGTGTATATCTTAGCTTGCTTCTATACAAGATAATTTGGAATCTAGTGAAATATCCAATGACTTGATCACAGAATAAAGTGTGGTCTTCCAAAAAATATCACAAATCTCTTAGATTAGAAGAGCAACAATGAAAGCTCAAGTCTCGTAGTCTTTGGTTAAAATTTGGGAACAAAAATACCATTTTTTTCATAGGAAAACAAGATTCAAGACATTAAGAAACAATGTCGAAGAATTTATAAGGGAAGATGGAATAGTCCTCAAAAAAAATTGTTGAGATCAAAGACGTATCACAATCACACTTTGAAGATATGTGCACTGAGAGACAAGGGATGGACCCTGAGGATATGGTAACCATTTTGTAGAATATACCTACCATCATCTACTTAAGTGAGAATATTGAACTAATGAAGGAAATTACTAAAGGTGAAATCCAAAGATCAGCAATATGGAGATTACCTCCACATAAAGCTTTGGGGTAGATGGATTTTTAGTCCATGTTTATAAATAGTGATGGGATATAATAAAGTTTGATCTTAAAAGAATGTTATAATATGTTCAAATTTTGTGTGGGATTGGGGGAAGCACAAATTCATATTTTCTGGAATTCATTCCAAAAGAGGCCAATCCTTCTTCTCTCTCAAGGTTTCAACATAATTCATTATGTAATGCATCATACAAAGAATTGTATAAGATAATTTCTAATGATTTGAAATGGTTTTTACCTAAAATCATATTAGAAAACCAAAGGGGAGTTGATGCAAAAGATACAAATAGTGGATAATATCATAATGAAGCAATATACATCAATAAAGTAAACAAAGATAAAGGTATGAATATCAAAATAGATATGGCTAATGCTTTGATATGTTTCATCACTCCTTTCTTTTAGACATTCTTTAAATATAGATTGTGTCCTAAATTTATTCATTGGGTTTCTACATGTATTTGTAATATGTGAATCTTCTTATTATTGGATGGAAGATCCACCCTCTATTTAAAGTAAGTAGAGGCATATGCCAAGGTTTCCCTCTGTCATCTCCCCTATGCATTATAATGGTTGAATCATTAAGCAGGAAACTGGAATAAAAAATATACTTAGGTAATATTCTAGGTATAAAATCAGTAAGAGGTGTCAAAATCACAAACCATCCACAATTTGATATTGACACTTTTAATGGGTGAATATTCTACCCTCATGTCAGTAAGGTTTAAAAAAGGTATTATATCTTTTTAATTTAATTTTGAGGAGAAAATTCAATCACCACAAGAGAAAAATAAATTGATGGAATGTAAGTAGAGGTTATTTACATATAATATCTATAATTTTCTTATTCCCTCAGCAGGAATATTTTTAAGTATTTTAGGATGCTAATCAGTTTCTCAAAACCAACAACACAATCTTGGTAGAGTATTTTAGACATATTTAAGGTTAACTTCCACCAACAAGGAAAACGATGGTTGAACACAATGAGAAGAGTTGTTTTCATAAAGTTAGTTTAACCACCCTAACTATTTTTCAATGCTTAAAATTTCTCATATTAGTAGGTGTTATGCAGTAAGTGGCACCAAAAAAATGAAATTTTTTAAAGCAAGGGGAAAGACAAACTCTAAGAAATTCCATCTAGTAAATTGTTTAATAGTAAGGACTCCCAAAGAACATGGAGGTCTCAATATTCTCAAATGATTTCAGTGCCTTGGGTGCTAAACTTATATGGAGGATAGACTTGAGATAACCTGCTTGGTGGAAGAATGGTTTTCTTAAAATATTTTACAGGGGAACGATTGAGGTGTTTGGACAACTCTCTAGAAAACAAAAAAGTACCATCTATCTGAATGATTAGATCTAAAATCCCAATCATTTGGTCTAATTTAATTCGGTTTCTTGGTAATTGACAAAATATTAATATATTGCAAGATAATATAATGGATAAGAAGGAATTGGATAGTAATCAAGAGCTTCAACCTTTGAGGAAATGGATGGATAGTAAAAATATAAAAAACATCTTTGATATCTCCTTTTGGAGAAATGAATCAAGCCCATGGTTGAGGTGAAAAGTTGACTCAAGCCATGATATTTGTGATCTCTTGTTTCTCAACTCATCCTCTCTCTCAAAGATTGTGTGCCTTGGAAAATAATCTCTTCATACCATAGATGTTAGGGACATGTCAATTATAATGTTAAGCAAGGCTATTAATTCAACCACACTCTTTATCACTTCCCCCAAAATTAGTAGTGTTAAATAAAATATGGCACTTCATTACATCACCTTTTAAATCCCTAATGATGGGTGAAGTGACCACCTGAAACATTATACATTCCTTGCAAATTCGTACAGTTCATATCCAAAAATGATAATACTAAAACCTTCACAAAGTCAATATCTTTTACCAGGCATTAGTTCATAGGAAATTTTTATTGTAGAATATTTGCAAAAAACATGGAATCCCTCACCCATCAATATATGCTCTATGTCTCTCAATTTCTAAATTGATTCATCACATCTACTTAAGTGTGACAATTAGAGTATGGAAACTAGCTTACATGACCTTACACTCACTTAAATAATAGAATGAGAATGCCAAATTCTTGGAAAACCATGTTCTCACAAGGGAGTGAAAATTACAACAGAACTTCAAAATAAAAAATGGTATTTAAAAGAATATAGTTAGCACTACCCAAATATTTATGTTAGAAAATATGGTTAGCTAAAAATAGAGCAATATTACACCATGAATTGGCCTCCTCGATAGTTGTAAAATGTAAATTCCTATTAGAAAAATACCGAGAAAATCTAAAGGAAAAAAAATCAATGAAAATCAAAGCTTGCGTATGGATGAAGAATACTGGTTTTTTCAATTCCATATAGCTCCCCAACTTATAGGTGTTATTATGCCCAACTTCAACACTAGAACAAACTAGTAGCTTCAACTGAGAAACCTTGAATTTAAAAAAATGGAAATCTAATCAACATTATTATACTCTATTTCTATATAAAGCCTCAAAGGGGAATCTTGTCAGTAGTAGGTGTGGGGGGCAATCATAATGGACCTCTAAGAAACAATTTAAATTTCATGGAAAATTTGTATCTTGTCCAATATCCAAACAAAGCTCATGTCTTATGGTAAGCTTTGAGAATAGCTAACGAATCCCATATAAAATCATTGGTTATGGTGGGAGACTAAAAGTTAATCATAAACCATATTGTATGTTGTGTTTGTTTCTCGAAGGCAATTCTTGTTTGTGAAACTGCGCCAAGAAACCAAATCGACCAAACTTTAGGTTCAAGTTGGCCCTCGAAATAGAGGGGCCTCCCTCAAGTGTTAGAAGGATTTTTTTAACGATGTTCATAGTCACTGGACAGAAGCCTATGAAGCACAATGGCCAGATCTATTATTTGGTGTAGGTGGTTTTTTATGAGTATACAATATATGCTCAGAAATAAATCCCTCTTGTTGAAACTTGATCAAAGTGCCAACATCCATTTTTGAATGAATAACATAACATTAGAGATTCTCATAGAGGAATAGAAGAGAATATGTGATAATTAAACATTCATATTGAATACTTAATCAGCCAAATATAGTATATGTGTGTATAGGAATTCTACAGCCAAACAAATATACATTCAAGAGATGACAGGAGGCAACACTTAAATTATGCAAAGGACTTCTTTTAAACATATTATTCAATAAGCTAGTCTCCATAAAGATGATAAATTTGCAGTGGGTTGTCTGGGAGGTTGATACTCAAACCTAGCCTTGCCCTAGCTCTTATGTTGCCTTGAACATATGCATAAACATATTATGAAATCACAGGGAAAGACATACATGAGAAACATTTTTTTTTCATGAAACTAAAGCCAGAATACTTCAATTAAAAATTCTACTATATAAGTCTTTACAAAAATGGTTGGGTTTGGGCCTCAAAATCCAACCAAGTTTACAATGAAAATAAAATAATATATAAAGCATTACATCAAAAAACTTTGTCAAACTTTTAGGAACAAAAAACTAAGTTCTTGGAATGAAAATCAATAACAATTTCTAAAAATAAACTAAAGTTTTAATAGGTTGGTAGGTGTCTTTTGATTGTTTATTTTCTTCCTTGAAAAATAAAACTCCACCACTATTGAGATTCGATGCCTAAATATTGTGGAATTAGTTTCTTCATTGTTGTTGGAGAAACAAATTCGAAACCTATTAATTGACTGCTTGGAGATGCTCATTTTGTGCCTAAGAATCTAAGATTATTGCTAATTTGGCTATAAAATTTAATCACTTGAATTGTTTGCTTATTGACTGCCAAACAATCTAGAGTTTGTTCATTGGTGCTAATATCCTACCTCTAATATTGTAGTTTATCCTTTGACTCCTTATTTTTCTGCCTTTAGATGAGATAAACACAATTCATCAACCATTTGAACATCCATTGACTTATTAGCCGAATTGGAGCCAATGATGACTCAAACCTTAATCCCTTCTACCTTTTTTTTGGTCTTCAAGTAAGAATATTCCCAAGAACTATGTTTCAACAATTACAAGAGAATTAAATATGCACACTCAGTGATTCTTAGTAATTACTGCAAATCAGTTAATAAAATACATAAAGTCATGTGCCAGGAACCATTAAACTCTGAGTTGGGGATATAATTATGGTTGTATGATTTTTAAATTCATCTATTCAAATGATTTGTGTACATATCCTTTAGAAATCCAACACGGTATCCCAAACCATTCCTAATTTTCAAGACGACAAGTTTCATCTAGCGAAGTGTTCGGCCTGCAAAAACCCCATATTCCATATTTTTGAAATTCATCTTCAATTACCCAGAAATTACACTCAAAACTCATTGTATGTATATTATTGCTTAAACTTTTAATAGTCCCTTTCTGAAGAATAAAGAACACCAACGCTATTAATCATTTTGGTCCTTCTCATCAACTCTTGAAAATTAAACAATCATCCTAAATAAATTTTAAGTGGCTCACGATGGTGGTGAATAGAATTTATTACTCAAATCATATATAATCTGCACTTGAAAGGTCATCATTCTTTCCTTGAATATCTTGACATGTTTCAATAAAAAATCTGTGATTATATCTTGTTTTGGATCTCTTACTATTCACTGAAATTATTTCATCGTCTCAATACTATGAACAAATACATATAGCCCATATTTTACAAAAGTGGCAACAACATATTCATCACCTGTTAGATTTGACTTGTTTATAAGTAGAGAAAGTAAAATTCAAATAGTCTATCTGCAGGTACTTGATTTCATATTGTAGAAAATCTAACAACGAGATTCAATCTAATCTTGTAATTTACTAAAACAAAATAATGAATCCTTTTACAATTTGCAGAAACAAAACATAATCGCATAATCACATAACAAGTAAGAGAAAGAAATCAATTGATCGCAAAACACAAGATGTATTTGAGAAAATATTACTACCTAAAACCCCGCTATCTATATATTGTATAAAGTCAATACCATGAAAAAATATAATGCTTTTCTCTCACTAAGAAACTCTTGCACTTTGCCAACTGTCTCACTCTGATCTAGGCAAAATCAGTCAAATACTTAACCAATTCTCAGCCTTGCTCACGCATTCTTAGAGGAATTGTTACCCTATTAAATAGGAAATTCCCAAGAATTGATTGTGAAATTTCGTCAAGGCATCTTGATGACTCTATAACTGACCTATACAATTTTCTAATTATACAACTTATAGTTATCATACCTTTAACCTCAGTCTCAACTGATCCTTCCTTAGAACTGGCATGTAACGGCTATTTATAGAAAATTATCATTTAACTGATTTATCACTGCTTGTGAATTAAATCAAATTTAATTCACTCGACCTCTCACTAGCTTATCTCTCAATTAGAATTAGTTAAACTGATTTTAACTCAATTTCTTGAGTTAACTAATTACAATTCATAAATAACTTTAACTAGTCCCCCTTAAATCATGGGAGAACTCAACTTGAATTTCCTAAGATAACTCAGTCTTTCTAACTTATTTAACTAATACAAGTTGTCATGAGATGAAATTACAACTTTTCTTCCAATTTAATTAAGGGAAAACTTGAATTTCCTAAGATAACTCAGTCTTTCTAACTTATTTAACTAATACAAGTTGTCATGAGATGAAATTAAAAATTTTCTTCCAATTTGATTAAGGAAAAATTAAATCAGAAGTCCCCTCGAGTGCCATTTCAACACTCCCTCTCAACAAGAAAAGGATTATATGTTACGCTGATCATGTCTCTATGAAATCGAATTTGTTTATTTTCAGTACCTTCGTTAAGATGGGTGCATCTTGCTCTTCTGTGGGAATGTACTCTAATGATATAATCTGCCTCTGCATACAATCTCTAAGATGGTGACATCAGATATCAATATGCTTGGACTTGTCATGAAAAACTGGATTAATTGAGAATTTAATGAAACTTTGGTTATCATAATGTATCATTATCGGATCCATCTGTCAACCAAAAAAACCAACAAGTATCTTCGTCATCCAGATGGCCTCGAATGCTACCTAACTCGCTGCCACGTACTATGCCTTTGTTGAACTGAGTGCAACTGATCTTTTTTTTCTTTTGGTACCAGGAAATTGCTATCGATCCTATGTTGAAGATTCCCCCTGATGTGCTTTTCTTATCGGATGGACTCCCTACCCAATTTGAATCGGTGAAGACTTGAAGCTTCACTCCCTCTGTCTGTTTTTATCATAATCCATACTTTATGTAGTGCCTTTGAGGTATCTCAACACATGATTTCCTGCCTTCCAAAAGAGCTTGGTAGTCTTAACCATTTCTTGACTAATTTTACTAACTATGTACCATATTTTTGGTTGTATGTTCACCAAATACTTGAGTGAACCCACAAGCTACCTGTAAATAGTAGCATCCTCTTTCCTCCATTTTCCTACTAGAGGAGTCTCCATGGGCTTGTTTCCCTCCATGTGGAACTTCCTCTAAATGTCCTTGGCATACTTTCCCTCAGATACAAATAAATCCCCATATATTTACCATATTTCCAATCCAAGGAAATAGTGTAAGAGCCCCATGTCCTTCATCTAAAATTCTCTTGCAATATCCTTTTTGCAAGACTTTATGATTTTCTCATCACCTGTCAGTATCATATCATCGACATAAAGTACAATAATCAAAATCTTACCATCAACCACAATATGATATAGGTTTGTATCTTCTTCACTCTTGGTGAATCCCAACCCGGTGAAATAGCTGTTGATCTTGGTGTACCAAGCACGAGGTGATCTCTTCGGCCCATACAGTTCTCTCTTGAGTATGCACACATGTGACTCCATGTCTAAGGTCTCAAAACCTTTCGGTTTTTCAATGTACACCTCTTCCTCAATAACTCCATCGAGAAAGGTTGTATTTACATCCATCTGATGTATCTGCCATCCCATCTGCATTGAGAGTGCAAGGATGGGTCTAATAGATGAGTACCTTATGACTGGTACAAAAGTCTCATCATATTCAATCCCCTCCACCTAAGAGAACCCTCTGGCTAAAAATATGGCTATGTGCTTCTCCACACTCCCGTTTTTTTCCTACTTCACCTTGTGGACCCACTTGGATCCTACAACTGACTTCCCCACTGGTCTTGGGACAACTTCCCATGCACTTTTTCTGATAATGGATTCATAATCCTCAATCATGGATTCAACCCACATTGGTTGTTGCACTTCTTACTCAAAAGAGGATGGTTCTATCTCAATACCTTCACTCATAATATCCATGTATCAATTTTACTTCTCTAGGGATATTTTCTTCCTGCGTTGTGATGTGGGTGCTCCCAAATTCTCTCTCGCATCCAGCAATAATCTTTTAGCCTCTCTGGTGCGCTTCCTTCCATATTTTGTGGATGGATTTGCATTAGTGGTTTCTACCACTCTCTTTTCCTATGCTTATGGTTTCTCCACATCATGAGGTTCATCCTTTGTAGCCAATATCTCCTCAACTGCATGCAACTCAAACTCCCTCTCAACGGAAGTTTGCATGCCTTTATCTTCATTGAATTTCACATCTTTTCTGACCATTTTCATCATGTGTGTTGGCAAGTACATCCAATAGTTGTGAGGTGTATCAGTGTACCCCAAAAATATCCTCAACTCTGTTGTTGGCTCTAGCTTCTTCCTGACATCTTTGGTCACATGGAAATAAACAGATGAACCAAAAAAATTAAAATATGACACATCTAGACTCTTACCTAAAAAATCCTCCTCTGGTGTACTCATCCCAAGTATTCGATGAGGACTTTTGTTCTACAAAAATATTGTTTTATTGAATGCTTACACCCACAGATGAGATAGTAGGCCCTGATCATGAAACATATCTCATGTTTCTCCCACAATAGTTTTTCCCTTCCTTTCTGCAACCCCATTTTGTTTTGGGTTTTGAGGTGTTATCAATTCTCTTTGAATTCCTTCTGAGGCATAGAAGTTTTTTAATTCGTTAGAGATGTATTCTCCACCATTGTCGCTCCTTAGAGCCTTCACCTTCTTCCATGTGTATTTCTCGACAAGTACCTTGAACTCACAAAACTTTGAAAACGCCCGATCTTTCTTTTGCATGAAGAAAATCCAACACTTTCTTGAAAAATCATCAACAAAAATCACATAATACCTGTGCTTTTTTGTGGAAGTTGTTGAGAATTGTCCACACACGTCTAAGTGAACTCTCTCAAGGATCACCTTAGCTTGTCTTTCTCTATCGTGAAAGGTACCTTTGGCATACTTCACCAATGTACACCCTTTGCATGTATCTCTATGCGCAAGTGCACCCTTTGGAAGTCCTGTAGAAATTTGATGCATGATCTTCAAAGTGTTGTGGTGTAGATGACCCAATCTCCTATGTGCCATAACTCACTAATGTGGTGTAGATGACCCAATCTCCTATGTGCCATAACTCACTAATGTCTCGGCTCTCCACCTTCTCTTCTTTCTTGCTCAAGGCAGTAAATTCTTCTACATCCAGTTTGTGGAGGTTATTTACTCAAACCCCAATCCTTTTCACTATTTATGTGGCTTTGTGATGAAGGAATGCCTTTCCTTCACTGAAGATCACATCATAGCCACGATCTTCCAACATAAAAACATAAACCAAATTATTGTTTAAACCAAGAACATACATGACATATTTTAATGTGATTGGATTATATGACTCCCTATGAAAGGTAAATGTGCCTACATAGGTAGCGTTATACCTCACGTCGTCAACCATATCGATGTGCATCAGGAGATCTTTCTCCTCCAAGCTACTAAAGAATTCTTTGTTGTATGTCATATGGAATGAAGATCCACTATCCAAGTACCACATAGAACACATCACCAATGACACCATGCATGCAATGAGAGTGAAATCCAACTCAAATTGTGAAGCAATTGCTTCACCTGTTCCTCCTCCTGAGGCCTTCTTGTTTGTCTTCTTTTGTGGACAATTTGTGGCCTAGTGTCCATGCTCATGATAGTTGAAAAATTTTACCTTTGACAAGTCTCACTTCTTTCCTGCCTTGCCAGACTCAAATTTGGAATGGGTCGCCTTCCCTTTTCCTTTCTATGCCTTTCTAGCCAAGGTATAGTTCTCCTCGTCATTAGTCTTTTATGATGATCCATCTCTGGTGCTCCGCCAAATCTCTTCTTGTACAAATTTGGACCATAGTCGCTCTCATTCTGGTAGCTTCTAGGGTCCAATTCACAGAGTCCTGGTAGCTATGCCAGCTCTTGGGAAGGCCTAGAAGAGCTAGGCTCACCACATCATCTGTGGCAACAGTTATCCCAATACTTCCAAGCTCATAACATTAGGGGAATTTTGAGGTTTAAAATGGGCCTACTAAGAAAAATGTACAACAAAATTAAACTATATAATAACCAATAGGATTCAAGATGATGATGTCAACCATGGGGGATGATTCACCATTTTTTAATTAAAAGGGTAAAAAAATTAAAAACTAATAAAATAATAAAACTACTTTTTCAACTCGTATTTTCAACTAAAATACGAGTTGAGAAAGTAATTTTTCCTTTTTTCACTCTAAAATTTGATGATGTAATCAAATATTATTTTATTATTTCCACAATTATTCTATAGTTTCCTTAGGAGACCCATTTTAGACCTCAAAAATCCCCTAATGTGACACTGAGTGAACTTCATCAAGTATTTTTGGATCGTGTCGCCCTTCTCCATCTTGATCTTTCTAATCTTGTCTTTCAGCGCCAGCTTCCTGTGGTTGTTGCTATTCTAAAACGGATTTTTCAAGGCCTTCCACATAACATATGGATTCTCCTTCCCATGGAGACTCAAGACAATATGATCTCAAACTCCCTTTAACAATATCTATCTCGCCTTTGCTACGTTCTTCTTCCATACATCAAGACGTTGAGAATTTGCTGCTGCAGACTGAGGAATATCATTGTCAATGAAAGCCTTCAGTTTATTGTCCTTGAGCACTGCCTCCATCATGTCCTTATATGCTATGTAATTTAAATTTCCCTCAAGGTCATATTCGAGTCTCAAGCCATTGAAAGACAACTTGATCTGCTTTCGAGTCCTGAAGAATAAATCTGCAAATTCGAACCTATTCAAAAAAAACTTTGTTATTATCTTCTATTCTATTTCATGGTGCTCTGATACCATGTAGAAAAAATAGGGATCAATCTAATCTTGTAATGTACTAAAACAAAATATTGAATCCTTCTACAATTTGTGGAAACAAAACATGATCGCACAATCACATAACAAGTAAGAGAAAGAAATCAATCAATCGCAAAACAAAATATGTATTTGGGGAAATAAAACTGCCTAAAACCCCACTATCTATATATTTTATAAAGTCTAGACCATGAAACAATACAATTATTTTTTCTCACTGATTGATCACTACTTGTGAATTAAATCATATTTAATTCACTTGACCTCTCACTAGCTCATTTCTCAGTTAGAACTAGTTAAACTGATTTTAACTCAATTTCTTGAGTTAACTAATTATAACTCACAAATAATTGTAACTAGTCCCCCTTAAATCATGGGAGACCTCTACATGCATCCTATTAGACCCTCAACTCGAATTTCCTAAGCTCACTTTCTCACTTATTTAACTAATACAAGTTATCATTAAATGAAATTAAAATTTATCTTCCAATTTAATTAAAGTAAAATTAAATTAAAATCCACCTTAAGAGCCATTTCTTGGTTCCATTTCAACACAGATATATCTTTTGCAAATGTCACCGCTTCCATCATATCATTACCTGTTGTTCTTAACATTTAGAGGCCATGTTTTGACATTTGTTGAAGATGTTCTATACTTTTGGCACGTCATTTTATTTCTTCAATGAGCCTTTTTTCCTTTCGAATATTGAATAAGATATTCATCCAAAAGCATAATCCTTAAAAGTAGTTCTCCAACCTTCCTTGTTTTGATATTTTTTATAGATAATGATGGTCTCCTTTATTCAACTGTAAAATGCGATAAATTGAATTGATAACTATGGATGCTTCCAAAATATGGATGATCTCTCGGACAGTCTCTCCATATGGATGATCTCTCGGATGATCTCCACATATGGATGATCTCTCCATATGCATCATATTCGAGAACAATTTGGATGATCTCTCCATATGGATCATATTTAATTTGCAGTAAATTAATCTATCAATTGACTATTCTAGCACCAATACACCTGCATTATTTGTGAATACATGTGGCATTTAAAATGAAATATGAGTTTGTGAATTAGTGGCATTTAAAAAAAGACATGACCATGAATTCGTGGCATTACCTGGGTGCTCCATATAACTATCTGAACTATCCACATTCATTGTGCTTTGGATATGGATAAGTGAACTTAATATGTGTATTGGATGAAGTTGAAAAATGATACATTGAAAACCAAAAGCAGTTTTCAATGGGAGTCCTGGTTGTAAGTCGTTTCAAGCGGGGGGCGCCGCAATCCACCAGTTGTGCCACATGAGAAAATAGTTTTGGAAAAAAAAACTATTGCAGACCACACACCCCCCTCCGTTAAATGTGGAGAAGCCTGAGAGGTCCAAAATTGTTCACAGTCATCGATTTTTAAGGCCAACACTCATCATATCTTAGATGCTTGACATCTGGCATTTATCTGTTAACAACTTACGTTTGGCATTAAAATGCATTTGTTGGGGTACGTTCTCCTTTGTTTTGTACCGGAAAAATATCCCATATGCAACAATAAAAAATGATATGTTGAAGTTCATATGTACAAATATTTTGATGCCACAGCTGACACGTTGTGAACTATGCCTCTTTTCGGCCCTTTCCTTGGCTTTTGGCTTAATGTGTTGAATGTTGGTAAGTAACTATCGATTGGTGCCTTGAGTTGTTTGATGACTAGGAGACCAAAAAAAAATGTGACGATTTTAATTTAAAAAAATAATTTTATTAAAATATATACAATGATACATTTTAATAAAATTACAATTACTTAAAATTGAAATTAAGTCCTAATTTTTAAATTAAACCATTTAGCCGAAAATTTGATATATGTCTGAGAGCCCACTTCGGGACACAGATGGTTGGAAATTAATTGGAAAAATTCAGAAAATAGATTGATTCCCCATGTGAGATGCAGATAACATGCAGACTTGTGCATTGGGCATGGAGTCTTGCCATAAAAATCTTTGACCTGAAGCTACAATCTGAAAACTAAAACCATACATTGTATACCTATAATATCCTATCATTTGAAATCATTTCTCCTCATCATCAAGTAAACAACAAACAAATTGCTACTACAAGTAGAAATAAGTACAAAAATTCCTAATTCAATGGACTATATAGTCAACGGTTAACACATTGCCTTCTTCCCATCTCCTGCAACTTATTGCACTTTAACCAAAACAATCTACATAGTGCAAACTGAAACAACTTCTGATATAATGCACACTTAAATTGATTTATTCTGAAAACCACACACTACACACTAAATTCTAAAAATTACTACACACCACAATCTAAAAATAAATGATCAAATCCCACATAGCCTCTACCTAACTGAGCTGAAAATCTTGCACTGTTAGGTGCAGTCAAACTTGGAGTGTAACCACATGGGAAATGGATTAACTGGAAGATCACCTTGCATGCAGCTGAAGATAGGAAAATATTTGAAGTATGAAACTTAAATTCCATAGGAAACTTAAACTTACAGGTGACCTTAGAAAGTTTCTTTCTCTGTAGACATCTGAGATTTTTTATCACGACTGAGAGGAAGAAACATGTATTGTGTTATCACTCTAATAGTTCTTAATAGTTGTGAGATTTTTTATTTTAGTTTAAAGAATATTAGAGGTAACCACAAACCTACTTTTAAGCCTTAGGATCTAGCCTTCCTAATGCTCGAAGAGGGCTCTCTCTATATGATTTATCTTTGTTGATTATATTTGATTTTAGGCTAGTTATGTAGGGTAAATTGGTTTTGGATTTGTATTTGATTTGGTGGTGAAATCACTTACTCGAATGGATAGATGTAGGTTTGTTTTCCATTGGACTAATGAAGTCAATGTGTCAAGCAGTCAGATCAGGATCAAGTTCTAAAGGGAAATGTTTATAGGGCAAGATAGCTTAGTTACTTCAGATCTTCAAAGTTGATGGTGAAAATGGTTTTAATCGGGGTAAAAGAGCAATTAAGGGTTCTTAAATCCGGAATATGAGTGAAAAGGTAGAGGTCAATCGAAACTAGAGAACAATTAAGGGTTCCCTAATCTAGATATCAGTGGAAAACATATAAATAATAATCAGTCAAAATAGAGTGCTTTTAACATATTCTGAAATAACAATTCCTTATTATCATTTAGATTTAGAACACATTCAAGTATTGATGAAAAAACATAAGAAAATGACAAAGAAACAATTGAAAATACTTCATTGTAGTGGCCCAACACCTGAATCTTGTAATATGATTCTTTATTGCTTTAATCCAATCTGCTTGCTTGAAATTGGTACAATAACCCTTAGGTTCAAAATAGTACAACTATAGAAATGTTCAGCAATTCATCCACACTCAATACTTCTAAATGAGAAATATTTATACAAAAACTCTTTACAAAATATCCTAAAACTAACTTAGGAATTATTCATGGAAAAGAAATATCTTCATACAAGAAGATAGTGACAACTTTCTAACTAATGCTAGTTGTCCCTTTTTTATTGAAATAACTTGTTTGATGTCTTCATTTTGTTACTCCTCTCTCTCTTTGTTGTTCAACGAAGCTGCAGCTGGACAATGAGGTGTCTTTCACATTAGCATATTCATATCTTCTTTGTAATTCTTCTTTGACTTATAAACTTTGACTTTGTACTGATATTCTTTCACCTGATACTCTTTATCTCATATGCTTTCACTACAAAATTGTAAATGTTGTTTTAACCTTTTACTACTATGTTTTCACTGCAATCTGATTTCATGGTAAATTAGTTAATTTTTACCAAAACTCTGCATCTGGCAATTTGATCTTCATCATCTTCCTAAACTTCTCATCAGCTTCAGTGTATTTTGAGAATGTAGGTTTGTTAATAAATATGTGTTTTAGCTCATGTTGTACGTAAAACAAATTCTCAAAGCTTTTGTAAAGTACCTTCCCTGATGGGATTCCCTGCAAGGCTGAATTGTTCACTTACTCCTTGGCAAACTCTCTTAACTTTTTATCATAATCATCCTGCTTCATTAATCTGTAATTAATAACTAGAGGATTGGGAATGCCTTTTTGCCTTAAAACATCAAACTTTATCATGAACCTTGTGATAGGAACCTCCATGTTCTGGCATTTCTCTTCTAACTGTATCATCAAATTCTTCTTAGAAGTTACCTTCCTAACTTCTAGGATGGTTTATGTCCTGTCATTAATTCCAATTCATTTCAGCGCTTGCCTATTCTTACAATTCAGAAACTTGATGATTTCAAGAGCTTCTTCAGGTTTCTTACAAAGCTCTTCTTTGATCTTTTGGATTACTTCTCTTGCTAATTTCACCAAGGCTTTCTGCTCATATATGACCTATATCGATGGCCAAATATCATTGACAGATTCAGTGATATTGGACCATAACTGTTGCTTGACATGTGCCATTGGTTCCTTCAGTGTAGTTATTTTTCTAATTTTTTCAACTACTTATTTAATATGTTGGCTCTTTGTTCTTCATTTTAATGCATTATTTTGGCAAGATTCTTTTCATCTTCAAGAATTTTAAGTTGTTCTTTAAGTCTATTTATCTCATTGGTCTGAATATTCGTGTCTTGCATAGCTTTTACCAATTTTCTTGCTTCATCTGTATGTTGTGTTGCTATTGTTGAAGATTTTGTGGCTGAGGTGGTAGATGAAGTGACAGGTAATGTTGTAGCCATGGGAACTGTAGGTGTTAGTGATTCAGCAAGTGTAGAAGGTACAGCAGTAGTAACTATAGGAATCACTGTGACTGGAATTTCTTCTTCTTTATCTTTTTTCTCTTGGACCAACTTGTCCATTTCATTCTCCATTTCCTTTATCTGAGCAGTCAACTGTAAAATGAGATTCATCATCTCATCTTTCTAATTGGTATCCTGTAAGACTTCCTTAGCTTGAGGATGTTCTGTAGGGGGTAGCTTTAGTTGTTTCTTTAATGCAGCAATGTTTGCATTTTTATTTTGGATCAATTCCTCTGCAAATTTTACATTTTTAGGATCATATCCTACTTCAATTACTAGCTCTTCTAAGGATTTTATTCTAGTGTATTTTGCCTGTGAAGATGCTTTCTCCATTTTGAGCTGATCTCTGATATTTACCAGAGTGTTTTGCAGTTTTTGTGCACTCATGGCCTTAGTGGTCATTGTAGAATCAATCATATCCCATGCCTGCCTATGAAACTAAATTTGGTCCAGAGGATGAATATCCTGGACTGGGACTTCAAAATCTATATTTTTGTAATCTAACGATGACTTAGGAGTCCGAACTGTAGGTTGAAGAAATGTCATCTGCATATTTTTATTTTTACATTCAAAGGCTGAAAGTAGCCTATTTTGGATGCCAGGATTTTTTTTCAGATACTGAGAATATATTTCTGTTTTAATCTCTTCATTTCTAGCTTTCATCTCTTTGTATCTTTCCTTGATATCCATGTCCTTTTCTTTTGATTTTTTAGATGAAGAAACTTCTATACTGTGTTGTTTCTGAATGATTTGAGTCTTTGAAGTAGTAGGTTGTTCTTCTTCTTCAATTATTATAGGAGGTGCATTGTCTTTTGTTGCAAGTTCTGTATCAATCACCTCTATTGTTTCCACTTCTTTGTTGGCAGGATTTAGCTTTGGCTTTTTACTATATCTTAATTTGAATTTTGTCTCTATTGTAGTTTCTGCAGTATAGGATCCTTCCTCTATGAGTCTTTTTGCATTTTTGTCTTCTTGGGCTAGAGTTTGCAAAGGTTGGCCAGTATCACTTTGCTTCTCTGCCTCTACCAAGGTATTCTCCAACCATTCAGATTGATTGGAGAATTTCTCTATCTCTGGCTTCTTTTCATGTACGTATGGAGTCAATTTGCATTTAACTCTCATTTTACTAATAACTCAAAAGGGATCATAATACCATAGGAAACTGGGATTGCACTTGAACTCTTGCAAATTTTTTTCAACCTCTGGACCTGCATTTCTATTGTTACATATAAAAGGGCCAACCTAGTTCTTCAACTTGAACTGTGTTTTCTTCTTTGCTACTAAGAAATTAATTGCATCTAAATTAATAATATTCCTTATGTATTCAAGGGAAAATAACATTATAGGGAGGTATTTAGGAAGTTTATATGGAACCAGACTTGATCCATATACTCTTATCTCAGTGTGATTTTGGTACAATTACCAGTCACCTGTCCTACTATGCTTTGACATCTGGAGGACTTGTTTAATCTCTTCACTAACTTTGGGCTGCATGCTACTGTTCAGAAAATTTACCATAGGATGAATGAAGGGATCTGTAAATCCTGTATAGGTGAACTCATTTGAATCTTTCCTTATCAAGGAAGTCCAAAAGATGACTGATTGTGGAATTCCTTCCACATCAAGCTTTTGAAGGTTTATATTGAATTTCTCAAACTGAAAGTATAAGAACATGTAAAATAGGAATGATGAATACCTAAAAACACCTTCAGAAGGTATTTTGACCAATTTCTCATGGATATAGTTAGCAAGGTATTGGGAAAAATTTAAAATGGTAGCAGGAGGCTAACTAGGTGTGAAAGTAGATAGAAAACCTAACACTGCAACATCAACGTGTTCATCTGTAAAGTAGACAAGAATGAAAGACAACATGGAGATGATATGTCTTGTCCTTTCAGAGAATTTTGCAGAAGGGTATGGAAGATTTATCTTGGGAATTTCTACAGAAGAAGGCATGAAGGTTTGAAATATCTGGAACCTTTTGGGGAAGTCCAGTTTAAGGTATAACTAAGTGAGGGCCTCAATGGATAAAGGGATCTCATCAAGCCTGGGCTGTATTTGGAGCATTTGATTAATTGAATCTTCTACAATAGTAAACGGGACTTCTTTTTCAAGGTTTATGATAGCTCTCTGATCAATAAAATAGCATGATTGATAGAGTCTAATCACTTATGGGCATTGGTAGGTTTGAGGAACAACATATTTTAGAAAATTTGAATCCCAGATGAATACTTCATCAGCCTAATCTATGGATTTTTCTTGGCTCTAGTAGTGAAGCTCAAGAAGGTCGAATTATGTCACTATATCAGTAATCTTGAAGTCTGTGTCAGCTAATGGAATGTGTTCTATATCTACAATAGGGGGTTGTAGAGAACTGACAGGTACAATGTTTTTGGAAGCCATTGCTTTGCTTGATTTATCAATTTTTAATACTCTTTTGACCTTAGAACACTGATTTAGGCTTGTAGGAGCACCTTTGGAAGTCATAACAGTTTGCAGAAGGATTTTGGATATAACAGGGGCTCTATCTTTTGTCTGCAAAGGTAAAAACATGCTCAATTAGCTCAAATTGTAATCTCTATCAAAAAGGAAATCTCAAGACCTAAGAGTTTCTGCAAAAGATATCTAAAGTCTGTAGAAAATGAATTTGAAAGGCACAGAAGTCTTTTTCAGGTCTACAGAGGCTTTAAACTTCTTCATTTATTCAATCTATGATTTTTAAATAGTCCAAGGTTTCATAATATGTGCAAGTAGGTGCAGGGTTTACAAAAAATAGTTTTCATGAAGCAAAAGGGCTTTCTTGGTCTGCTTAAGGCTCCTAAATGGTTTGATTAACTGTATTACTTCTTTAGATCAAGGAATATGGTATTTTCTTTTGAATAATACCTGGAAAACTGAATATTTTCTATGCAGGAGGGTTTCTGAGGTGGAAGAAATCTTTTTGAAGCTTTTGTTGGTCTTTATAAGCCTTGATTTGGTTTTGAAATGTTCTTTTTCATCAAAGATCTTCGAATTCTGGTAAAAAATCTTGAAATAGGGTCAACAACTAAATCTAGTTGCGTAAAAATTGGTCGACAATGCTTTTTCAATGCAAAATGTAACAGAAAAGATAAAAGGGTGCGAATGGGTGGTTATATGCATTGTTATCAACAGTGAATGCATTCAATGGGAGGTCAATTTTGAATTTACAGGGAGGTTTACGCGCGGGGGAGAAAAAAACCGAGCGATATTTGCAATGAATTAAGGTGGTAAGGTATTTTATTTTGAATGGTGTAATCCAATGAAGATACGCCACGTAGCAGGGAGGGAGAGCCCAAAAATCGCGTTTTTTGCAAGATTTGGGGTGTGCTAATTATCAGGCAATGAAACGCGCAATAAGCAATACTGGCAGTCGGATCTGGCGAATGAAGATCGGGCGGCTAGGATGGTGCAATGGAGTCACAGGATTAGATGGCGTGGGGCCCAGGGTTTAAATGATGTGAGAGTTTAATATGTATTAAAACTAAGGTTTAATACATATAATCGGGGTTTTTTATATATAACCAATGGGGTATAAAGTACAGGAAATTATATGTAAGCGGGGTTTAATATTAACGTATGGGATGCGGGTAGGTGTAATATTATAACCAACAGGGAATATACATAGTGGGGCTGAAATAATTAACATGTGGGGAAATAGAACATAGGTTAAAATAAAAATATGGGTGGGGAATAATATATAAAGGATTTACATTAATACAAGATAAAGGGTAAAGACAAGAGTTAATACATTAAGTTAATGTTAATAAAGTAATTCAATGTGGGATATGTCAAATACACTAAGAATAGTGTAAAACATGATATCGAGAGTAGATTTCATCCATGTGAGTTTCGATATAACATTTCAACATTTATACTTAGGATAAAACTATTTTTTGGGTTTTTGGGTATTTTTTAATATAAGGGGAATTAGTTAAAGGGTTTCACTTTTCTTAAGTAAAATGTGTTTTTAACTTAGGAAAAGGGGATTTTTGCAAGGGGGAAAAGAGTGAAATAAGGGGAAAGAATAAAAACGGAGGGGATGGAGTATTTTTACAAGGGGATGATTTTCGAAGGAAGTTAGTAAATGAAATGACCAATTTTCTGCTTATCCATGATAGTAAAAACTGCTTGTACCTACCCATCTGCTACCCTAACATTTTTTATTCATTTACATGGGTGCATTTGAGCTTGCAAACCCTTATTCATTTTCTTTTAAAAACATCATACTAACTAATTCTATCCTTATTTCTTCCAAGGGCTCAGATTAAGCTGTTGAGCTCCTTATTTTTCTCTACCTAACTACTGATTAGCCAAGATTAGATTGTTTGGCTATATCTTTATTCTCTATCTAACAACATGAAATTTAAAGCATGAGGGGTTAGATTAAGTTGTTTAACCTTCATGGATTGTGGCATTTTAACAAGTTGCACACAATGTTTATTTTGCAGTAAAAGTAAATAGTAGTGGCATTTGGATTTGTATCACTTTCATATTTTATTTTTATCTCTTTTTGTTTGGGGTCCATTTTCATATTCTTTTTGATATTTTTTCTTTCAATTCCTTTGATTTTTCATTTAGGACTTTTACCCTCTTTACATTTTTTATTTTTCTGATATGGGAAAACAATTTGCATAAATAAAATTATGTACATATTACAATACTAATCAAAGTCAATTCAAAATTATGAATCCTATTATTATAGGACCCTAACAGTGGCTCCACATGGGGATGGCATTTCCTGGTGAAATGTCAAGAACTTTGAGACTAGTAACCTTTGAATTTTACTATTGTTGACCTTGAAACTGATTTTTGAGCTCTTCATTATTCATATTTATGATATTTTGTCTTTCAAAGCTTATGGCCTTCTCTCTGAACTTCAACTTTGCTAGAAAAACATCCAATCCAATCTAAAAGCTGCAATGTTATGTACAATGAGTAAAGTAAACAAAGTAAATTATTGTTATTCTAGGGAATAGTAATGCTTCATCATTCTACCATTGATAGGTCCACCTGGAAGATCTGATCCATCCAAATCCTTAAAAAATAATGCATTTTTACCTCTGTAACCATAAATGACATAAGGGCCTTTCCATAAGAAATCAAATTTCCCATGTTTACCTTTCTCTTATCTCCTAGAATCCCACTTAAGAACTTTGTCACCTATATAAAAAATAATCTTCCTTAGTCTTCTTGTCAAATATATTTTTAATCTTTTCTTGAACAACTTGAGACTTGAGATAGACATCTTCCCTATTTTGCTGTAAGCGTATGGTTTGGTTTATGCTTCTCTAGATATCATTGGTTTCTTCACACATTGGGTCGTGAATACGACCACTTTTTAACACTTATTTCATCCATTTTTACTCTTCTTAATCATGTCATTTATTATAATTTATCATATAAATCCATTTTATAATGATTTATGCTCTTATGGATGAATATTAGTTCTTCTCCTTTATTTGTAATAAATCGATTATTATTATGCATAATTTTATCAATGATGGTTTATTAATATCATTTATCATTTTAGCCTCCAAGATATTTCCAAATTGCTGCATTTGATTTCAAATCATCACGAGATATTCTGAACTCCTAAAACTGTTGAATAAGAAGTGACAGCCATAAAACTTAAGATTCCTCTAAACGAAGAAGAATCTGGAAAATCCGAAACATGGTTTTTGTCTAGAACGGACCCAATTAACTTTAGCAGAGAACGGTTTGCCCAAATTCGGCCTATATTGAGAGATACGCAGGGTTTTTTAAACACGATTTTCTCAGTTCTGTTGTTACGGCCGTCCTCCAAATCTCAGCTGGAAAGCCAAATTCGCCTTGCTCTTGTTGAAAGATTGTTGCAAATATATTTTCTGGTTGATCATATTGTTATGGAAGATTATATTTTCTACTTAATTTCTCCTCCTTCTGATTATAAAAGGAGAACATGTATTGTGTATTGGGGGAGGATGGAGGAGAATGGATGATTATTGAATTTCCTTTATAACATTGTAATTCCTTGACTCTTGCAGTGAGAAAAGAGCAACTGATGTAAAAGCTATTCATGTTTGATTAATACAAAGAGAAATTTTCATTCCATTTCTCAAGCTCTGCAGTAGCCCAACGGCGCTTTCACCGGCGGTTGAGGGCCTGACCCTGGTGGGGCGATCCGCTGTTTGTATTTCTATTCTTTTATTTCTGTTGTGTGATAATTGCATTTAGATTTATTATGATTGCAGAGTTAATTATTGTTGAATTGATTATTGTAATTGCTGTTCATTTCACATTGCTGTTCCATTTCTGTTCATTGTTTATGCATAGTCTTTGATTAGCAAACATATGAGTTATAGTTACATGTTGTTGTTCCTTTCCAACTTTCGTTTCCT
This sequence comes from Pinus albicaulis, assembly GCA_034641835.2. Lineage (NCBI taxonomy): Eukaryota > Viridiplantae > Streptophyta > Pinopsida > Pinales > Pinaceae > Pinus > Pinus albicaulis. Next base: position 774,274,702 of record CM076584.1, on the reverse strand, counting down.
TTAAATTGCTTTCATTGAATTTGCTTTTGTTTCAATTGCTTTAAGATCTCCAATTGTAGAGGATAAAGGCTTTTGCTTCCAAGTCCCCAGATTGGTCATCTTGCATCGATTTCTAAGGGAAAGAGTTACTGCTACTGCATCCCTGATCGATGTTCTGCAAGATTGACGTAGTTTAATCTTTCCATTCATGTCACTGTAAGTAGGTTTCTTTACAAGAATTTGTTACCTTTGCATTTGTTATTCTATACTACATCTTCACAGCATTACTCTTGGATAAATTGCTGCCTCAGACTGAGTACACTCTTGAAATAAAAAGTCGCTCCCGGATTGATAATTAATGTGAGATAAATAGGTGTTAAAAAGATACCTTTTTATGCCTCGACATTTTGGCGCCGTTGCCGGGGAGAGTGTATGCTATTTAGAAAGAGTGATGCATATTTAATTTTTTCTGCTTGGGAAGAATTGGGTATTAAAGACGGAAGGTAAGAACCTGCGCACCGAGCAAGAAACACACTTGTTCACTGGCCCGCTTCACAGCAGAATTGAGTGAAAGCTTAAGGTAGGAATGAATGCTTGCATTTTTTTGAATTTTAGAGGTAGAGTATTTTTTGAAAAAAATCTTGTAATTCCACTCGAGTGGTGATGTAAGCACCACCCATTTCACTAACCAATTGACAGGAACATTGGAAGGAGGATCCTTAAAGAAACACCTAAAGAACATCTTCTATTATGGTAAGAAATGGCTGACATTGCAACTTTTGAATTCCCTATCAAAGATCTAGGAGGAGTGACACAAATGCACATAATTCCCCCATTGTCTCTACCAAATTTTCATGGTTTGACAAATGAAGATCCAGATACATTTTTATTTGAGTTTGAAATACTTTGTAGAGGATATGATTATTGTACTAACGATCAAAGGTTGAAAGTGTTTCCTCTTACTTTAAAAGGAGCAGCTCTCCGATGGTTCATGAGCCTAGGTGGAAACTGCATCAAAACATGGGAGGACATGAAGAACATATTCTTGAAGAAGTACAAAGACTATTGCAAATCCAATGAAGATATTTTTGGTATGACACAAAGGGAAGATGAAATCTTGGAGGACTATGTAGAGCGATTTCGATACAACCTTCAAAAATCAAGGCATAAGCATTTGGAAAAAGAGATCTTGAAAACACTCCTTCTTAAAGGAATCAAAGATGATTTTTTAGAACTCTTAAATCTGATAGGAAAAGGTGATGTCTTTTAGTTATCATATGATGATGTTTGTGAATTGTGCATAAGGTATTCAAGAGGAATTTCTAAGGCTGGTAAGAATTCTAGAGAATTTTCTTCTTTCTTTTCTAAATCTACTACAAGAACAAAAGATATAAGAGCTTAAATCAAGGTTTTATTTGAAAATTTTAATTATGATTTTATTAGCTCTCTAAAGTCACAATTAAATGTTTCGCAGGTTCAGAGAAATCAAGAATTTGATGAAGTGTTTTGCCCTCATTACCAAAAGGAGCATCCCATAGATAATCACTCTTCCTTATCTAATTTGGAAGTAGCACATCAAAGAGATGCGGAAGCTTCAACAAGGTTAAAACCATGGAAATCATGGCCTACAGGTATGATTCAAAACACTTCCTCTCCATTCTCTTACTTGCATAATCCATTATGGAATACTCATATGTTAGGGCAGCCATGCCAATCTCAATATAACCACCACCAATCTTGTTTGCAAGTTTGGAATGGTTCACCTTATGATTTCATGACTACTCTCCCTCATCTTGTAGCACAAACACATCTTCCAGCTCTTCCACAACACCTTGTTTGCCGATCAAAATCATCCACTCAACACAATCAACTACATCATCAAGAGGCTCCATTCCCTACACAATCTCCTGCTCAACTCATTCCACACCCACACGATAATAAACCAGTACAACATGCTTACAATGTTGAACTGCAAAATTCACCCACCCTTCCCACCCATTCTATCTCACATGTACCATTGGAGAAAACTTACACTGAGACTCAGAATGAATCAAATCCAAAAATTGTAGAAGTTATGAAAGAAAATGAGGTTTCTTCTAGTTTGCACCAACAAACCATATTAAAAGCTCAAGAACTTCATGATATGATGGCTATGGGAAATCAAGGAAGAAAAGAATATATTGAAGATTGGTTTCACTCCATCATTTGTTTGCAACATCACTCCATACTTCAACAATTTTTGGAACCATCTTTTCAAGGGAAGTTGGCTTCTCATACCCTAATTTTTATTAACATACATTTTTCAAATTTGGGTATGTATGTACTAAAGTTCTTATTTTAGAAATGGCTCCACTGGAAATACTCTTATACGTAATCATATTCATTTTCCAATTCAGAGTAGGATAGTGGAGAAATAAATAAAAGAGGAAATAAAACAAACACATTTTTTTATTTTTGTAAAAATAGTTGTTTCTTTGTTGCAGCACGCTGTGAAATTAACATTGATGATAAATATTTTAATTTATTTGTGTATGAAGATGAATTATATTGCAAATAACAATTCTACAAACACTTATATTCATTTTTATCATCAATATGAAAAAAATTGCTTGAATATCATTTTTTTGGCTTGCGGGCTTGATGAAATTTCTGAAAACACAGTTGGGACAGTCATGTTTTGGGGGACCAAAATTGAATATTTTTAAAACCTGTTTCTATTCTAAGCAGCCATTGATGTATACTTTCCAACCCAATTGGAATCACTCAATTTTGATTTGAAATGAAAAAGTTAGAACCAAAACATTGACAGGGTGTCTAGTAGGCAGCTCAGGAACAGAGTTGGGACAGTCAGTTTTTGGAGGTCTAAATGACTATATTTTAAACATCTGTTTCTATGGTATATTCCTCTATAAATCTAGTTTACAACACAATTTGAATCACTCAATTTCGATATCGTATGAGGAATTTATGACCAACATACTGACTGCCTATCATAAATCAGTGTTCTTGAAACTCTGTTTTCTCGGTTGTTCATTAACATATTTGACCCATCAATTCTTCTTGTTTTTAAAACCTGTTTCTATTGGAGATCAATAATTGAATATAATTTAATCTCTAATTTGAATCATGTCAATCCGCTATCAAACGAAAAACTTATGCTTGAAATACCAACTGTTGGTCTGAGCTGGAAAATCGAAAATGACTCTATTATACAGGTTGTTCTAAGAAATTTTAACATACCATTACATGGAATTTTTAAAACATGTTTCTATTGGAGATAAGCCTTTGAATTAGATGTTATTTGGCTTTGGAATCACTCGAATCGGACAAAAAACAAAGAAGTTGTGATTGAAACACTACAGGTTAGCATGATTGGCGACTGCTCTCCCGCATGTAATAAATTAATTTTACTTTGTCCATGGATTTGTTCTACATAGTAACTACTTGTTAGTTTTTTTGCATAATTCTTGGATTAGAGGAGCTTGATCACCTCTCTTTCTCCATGAATTAATGTTTTATTGTAGGTAAACACTCGTTTTTTGCAGGTCTCAGGAGAATAAAGAAGATCAATTTATGGACGAGTGATTCTTGAAAGAAATTTTAGTAAAACAAGGGCATTTCATCCAGTTCATTACCTAACAGATTCATAACAGAAGAAATGAAGAATTGGTTCCCATTTGAAGATTCATGCCATTGCTGCCAAACATTTTTCAAAAGATCATTTTTTTCCATTAATAGATTTGATATTCTCTTAGAAATAACATCATAGCTATTGTAACCTAATAAAGTGTTGTTTCTTTTCTGATTTCTTTATGTTTTTGTGTTTCAGGTGTTGATCCTTCCAAATTATAGTTTCTGCTCCATTTGCAATTAAACAATAAGGACCCCACCATGCAAGTTTCAATTGCAGAAGGCAATTCTTCAGTGGCACCAATTCTGTAAAAATTTACTTTTTCTTGAAACCTGTACATAAACTTTTCTTTCTATTTGATTGGATTTGCTTGGCAATGAATTGCATATTAGCTTTGTTCTTTCTTCTATTTTTTTTCCCTTTTTTTTCGTGTTTATATTTGTTTTTTTTTCCTCTTAAGGAACAATTGTTGTTCCTCTTAAGGAACAACAGTTGTTCCTCTTAAGAAGCAGTGCGTTTATGTGTTTATTTTTGTTGATCCTTCCAAAAGGAACAACATTTTCGCTGATTAGTTTTGTTGTTCTTTTCAAAAAGAACAACATTTTTGTTGCATGTTTTTTATGTTCCTTTCAAAAGGAACAACACTTCATTTCCAAAGGAACAACATTTTCGCAAATTGTTTTTAATGTTCCTTTTCAGAGGAGCAACACTTTTTTAGTGCATTTTTCTTGTTTGTGAACAATTTTTTGAGGATTTTTTGAATTTTTCATGACTTTTTGAAAAAAAAACATACAATCTATGGAAGGATACACAATCATACAAATTAAAGCTTACTGTAATCAGAAAATCAAAAGAAATCGTCATTTTTAAGAAAGTTGTTTAGTAATGATAAGAAAAAGGAAAAAGGGACATAATCAATAACATGATCTTGTTGTTATACTATCACTAAATTTATATGATTGATTATATTTATCATGTTGGTTCTTTCCCATATTTTATAACTTTATTTGATTTTTACTTATGGAGTAGGAACAAGGGCATATTCTTTTCTATTGAGCTGTTCAGACTTCTTCCACCATTCCTACTCTTAAGGAGTGTTGAGCCATCCTTTATGAATAAATAGGAAAGTGCTATATGAAAAGAAAAATATTTACATATTTCATTAATAATTTTATAATTTGGCAGATGGAGGATAGGGGGTCTCATCAAGAGCTGGCCTACCATGTTCATAAGGAAGCAAGTGAAGTGGCATTCCCATCATGGCCACCAAACCAGGGATATGGTCCAATGGACAATTGAAAAAATTAAGAAGTCCTTGGAACAGGAGGTCTCATCACGAGCTAGCCTGCCCACTTTTCACTTCTTCCCAGTGAATGGCATTGTGATTTATCTGGTCACCAAGCCAGCACAATGGCCTTCGTTATGACAATTAACAAGCACTTCCTCAGCATAAATAAAGGACAATGGTTCCAAGGGTGAGAGAGCAACTCTGTCAAGGTTATGGACACCTGTGGGCAACAGAGCTCTGCTGATGGTATTGGAGTCACATTTATACACATCAATAGTGATATTAAACCCTTTTTCCTATATCTCTATTTAAATATTAGATGAAAGTATGAATCCTTAACCTTTGATTTTGAACCTATTATACATGAAAATCATCATAAATCGATCACATTAGTTTAAGTGGGTAATAAACGCATTTGTACTTATGTTTATCTTAAGTTGTCCCTTCTCCTTATCCTTAAATCATTACAAAACGCTTCTATATCTGTTTACGATTTATCACATGCATGGATTTCAGTAAATGCTATAATTTCATTGATTGTATCATAAGTATGTATGCCTTTCCATGTTGTACAATTGTTGTGCAATATGCTGCTCTTCTATTTTGCTGATTTGCCACAATATTCATACTGCATTTCTACATAATTTTTGTTGATTGAACTTTTTGCATGCATCTTATCTGTTGCCATTCAAAAATGAAACTATGGATTCAAGAAAATTGCATACACATTGTGATTTGTTTACAGGAGCACAACAAGTATGGGGAAAATTCTATCCTCAGCATGATCACTATTGCAACTAAACAACAAAGGCTCGCGAATGCACACAATTCTTCAGACATGATGTGCTTGCATGGCTTCTACCTTTTGCATCACTTTCCGTATTCGCTAAGCCTACATCAGCTTCAACAAAGGCCAGTCCCTACATGTCATTCCATTTTTTTCGGAGGTAACACTTGAGGTAAAATAGCATAATTTTCTGATTTATTATGAATTTAGGAGAATTTCATGAAAATCCATTGAGCATTATTTATTCTACATCTTTACCACTTCCCATTTTTTAGACACGTCTCATCTTTCAGTTTGGGGGAGTGTTGATTTATTTCATTTCTTTCTTGTGACCATGTCCGTAATATTCTTTATCATCCATGGATATTCTTATTCATTCTCAACACCTCCCTTATTCCATGTTGTTTTACACCAAGCATAGATTTCAACAGATTGTAGCAACCACCTCTCTTTGTTTTCTAGCATTGCATGAAGACATGCTAATTCTTTAGTTTGGGGGAGGAATTGCTACACATGATGGATGTTTTTTACTTTCTTTCTCGTTTAAGGCATACAATTTCATTTTTATACAGTGCAAAAATTGATTTGCATATATCTTTAAAACTATGAACTGAATTCTTGTGATTTATGAATAACAAAGAGGTATCATTAAAATACACAAACCCAGATAATTTCACGCTAAATTAGTTCATAAAATTTCGAAAATTATGCACTATCACCTACAACCATTTTTTTATATATCTCATGATCCGTGCATCAAAACGATCTGATTTTTGAGAAAATGGTTAATGAAGTTTGTTGTTACTTATGTCACATTTTTATGCAACTTCATATACATATAGTTGAACGTCCACGGTAAAAATTGTTATGCCTTTATCAAGATTGCTAAAATTGAATATCCATTATTTGAGGAAAAATGCATTTGTTCCATTTCATGAGTTTGGATGAACAATTTTCTTTGCTTGGTTAACACATGAGTTTTGTCTTTGGATTGCATGAGAACATGCAATATATCCAGTTTTGGATTGCATGAGGGCATGCAATATATTCAGTTTGGGGGTATGTTGGGCCGTGAATACGACCACCTTTTAGCACTTATTTCATCCATTTTTACTCTTCTTAATCATGTCATTTATTATAATTTATCATATAAATCCATTTTATAATGATTTATGCTCTTATGGATGAATATTATTTCTTCTCCTTTATTTTTAATAAATTGATTATTATTATGCATAATTTTATCAATGATGGTTTATTAATATCATTTATCATTTTAGCCTCCAAGATATTTCCTAAATTACAGATTTGATTTCCAAATCATCATGAGATATTCCAACTCAGAAATCCGCTGGAATAAGAAGTGACGATTGTGCGGTTAAGATTTTGAGCAAATGAAGAAGAATCTGGAAAATCCGGAACATGGGTTTTGTCCAGAACGGACCCAATTAACTTTTTTAAAGAACGGTTTGCCCAAATTCGACCTGTATTGAGAGAAACATAGGGTTATTTGAGCACGATTTTCTCAGATTTGTTGCTAAGGGCCGTCTCCTCCAAATCTCAACAAGAAGCATAGACGTCATCGCTTCTGTTCAAAGATTGCAGAAATATATTTTCTGGTTGATCATATTGTTATGGTAGATTGTATTTGCTATTTAATTTCTCTTCCTTCTGATTATAAAAGGAGAACATGTATTGTGTATTGGGGAGAGGATGGAGGAGAATGGATGATTATTGTATTCATCTTGTAACACTGTAATTCCTTGACTCTTGTGATCAAACAGAAACTGATGTAAAAGCGATTCATGTTTGATTAATACAAAGATGAGTTTTCATTCCATTTCTCAAGCTCTGCAGTAGCCCAGCGGTGCTTTCACCGGTGGTTGAGGGCCCGGCCCTGGAGGAGCGATCCGCTGTTTGTATTTCTATCCTTTTATTTCTGTTGTGTGATAATTGCCTTTAGATTTATTACGTTTACATAGTTATTTGATTTTTGTTCCTATTGCTGTTCCATTTCTGTTTATTGTTTATTTCTGATTCATAGCTTTAGATCAGCAAATAGATGAGTTATAGTTACATGTTGTTGTTCCTTTCCAGCTTTCGTTTCCTTTACATTGCTTTTATTGAATTTTCTTTTGTTTCAATTGCTTTAAGATCTCCAACTGTAGAGGATAGAGGCTTTTGCTTCCAAGTCCCCAGATTGGTTATCTTGCATCGATTTCTAAGGGAAAGAGTTACTGCTACTGCATCCCTGATCGATGTTTTGCAAGATTGATGTAGTTTAATCTTTCCATTCATGTCACTGTAAGTAGGTTTCTTTACAAGCATTTGTTACCTTTGCATTTTTTCTGTACTAGATCTTCACAGCATTACTCTTGGATAAATTACTTCTGACGAGTACACTTTTTGAAATAAAAGTCGCTCCTAGATTGATAATTAATGTGAGATAAATAGGTGTTAAAAAGATACATTTTATGCTCGATGATCTACTCATAGTTCTTGGATTAACTTCATTACTGCATTCTAAATAAGTTGGAAAAAAAAAACGACATGCATCCCATAAAAGTCAGGTAAGGGGATGTACTAATGATGTCTGGTGGTGTTTCCTATCCTCTTGCTGAGGCATCCTTGAATCCCTTATCTATGTGCTTCTATTTGCCTTTCTAGTAGTTTCTTGACGATATTCACAAGGCTTTTATTGGAGGATTTAGCAAGACCATTACCTTGGGGGTAATAAGCAATGGAATGGCCAAGGGTAATATGGTATTTATTACAGAATTCAATCATGTTTTTGGAATTTAATGCAGTTGCATTATCAGTAATGATCTTTTTGGGGCATCCAAATCTAGATAGTATGTTGTTTTATAAAAATGAGATTATGACAGTATTAGTGGCTTGCCTAGAAGGAATGGCTTCTATACACTTAGTGAAATAGTCTGTGGCTATCAAAATCCACTTGTGTTGGGTTGAGGATGGAGGGTAAATTTCACCAATGAAGTCAAGACCTCATTGTTGTAAAGACATTTTTGTGGAGATGGGTTTAAGGGGTAAAGGTAGTAGCTTTTTCTTCCCTTCAAAGATTTGACATTTGTGATAGGAGGTCACATACTTTTTCACATCTGCAAACAATGTAGGTCAGTAAAAACCAACTCTCAAAATTTTATCTGTAGTTGACTTCCAATAAATGTGTCCTCCACAGTCACCTGCATGAAACTCTTCAAAAACTTTATCAGCTTCTTCTTTAAGAAAACAATTCAATAAAATTCCACCATGACATTTCCAAAACAGTGCATTGTCTATGATACAAAACTTCATTGCCTTTAACTTTAAAAGTCTAGCTTTAGTCCTTGATAATCCAGGAGGAGCTTGTAAATTTAGTAATACAAATATAATATCTTCATACCATGGTGAGTCTCAAAAGGCTTCACTGATCTTTCGAGTCTCCATCTCTTCCTGAACATCTAATTGGGCAATAAAATTTATATGTAAATCATGACAATTTGATTCAGCCATGAGTTTGGCTAAACCTTGACCTTTAATGAGTTTGGTGGGCTTAATTTCAATGTCCTATTCCAAAATGGTGGCAATCCATTTGCCTTTTTACCATCAGGCCCATTCTGAGTCAAAATTTCCTTCACAACTGAATTTGGAACATAAGCAATGATATGTGAATAAAGGATGTATACTCTAAATTCTTTGATAGCTTTCACTAAAGCTAGTGCCTGCTTTTCCATTATCTTATACTTTAAAGTGGCATCTCTAAGTGATTTGCTGAAAAAAGCAATGGGTTGCTCATAGCCCTGATCATTTTTCTACCGTAAGACTGCAGCAATAGTATATTCTGAAGCAAAGGAAAAAATAATGAAAACTTTTTTGAAATCAGGACTTATTAGATTTGGTGTTTTTTCCAAGGCTTGTTTGATTGATTCAAATTATTTTTTGGCCTCCACGGTCCATTTAAGTACTGAATATTTTTTCAACATGTTATTGAGTTCTCTAATTATTTCTGCTAAGTTTGAAATGAATCTTCTGAGAAAATTGACTTTACCTAAGAAAGCCTGCAATTCTTTAATATTCCTAGGATGACTAATGTTTAGAATGGCCTCTATTCTAGCTGGGTCTATCCTAATTCCCAATTTATATATGATATGTCCTAACATTTTACCTTCTTCCAGTCCAAATAGAGTCTTTTTATGATTTAAAGAAATGCTAAATTTCTTGCATTTGATAAATACTTGTCTGAGATGATCTAGACGTTCATTGTCAGTCTTTGAAAATATAGTAATATCATCTTGATAGATCACAATAAAATCATGAATTTCTTTAGCAAAAGCTATATCCATAGCTCTTTGAAAAGTGGCTCCTACATTCATTAATCCAAAAGGAATTTTCACATACATGAAAGTACCCCAAGGAGTGGTAAAAGCAGTCTTAGGTTAGTCTTCTGGTTGAACTAAAATCTGGTTATATCCAGATAATCCATCAAACAATGAAATCTTGGAAGAACCAACTCACCCTCTGTAAAATGTGATCCATCTTGGGGAGAGGGTAGTTATCTTTTAAGGACACTTTATTTAAATTCTGAAAATCAACACACAGTCTGATCTCCCCTATCTTCTTCCTAGTGGGAAATAGGTTCGAAACCCAATCAGAATATCTAATTGGTGCAATTATCTGGGCTTCATACACTCTCTTAGCCTCTTTTTCAATTAAAGGCATTAAAACTGGATTGATTCTTCTAAGCTTCTGTTTGAAAGGTTTTTTATCTTCTTTTATGGGTATTTTGTGTTGTATTATGCTAGTGTCATAAGATTTTAAGTCCTCATAACTCCATGCAAATACATCCTGAAATTTCTTAAATAAAGCTATGTATTTCACTTTTTTTTTCTTGAGGTAAGGCTTTTGAAATTTTTATCATCTTAGGCTTTAATTATGTTCCTATATTTCACTCTTCTATGTCAAATCTTAATGGTTCCATCTTTGGTTTTCTTGCAACATCATTTGAATCAAAAATATCTTCTAAAGGGGCTAATCCCTTCGGTAAAAATTTGTTCTTAAGGTTTAAAATGTCAGAATCATCATCTGTTAATTATTCAATCTCTACCTTTTCTAAATTATCTATTTCTACTTGAGTAAATTTAGTGGGTGTTGGAACGAGGTTCCCTAACCTGTGTTTTTGGTATAATTTTGTTAAATTCGGTCCTGCGTAGGGGTTTGGGGTGGGTCAAAGCCCCTAATGGTTGTAATGGATTAAAGGGTATCTCTAGGGTCCGCAAACCACGGTTTGCGAACCATTGGATATCAAAGGCTAAGATGTTATAAATAGATAGATAATTGGGTCTAGTAAAGAAGTAAGTCATAAATTGATGCTAAATGTGAACTGTTAGATCTGTTTTGGGTTGTTTTGGGTAAGGACTCCTTCTGGCTGTGTGTGCAGAGATCCTCAGTCCTGCTGTGTGTGGACCCCACTAGGCTGTGTGTGCGGGATGTGTTTTGATTGTAAGTGGATCTGAATGTCAATGAATGTGAAGTATCGTTAACGTATCTGTGTGTTATGTGAATTGGTTATGTTTATTGTTGAAGCGCATTTGTGACACATATCTAAGCTGTGAATGTATCTGTGTTCTAAAATTAGCATAAGTATATCTGCGATCTGATATTGGCTGTGATTATAGTAATCTGTGATGATATTTGGTAATACGCACATGGATTCGACTACACTGATTAGATCTAATAGATTTGTTATGGTTATATGTTGATTACACTGTTAAAATGGTTGCGAACAGACTCACTCGATGTGCACCTAGTAAGTTATAATGCGGATCTTCCTCGAATTACCTACTCTCTCTCGGGGTGTGGAAACTTGGTTCCAGCACCCTCCCATACTACTTCGGGTGAGACCTTGGCTTGCGTAAGCAGGCCATTGCCGAAAGGGCCAGTATTATAGGGGTTTGTTGGCAAACCTTAACCTTCGAACCTGGGTCAGGACCCCTCAAGCCAACAAATGGTTTTGTTGCAGGGACTGGGAGCATTTTGAGAGAGAGATAGGGTGATGCCACGAGGTCCTTGGAGACCTGAGAAGGTGGAAATTAAAGACTGGTTTGAAAAACAAATTCTGGAGTTTGTTGTAAAATAGAATCGCAGCACGAAGTTAACATCTGAGAAGTGGAAGAACGAGTACATATTCACCAAAGTCTATGAAATTTTATTTGTAACCTTTGCACACGAGCTTCAGGAGTGGTTGGCAAGGCTCGTAGAATTCCAGACGTGCTGAAAGGACGATCAGGTTACGCAGTGGACACCAGAATTGATTCAACAATTGGAAAGGACTGACAATACGATCACCTTTACAATAGATCACTAGTTAGATAGTGTGCTGGCAGGATTCATGACAGAATTTGCAGTTGATCATTTCGTGTCCTACTCTGAGGCAGAGCAAAGGTTCTTCAAGGGTTTTCGGTGTAAGTTCTTGAAAACATTTCCTTTGTTAATCAAAATATTATTGTGTGAAAAGGGCGTTATGTGCAGCCACACTAAGTGAATGACCTATGATCTGAGTGAGAGTACAACATGAAGTGGTAAATACTACCGAACTAATAAAGAAGGAGATAGATCTGTCTACATTCCACTAAGAGAATCGGCTGCACACAGTCCTCCAGCTACACTGCCTTCAAGTCAGCATAAGGGTAAGAACTCACCCATACCTCCACTGCCACCAGAAGATGATATGGCCATGCACATGAAGCTACCTACCTTCAAGGGTGTAGGAGATGAAGATATGGACCGATTTTGGTTTGTAGCAGAATCAGTATGGACTACGCAGAATGTGGCTATCGACGCTGTAAAGAGAACGCAGCTATCACTTGCCTTTGAAGGAAGGCCTTGGATTGGTATATGGGGTACGTAGGACAGCACGTGGATCCATCTATCTAAGAGATTAAGACAACATTAAAACAAAAGTTTCAGAAGCCTAAATCCTACTCTCAAATAGTGGTCAACTTGAAAGACTTTAAACAGGGACCCACTAAATCGGTATGGGAAGCTGATCAACAATTAAAAAAGGTTATCAGAAATGGGGAATTTTAGTATAATGATAGGAAACACAAGGAATGGTTTATCGCTATATTGTTGCCTAACCTGCACGGACCTATGGTTCAGCAGTCGATTGCAACGCAAGAGAAGGCCTTGGATATTGCTATGGAACTAGAGGTTGTGCCGAGAGACGATGCTCAGTTTGGGGTGCAGCGGATCCAGGGATAGATGGAGGCAATGCACATAGAAATACAGAATCTATAAAAAGAGCAGGGGAAAGAGGCTAGCCCTAACATATGGTGCATAAGATGCAAGGTGTCCGGCCATACCAAGGATCAGTTTCCTCTGCTGATAGATTACATGCAAGCTGGGGGACCCAGCCCATTGCGCCCTAAGGAAGCTGTGGGGCTAAGTGGCCTGACGTTATGGTGCATTAATTTTTGTGTTGTTGGGCTACATGATACTAACCAATGTCCCCGTATTGGTGCTTATGTCCCAGATTTGAAGCAACAATGATGTCTATTATGCTCCTCTGTGGGGCATGACGAGCATAATTGTCGGACCTATGACTTGATGATAGATCGAGGAAACCTATACAGGGTAAAAGTTGACCCTTCTTCACCACTGTCTCCCTCAAGCAGAGGAGGCTCCCCAGCAAGGGGCAAGGGAGGGGGAAGAGGTGGAGGTGCAGGTCGGAGAAGAGGACAATTGATCTGCTACAACTGTGGAGAAATAGGGCACTTTGAGAGGGACTATTTGAACGCTGCGAGAAAATCTTGCCTGTATTGTCGACAACTGGACGATGTGATTGAAGACTACCCAATTTTGATAGCGAAAATGCAGGAAAAACAACAAACACCTACATATAACGTGCAGAGGGTTAAGGCGAAACTGTGTGATGAAGGACCAAGTATTAATTTCATAACGTGCAGCGTCATGGCTACTGGAGGAGTTGAGGAGAAAGAAAAAGCTGAACCTCTTATCTGAAAAGGAGCTGTCAAATAGGAAAGATTGGACCTGCATAAGGAAAAGGAAAACTTCGTCGCAGCTCGCAAAGACTTTACTAAGTATGAGGCACCTATTTCAAAATATCCAGCAAAACTAAGAATAGACGATGAAGTTAAACCATTTCTACAGGCATGTATGAAGTTGTTATACAACCAGAAGGCAGTAGAAAATATGCAAGCCCTAATAGACAGCTACGCAGAAAGAACTAACCCTCCCCCGGAAGTTAAGGATGTGCATAAACTTTACAAGTATAAGAAATGCACTGGTCGGGAAATGCGGCTAATAGCACAAATTGGCGACTATGAAATGGATCGAGTTATTTTGGACCTGGGATCAGATGTGAACGTACTACCCAAGAAAACTTGGCAACAGATGGGAGAGCCTAATTTGGAATGGTCTACTATCTAGTTGTGCATGGCCAACCAACAGAAGATCATACTGTTGGGAAGGTTGTCAAATATTATGGTAGATATTGAAGGAGTTAAGGTCTGCGCAGACTTTGAGGTAATTCACATTGTGGAATATGCAGACCCCTATCCTACTCTCCTAGGATTGGATTGGGCAATAGACATGGGAGGCATTATCAACCTAAAGAAAAGAAGTATGGTGTTCGAGAATGAAGGCACGAGGGTGATAGTCCCACTGCACCCTGCGGAAGGAAAACGGTATACAAAACCAGTGCGCGAAGAAGAGGATGTGGATCACAACTACAAATTAACCGCTCAGGACGAAGATTGGATCAATCCTACAGCGAATGCTTCTCTGACTCTGACGGGGAGATAGAAAATTGGCAGAATCGGTTACATGATGCATCTGCGTTGCGGTGCCTTAGAATCACAAAGAACTTCCAATGTATATCCTCAGAGGTAAGAGAACTGCCCTACTTTGATGGTTTTGGTAGTATTATAGAACTTTTGCGAGCATTTGAAGCTGAGGTCCCAAGGGAACGAAGGCTATGGGCCCTTAATCTAGCCATGTGCGCAACCCCGCGAGGTGGTGGGACATGCAGAAGGGGACATTCCAGGATTGGGAGGAGTGTCATGAAATGATGGTCCTATGGTTCGAACCCCCGGCTCACCTGTGCGTAAAAAATTTCCTTGGCCCAGGGGACCCACGCGAGCACTTGTCCGTAATGATGGAGAAATGGTGTGAAAGAACTACGAAGGAATGGGTCCATCTTTTCATTCATGCCTTAGGGAAAATCCTGACTGCATGGTATTTAGATGCAGAATTACACCAGTGCACCCGCCACTAGGAAACCCTGAAGGACAAATTTGTAGGGACATTTGGGTTAGTAGGTGGAACGGAGGCACTCGAGGAAGCTCTGCAGGATATAGATGCCTTAATATTTGATGAATCACGCCCTTGCGTAGCACATGGGGTACCAACATGGGAAATGCAGATGTAGGATATTGTCAATTGCCGCAATTTATCAATGGAGGAGTGTGATGAAGACCCATGAAATGTCTCTATCCCAGAGTCGGAGGGAAAGCACGTAATTGCTGGACCTTCACTGCAAACCTTCCATGTCAATAAGCCTCTGAAGTTGCGAGAAGTCAACATTGAAACAGAGGAGCAACCTAAGCTAGCTAAAATTGGGGATGACTAGGATGATGATATTGTGGGAAAAGTTGCAGAACTCCTCATGGAATACCAGGACCTATTCCCGACAAAATTTTCGAAACTCAAAGGGATTACAGGGGACCTAGGGGTCATGCGCATCACTTTAAAACCAGATATGTGCCCTGTGAAGCAGTGCCCGTATTGGTTGAACCCCAATTACAAACAAAAAGTTAAGGAAGAAATCGATAGAATGCTCGCCACAGGTATCATCAAACCAGTCGAACAGTCAGATTGGGTAAATCCTAAGGTGGTTCAGGAGAAAAATACTAAGGGAGAGATACATATCTATGTTGACCTGTGAAAAATAAATGATGTCTGCGTGCATGATCCCTTTCCTACGCCATTTTCAAATGAAATCATGGATAGTGTGGGAGGGCAGGAAGCATACTCATTTACGGATGGGTTCTTGAGCTACCATCAGATCAGGATCACACCTAAAGATCGCAGAAAAACCACGTTTGCCACTGAATGGGGATCTTTTCAATACACCGTCATGTCGTTTGGGCTCAAGAATGCCCCTACCATCTTTTCGCGGGTGGTGGCTGCAGTATTCAAGGAATTCATCCACAATTTTTTGGAAGTATATTTGATGATTGGACCGTCTTCGAGTTGGTAAATAAGCACGTCTCTAACCTGCGCATGATGTTGGACGCCTGTAGAAAGTACTAGATTTCCCTGAATATCAAGAAGTGCATATTATGCGTACCCTTTGGGATCTTGCTTGGTCACATAGTTTGTCGACAAGGATTGATGGTTGATCCCGCCAAAGTAGCAGTTATCATAAACCTGGCAGTACCTACAACTGAGAAACAGCTACGCTCTATCCTCAGCCACACAAGTTACTACATAAATTTCATTCAAGGGTACGCGTTGATCACAGCACCTATGTAAAAATTGCTGAAGAAGGACATTTCATTTTTTTGGGATGAGGAGTGTGAGAAGAGCTTTGAGCTACTCAAGGAGAAGATGGTCTATACGCCTATTCTCATCTTTCCTGACTGGGTGAAGGTTTTCCATGTTCACGTAGATGAGTCTAGGATCGCCCTCGGAGTTGTCCTTACGCAGCCTGGAGGCGGAGACATTGACCATCCACTTGCATTTTCTAGTACGAAATTTTTTGGTACAGAGCGCAACTACTCCACTACTGAACGAGAGGGATTGGCTATGGTATACGCCTTGCAAAAATACGGACATTATCTGTTAGGAGGGCACTTCAATATGTTTACAAATCACTCGGCTTTGAAGTACCTAGTGAATAAGCCTGTGTTGGGGGGGGGAATCTATCGATGGTTGCTACTGTTCCAAGAATATGACTTTGAGATCATTTTCAAGTCGGGAAAGTTGAATGTTGGGCCGGACCACTTATCCCAAATCGAGAGCCGTGAAGAACCAACTAACCTGGAAGAAGGATTGCCCGATGCACAGTTATTCAAAATTAAGGTGGTTGATGTGCACTTAGTCGACATCATTCAGTTCCTAACCACAGGGATGGTACCTGTAGGTACAACAGAAGAAAGAATTGGTAACCCACGCAGTAGATTTTACCATCATCGCAGGCCATCTGTATAAGCTGGGAGTTGACGAAGTGCTGCGAAGATACGTGTTGGAGCATGAAATGCATGCCATCTTAGCAGAATCTCACGGGGGCGTAGTAGGAGGTCACTACGTAGGGAAAGAAACGGCACAGAAGATCTTGAGACTTGGGCTATGGTGGCCAACACAACATAGTGACACTCACAACTATTGCAAAGCCTATGATATGTGCCAAAGGACGGGTAGGCCATCGCACAGGGATGAAATTCCACTGCAACCAAAAATGGCCCTACAAGAATTTGACAAATGGGCCATTGATTTCGTTGGGCCCATCAACCCACGAGGAAGGAAGGCAGGTGCGTGTTACATCATCACTGCAACTAATTATGTAACCAGATGGGCTGAAGTACAAGCTGTGAATTATTGCACTACAGATACCACTACGCACTTCATTTTTTAGCATATTCTAACCAGGTTTGGTTGTCCGAAGATCTTAATGAGCGATAGAGGTACGCACTTTGTTAATGAAACAATACAGGCCTTGACTGCAAAATTATGGATCCACTATGGGAAAATCACCCCATATCATCCACGGGAAAATGGATACGTAGAAGCTTTTAATAAGATCTTGGAGCAGGCACTGACCAAGGTCTGTAATGCTAATCGCAGTGACTCAGACGTGCGCATTCTGTCGGTTCTTTTAGCATATAAAACCACCTGCAAGAAGTTGACTGGGAAGACACTGTTTAGGATGTTCTATGGTGAGGAGACCATTATGCCCATGGATTATATTGTTCCTAGCCTGCGCATCGCAGTTGTTACCAATATGGTGGAGCCTAATATCATGGAGGAACGGTTAGCACAGCTTGTGGCCTTGGAGCAAGATAGTTTCATTGCTAACTTCCATCAGCAAGTTCAAAAGGCCCAGGATAAGGCGTGGCATGATTGACATATTCAGCAAAAGACATTTCCAGAATGAGAATTGGTCCTGCTATACGATAGCCAGTTTGTGAAACATCCAGGGAAGTTTCGTCAGCACTGGCTAGGTCCCTATATGGTAAGGGAAATTACTGACGGAGGGGCAGTCCGATTAACTACATTGCGTAGTGATATGGTATTACGCTATGTCAATGGCAGCCGACTCAAACCATACTGAATCAAATGACTATATGGCTGGAATAGTTGTATGGGGCGGGATACGCACAGAAAAAGGCATAAATGCAGGCAGAACCATGGTATGTGCAGGGATCGATCGCAGGTTTGGAGGCCTAGAGAGGTGCACTGAGAGTGCAGGGGTGTGCTCATAATGTAGGAGGTGCGCTGGGAGCACAGCAGTGCACTCAGAGCACAGAAGGTGCACTGGAAGCATAGGGTTAATCTATAGTTGCGAAAACTACCCGTTGGAACAATAAAACTGAGTAAAAATAAAATTTTACCATTGAAAGGAGCGGGCGACCAGAAATTAATGAGGCAATTTCCAAAGATTTTTTACCACTTACTTGATGGTAAGTTCCTGATAAGCTTCACCCAACCATTGGTTGGTCTCAAGGCTATAAAAGCATAAGGATAGCTCAGAAGAAGTTTTTGTGTATCTTGAGCAGTTTGTGTTTTATACGAGTCTGTGACTATTGCGCCTTGTTCATGTCTAAGCGTGCTTCCCCCTCAAATAGTAGCCACCCTGAGTTCATATTTCATGCCAGAATGACTGCGTCTAATCCCATCGAATATTCCCAGACCGTGGCCTCGACGGAGAAAGGGTCCGATGAAGTACTAGAAGTTAACCCTGAATTTGAGGAGGTTATGTCCACACCAAGAAAGGGAAAGTATAAAGGGAAGGAAAAAGGCCAAGGTTTGGGGAAACCTATGAAGTGGGCTGGAGGGAAGCCCTGCACCTCCCCTCGGAATGTCAAATCCCCACAAACGGCGCCCCAGGCATGGTCGCCTAACCCTTTGAAGCACCCTCTTAATGCTCAGGAAGAGGCCTAGATCCCTAAACCAATAAACTGGCTGCCGCCCTATGTCTGACCTCGTAGGCCCTCGACGCACACACCTAAGAATCTCGATGGCCTGTGCACCTATCTGCAACTTTCGTTGATTCCAGGAGAGGTCCCCATAATTGGAGACTCCTTTGGCAATCTCCACTCAGTCAAATTCGACGACCACGACCTGGGCAATTTGGACGCCTTCCCAGAACTGGCACTTGAGCTATATCTTGAAAGGGTATTGGAGGATGAAGTGCTGAAGGTGGTCCCCATGCCATGGGCAAGAATATTGGTTGGTTCCGGGCTATTAAATTTACTGCAGATGCCTCATTTTAGCCACTACAACGTCACATACCAACTTGTGCGCCAGCTGCTTGCCCCGGTCCATGATGGCAGCTTATGGATACAGGATAGAATTCCCATAGACGCAACGTTCATTCACCGTATCACTGGTCTTCCCATGAAAGGGTTGAATCCCATGGAATGTGTCGGGAAGAAATATGAACAACAAATCGTTGATAAGGTGCGTGAGGATTATCATGTGGAAAGAAACACTAGGGGGTTCATGATTAGCACTATCGGCGATATCGATGCGCGCATGGGCACTTTTTTGTTAGCCTGCAAAATGATGCACAAATGCCAGGTTGCAAATTTCCCTGCGTATGTAATTCAGTTGGCTGGGCGCTTCGAAAAGGGGGTCTGCTACAACTGGTCCCAGTTCTTGTGTAGCAAATTTCTAGAGAATGTGCGCGAGGCCCAGGATCAGGGAAAAGCTTTCTGCTACTCATGGCTACTGCTCCTCATCGTGTTCGTCGCATGGGAAGCCCCTGAAGACTCATTTCTCCCTAAGCTCGAGCTAGGTATGTGCGAGGGAGCGCGATACGTGAACTTATGGGATTCAAAGGACGCGCAACATATTGAGGATAATCAAGTCTTCTGGGTCCTATTTTAGAGCGGGCTTGCAGCTGCTATCAATTCTTGACCACGCTTGTCACCCGCAATTTATGATAAATACAAAATCATCGCAGCCTTTCAGGTAACAATGCACAATGTACATATCAGGGGCCGCAAGGATCCAGCATGGGTATCACTCCCATATACGGTCGCAGATGAGGAGATTGACCGCCTTATTGCCGGTTGGCATTTTCACTGGAAGCTCAGCTTCAATTCAAGCATGAAAGACACTGCAAGAATGAGCACCACAAAGGTCACACCACCCACTGCCACCAAAGAGACCGGAGGACAGGGCAAGAGCACTGGACAAGGGGTGGACCCGGAACCATAGAAGTGAGGACAGGGTAAGAGCACTAGGAAGGGAGTGGACTCAGAAGCACAGAAGGTTTCAACGAAGGATTTGCAATAGGATCTGGGCATAGAGGGTCTGGCTGCAGGAGGTGTTGACTCCCCTCGGGGTACGAAACGGACTGGTGAACATGTTAAGGGACCACAGAAGAAGCAACGTGCTCAACGACCAGAACGAGACGCAGGGGTTACTTTGACAAAGGAGGACTTTGAGCAGATCATGGATGTAGTCACCCTTGCTACAGAAGATAAATGGCTAGCTCTGGAAGAACAACAAAAGGCTACAGTCGACACCCTTCAGGCTGAGCTCTGGGCTCTGAAAATGAAGACTGACACCTTGTAGAAAACTATGATCCAGGCAAGGTCGGCCCTAGCGACAAGCAATGCATTGATCAGTACAATGGAAATCTACCTTTGCCCTCAGCCAGGCGCATCCCTCATGCTGAGTCCACCCGACTTAGGAGCGCAAGTCCAGGCGTGCGTGGAGGTACAATTGGACCTAGCCAGCCTTCCGCATGAACCATTACAGTTCCTCCATGCATCCCTGTTCGAAGAAATTCAACACAGGTACCACCGAGTACACCAGCAACTCAGTACAGCTGAGGAGACGACAGAAGAGAAAATCGTTTCAGTATCCCAGGCACAAGATGCATGTACCCTTGCCACTGTGCAGTAGACAGAGTTGGAACGCCTAATCAGTAGGCTCTATGCAGATTTCACTGAAGATATCTCGGCTTCTGCCACCCCCCATGCCAAGTTTGAGGGGCTTGTTGCAGCACTCAAGGCTTCGAGGACCAAGATCCAGGTGGTCAAATCATAGATGGAACAGTAGATAGTGGCCTTGCAGGACAAATTACAGCTGGAAACGCCACTTGAGGTAAGGGCCCAACAAGCCGCGTTGGTCACATAGGCCACTAATGTCATCGTAGATCAGATTTCTCAGGGTGCAGGACTGTTGGAGATAGCTATGCAACTATGGACTAAGGTGCAATGAGATCCTCTCCTGTGCGAGCTTACTCAAACTTTGCGCTAGAAGGAAGAAGAGTTTGAGAAGCTGGAAGCCACTATGCCTACTCTGATCCCCGCTCAACGCCTGGCACGACTGCGTATCACCCACACGCTGAGAGACGACATTGAAGAGCTCCTCCAGAAAAATAAGGTCCTCATCGACCACCTTAAGCCATGGGCCGATGAAGCCCTCAAGCTCTCTCAGGACGTCGATATCGCAATGAAGTAGCTAAACCATACTTTGGAGAGCGTCACTGCTGCTACAAAAGGTCCAACGTCACAGAAGTTAGTGGAGAGTGCTCAGGATGCTGCTGCATAGAGCGAAGGAGTGTTTCCCCCACTGGTTGAGGCAATCAAGCAGCTGCAGGCGAATATGGAGAACCCACGATCGCAGTGACTTGGGACAAGTCACAAGATTGTGTTGAGGGCCTGTTGGAACAGGGTTCCCTAACCTGCGTTTTTGGTACAATTTTGTTAAATTTGGTCCTGCGTAAGGGTTTTGGGGTGGGTCAAAGCCCCTAAATTTGGTTGTAATGGGTTAAAGGGTAGCTCTAGGGTCCACAAACCATGGTTTGTGGACCATCGGATAGCAAAGGCTAAGATGTTATAAATATATAGATAGTTGGGTCTAGTAAGGAAGTAAGTCATAGATTGATGCTACGTGCGAACTCTTAGATCTATTTTGGGTTGTTTTGGGTAAGGACTCCTGCTGGCTATGTGCATGGATATCCTCATTCCTGTTGTGTGCGGACCCTGCTAGGCTGTGTGCATGGGCTTTGTTTTGATTGTAAGTGGATCCGAATGTTAATGAATGCGAAGTATCATTAACGTATCTGTGTGTTATTTGAATTGGTTATGTTTACTGGTGAAGCGCATCTGTGATGCCTATCTAAGCTACGAATGTATCGGTGTTCTGAAATTAGAATAAGTATATCTGAAATCTGATATTGGCTACGATTATAGTAATCTGTGATGATATTTGGTAATGCGCATGTGGATGTGACTATATTGATTAGATATAATAGCTTTGTTATGGTTATATGTTGATTACATTGTTAAAAGGGTTGTGAACAGACTCACTTTGTGCGCACCTAGTAAGTTATAATGCAGATCTGCCTCGAATTACCTACTCTCTCTTAGGGTGTGGAAACCTGGTTCCAGCACCCTCCCATACTGCTTCGGGTGAGACCTTGGCCTACACAAGCAGGTCATTGCCGAAAGCGCCAGTAGTATAGGGGTTTGTTGGCAAACCTTAACCTCTGAACCTAGGTCAGGACCCCTCAAGCCAACAGTGGGTTTAGTAAAATCTAAGTTGTTTACATCTACATTGTTTATATTAATCTCACTATCTATGGTTTGATCTATTGTACAATCTGTGTCTATGTTACAATTCTGAAATTCTCCTTCAGTATTCATGAAATGATAAATCTGTTCATCTTGTGAGAAAATTTGCCAATATTTTAGATTATCTGGTATTGTAGGCATGTGTTTTACTTCTGTTGTATATTTATGATTTGGTTGAAAAGGCAGATTGCAAGTGCTAGCAAAATTTTCTAAGTTGTGTGCCTGTATGTTCTGTTTTCTAGGAATTGCAGCAAAGTCACATTCAAGTAGTTCACTAATTAGATCTAAAGAAATTTCTCTATATTGGCTTAATCTTGGATTATATACAGAATATTCTGCTCTTATTTGTTTCACAATTAACTCGGAGTCACCCATGATTGACACTCTTTTGGCTCCTAAATTTCTAACAATCTGTAGTCCTAAAATAAGAGCTTCATATTCAGCCATGTTGTTTGTACATTTGAAATTTAATCTAAAATCATGACCTTCTGCATGATTTTTTTCCATCTTATGTATCCAAACTCCTGCTCCTATTCCTAATTTTTTAACTAATCCATCAAAATCTAGGTGCCACATTGATTCATGAAAAATGTTGTCACTATCTGGTGCTTTCTTTTTCTGTTTTATTTCACTGTTGTTCTCAATGCCAGTTTCAAAATTACATAAAATGAATGAGTCCATATCAGTAGGTGTAGAGTAAATAGGATATTTTCGAGGTCTTTCTACACTACTAACCATGTACTTCATTAATGTCTCTCTGTAAAGTTTCTTAGGTTGGCCAAAAACTGATATTGTTGCATAAGACATATATAGTTATAGAGATCCCTGTAGTTTAGCTCCCCATGAGCGAGATAACAACATTCCATACTTAGGAGGGATGTCAACTACTACAATATCCATGACTATGCTTTTTCCAAGGTATTGAACTAAAGTAACTCATAAATCTTTTATCAAGCCTAAACATTTCACTTTACTGGAATCAAATGAGAAGAGATCTTTATAAGGTCTAGTGATGTCTAAATTCAAGGTTTCCATTATTTCTTTTGGCATCAAATTATGTGAAGCCCCTGAATCTAGCATTGCATTATGTAAAATTTGATCATGAACAGTTAATCTAATGTAAAAATGAGGAACTCCTCCTTCTTGGAGTTTCCCATTAACTTCAGGACCAAAGATTAGTTCTGGTTGATCATCACTTAAATTTACAGAGTCTTCTCCATCATTCATGTTTACAGTTTCAGTGATATGTGATTTGTGTAGGTCATGTTTTACCAATTCTGTCAAAGGAATTAGTATCTTAAGTTTGGCAATTTCAGCTTTGATGTTGAATGGTGCTTGTGATTTTCCTAACTGAATTATTTCTTCTATTGTAACTGTGGTTTGGGTGGGTTTGTCTTGTTTTTATACAGTTGCTTTTTCATTTATGTTTGTATTTTCATTGTTTTACTTCTTTTAATTTTCTTGTTAGGGATAGTTTGAGATGCAGTGGAAGTTTTGGCAGATTTTGTGGTTTCAGCAACTATTTTGGCAGTGGTTGTTTTAGAATCAGTTGATTTTGGAAGAACAATAGATTTTTTGGATCTGGAATTGTTGTTTTAAAAGAATTTTTTGTCTTGGAAGTAGCAGACTTTTGAGGATCTGTTGATGTTTGAACAACAGTATCTATTATGTCAACACTTTTAGGACTAGGTGAAATTTTAGGACTTGAAATTTTATGATTAGAACTTGAATTCTTCTGAGTTTCCCTAGGAATAATTTGCAAAAATTTAGTGGTAGGAGCCTCTACTGTTTTCTTTGTTTGATTTTGGGCAGATTTCTTAATATAAGACACTACATTTTTCTTGCTCCTAAGGTTATATTGCTTATGAACTTCATTAATTGCAAACTCATAACCTTGCTTGTAATCAAAAGACTCACCAGAATCTAATTGCAGTTGTTGTAATTCATATAACTCTTGTTCTTATTATGTAAGTAAAATGGTGTTATCATCATTAATTCCCATTAGATTGATCTGAGTGTCTTCATCGTGTTCATTTTGATGAGAAATTTCAGCATAATTCTCTTGGAAAGGTGGTCTTATTGTTTGGTCAGGTGCTAATTCTCTAGATTTTCCAGTGTAGGTGTTTTTCCTGAAATTAGGATTTCTGATTTTAGGTCCTTGTTGTTGGTTATCCCACTATGGTTTCCTTTCTATATTATCTAACCTATCCATCATTCTCTCTAATGTTTTTGCTAAGTTATATATTTTCAAATCAGAAGTTGATGTTTCTTCTTTTATTGTCACTCTCCTTTCATTTCTTAATCTAGCTTTCTTTGCTAACAAGTTTGCCTCTACACTTACAACATTACTTTGCATCTACTCTAAGGTTTATCGGTTTCTCTCTCTCTTTTGGTAAGCCATATCTATATCAAATCCATCGAGGAATTTGATAAGGGCAGAGTCTGGAGGAGGTTTTAGATTAGCAGGGATTGCATTGTAAATACCATTATATCTTGTACAATAATCTTGGACTGTTTCATTTGGTGTTCTTTTTATGTTTTCAAATTCAGACAAAATTTGTAGTGGATTATTCTTTTTCTCCCATCTATTTAGAAACATCCTATGAAAAACAGCTAAATCAGCAATACTACCAGAATTCAAACCTTTAAGCCACTTTTTAACATCACCAACTAAATTTTGAGCAAAAAGTCTCATTTGGACATCATCATCATCAAGTTCATGCAGTTCGAAATAATCAATCATTTTGTTAACATGATGTTGTGCAGTGTAGTGAGTGGTTCCATCAAATTAAGGGATTTTGCTTTGATAATCTTGGGGCATGTTATGTAGCTGCGCTGGTAGGACCAATGGGGCATATCTGGCAGTCATGGCTTGGATTCTAGCTTGGCTAGGAGGTAAGTTTGAAGTACTTGGTGAAGAACTAGAAGTACTTGTTGATGTAGTTAAATCACGTGCAGATGAGATTGGGATAAAAGAAGATGTACTTGCAAATTTGGTTGAGATACTAGAAGATGAAGTTGGGATGCTAGAAGAGGTGCTTGGAAATGAAAATGATGTATTGGAAAATGCAGCAAAAATGCTAGGGGATGAACATGAGGTGATGGAAGATGGAAATAAAATTCTAGGTTGAAATGGAAGCTTGGGAAAAAATGAATCTGTAGAATGAAGTGTTGTGGAAACAATGGATGAAGTGGTAGTAAATAAGGATGAACCTACATATTCTAAAAGATTGGTATCTAAATGACTGGTACAAGGCTTAGGGGTATAGGTTGATAAAGCAATCAGTTCAAATGAATGTTGTAAAATGGCTTCATCAATTTCTTTAATCAAAGTTGCAGTTATAACATCAAGTTTATCATATACTTCAAAAATCTTTTGATCAGAATCAACTGAAACATTTTCCTTCTTAGTTTCAATGAATGAAATAAAATCAAGATCTATTACAGTATTATGTAAGTCACTTTATGATTTATTTTTTAACAAAGTTTGTTCAAAAGCTACATCAAATTCAATGTCTTGTAAACTTGATAGTTTATTTGGAAGAGAATTTGCTTTAACCAATGAAATTTTATTACCTAAAATCTCTACTTTTTTTCTTTTCTTTACAATTCTGTCAATATTATCTACTATGACAACAGGTTGTGGATCTTGATTGGACCTCGTACAGTAGACTCTTCTGGAATCCAGAATTACATTTTTTTATTAAAATATACTCACAACTTTTTAAAACAATCTTAAGGTGAAAAGATAAGTGAAAATATATCCTTTAAGATCTATTTTAGAACTGAGGATTAGTTAGTTCCCCGGTATGGTCGCCAATATGTTATCACTCTAATAATTCTTAATAGTTGTGAGATTTTTTATTTTAGTTTAAAGAATATTAGAGGTAACCCCAAACCTAGTTTTAAGCCTTAGGATATAGCCTTCCTAATGCTCAGAGAGGGCTCTCTCTATATGATTTATATTTGTTGATTATATTTGAT
Organism: Pinus albicaulis; assembly: GCA_034641835.2. Classification (NCBI taxonomy): domain Eukaryota; kingdom Viridiplantae; phylum Streptophyta; class Pinopsida; order Pinales; family Pinaceae; genus Pinus; species Pinus albicaulis. The sequence continues at coordinate 774,248,201 of CM076584.1, read as the reverse complement.
TTTAGGCTAGTTATGTAGGGTAAATTGGTTTTGGATTTTGATTTGATTTGGTGGTGAAATCACTTAATCAAATGGATAGATGTAGGTCTGTATTCCATTGGGCTAATGGAGTCAATGTGTCAAGCAGTTAGATCAGGATCAAGTTCTAAAGGGAAATTTTTACCGGGTAAGATAGTTGAGTTACTTCAGATCTTCAAGGTTGATGGTGAAAATGGTTTTTATCAAGGTAAAAGAGAAATTAAGGGTTCTTAAATCCGGATTATGAGTGAAAAGGAAAAGGTCAATCGAAACTAGGGAGAAATTAAGGGTTCCCTAATCTAGATATCAGTGGAAAACATATAAATGATAATCAGTCAAAACATAGTGCTTTTAACAAATTCTGAAATAACAATTCCTGACTTATAATTTAGATTTAGAACACATTCAAGTATTCATGAAAAAACATAAGAAATTAACAAAGAAACCATTGAAAATACTTCACTGTAGTGGCCCAACACATGAATCCTGTAATATGATGCTTTATTTATTTAATCCATTCTGCTGACTTGAAATTGGTACAATAACCCTTAGGTTCATAATAGTACAACTACATAAATGATCAGCAATTCATCCACACTCAATACTTCTAAATGAGAAGTATTTATACAAAAACTCTTTACAAAATATCCTAAAACTAACTTAGGAATTATTCATGGAAGAAAAATATCTTCATGCAAGAAGATAGTGACAGCTTTCTAACTAATGCTAGTTGTCCCTTATTTATTGAAATAATTGTTTGCTATCTTCATTTTGTTAATTGCTTTCTCTCTTTGTTGTTCAACGAAGTTGCAGCTGGACAGTGAGGTGTCTTTCACACTGGCAGATTCATTTCTACTTTGTAATTTTTCTTTGACTAATAAATTTTGACTTTGTATTGATAATATTTCACCTGATACTCTTTCATTGCAGAACTGTAAAAGTTGATTTAACCTTTTACTACTTTGTTTTCACTGCAATCTGATTTCACAGTAAAACAGTAATTTTTTCCTAAAACTCTGCATCTGGCAATTTGATCTTCATCATCTTCCTGAAATTCTCATCAGATTCAGTTTATTTTGAGAATGTAGGTTTGTTAATAAATATGTGTTTTACCTCATGTTGTAGGTAAAACAAATTGTCAAGGCTTTTGTAAAATACCTTCCCTAATGGGATTCCCTGCAAGACTGAATTTTTCACTTACTCCTTGGAAAACTCTGTTATCTTTTTATCATAATCATCTTGCTTCATTAATCTGTCATTAATAACTAGAGGATTGGGAATGCCTTTTTTCCTTATAACATCAAACTTGATCATGAACCTTGTGATAGAAATCTCCATGTTCTGGAATTTCTCTTCTAACTGTATCATCAAATTCTTCTTGGAAGTTACCTTCCTAAATTCTAGGATGGTTTCTGTCCTATTCTTAGAATTTAGAAACTTGATGATTTCAAGAGCTTCTTCAGGTTTCTTACCAAGCTCTTCTTTGAACTTCTGGATTTCTTCTCTTGTGTATTTCACTAAGTCCTTCTTCTCATATATGACCTGTATGGATGGCCAAATATCATGGACAGATTTAACGATATTGGACCATAATTTTTTCTTGACATGTGCCATTGGTTCCTTTAGTGTTTTTTCTTTTTCTAATTTTTTCAACTGCTCATTTAATCTATTGGCTCTTTTTTCTTCATTTTTATGCATTATTTTGGCAAGCTTATTTTCATCTTCAAGACTTTTAAGTTGTTCTTTAAGTCTATTCATCTCATTGGTCTGAATATTCATGTCTTGCATAGCTTTTACCAATTTGCTTGCTTCATCTATATGTTGTGTTATTTTTGTTGAATATTTTGTGGCTAAGGTGGTAGATGAAGTGACAGGTAATGATGTAGCCATGGGAACTGTAGGTGCCAATGATTCGGCAAGTGTAGTAGGTACAGCAGTAGTAACTATAGGAATCAGTGTGACTGGAATTTCTTCTTCTTTATCCTTTTTCTCTTGGACCAACTTGTCCATTTCATTCTCCATTTCCTTTGTCTGATCAGTCAACTGTAAAATGAGATTCATGATCTCATCTTTCTGATTGGTATCTTGTAAGACTTCCTTAGCTTGAGGATGTTCTGTAGGGGGCAACTTTAGTTGTTTCTTTAATGCAACAATGTCTACATTTTTATTTTTGATCAATTCCTCTACAGCTTTTACATTTTTAGGATCATATCCTACTTCAATTACTAGCTCTTACAAGGATTTTATTCTAGTGTATTTTTCCTGTGAAGATGCTTTCTCCAATTTGAGTTGATCTCTGATATTTACCAGAGTGTTTTGAAGTTTTTTTTCACTCATGGCCTTCGTGGTCATTGTAGAATAAATCATCTCCTCTACCTACCTATGAAACTCAATTTGGTCCATAGGATGAATATCCTGGACTGGGACTTCAAAATCTATCTTTTTGTAATCTGAGGATGACTTAGGAGTCGGAACTGTAGGTTTAAGAAATGTCATATGCATCTTTTTATTTTTGTAGTCAAAGGCTGAAAGTAGCCTATTTTGGATGCCAAGAGTTTCTTTCAAAAATTGAGAATATATTTCTGTTTTAATCTCTTCATTTCTGGCTTTGATCTCTTTGTATCCTTCCTTGATATCCATGTCCTTTTCTGTTGGTTTTTTAGAAGAAGAAACTTCTATATTGTGTTGTTTCTGAATGATTTGAGTCTTTGAAGTAGTAGGTTGTTCTTCTTCTTCAATTATTGTAGGAGGTGCATTGTCTTTTGTTGCAATTTCTGTATCACTCACCTCTATTTTTTCCACTTCTTTGTTGGCAGGATTTAGCTTTGGCTTTTTACTGTATCTCGATTTGAATTTTGTCTTTGTTTTAGTTTCTGCAGTATAGGATCCTTCCTCTCTGATTCTTTTTGCATTTTTGTCTTCTTGGGCTGGATTTTGCAAAGTTTGACTAGTATCACTTTGCTTCTCTGCCTCTACCAAGGTATTCTCTATCCATTCAGATTGATTGGAGAATTTCTCTATATTTGGCTTCTTTTCATGTACATATGGTGTCAATTTTCATTTAACTCTCATTTTACTAATTACTCCAAGGGGATCATAATACCATAGGAAACCGGGACTGAACTTCAACTCCTGCATATGTTTTTCAGCCTCTGGACCTACATCTCTATTGTTACAGATAAAAGGGCCAACCTGGTTCTTCAACTTGAATTGTGTTTTCTTCTTTGCTGCTAAGAAATTAACTGCATCTGAATTAAGAATCTGCCTTATGTATTCAAGGGCAAATAACCTCATAGGGAGGTATTTAGGTAGTTTATATGGAACCAAAATTGATCCATATACTCTTATATCAGTGTGATTTTGGTACAAATACCAGTCACCTGTCCTATTATGCTATGACATCTCGAGGACTTTCTTAATCTATTCACTAACTCTGGGCTACATGCTGTTGTTCAGCAAATTTACCATAGGATGAATGAAGGAATCTGTAAAATCTGTATAGGTGAACTCATTTGAATCTTTCCTTATCAAGCAAGTCCAAAAGATGACTGATTGTGGATTTCCTTCCACATCAAGCTTCTTAAGGTTTATATTGAATTTATCAGACTGAAAGTATAAGAAAATGTGAAATATGAATGATGAAGACTTAAAAACACCTTCAGAAGGTATTTTGACCAACAATTCATGGATACTGTCAGCAAGATATTGTGAAAAATTAAAAATGGTGGCAGGAGGCTGACCAGGTGTGAAAGTAGATAGCAAACCTAACATTGCAACATCAACATGTTCATCTGTAAAGTAGCCAAGAATGAAAGACAACATGGAGATGATATGTCTTGTCCTTTCAAAGAATTTTGTAGAAGGGTATGGAGGATTTATCTTGGGAATTGCTACAGAAGAAGGCATGAAGGTTTGAAATATCTGGAACCTCTTAGGGAAGTCCAGTTTAAGGTATAAATGAGTGAGGGCCTCAATGGATAAATGGATCTCATGAGGCCTAGGCTGTATTTGTAGTGTTTGATTAATTGAATCTGTTGTAATAGTAAACATGACTTATTTTTCAAGGTTTATGATGGCTCTCTGATCAAGAATATAACATGATTGATAGAGTCTAAACACTTTTGGGCATTGGTAGGTCTGAGGAACAACATATTTTGGAAAATTTTACTCCTAGATGATTACATCATTAGCCTGATCTATGGATTTTTCTTGGCTCCAGCAGTGAAGCTCAAGAAGGTTTAATTATGTCACTGTATCAGTAATCTTGAAGTCTGTGTCAGCATATGGAATGTGTTCTATATCTACAACAAGGGGTTGTAGAGAACTGATAGGTACAATGTTTTTGGAAGCCATTTATTTTCTTGATTTATCAATTTTTAATACTTTTTTGACCTTAGAACATTGATTTAGGCCTGTAGGATCACCTTTGGAAGTTATAAGAGTTTGCAGAAGGATTTTGGATATAACAGGGGCTCTATCTGTTTTGTGCAAAGGTATAAAATTTCTCAATTAGCTTAAACTGTAATCTCTATAAAAAAGGCAATCTCAGAACCTTAAAGTTTTTGCAAAAGATATCTAGAGTCTGTACAAAATTAATTTGAAAGGCACAAAAGTATTTTTCAGGCGTACAGAGGATTTAAACGTCTTCATTTATTCAATCTGTGATTTTTAAACAATCCAAGGTTTCATAATCTGTGCAAGTAGATCCAGGGTTTACATAAAAGAGTTTTTATGAAGGAAAAGGGTTTTCTTGGTCTGCTTAAGGCTCCTAAATGGTTCGATTAATTGTATTACTTCTTTAGATCAAGGAATATGGTCTTTCCTTTCGAAGAATACTTCGAAAACTAAAGATTTTCTAGTGCAGGAGGGTTTCGGAGGTGGAAGAAAGCTTTTTGAAGCTTCTGCTTGTCTTTATAAGCCTTGATTTGGTTATGAAATGTTCTGTTTCATCAAAGACCTTCGAATTCTGGTAAAAAATCTTGAAATAGGGTCAGCAACATAATCTGGTTGCGTAAAAATTGGTCGGCAGTGCTTTTTTAATGAGAAATGTAACAGAAAAGATAAAAGGGTGCGAATGGGCGGTTACATGCATTGTTATCAACAATGAATGCTTTTAATGGGAGGTCAATTTTGAATTGACAGGGCGGTTTAGGCGCGAGGGAGAAAACAACCGAGTGGTTTTCGCAATGAATTAAGGTGGTAAGCTATTTTATTTTGAATGGTGCAATCCAATGAAGATATGCCACATAGCGAGGAGGGAGAGCCCAAAACCATACTTTTTTCAAGTTTTGGGGTGTGCTAACTATCGGGCAATGAAATGCGTGATAAGAAATATTGGTGGTCGGATCTGGCGGATGAAGATCGGTCGGCTAGGATGGTGCAATGGAGTTGCGGGATCAGATGACGTGGGGCCCAGGGTTTAAATGATGCGGGAGTTTAGTATGTATTAAAACTAAGGTTTAATACATATAATCGGGGTTTTTTACATATAACCAATGGGGTATAAAGTACGGGATATTGTATGTAAACGAGGTTCAATATTAGCGTATGGGATGCGGGTAGTTGTAATATTATAACTGGCAGGGAATATACATAGTGGGATCGGGATAATTAACATGTGGGGAAATAGAACATAGGTTAAAATAAAAATATGGGTGGTGAATAATATATAAAGGATTAACATTAGTATGGGGTAAAGGGTAAATACATGAGTTAATACATTAATTTAATGTTAATAAAGTAATTTTTTGCGGGATATGTCAAGTACACTAAGAATAGTGTAAAACATGATATCGGGAGTAGATTTCATCCTTGTGAGTTCCGATATAACATTTCAACATTTATACTTAGGATAAAAACTGTTTTTTGAGTTTTTGGGTATTTTTTAATATAAGAGGAATTAGTTAAAGGGTTTCACATTTCTTAAGTAAAATGTGTTTTTAACTTAGGAAAAGGGGCATTTTGCAAGGGGGAAAAGAGTGAAATAAGGGGAAAGAATGGAAATGGAGGGGATGGAGTATTTTTACAAGGAGATGATTTTTGAAGGAAGTTAGTAAATGAAATGACCAATTTTCTGCTTATCCATGATTGTAAAAACTGCTTGTACCTACCCATCTGCTCCCTTAACATTTTTTCTTCATTTACATGGGTGCATTTGAGCTTGTAAAACCTTATTCATTTTCTTTTAAAAACATCATACTAACTAATTCTATCCTTATTTCTTCCAAGGGCTCACATTAAGTTGTCGAGCTCCTTATTTTTCTCTACCTAACTACTGATCTGCCAAGATTAGACTATTTGGATAGATCTTTATTCTCTATTTAAAGCATGAGAGGTTAAGATTAATCTTTTTAACCTTCATGGATTGTGGAATTTTAACAAGTTGCACACAATTTTTATTTTGCAGTAAAATTAAATAGTAGTGGCATTTGGATTTGTATCACTTTCATGTTTTATTTTTATCTCTTTTTGTTTTTGGTCCATTTCATATTCTTTTTTATATTTTTTCTTTCAATTCCTTTGATTTTTCTTTTAGGACTTTTACCCTCTTTACATTTTTTATTTTTCTGATATGGGAAAACAATTTGCAGAAAGCAAAGTATGTACATATTACAAGACTAATCAAAGTCAATTCAAAATTATGCATCCTATTATTATAGGACCCTCACATACTGCTAATTGCAACTGTCACTTAGCATTGAGCTATCATCTCATTGAATGCAGATGACATCTTAAACCAATGGAATTGGTTCCCTAGTGGAATTTCCATAGAGATAAAGTGGAGCTTCCAGGTGAAGGAATTGCAACCAATTTCATATTTCTAATACTTATTCACTAGCAAGGAACAGTTCTAGTATTGATCGTTCTCCATGGAAATATTTCTTCGTTACTTTGCTCCCCGGAAATGGCACCATTTTTTTTACTCGAAGGCAGTTCTTAGCTGTGAAACTACGCCAAGAAACCAACTCGACCAAACTTTAAGTTCAAGCTGGCCCTCGAACTAGAGGGGGCTCCCTCAAGTGTTACGAGGTTTTTTTAAAGTTTTTCACTGTCACTAAACAATAGCCTATGGAGAACAATGACAAAATCTATTATTTTTTTTAGATGGTTATTGATTAGTATTCAATCAATAATAATGGGAAGAAAAATTGAAAGCAAAATTATGGCAACAAGGAATTCTGCCACTGACAACTATAAATATGGAAGTGTTCTTGCTCCTAGCCTTTCACAACCTACAAGGTTGACACCACAACAATTGGAGGAAAAAGAGAAAAAGGGCTATGTTATAGTTGTGATAAAAAATACACTAAAGGTCATAAGTGCATTGAGAAGAAAATATTTTACATAGAATGTGAAGAGGAGGAAGAAAACGAACAAGAAACATCAAAAGAGGAGGATATACACCAGGAACCAACCCCAGAGAAAGAAGAAATGAATCTGGCCATATATTGTAATTCATTGGCAGGAATTACCACTCCTCAAACTCTTAAGATAGAAGGATATATCAAGAAGAGAAAGGTAATAGTGTTGATTGATACGGGTAGTACCCACAATTTTATTCAGTGTAAGATAGCCAAGGAATTGAATTTCTTCCTATATCCAACACCATAGTGTCAAGTGATGGTTGCAAATGGAGGAACTATAAATTTCTCTGTAAAGTACCATAATATCAAGCTAACCATGCAGGAATATTTTTTGAATAGTCCTTCTCTCCATTCCAATGGGTGGTGTTGATGTTGTACTCGGAGTCCAATGGTTACAATCTTTGGGGACAATAGCTTTTAATTTTCAAGAACTTTTCTTGAATTTTTTTTGGGAAGTAAAGGAAGTTGAATTATGGGGTATCACAAGGAAACTGGGAAAGGTAATCAGCACTAATTTCATGATAAAGGTTTTGAAGAAAGAACAATGAGGCGTAATTACACAATTATTCTCACTAGAGGTTTAAACATCAAAATCATCTATTTCTCCATATCTCCAAAAAGTCTTGGAGATATGATCATGATCATGCTATTCATTTTATTCCAGGAAGTGTTCCTCCAAACATCAGGCCTTACAGATATCCTTGTGCCCAAAAGAGTGATATTAAATGTATGGCTGCAGAAATTCTAGAGGCGGGTATAATTCAACCTAGTCAAAGTTCTTTCTCTACTCCAGTAGTATTGGTGCAAAATAAGGATGGATCATGGCATATGTGTCTGAATTATAGGGATCTCAAAAAACTCACTATTAAATATAAATTTCCTATCCCCGTCATTGATGAATTTTTGGATGAATTACATGGAGCAATTTACTTCACCAATCTAGATCTTCGTTCAATATATAAACAAATTAGAATGAAGACTGAAGAAATTATGAAAACAACATTCAGAACTCATGAGGGTCATTATGAATTTGTGGTCATGCCTTTTGGCCTTATTAATGCACCGTCCACATTTGAAGGTTTGATGAATTCCATTTTCAAACTCTTCCTTGGAAAATTTGTGTTAGTATTTTTTGATGATATACTAATCTACAGCAAGTCTTGGAAGGATCATGTTCAACATGTTGACAGGGTGCTCAAACTATTGGAGGAGAAACAATTATATGAAAAAAAATTCAAATTTTTCTTTGGATTACATGAGCTGGAATATTTGGGTCATATTGTATCTCATGAGGGTGTTAAGGTAGACCCTAAAAAAATTAAATCCCCGCAACCATAAAGCATATTCGAGGATTTCTCAGGTTGATAGGATATTATCGCAAGTTTGTTAATAATTATGGGAGAATATCGGTACCTCTAACACCATTACTGAAGAAAGATCCATTTTATTAGACTCTAGAAGCAACTAAGACCTTTGACCATCTTAAAGAGGCAATGTGCCAAACACCAGTCTAATCTATGCCAGACTTCACAAAAACCTTTATTGTGGAATGTGATGCCTCATGAAATGGAATCGGTTTTAATGCAAGAAGGAATACCCATTAATTTTTAAAGTCTTATAATAAAAGTAAAGCATTCACACAAACTTATTAATGAGAAGGAAATATTAGCAATGCTACATGCACTAAATCAATGGTGACCTTACCTAATGGGAAGACACTTCAAGGTAAAAACAGATCATGATAGTCTTAAATACTTTTTCGAACAAATATTATCTTCAGAAGAGCAGCAAAAATGGGTCACAAATATGTTGGGTTATGAATTTGAAATTATCTACAAAAAAGGGAAGCAAAATGTTGTTGTTGATGCACTCTCAAGAAAGGATGAGGATGTGCAAGCATTGCTTTGTTTCATTTCTATTATCCAACCTGAGTGGATAACCGAAGTAAGGGATGAATGGAAGAATGATGAAGATGTGTGGACACTCATTCAAAAGTTGCAGCAAGATCCCGATACATATGATACATTTAGCTGGAAAAATAATTTAGTACAAAGATCACTTATATCTTTGTAAGAATTCCCAACTCAAATAAAATACTATTTTGGAATTGCACACCTCTCCCTTAGGAGGGTACTCGGGATTTTTAAAAACTTACCACAAGATCAAGAAGGAATTTTTTTGGGATGGCCTTAAATATGATATTCAAAATTTTGTGGCTGAATGTTTGGTTTTCCAACAAAAAAAAGTTGAGACAATTAAGACATCGGGTTTGTTACAACCATTTTCCATTCCAAGTCAACTTTGGGAGGAGGTTTCAATGGATTCTATCATAGATTTACCCAAGTCCGAAGGAAAGAGTGTCACCATGGTGGTAGTTGATAGACTTACTAAGTATGCACAATTTTGTGCATTATCTCATCCAGTTAAAGTCAGTACAGTTGCTACTGAATTTCTAGAATCAATTCAAAATCTACATGGAAACCTAAAGATTATTATACGCGACAGAGATCCCATTTTCACTAGAAATTTTTTGACGAAATTATTTTCTTGTTTGGGTACTCAATTAGCTCATATTTCATCTTATCATCCTCAATATTATGGGAAAAATGAGATAGTGAAAAAATGTTTGGAAGGATATATTTGTTTCTTTGTATCTAATAAATAGGCACAATGGGTCAAGTGGTTACCTCTATCTGAATGGTGGTATAAAACTTCCTTCCATACTGCAGCAAAAATGACCCCATTCATGGAAATTAATGGATATCATCCACCAACCATCACATCATATTTAATATAAAATTATAAGGTTTAAGCAGTTCAAGATCACATCGAGCATCAACAGCAAATTCTCCAACTCTTAAAATATAACCTCATTTTGGCACAGAATCAAATGAAGAAACAGTCAAATCAACATCGCAACAAAAGAAGTTTTTGATGTAGGCAATTTGGTATTTTTATGGCTACAACCATACAAACAAATGTTCCTTAAGCAATCTAGGAATGATAATAAATGATCACCAAAGTATTATTGTCCTTACAAGGTGTTTCAAAATATTGGTACTATGGCATACAAATTGAAGCTTCCTGCATATTCCCGAGTACACCCAATTCTCCATGTTTCGTGCTTAAATAAGGTTATAGGTGACATGCTCCCAGTTCAAACAATATTGCCAAAACTTGACGAGGAAGGAAAAATCATCTTGGAACCTGAATCAATCCTAGAAACAAGAACTCGAAAGGTACAAAATCAATTTAATTTCGTATTATATCATAAAGTGGAAGAACTTACCCGTTGAATATTCCACATGGGAGGATGAGAATTTTATACAGAAGCATCTATAACTACTCAAGTGTTGAGGAAAACACTTTTTTGAAGGAGAAGGGCATGTTAGGTCCCTTTAATACTAGTTTATCCCCTTATTTGTATTGTTAGTGTAGCCCACTTATTGTTATTTTTGTGCCCATGTAGTCCCCATATTATTATTATTGTGCCCCATAGAAGCCCACTATTGTTATTGTTGTGCCCTTATATTATTATTGTTATGTCGGCTCTGATTATATTGTGACCCCTTAGACTCCTATATATAGAAAGGAGGTTTTTTCATTTGAATCATCCAGGAATTGTTCATTTATGTAATGTAAAGTAGGTTTACCCCTCGAAGTTGATATTTTTTAAGTAGCTGATCAATATTTTCTTCTATTTGTGATTTGTTTGCATAACACTCCCACTTTATCGTATCATTACTTGGTGTTCTTAACATTTAGAGATCATGTTTTGACATTTGTTCAAAATGCTCTATATTGTTAGTACATTATTTTATTTTCTCCATGAGCCTTTTTTCCTTTTGAAATACTGAATAAGGTATTCATCCAAAAGCACTTCTCCCACATTCCTTGTTTTTATATTGCTACATATAATTTTGGTCTCCTTTATTCAACTATAAAATTCGATAAATGGATACTTCTCTCGAAGATTTCGAGCTTCAGAACTCGAATTATGACAACTTATCTGGAATTTTCATCTTTGTAATAGTTTTCAATGCCCAAAATTGGATTGGTCTCATAAAATTTTTACACTCTCTCATGATCATATATAGAAATTTAATAAGTTAAACTGGGTGCGAGGAGAAAATTATGTTGGGCATGAGAATTCTACTTCATTGGTCTTTTTGTATGAACCTTTTAGGTTTTCCTCTTCAACTAGAAGGAATTATACCATTAACACCTAAATAATTACTCCCAATTCCACATATCATCCAATGCACTATCATATCCTTTATGTCCATCATTCAAGAAGGGTTCTCTAACAAGGTAATCACAGGTAACTATATAAGGTACTCCATTACATATTTTGTGAGATGGTCACTCGGCATCATTGGAAATCCACATGGATGTTTATTTAATGATTTTATATTCACTTGCATCTTAAACTTTTATATACAATTGTGGTTGTTGTTTAGGATCATGACCCCCTAAAACAATTTCCTTTCAAACCCTTTCTCCAGTTCTTGAAGCAATGGGGGTATATGGTTTGTAGCTTGAAACTAATCTACATTCATGAAACATGCCATTGTTTGTACCTGTAATGAAACCACGACTGTGAAATGTCCACCCAGAAAATTTATTGTCACTCACTGCCTTGTATAGAAAAATTATTCTATCCATTGTAACTCTTTCCCATAAATCCATCATATTGGGGGGAAATTTGGATGATATGTCCATATGATCATCTAGACTTTGCGATAAATAAATCTATCAACTAACTAGTCCAGCACTAATACACTTGGATACTTTGTGAAGACATATGGAATTTAAATTGAAATATGAGTTTTTTATTGGCATGGCCATGAATTCATGGAATTACCTAGGTTCTCCATATACTTATTTGAACTATCAATCTTAGTTGTGCTTTGGATATGGATAAGTGAACTTCATTTGTGTACTGGCTGAATTTGAAAAATGGTACATTGAAAACCACAAGAATTTTTTGGTGGGGGTCCTAGCTATAAGCGGTTTTCAACTTGGGGGGTCTCACAATCTACTATATTGTGCCACGTGGGAAAATGGTTTTGGAAAAAAAAACTATTGTGAACCCCCACCCCCCCCCCCATTAAATGTAGAGAAGCCTAAGGGGTCTGCAATTTTTTACACCCGTTGATTTTTAAGGCCAACACTCATCATACCTTGGATGCTTTACATCTAGCATTTATCCATTGACAACTTACTGTTGGCGTTAAACTTCATTTGTTGGGGTATGTTCTCCTATGTTTTGTGCCGGAAAAATATCCCATATGCAGCAATAAAAAAAGATATGTTGAAGTTCATATAAAAATATTTTAATGCCATAGCTAACACATTGTGAACTATGTCTCTTGTCGGTCCTTTCCTTGGCTTATGGCTTGATGTGTTTAATGTTGGTAAGTAACTATTGATTGGTGCCTTCGAGTTATTTATGACTAGGAGACAAAAAAAAAATTACAACCATTTTAATTTTAAAACAATAATTTTATTAAAATATATACAATGATACATTTTAATAAAATTAAAATTATTTGAAATTAAAGTTAAGTCCAAAATTTAAAATTAAACCATTTTGTCGAAAAACAGATATATGTCTGAGATCCAACTCTGGGAGAGAGACTGGTCGGAAATTAATTGGAAAAATTCAAAAAAATAAAAAAAATAGTACCATTTCCTTTGACAAGAAAAAGCTACAACATCGACTCCAAATGGGGACTACTTCCCCTCGTGGGAAGCAAAGAACCTCTAGACCTATGCCTTGAATCTGTTGGGCATGGATTCCTTCCATAAAAATATTTGAGCTAAAGTTGCAATCTGAAAACTAAAACCATACACTGTATACATGTAATTTTCTTTCATTTGAAATCATTCTGAATAATCATCAAGTAAACGACAAACAAGTTTTTACTACAAGTAGAAATAATCATAGCAATGCCTAATTCATTGGGCTATATAGTCAATAGTTAACACATTTTATTCTTCACATCACCTGCAGCTTATTACACTTTAACCAAACCAATCTACATAGTGAAAACTGAAACAACTTTTGATCTAATGCACAATGAAATTGATTTATTCTGAAAACCACAAACTACAAACTAAATTCTAAAAATCGCTACACACCACAATCTAAAATAATTGATCCAGTCCCACACAGCCTCTGCCTAATTGAGCTGAAAATGTTGCATTTTTAGGTGTAGTCCAGTGTAACCACGCTATAAATGGATTAACTGGGAGATCACCTTGCATGCAGTTGAAGATATGAAAAATATTTACAGTATGAAACTTAAATTCCATAGGAGATAAATACTTACAAGTGAACTTAGAAATTTTCCTTCTCTGTATACATCAAATATTTTTTATCATGGTTGAGAGGAAGAAATATATATTGTTGACTTCAGCCATAATTAGGCATTGATTTATCATCTCAGTGAATGTAGTTGACATCTTGAACTATTGGAATTTCCATAGAGACAAAGTGGAACCGCTAGGTGAAGGAATTGCAACCAATTTCATATTTCTAATCCTTATTCACCAGCAAGGAATAGATCTAGCCTTGATCATTCTCCAAGGAAATATTTCTTCGTTACTTCGCTCCCCGAAAATGTCACCAAATGTTGTATTTGTTTCTCGAAGGCAATTCTTGGTTGTGAAACTATGCCGAGAAACCAACTCTACCAAACTTAGGTTCAAGCTGGCCCTTGAACCGGAGGGGGCTGCCTCAACTGTTACGAGGCTTTTTTTAACACTATTCATTGTCACTAGATAGTAGCCAATAAGCAAAATGGCTAGATCTATTATTTTTTGTAGGTGGTTGCCGATGAGTATCCAATCGCTGCTCAAAAATAAATCCCTCTCTTGTTGAAACTTGATCAAAGTTTCAACTTGATTAAACATTCATACTTAATCTACTAGATATAGTATATGCATGTAGAAGAATTATACAGCAAAACATATATACATTCAAGAGATGACAAAAGGAAACAATTAAATGATGTAGAGGAGTTGTTTTAAACATATTGTTCAATTAGCTAATCTCCATAAATATGATAACTTTGCAGTGGGTTGTCAAGGAGATTGATACTAAAACCTAGCCTTGCCTTAGCTCCTATGTGTCCTTGAACATATGCAGAAACAGATTATTAAATCATGGGGAAATACATATATGATGAATGTGATGCCTCAATAAATGGGATTGGTGCAGTTTTAATGCAAGAAGGAAGACCCATTGCTTTTGAAAGTCTTCTAATCAAAGTAAAGTATTCACACAAACATATTTATGAGAAGGAAAAATTAGCAATACTACATGCACTAAATAAATGGTGACCTTACCTAATGGGACGACACTTCAAAGTAAAAATAGATCATGATAGTCTTAAATACTTTTTGGAAAAAATATTATCTTCAAAAGAGAAGCAAAAATGAGTCACAAAGATGTTGGGTTATGACTTTGAAATGATCTACAAAAAAGGGAAGAAAAATGTTGTTGTAGATGCACTGTCAAGAAAATAAGAGGATGTGCAAGCATGGCTTTGTGACATTTATATTATCCAACCTGAGTGGATAACTGAATCAAGGGATAAATGGAAGAATGATGAAGAGGTGTGGACACTCATTCAAAAGTTGCAGCAAGATCCGGATACATATGATACATTTAGCTGGAAAATTGATTTGTTATGGTACAAATATCGCTTATATATTTGTAAGAATTCCCAACTCAAATAAAATATTTTTTTGGAATTGTGCACCTCTCCCTTAGGACTGAACTCGGGATTCTTAAAAACTTACCACAGGGTCAAGAAGGAAATTTTTTGGGATGGCCTTAAATCTGATATTCAAAAGTTTGTGGCAAAATGTTTTTTTTGCCAACAAAATAAAGTTGAGACAATTAATACCTCGGGTTTGTTACAACCTTTTATCCATTCCAATTCAACGTTGGGAGGAGGTTTCAATCTATTTTATCACAAGTTTACCCAAGTCCAAAGGAAAGAGTGTCATCATGGTGGTAGTTGATAGAATTACCAAGTATGCACACTTTTTTTCATTATCTCATCCATTTAAAGTCAATATAGTTGCTACTACATTTATGGAAACAATTCAAAATCTACATGGAAACCTAAAGATTATTGTGAGCAAGAGAGATCCCATTTTCACTGGAAATTTTTTGATGAAAATATTTTCTTGTTTGGGTACTAAATTAGCTCATATTTTATCTTATCATCCTCAATATGACGGGAAAACTTAGATAGTGAACAAATGTTTGGAAGGATATCTTTGTTTCTTTGAATCAGACACAATGGGTCAATTGGTTACCTCTGGTTGAATGTTCGTATAACACTTCCTTCCATAATGCAGCAAAAATGACCCCATTTACGGAAATTAATGGATATCATCCACCATCCATCACATCATATTTAAGAGAAAAATCTAAGGTTCAAGCAATGGAATATCACATCGAACATCAACAAAAAATTCTCCAAATCTTAATGGATAACCTCATTTTGGTGCAGAATCAAATGAAACAACAGGAAGACCAACATTGCAACGAAAAAAGTTTTGATGTAGGCGATTGGTTATTTTTACGACTACAACCATACAAACAAATGTCCCTCAAGCAAGCTAAGAATGATAACAAACTATCACCAAATTATTATGGTCCTTACAAGGTGTTGCAAAATATTGGTACTATGGCATAAAAATTGGAGCTTCCTGCATCTTCCTGTGTACACCCAGTTTTCCATGTTTCGTGCTTAAATAAGGTTATAGGTGACAAGCTCCCAGTTCAAACAATATTGCTAAAACTTGAGGAGGAAGGAAAAATCATATTAGAACCTAAAGAAGTCCCAGAAACAAGAACTCGTAAGCTACAAAAAATATTAATTTCAGAGTATATCATCAAGTGGAAGAACTTACCCGCTTAATGTTCCACATGGGAGGATGATAATTTTATACAGAAGCAGCCACAACAACTCAAGCGTTGAGGAAAAACTTTTTTGAAGGAGAGAGGCATGCCAGGTCTCTTTAATACTATTGTATCCCCTTATTGTTATTGTTAGTGTAGCCCACTTATTGTTATTGTTGTGCCCATGTAGTCCCCATATTGTTATTATTGTGCCCCATAGAAGCCCAGTATTGTTATTATTGTGCCCTTACATTATTATTGTTATGTTGGCTCTGATTATATTGTGACCCCTTAGACTCCTATATATAGAAAGGAGGTTTTTTTATTTGAATCATCCAGGAATTGTTCATTTATGTAATGTAAAGTAGGTTTCCCCATCGAAGTGGATAATTTTTAAGTCATTGATCTATATTTTCTTCTATTTGTGAGTTGGTTGCATAACACTCACCACTTCCATCGTATCATTACTTGGTGTTCTTAACATTTACAGATCATGTTTTGAAATTTGTTGAAGATGCTCTATATTTTTAGCAGATCATTGTCTTTTCTCAATGAGACTTTTTTCCTTTTGAATATTGAATAATATATTCATCCAAAATCATAATCCTTAAAATCAGTTCTCCCACATTCCTTGTTTTGATATTGCTACAGATAATGTTGATCTCCTTTATTCAACTGTAAGATTCGATAAATGGATACTTCTCTCGAAAATTTCAAGCTTCGGAACTCAGATTATTAAAATTTATCTGGAATCTGCATCTTTTTAATAGGTTTCAATGCCCAAACTTGGATCGATCTCATAAACAGTTTTACACTATGTCCTGATCATATATAGAAATTTAATGAAAATGAAACTTAGTGTGAGGAGAAAACTATGTTGGGCATGATAATTCTACTTCATTGATAATTTTGTAAGAACTTTTTAGGTTGTCCTCTTCAACGAGAAGGAATTCTACCATTAACACCTAAAGAATGACTCCCAATATGACACATCATCCAGTGCACTATCATATCCTTTGTGTCCATCATTCAAGAAGGGATCTCTGACAAGGTAATCACAGTTAACTATATAAGGTACTACATTACATATTATGTGAGATGGTCACTCAGCATCATTGTAAATCCACATATATTTTTATTTAATTATTTTAGATTCACTTGCATCTTAACCTTTTATATACAATTCTGGTTTTTGTTTAGGATCATGAACCCCTACAACAATTTCCATTCAAACCCTTTCTCCAGATCTTGAAGCAATGAGGGTATATGGTTTGCAACTTGAAACTAATCTCCATTAATAAAACACACCATCATTTGTACATGTAATAAAACCACGACAGTGAAATGGCCACCCATAAAATTTATTGCCACCCGTTGCCTTGTCTAGCAAAATCATTCTATTAG
The DNA here is from genome assembly GCA_034641835.2 of Pinus albicaulis. Classification (NCBI taxonomy): domain Eukaryota; kingdom Viridiplantae; phylum Streptophyta; class Pinopsida; order Pinales; family Pinaceae; genus Pinus; species Pinus albicaulis. Next base: position 774,230,492 of record CM076584.1, on the reverse strand, counting down.
TTGTAACTCTTATCCACAAATCCATCATATTCGGGAACATTTGGATGGTCTTTCCATATGATCATGTGGACTTTGCAGTAAATAAATCTATCAACTGACTAGCCCAACACCAATACAATTGGATTATTTTGAATACATGTGGCATTTAAATTGAAATATGAGTTTATGATTGACATGGCCATGAATCCATGGAATTACCTATGTTCTCCATATAACTATCTGAACTATCAATCTTAGTTGTGCTTTGGATATGGATAAGTGAACTTCATTTTTGTACTGGATGAAGTTGAAAAATGGTACATTGAAAACCACAAGAAATTTTCGATGGTGGTCCCTCGCTATAAGCGGTTTCAAGATGGGGGGTGTCATAATCCACTAGATTATGCCATGTGAGAAAATGGTTTTGGAAAAAACAACTATTGTGAACCCCCACACCCCCCTCATTTAAATTTCGAGAAGCCTAAGGGGTCTATAATTATTTACACCCACTTATTTTTAAGGCCAACACTCATCATACCTTGGATTCTTTACATCTAGCTTTTATCCATTGAAAACTTACTGTTGGCGTTAAACTTCATTTGCTGGGGTACATTCTCCTTTGTTTTGTGCCAGAGAAATATCCCATATGCAGCATTAAAAAACAATATGTTGAAGTTCATATAACAAATATTTTTTTGCCATAGCTGACACATTGTGAATTATGTCTCTTATCGGCCCTTTCCTTGGCTTGTGGATTGATGTGTTGAATGCTAGTAAGTAACTACCAATTGGTGCCTTCGAGTTCTTTGATGACTAGGAGACAAAAAAATTGCAACCATTTTAATTTTAAAACAATAATTTTATTAAAATATATACAATGATACATTTTAATAAAATTAAAATTCAGTCCAAATTTTAAAATTAAACCATTTAGCCCAAAAACTGATATATGTATGAGATCCAACTCTGGGAGAGATACTGGTCGGAAATTAATTTGCAAAATTACAAAATAAAAAAAATAAATAAATAAATAAAAATTAGTACCATTTTCTTTGACAAGAAAAAGCTACAACATCGGTTCCAACTGGGGACTACTTCCCCTTTTGGGATGCAGAGAACCTATAGACCTATACCTTGAATTTGTTGGGCATGGAGTCCTGCCATAAAAATCTTTGAGATAAAGCTGCAATCTGAAAACTGAAACCATACACTGTATACTTGTAATTTAATATCATTTGAAATCATTTCTACTCATCATCAAGTAAACAACAAACAAATTGCTACTACAAGTAGAAATAAGCACAACAATGCGTAATTCATGGGCTATATAGTCAATAGTTAACACATTCTTCTTCCCATCTCTTGCAGCTTATTACACTTTAACCAAACCAATGTACATAGTGAAAACTGAAACAACGTCCGATTTAATGCACACTGAAATTGATTTATTCTGAAAACCACAAACTACACACTGAATTCTGAAAATTACTACACACCACAATCAAAAAATAATTGATCCAATCCCACACAGCCTCTACCTAACTGACCTGAAAATCTTGCACTGTTAGGTGCAGTCCAGTGTAACCACACGAGAAATGGATTAATTGGCAGATCACCTTGCATGCAACTGAAGATATGAAAAATATTTACACTATGAAACTTAAATTCCATAGGAAACAGATACTTACAGGTAAACTTAGAAATTTCCCTTCTCTGTAGACATCAAAGATTTTTTATCACGGCTAAGAGGAAGAAAGATATATTGTTGACTGCAACCATCATTAGGCATTGAGTTATCATCTCATTGAATGCAGTGACATCTTGAACTAGTGGAATTTCCATAGAGACAAAGTGGAACTGCCAGGTGAAGGAATTACAACCAATTTCATATTTATAATCGTTATTCACCAGCAAGGAATAGATATAGTCTTGATCATTCTCAAGGGAAATATTTATTTGTTACTTCTCTCCCTGGCATTAGCACCAAATGTTGTATTTGTTTCTCGAAAGAATTTCTTGGTTTTGTAACTACACAGAGAAACCAACTCTACCAAACTTAGTTTCAAGCTGGCCCTCGAACCAGAGGGGGCTCCCTCAAGAGTTACGAGGAATTTTTTAACATTGTTCATTGTCACTAGATAGTAGCCTATAAAGCACAATGGCCAAATCTCTTATTTTTTATAGGTGGTTGCTCATGAGTATTCAATCGCTGCTCAAAAATAAATCCCTCTCTTATTGAAACTTGATCAAAGTTTCAACTTCATTAAACTTTCGTACTTAATACTTAATCAACTAGATATAGTATATGCATGTAGAATAATTCTATAGCAAGACAAATATACATTCAAGAGATGACAAAAGGAAACAATTAAATGATGCAGAGGAGTTGTTTTAAACAGAATGTTCAATTAGCTAATGTCCATAAAGATGATAACTTTGCAGTGGGTTGTCAAGGAGATTGATACTCAAACCTAGCCTTGCCCTAACTCCTATGTTACCTTGAATATATGCAGAAACATATTATGAAATCATGGGGAAATACATACATGAGGAAAAAAAAATTCATGAAACTAGAGCCAGAATGCTTCAATTAAAAATTATGCAATATAAGTCTTTACAAAAATGGCATGGTTTCGGCCTCAAAATCCAACCAAGTTTACAATGAAAATAAAATAATATATAGAGCACTACATCAACAAACTATGTATAAATTTTAGGAACATAAAAATAATTTCCTGGAAGCAAAAGCAATAACAATTTCTAAAAATAAATTATTTATGTAATAGGTTGTAAGGTGTCCTTTGATTGTTTATTTTTTTCCTTGAAAACTAAAACTTCCCCACTATTCCTTTGAGTTGCCTAAATATTATGGAAATTATTTCTTCATTTTTGTTGGAGAAACAAATTTGACACCTATTAATTAACTTCTTGGAGATGCTCATTTTGTGCCTGAGAATCTGGTATTATTGTTGATTTGGATATCTAATTTAATCGCTTGAAATGTTTGCTTATTAACTACCAAGAAATCTCGAGTTGGTTCATTGGTGCTGATATCCTACCTCTAATACTGTAGATGATCCTTTGGCTCCTTATTTTTCTGTCTTTGGATGAGGTAAACTCAATTAATCAACCATTTTATCATCCATTGACTTATTACCTAAATTGGAGCTAATGATTACTCAAAACTTAAGCCCTTCTACCTTTTTTGTGCTCTTCATGTAAGCAACAATCTAATAACTATGTTTCAACAATTACAATAGAATTCAATATGCACACTCAGTAACTCCTAGTAATTGTTTACCAAGGATTGAATCAAATGCAGGAGTCATGTGTGGACATTAAAACTCCAATGAGGATATAGTTTTGGGTTGTGTGGTTTTTTAAAATTCATCTATTCATGTGATATGTGTGCATATCCTTTAAAAAACCTACGATATCTCCCAAACCATTCACAATTTTGAAAAAAATCTCGTGAATCGGCTAATTGATGTTGTTCTGCAAAAAAATCATATTCCATATTTTTTAAACTCATTTTCAATACCTAGAAACTACACTCAAAACTCATTGTTTGTATATTATTGCTTAAAATTTTAACAATGCCTTTATGAAGAATAAAGAACACCAACGTTATTAATCATTTTTGTCTTCCTCATCAACTCTTGAAAATGAAACAATCATCCCAAATCAATTTTAAGTGGCTCACAATGGTGGTGAATATAATTTATTACTCATATCATTGACAATTTACACTTGAAAGTTCGTCATTCTTTCCTTGAATATCTTGACATGTTTTAATACAAAAGCTTTGATTATACCCTATTTTTGGATCTCTTACTATTCATTGAAATTATTTCCTTGTCTCAATACTGTGAGTAAATACATATAGCCCATACTTTACAAAAGTAGAAAATACATCTTCATTGCCTATTATATTTGACTTGTATGTAAACAGAGACATTCATATTCAAATAGTCTATCTGCAAGTACTTGATTTCAGATATGTCTTTTGAAAATCTCCCCGCTTCCATCTCATCATTACTTGGTATTCTTAACATTTAGAGACCATGTTTTGAAATTTGTTGAATATGCTCTGTATTTTTGGCACATCATTGTATTTTCTCAATGAGCCTTTTTTCCTTTTGAATACTGAATAATATATTCTCCCACATTCCTTGTTTTTGATATTTTCTACAGACAATGTTGGTCTCCTTTATTCAATTGTAAAATGCGATAAATGGATACTTGTCTTGGATATTTGAATCTTCATAACTCATATTATTACAATTTACATCTTTGTAATATTTTTCAATGCCCAAAATTGGATCGATCTCATAAATAGTTTTACACTCTCTCTTGATCATCTATAGAAATTTAATGAGAAATGAAACTTGGTGTGAGGAGAAAACTATGTTGGGCATGAAAATTCTACTTCATTGATATTTATGTATGAACTTTTTAGAACCTCCTCTTCAACTGGAAGTAATTATACCATTGACACCTAAAGAATGACTCCCAATACCACACATTATCCAATGCACTATCATATCCTTTATTCCAATCATTCAATAAGGGTTCTATGACAGGGTAATCACAGTGAAATATATAAGGTAATCCTTTGCATATTATGTGAGATCATCACTCGGCATCATTAGAAATCTGTATAGATGTTTCTTTAATGATTTTAGCTTCACTTGCATCTTAACCTTTTATATACAATTGTGGTTGATGTTTAGGATCATGACCCCCTTCAATAGTTTCCTTTCAAATCATTTCTCTTGTTCTTGAAGAAATGAGAGTATATGGTATGCAACTTGAAACTAATCTCCATTAATGAAACATGCCATCACTTGTACCTTTAATGAAACCACGACAACGAAATGTCCACCCAAAAAATTTACACCTGAATGCTTTGTGAAGACATGTTGCATTTAAAATTAAATATGAGTGTGTGATTTCCATGACCATGAATTCATGGCATTATCTCGATGCTCCATATAACCAGTTGGACTATCAATCTTCTTTGTGCTTTGGATATGGATAAGTGAAATTCATTTGTGTACTAGCTGAAGTTGAAAAATGGTACATTTAAAACCACGAGCAGTTTTCGATGGGGGTCCTTGGCTGTAAGCGGATTCAAGCTCGGGGGTGTCGCAATCTACCATATTGTGCCATGTGATAAAATGTTTTTGGAAAAAACAACTATTACGGACCCCCCCCCCTCCGTTAAATGTCGAGAAGCCTGAGGGGTTCGCAATTGTTCACACCTGTCGATTTTTAAGGCCAACACCCATCATTCCTTGGATGCTTGATATCTAGCATTTATATGTTGACAACTTATAGTTGGAACTAAACTTCATTTGTTGGGTATGTTTATTAAAAACTGGAGAGAGCATCCATTGAACAGGATTCACACACAAATAATTAATTTCTCTATTATAATCAAATGAATAGATCACAATTTTTATAGTGTTGTTGAGATCCAACTAATTCCACTCTTGGAGGGAGAAGTTGAGAGAATCTCTCAACATCCTCCAAAAAACCAAACCAATCCCTAATCTTTAGCATGCATCATAAATGAGGCATTATCTCAAACACCCCCCCTTAATGCCTACATTACAGAAATGAAGAACACACTAATTTAATACAAACATTTGTCTGCCCTGGTCTTCATTAACATTTGTACCCACTTTGAGATCTCATAGACAACGCTCTTTTCTCCACCATTTTCGAGCTACCATTCAACCCATTTAAAATACATTTGTTTCTGACCAGCAATGCTGAATTTGTAAGATCAAAGATTCTTGACACCCTCGAAGAAGAGTCTCGACACTGAACTATCCTATGGAAATATTTCCATCTGTGAAATAACCCTGAAGAATAAATTTCAACAGTTTATAGGAAAATATTCTAGGTACAAAATATGATCAGTGATCAATCCTGCAAAGTGACCTTTACACACAAGGATCTCATTGTATAACCTGTAACCAATGCTCTTGAAGCCTGAAGCACAACAAGATCCACCAGCATATAACAAATTCACACAATCAAATTAGCCAATTGTTCTCTTGGCACCGAATAACGTCGAGAACGACTAATTTAAATAATGCAAAATTGTTCAATAATTGGTTCTGTACTACACAAATCTCACAAAAACAAATTCATGCAATTCTACATATGAACAAGCCACACACTCCAAAAAAAAAAAATGAACTTTAAACACCGTGCCATTCCCCTCCATCAACGATCCGAAAGTCTCAATAAGGATTCAGAGAATACTTCAACACTGCAATGCTTTCGCACTGGAATCTGCCAAGGATTCACAGTGAGAATCACCTTTAGAAGCTTCACCATCTCCATCGTCATCCTCGCGGTTAATCCTGACCGATGCCACCTTTTCCTGTCATCTAGTTGCGAGCTGAAAAAGGAGGGCATAGAAATGATTTTGGTTTTATAAAGTTATATGTGCTACCTTAATTATTTTCTGTAGTGCAGCTCTAAATTTTGAGAAAATTGAAACGAGTGCCAAATTAGTTGGGCTTTCTAGTTTCATTTGATGAACCCGAAGAAGGATAAGGATACTTTCACAACTCTTAAGCCGGTGTAGCTGAAGGCCAGATACATAGTCACTGTTCACAAGTTCTGGGATCAAACCCCATAGGCCACTGGTGATGGCAGAGTTCATGGAAACCGCAATGAAGCGCCCACTGGAATCATTAATATATTGGACCAGGAATGGAGAGGAGGTGGAGGCGAAGGGCGATGACATAAATCCAATTCTGAAGAGACCCTGTAGGTGTAGAGATGGCGATTGTTTCGAATAATTCCTCACTGTGCTTAAATGGATCAAGGCAATGCACAGGTACTGCATCAGGACTAGTAATGACCTCAAATGCCAAGAGCCCGCATTAAAATGTGTCAAAACCATTTCATTCAACACGTCTTGGCACCTATCTTTCGAGTGGGAGGATTTCTCAAACCCTGGGAAAACCGGTGATGTCGATCCTGGGTTGTCCGCCATGAAGGATGGAGATGGGCGGCTCGAGGAGAAAGAAGTAGTCTGTCACGTGAGTAACAATCTGAAACTGGATCAGGGCAGTACGAATCCATGCCTAGTTCTTAATCACACACAAAAAAATAAAATAACTTTCACCCAGAAAATAAATTCACTAAACTATCTACTCTCCAGTAGCAGTGATTTGACAATCATTGCTCTCACATCTTCCTGGGTACTCCCGTGAGGGATTAAGCCCAGCCAAGCTCTGATACCATATTAAAAATTGGAGAGAGCATCCATTGAACAGGATTCACACACAAATAATTAATTTCTCTATTATAATCAAATGAATATATCACAATTTTTATAGTGTTGTTGAGATCCAACTAATTCCTTTGTTTTGTGCCAAAAAACTATCCCATATGCAGCAATAAACAACAATGTGTTAGAGTTCATATATACGAATCTTTCAATACTACCTAACACGTAGTGAACTATGCCTCTTGTCAGCTCTTTCCTTGACCTGAGACTTGTTGCATTGAATGTTGTTAAGTCACTATCGATTGGTGCCTTCGAGTTGTTTGATGACTAAGAGACCAAAAAAAAATGCAACGATTTTATTTTTAAAACAATAATTTTATTAAAATATATACAATGATACATTTTAATAAAATTAAAATTAACTCTAAAATTTAAAATTAAAACAATAATTTTATTAAAATATATATAATGATACATTTTAATAAAATTAAAATTTTTTAAAATTAAAATTTACTATAAAATTTAAAATTAAACCATTTAGCGAAAAAAAATAATGTGGCTCTGAGAGCCCAAAAGAAATTAATGTATGTCTGAGAGCCCACTCTGGAGACATCTCCGGACTAGTCAAAATTTGATTGGCAATAATAATAATAATAAATAATTAAATAATTAAAAAAATAAAATAAAAATAAATAAATATTTGAGAGCCCACTCTGGAGACATATTGGTCATAAATTAATCGGAAATAATACTAATAATAATAACAAAAATAAAATAAATAAATAAATAGTAATATTTCCTTTGACAAGAAAAATCTACAACATTGTACTTAACTCCATTGCAGTTGATAATAGTTTAGCATCTATTATTGTTTGAGCCAAATAAGAGGAAATCAATTTCACCAAACCACATTTTACCATGTTCTGCAAGAGAATAATTATCAAGTGGACCAATTTGCTAACATCACCACAACCTTAAAAGAGGGGGTGGTTAATGTTAATGGTGCCTTTAATAAACATATTTCTTAATTAATATCTATTAATACAAATATACATATGAGGCATTTAAGCCTTCACATGGTTCATAGCACTAGACTTCACACTCATAATTGGTTAGTTACAAGAAGAGATGTAAGTCCCTCATCCACATGCCTAGAGCCATGAATGCACACGAATTTGAAGTGGAATCTATTAATTTTCTTGCTTGAGGTGGGATTATGATTTATTTGAAAGGAATGTGTTGGTGAGAAGTTGGAATATCAACTCTTCTTAGTTTGGAAATAATTCATGTAGGCCTAATTAATATTGTGTTTCATTGTCATTTCTTGTTCTCTATAAGTGTCCAAAGGATCACCCTCCTTTGAGTCGATATAGTAAAGATGGACTCTTTAGCCCAAGGATACCTTTAATTCATGTTTCAAATGAATGAGATGTTACTTTGGTCCTTCCTCTAGTTAATTTATAGTATTTTTTTCTTCACACATATTTTGGAAAGAATCATTTAGTTAATGGTAGTATTTTGGTCTTTAATTGTATTTTTGCATCCATTTTTGGCAACTTTTCAGCACATGGTTTTCACTTTTAGTGGTTATGTGGTGTGTGTTGGTTTATCCCATGGTTTTGTAGTTTAAATTAAGGAACTACAAATTTATTCTTATCCAAGGTAACTGAATTGGAATTTTATAGATGAATATATATATATATATATATAGTAAAGATGAATATTTTGAAAAAAAAAAAAAAAATCTGATTTTCCTAGTTTGGGTTTCCATGGTAATATGTGTGTATGTGTGCGTGTGCGCACACACGCAACATTGCATATTTTTTTATTATTAAGATTATATTTTCATCTACTAATTGTATAGGGTTAAAACCTACATTTGGTATCAGAGTAGTTTTGGCTTCAAGGGGATGATTTTGTGGTTACAGGGATTTACTCAAGCGGTAGACCTATTACAATGGGAGATATGTGGAACCGACTCTAGTGGTGAAATTAAATGGTGATTATTTCAAAGACAGAGGTCGAGAATTCAAAAAGCAAAATTTTGAGATGTGGAAGCTCAAAATAGAAGATTTTTTGGTGGAAAAAGATCACCATATCACTATGGATTTGGGTAATGCACTGATGGGGATGTCGACAGAACACTAGACCAAGTTTGATCAAAAGATGAAGGCCATGATACAGTTGTGTCTCTCAAATTCAGTATTACTGCATGTTTCGAGAGAAGCTAAACAAAGGCATTGTGGAATAAGTTAGGGATTTGTATCAATCTAATTCCTTGATGAACAAATTGTTCCTACAAAAAAAGTTGTATAACCTAAGGATGAAGGATGGAGACTTGGTGGTAGAGCATATAAATGTATTCAACATTTTTTTTATGTCAACCATTATTCGTTGATATTAAGTTTTTAGATGAAGACAAGTGTATCATTTTTTTGTGTTCATTACCAAACTTATGGGATAATTTGGTTCTCGGCATAGGTATTTGTTATGAAAACATATCACAAATGGAAGAAAATATAGATAAATGACTTGGAAATCAACCTCTTTGAGGTGGCAACCTCCTTTACATTACATAAATGAAAAATCCTTGGATTATTTAGATGATAAAAACCCACTTTCTATATATAGGAGTCTAAGGGGTCCCAATATAATCAGAGCCCACATAACAATAATAATGTAAGGGCACAATAATAACAATAGTGGGCTTATATGGGGCACAATGATAACACTATGGGGACCACATGGCACAACAATAATAATAAGGGGTCTACACTAACAATAAAAATAAGGGGATACACTAGTATTATAAACACCTATCATGCCCCTCTCCTTCAAAAAAGTGTTATCCTCAATGCTTGAGTAGTTATGGATTATTTTGTATAAAATTCTCATCCTCCCATGTAGAATATTCAGCGGGTGAGTTCTTCCACTTGATGATATACTCTGAAATTTATCGATTTCATAGTTGTCGAGATCTTATTTCTATGACTGCTTCAGGTTCCAATATGATTTTTCCTTCCTCGTCAAGTTCTGGAAATATTGTTTGAAATGGGATTTTGTCACCTATAACCTTCTTTAAGCATGAAACATGGAAAATCGGGTGCGCTCAGGAAGATGCCGGAAGCTCCAATTTGTATGCCATAGTACCAATATTTTGCAACACCTTGCAAGGACCATAGTACTTTGGCGATAATTTACTATCCTTCTTAACTTTCTTGAGGGAAATTTGTTTGTATTGTTGTAGTCAAAAAAATACCTAGTCGCCTACATCAAAACTTCTTTCGATGTGATGTTGATATGCATATTGTTTCATTCGATTATGCGCCAAAGTTAGGCTATCCTTTAGGAGTTGGAGAGCTTGTTGTTAATGCTCGATGTGATCTTCCACTGCTTGAACCTTATAATTTTCTCTTAAATATGATGTGATGGATGGTGGATGATATCCATAGTGTGCCATAAATGGGGTCATTTTTGCTATAATGTGGAAGGAAGTGTTATATCACCATTCATCTAGAGGTAACCACTTGACCCATTGTGTTTTTATCATATACAAAGCAACGAAGATATACTTCCAAACATTTGTTCACTATCTCAGTTTTCCCACCAGATTGATGGTGATAAGATGAGCTATGAGCTAGTTGAGTACCCAGACAAGAAAATAATTACGTCCAAAAATTTCCAGTGAAAATGGGATCTTTGTCACTTATAATAATATTTGGGTTTCCATGGAGCTTTTGAATTTTTTCCATAAATGCAGTAGAAATTTTATTGGCTTTAAATGGATGAGATTGCACAAAAGTGACATACTTGGTAAGTCTATCAACTACCACCATGATGACCCTCTTTCCTTTAGACTTGGGTAAACCTGTGATAAAATCCATTGAAAATTCCTCCCAACATTGACTTGGAATGGATAAAGGTTGTAGCAGACCCGGGGTATTAATTGTCTCAACTTTATTTTGTTTGCAAACCAAACATTCCGCCACAAAATTTTGAATATAATGTTTAATTCCATCCCAAAAAAAATATTTCTTACACTGTGGTAAGTTTTTAAAAATCCCTAGTGTCCTCCTTAAAAAGTGACCAAGTGAAAAGTGGTTTACGAGAACAAATCCATCGATATTATTAGTGTCAAATATTCAGTGATCAAAAATACTCTTTTCAGGTTTACTTAGTAATGGTACTAAGTCAAAATTTTATATTTTCAAGTCAGTTTTCAAATAATAATAAATACCTCTTAATATGTCTAGGTCTGAAATGCTACTACCTCCACTCTATTCATGGTCATTATCATTTCATAGGTCATGTCATCCATTATCATCTAGAGTCTTAGGTCAGTCACCATGCTTTCACCTAGGTCAGTGTCTAGGTGTCTTTTGTTTCGCCACCATAAATGTCCAAATTCTGTCATAAAGAAGGTGAAAAAAGAGTTATTTTCACCATAAAAGTTATCTTCAAAGGGAGTTAGCATAGGTAGGAAAATAAAGCAAGACAAGTTTGTTGAAAATTCAACAAGAAATGTGTGTCTAATTTGATTTTCCCTTAATTAAATTGGACAATAAATTGTAATCTTATCCCATAATCACTTGTAATAGTTAACTGAGTGTGATAGACTTAGTTAGCTCAAGAAATTCGAGTTGAGCGTGGTTGGTGAGGCATGTAGAGTGATTCTATTTGTTTTAGAGTCCAAGTTGCAGTTAGTGTATTAGTTTAATGCATGAGAAATCAGTTAACTCAATTAAATGAGTTAAAGTCAGTCTAACTAGTTGTAACTGATTGTTGCACTAGTGAGAAGTCAAGTGAATTAAATAATATTTAGATCATATGCAGTGATATGTTGATTGACTGATGATTTACTATTAATAGTTCCATGCATGTCAATTCTGATGAAGACCCAGTTGAGACATAGGTTAAAGGGATGTTATATAAGAGTTGTATTATTAGTAAATTTCTGGCACACAATTAGACAACCATAGGATTTCCCATGATGTATTGCACAGTTTTGGAAGGTTTAATTTCCTAATTAATAAGGATCAATTGTTCTTAGAATTGCACAAGTAGGGCAGGCTGAGCAGAGGCAAGAAATTGGCTAAGTGTTGGTCGATTTTGTCCGAATCAGTGTGAGACAGTTGGTAGAGTGCACCAGACTCTTGTGAGAAGAGTGCATTGTAATTGTTTCATGATTCCTTGGTTTTATAAAATACAGATAGAGGGGTTTTGAGCAGATTTCTTGTTATGTGGAACCGTGTATTATAGATCAAACATTCTTCCCTAGACAGGTGCTTATCTAGAACAACAAGTTAAATAATTTACAACTATCTTTCCTAAATATGAACACACACACAAAATTAAATAAGAAGCTTACTTGGAGTCCAAGCGCTTCCAAAATCTCCTTCTGTCGCTTTTGTTGTAGCTTCAAATTCCAGTCAACTATGCAAAATATTTCTTACAAATATGAACACTAAACAGAAAGAGATGACAATAATACAGATGTCTATTTAAGTTAGTTAGCTAAACCAATAAAGCATAAACCATATACATCAAACAAAAACTCATAATATGGAAAATCAAAGCTTATACAGATGCATATAGGGAAAGATAAGCACTAATATTTATTAATGATAGAAGGGGAGGTTACAACCTAGTGATTGATTTAGTTTCACCATCTCCAGCAACATCCTAGCCTCATCACAATGCAGATATCTCCAGCAATATGTCACTCCAAATCACTACCTCAATTGAAATTCCACCAACATTTCTCTACTCAAATTCTTCCTTCTCAAACACTAAGATTTGTGCTCAATTTATAGAGGAGCTGAAGGTATTTTTACAATGAATGACTTTCCAATAATAGGAAAGACATGTTCCCAATCTTGTAGATGTCAAATGGACACATGAATTCTAAGCTTGACACATGTGAACTCTTCTATAAGGCTCCCAATGTGACCAACACACATGTGAATGTCGGGAAGTGCTTTGCAGATTAGCCTTGCATGGGGCTACCCTCATATGCAACGCACTTAGTCCCTTGAGAAGCAGCGTTGGTGAGCTCTCATATGATATATTATAAACTTCAAATCTTTGAAACCTTTGCAGATGAAAGTTATGAATGATTTTTCTTGTTCTTTGTCTTAGGGAATGTAGCAACTGAAATGATATGGGATGATAGACCATATTCATTGGTCCTGGAGATGATGTCCAGTTAACCATGTCATTGGAATGATGCCCAAATTGAGCTATAACAAATTTCCCGCTAAAGCATGAAGTCGAAATAATAATAACAATATTTTGATTGATATGCTTTACACTGTGATGGGATGGAGATGAAGTGGAGTGGTGACCTGAATCAATCTTACAATACATTACATCATGATATATCCTCTTTGATCATAATTGTTGAGGGTAGGCATTCCCATGTTCAACACATAAACAATCTAATAACATGTACATAATTCAAAAAGTCGAATTCATTGGAATGTTTCCCAATGCATACATGCCTACAGATATAGGCCCATGTTCGGATGACGATCTGTATGTAAGGTCGAAATACAGATGATGTGTACAAAAATCCTGAAATCGCAGCCTAGATGGATGAAACTAGATCTGGGGTCTTCTTATATTTTTCACTCAATCATTCGGGTACAAGTCTAGCCATGCGAATATATGATTTGTATTCGAACATGGTAAGATGTCGTTTGATTACCAACCAATGATGTGAGCTGTTAAAAAATGTGAAAGAACCACCATTGATGTCAATGGCCCTCAAGGTACTGCAGTACATCTCATAAGGCGTGAATAGATGATTTGGTGTCGAACGCCAAACAAAATCTTTCGGTCAAAGGTCCAGAAGTGAGGATCTTGTCGATGTTGTAACAAGCCTCATGGTACTGGAATCGGATGTTTCTAGGTGAACTTCCTGGATAATTATTTGTCGTCGACAGGAAGCCACCTTATTGCGAAACGGGAGTTACTGATTTCAGAGACAAAGGTATGACTTGATATAGCAATGTTTAGGGATGACATTTGTTATCACCAAAATCATACCTCATTGGCTACTGATCAGACAACTTTAGTGTAACTATTTCAAACCAATATTGTGACTGAGGCTTAGCCTCCTCAATCTGAGAGGGCTCTCTCAAGGGTTAATGATATGGAATAAAGATAAAGATGGCTAACTCTATTTAGGAAATAAACTGGTTATGATGAATGTAGGTTGAAAAGATCAGAGCTTAATACCATTGGGCTATGGAGTCAGTGAAAGGGCTCTCAATAACAAGGCTTTCCTTGTGGAAGCTGAGGCTTGTAAATATTTCAATGAAAGAGCAAGACATACGGAGGTTTTCAATAGCTTGAGGTTCAAAGGAAGTCAAAGCGTATGATACACGAATTCTGAGTAATGAGACATCAAGACATTGGAAGAAAAATATTAAGAGAGATAAATCATGGCTTAATACTTGAAGGAAGTCAGAGCATGAAAAATCATGAGTTCTGAGTAATAAGCATTAAGACATTTAAGAAAACCTTTCAAAATATAGGACAAAAACTCATTGAAATATAATAATAATCTCAGGTGAAGAAAAGTTGTGTTGTTACTATATATCATCAGAAACTCCAATAGCTTTAATATCAAATAGTCTTCTGAGATAACATCTCCAACCTGATGAGTGTAGATTGAAAATAATATCAATATGTAGGAATTGGCTTATGGAGTCAAAACTTTTAGTGATTCAGTGAGTTACTTGACATGGAAGTTGAGGCTTTTCAGATTTTCTAGAAGTAGAACACACACAAATAAAAGATGAGTACACACAGTCAATTCACATATAAAGGAAGTCACAGCATATCATAGATGAATTCTAAGTAATATAAGTGAAAACCACTGCAAGTGAGATACATAAGAGGTACAAATAGAATAGGAAAGCACTGAATATTCCTTCAGAATCTCAAGTTGTTCAAGTAACAACTCTCTATGTTAGTTGAAATAATCCATTACAATAAGCTACTATTTTGCCAAAAATCTTCCAACCCTTGACAAATTCGACCCAATGGCCTTTAATAGACATGTTACATCATCATATGATCTGCCTCTAGGCTAGATACATTGAATTTTTTCCTACTGACACCTTGCATAACCATAAAACATCAAATTTATGACAAACAAACACATATCCTACTTGACAGTCCTATTTCAACTAGGACTCAAACTCTTCATTATTATCTTTAACAACCTCATCTACTTAAAGAAATTAAATATTTGACAAGTGTATCATCACATGGTCGAATTTGGATCATGGCATTCAGTTCTTCATGACCACTTAGCTGACCTCCTCAAAAATAGGAAACAATACCCTGTTTTTTAGGTAAAGGATCGTTTTTATTCTTTGAGAATTTTGGCTATCATTTGATCTCTAATTCGTGGTATTTAATATTTAATCATGGCTTGAAATATTCCATGACTCTACATCCTCCATATGTTCAAAAACCCCTTTAAAGGCTGCTCCAAAAGATAAAATACATTGTGCTACGAAAATACAACAGTTTCGTAGTGTTCGCTGCCTTACAAGCCTTTGTCCTCAAAAATTATGACTCTTTCCTCTTGAATCATATTTATCACCCTTCAACACATCTCTCATAACATTTTCAGCCCTTAACTCAGCCCCTAACACCTTTAATACTGATCAAAAGAAGCAAAAACGCAGCTACAACAGTTTCGTAGCGCATTTCTGCTTTTTAAGCCTGGAGGCGCTACAAAACTACTGTAGATGCAGATTTTTTTGCATAAATTTGAAAATTGAAACCTAAAAGTGGAAAAAAATTGTAGCCATATGTCTTCATCATCAATTAACCATAAACCAACTTTTTTTTAGTCTCCTTGAGGTGTCAATCTCTTCTTTCATATTTAAGACATCCTTGCATATTTTTCCTGTTTTTTCCTGAAAAATAGGTCTTGGAACGGAGCCTATATCTCCTATTCCATGATTTATTTTATGAAACTAAAGGAGGGTTTTGTAGGCCATTATTTCTTGAATAAAATACTCTCTTTGTTTTTTGAAACACATCTCCTGCTGTCCCGAAACTGCATTTGAAAAACATGTGTAAAACAGGAAAAACTATGTTTCTGAAAATAGGGCTTCAATGAAATCATTGTATCTCCCAACTGATAACACCTGTGAGAAACTTGAGAGAGGTTTTTGTATCTAGGGCGGTGATGAAGAGAAAACACTTTCATAATTCTAAAACACTTTTTCATTTGGCCCAAAACTAAACTTGAAGTTTACAGCTAAAACAATCATGTACAGGACAATTTCATAACAGCAGTTTCATAGCACATTTTATTTTATCAATATCTGCCACCTCCTAATGAATTTGAAGAAACTGAGAGAGGTTTTTGTATTTAGGTCTGTTATGAAGAAAAAATTCCTTCATATTTCAAAAATTCGTTTTCAATTTCTCATAAACCTCCTTTGACATTGACTTCTCAAAACCAGAAAACAGAGAAATGTTTCATATTCGCTACAAAACTATTAGCGAGTTTCATAGCATTTTCTGCCTATTTTACACTGAATGCACTAAGAAAGTAGGGATTCTTGGCTAATTTGGCACTTTTGCTACAAAAAACTTTGGAAAATGAAAAGAATCGGAGAATGATAACTGATGTGACATGAAGGAGTTTGAATATGGGTGGATTTAGACCTTAGGGTGAACTTAAACAAGAAAATTTTGAAATTTCCCTTGACCAAGTGATGAAAAATGAATTCTATGACCCTACCATTTACACATGAACTTATTGATCCTTGTCAAATGATGCTTCATTTTTTTTGGGTGATAACAATGGCTCCACTTGGGATGGTGTGCCCTTGTGGTACACTAAAGAACCTGTAGTTCCAGTGCCATCCATCTTCTTGGAAATAAAAACTCTAAAATTTATGAAAACTTCACCAAGCTCTTATGGCCTTCTCCTCAAGCTCAAGCTTTATGATCACTGCTGAAAAACCAACTTTGTACCTACTGAAAAAATATGCTCAATCAACTTTGAGCTTATTCACACACTCTTACCTACCCTAATAGCTGCAATCCCCATTTTTAATTCAAGCAACATGAAACTTCCAATGAAGCCAGTCATCTATCTGATCTGAAATTTGAAACTGTTGACTGCACTTGAACCAAAAGTAAACATGATACTGAAATGACCAAGGCAACATAATATGTATCTGATCTTCATAATGAAAATATAACTGGAAATCTAGACTATAGAACTCTTCCATGTATTCATCTCTAGGATCAAAGAAGACATCTGATCCAGGTGGATATCGATGGCCCCCCACCTATTCCATTTGGACCCGCAACATCAATTCTTGCAGCTTTTCACTTCCAACAGCTTACTATTTTTAGCAGGTTTTCGGGTCCTGCACGCCCAGAGCCATTTTGGAGAATTAATGATCTAGGTGGATATTGGTGGCCACCCACCTATTCCATTTCAACCCCCACCATTAGTTCTTTCCATTTTCAAGTTTCAGCATAACTTACTATTTTTAGCATTTTTTCGGGTCCTAAACTTCCAGAGCCATTTTGAGGCCCTAAATGATGCTTTTTGGGAAAATGGGGAGCAACATGGGTCATAGATCAATGTTTCTCATTCAAAAGTTGCAGTCCTCAGATAGATATTTCTAACAAGCCATTGAGCACATCAAACGGAGATCGGATTCCAAAGTTACGTCCCCGGTAAGTTGAAACACCAACTTACCCAAACGGGGCCCACAGTTTTGGCACTTCATCTCCTAGGGTTAGGTTTTTGGACGTTTCGGATTTTACATTGTTTCTCAGAAATAAATAGGCCTTCCAGCCTCATTTTAACATATTTTAGGGGGTTGGTAGCCGACACATATCTTCTCAACGATAAGCACTACCAATGCCCTAGCTCGCTTATTCCCATCATTTCAGTTTTGTAACACAGTTCAGGGGTTGGTAGCCATCACATCTCTTATCAGGGATACGCTGCCAGTACCCTAGCTCATCTATTTCCATTATGTCTTTAATAGGCCTTTGAGCCTCAATGTAACACAATTCAAAGTCCTGCATACACCACATCTCTTCTTAGAGATACGCTACCAGTGCCCTAGCTTGTTTCCATTATGTTTGTAAGCCTATTTCAGTCATTATTTTATTAATAAAATGAAGCATTATTTCCGTTGCATCTATGTATCTATGGCTATATGTGTATTATGTTGTGTTCCTGCATAAATCCGGATCAGTGGTATCAGAGCGAGTCTGCTCTTTCTCTGTTTTTCTTTGTATGTCCCCAACGCGGTCAGGGTATAAGGATTTCGAGCTCGATCTGCCTCGCAAACCCCGATGACCCCCCATGGCGGAAGGAAAGAAAGACGAGGGAGAAGGATATATTATAAAAATATTGCTTGAGGAGGCACTCTAGAAACAGAGGAACGCGATGATGGATAAATTTTCCCAGATCCTTCAATGGCTACCCACCGATGGCACATCTACATCTAGCACGTCCGCCAACAGATCCGCGACATCCTGTACAATTCCACTACCAAGTTCAGCAGAATTCCCCCCCCCCCCCATGGAGTAACTTAACGCAATGGAGACTATTTCTTCCTAAGGAGGGAGGAATAATCCAGGTGGATATCAGTGGCCCCCCACCTATTCCATTTGGACTCGCAACATCAATTCTTGTAGCTTTTCACTTCCAACAGCTTACTATTTTTAGCAGGTTTTCGGGTCCTGCATGCCAGAGCCATTTTGGGGCATTAATGATCCAAGTGGATATTGTGGCCACCCACCTATTCCATTTGAACCCCCACCATCAATTCTTTTAGTTTTCAAGTTTCATCACAACTTACTATTTTTAGCAATTTTTTGGGTCCTGAACTTCCGGAGTCGTTTTGAGGCCCTAAACGACGTTTTTTTGGGAAAACGGGGAGCACCATGGGTCATAGACCAATGTTTCTCACTCAAAAATTTTATTCCTCAGATAGATCTTTCTAACGAGCCATTGAGCACGTCAAATGAAGATCGGATGCCAACGTTACGTCCCCGGGAATTTGAAACACCAACTTACCCAAACGAGGCCCACAGTTTTGGTGCTTCATCTTCTAGGGTTAGGTTTTTGGACGTTTTGGATTTTACATTGTTTCTCAACAATAAATAGGCCTTTGAGCCTCATTGTAACACAGTTCAGGGGGTTGGTATCCGACACATCTCTTCTTAGCGATAAGTGCTACCAGTGCCCTAGCTCGCTTGTTCCCATCATTTCAGTTTTGTAACACAATTCAGGGGCTGGTAGCCATCACATCTCTTCTCAAGCATACGCTGCCAGAACCCTAGCTCATCTATTTCAATTATGTCTGTAATAGGCCTTTGAGCCTAAATGTAACACAGTTCAGAGGCCTGCATACACCACATCTCTTCTCAGAGATATGCTACCAGCGCCCTAGCTTGTTTCCATTATGTTTGTAAGCCTATTTCAATCATTCTTTTATTAATAAAATGAAGCATTATTTCCGTTGCATCTATGTATCTATGTCTATATGTGTATTCTATTGCGTTCCTGCATAAATACGGATCAACATGATATGTTTGATGCTTCTCATGACAATCTGTAGCTTTGGACAACTCATACATGCTTTGCTCAGCCACACAAGATTTTAGTTGTGTGATATCAAACTGATTTTCAAATTTATTTTCAAAAACAGGGTATTCTTCTTCAATCTCAAAGGAGAAAGGTAATAACACACTCCCTTTGTGTTCTGGTATTAAAATCATTTGAAAAGATTGATCTTGATCGTGAAGACTATAAGATTGAATTTTATCTTCTAAAACTTGAACGTCCTTTTCAATGTTCTCAGCAACTTCATCCACAAATTGAATCTTAACTTCTGACTTGCACTCAAATGATTTCAGATTAGAAGACAAGGATAAAGAAAAATTTTGACCCACTTCTTCATTAGTGTGATCATTATTTGATGTAGACTGATGCAAGAAATAACATGAAGAATCAACTTTTTCCTTAACCTGAGGGTTATAGTAATTATCTTCCAGTATTTCCTCTTGTTGTTTGCAATGATTCTCATACTCTTGATGATCAAAATATTGACAAGTCTGCTGCAACTTTTCATCAAATTCAGAGGATGTAACATGATTATCATAAATAAATTCCTACTGGGTTTCATTTTCTTCCAAGAGAGAGGATATCCTTTCTTCTTGGCGATGAAATGGATTGTCATGAAGAGCCTCTAAAATTTCCTCATCCGTGAACTCATCATCTTCATAACAATTCTCCGAATATTCAATAAAACTCACACAATGTTTACAGCAGTATTTGACCAACAATAATGAGGGATGACACTCTTCATACATCTCATAAAATGCAACATGGAAATCAGCAAGAGAATATAATGAACCATTTGGCAAGCTTTCATACCAATACCATGCTTTTCCTTCTAAAGTGGCCATAAACATCTTCATGCGACAATCCTCAGGGAACTGAACCTTAAGACTGTGTACATGCATATGGAATCTAAACAAATGAAGAGAATCATTGTCTTTATTTTCATCTCTAAATATTGGAAGATCAGTTAACCATTCAATCTTTGGCATAGGATTTGGAAAACCAGGGATATGAGACCGATTCATAGGGGCATACCTGGCATTTATTCTTGCAATGGAATTCATCTTGAAATTTCATCAAGCTACTGATCTTCAAGTAGTGGAGTCACCTTCCAATTGATTATTTGATGTGTGGAGTCGCCAGAGCCGAAATACAGCCAATATGTGCCTAAGTGTATGTTTCTCTCAGACCTTAGAGCTGAAACTTTGCCATTCTTCCCAAGGAAAATATACACCTTCGGTCTCTCGGCAGATGCACCAAAATTTTATCACCAAAATCGTACCTGATTGGCTGTTGATCAAACAACTTCAGTGTAACTATTTCAAACCAATCTTGTGACGGAGGATTAGCCTCCTCAATCTGAGAGGGCTCTCTCAAGGGTTAATGATATGGAATAAAGATATATATGGCTAACTCTATTTAGGAAATAAACTGGTTATGATGAATGTAGGTTGAAAAGATCAGAGCTTAATACCATTGGGCTATGGAGTCAGTGAAAGGGATCTCAATAACAAGGCTTTCCTTGTGGAAGCTGAGGCTTGTAAATATTTCAATGAAAGAGCAAGACATACAGGAGGTTTTCAATAGCTTGAGGTTCAAAGGAAGTTAGAGCGTATGATACACGAATTCTGAGTAATGAGACATCAAGACATTGGAAGAAAACTATTAAGAGAGATAAATCATGGATTAATACTTAAAGGAAGTCAGAGCATGAACAATCATGAGTTCTGAGTAACAATAATTAAGACATTGAAGAAAACCTTTCAAAATATAGGTCAAAAACTCATTGAAATATAATAAGAATCTCAGGTGAAGAAAAGTTGTGTTGTTACTGTATATAGCAGAAACTCCAATAGCTTTACAATCAAATAGTCTTCTAAGATAACATCTCCAACCTGATGAGTGTAGATTGAAAATAATATTAGTATTTAGGAATTGGCTTATGGAGTCAAAAATTTCAGTGATTCAGCGAGTTACTTGACATGGAATTTGAGGTTGTTCAAAGTTTCTAGAAGTAGGACACACACAAATAAAAGATGAGTATACACAGCCAATTCACATATAAAGGAAGTCAGAGCATCTCATAGATTAATTCTGAGTAATATAAGTGAAAACAACTGCAATTGAGATACATAATAGGTACAAATAGAATAGCAAAGCGCTAAAAACTCCTTCAGAATCTCAAGTTGTTCAAGTAACAACTCTCTATATTAGCTGAAACTGTCCATTACAATACGCTGCCATTTTGCCAAAAAACTTCCAACCCTTCACAAATTCGACCCAATGGCCTTTAATATACATGTTACAACATCATATGATCTGCCTCTAGGCTAGATACATCAAATTTTTTCCTACTAACACCTTGTATAACCATAAAACATCAAATTTATGACAAATAGACACTTATCCTACTTGACAATCCTATTTCAACTAGGACTCAAACTCTTCATTATTATCTTTAACAACCTTATCTACATAAATAAATTACATATTTTACAAGTGTATCATCACATGGTTGAATTTGGATCATGGCATTCAATTCTTCATGACCACTTAGCTGACCTCCTCAAAAATAGGAAACAATAACCTGTTTTTTAGGCAAAGGATCTTTTTTCTTCTTTGAGCATTTTGGCTATCATTTGATCTCTAATTCGTGGTCTTGAATATTTAATCATGGCTTTACATAGTCCATGACTCTTCTATATCCTCCAGATGTTCAAAAACCCCTTTAAAGGCTGCTCTAAAAGATAAAATACATTGTGATACGAAAATACAGCAGTTTCGTAGTGCTTGTTGCCTTACAAGCCTTTGTCCTCAAAACTTTTGAATCTTTCCTCTTGCATCATCTTTATCACCCTTCAACACATCTCTCATAACATTTTCAGCCCTTAAATCAGCCCCTAACACCTTTAATACTGATCAAAAGAAGAAAAAACGCAGCTACAGCAATTTCGTAGCGCATTTCTGCTTTTTAAGCCTGGAGGCGCTACAAAACTGTTGTAGATGCAGATTTTTTTGCATAAATTTGAAAATTGAAACCTAAAAGTGGAAAAAACTTGTATACATATGTCTTCATCATCAATTAGCCGTAAACCAACTTGTTTTTAGGCTCCTTGAGGTGTCAATCTCTTCTTTCATATTTAAGACATCCTTGCAGATTTTTCTTGTTTTTTCCTGAAAAATAGGTCTTGGAACAGAGCCTATATCTCCTACTACATTATGTAGTTTGAAAAATTGAAGGATTTTTTTGTAGGCCATTATGTCTTGAATAAAAACCTCTCTTTGTTTTTTGAAACACATCTCCTGCTGTCCAGAAACTGCATTTGAAAAACATGTGTAAAACAGGAAAAACTTTGTTTCTGAAAATAGGGCTTCAATTAAATCATTGTATCTCCCAACTGATAACACCTGTGAGAAAATGGAGAGAGGTTTTTGTATCTGGGTCATAGAATTAATTTTTCATTACTTGGTCACAGAGAAGCTCAGCCAAAACTAAATACTTCTTTGACTTGGATTTGATGAATTCTAAATCAAATTCTTGCAAAATGACAATCCATTTTGAATATTTTCCCCCCAGCAATTGACGTGATAAGATATAAGTCATGGGGTTGAAATTTGAAACGATAGTGGTCTTTCGGAGCAGGATATAATGGAGAAATCTTTGGACAGCTTGAATAGTTTCCAAGGCAAGCTTTTCTACGTATGAATACTTAACTTCCATATCATTGAGATTATGACTCAAATAATAGATCGGATGTTGAATTCCATCTTCTACTTGGACCAAAACCATAGCAGTGGTCGTTTCAGTAGCAGAGATATATAGGAAATAATAATTTTGATAATTAGGGGGATACATTATTGATGCTTGGACTATAGTATCCTTGACAGCATCAAAAGATGCTTGCGCAACTTGGACCCAATGGAAGGGAACCCCCTTTTTCAAGAGTCGAATAAATCCTTTAGCCATTTCGATGTAGTTTGGAATGAACCTTCTTAGGAAGTTAACCTTTCCTTGAATTTTTTGTATCTGAAGTAAATTCGATGGCACAGGAAAATCAAGAATAGCCTGAACCTTCATTGGGTCGATTCGAATTCCTTCTTTTGAGACTATGAATCCAAGAAAACGACCAGAACCAACACAAAACACACATTTATGTGGATTGAGGTGTATTTTGTAGTGTCCGCAGCGTAATAATATGGCTCTCAAATACATCAGGTGATCAGTCCGATTTGGTGAATGCGCTGGTAAATCATCTAGATGTGGTTGAACAATGTGCTTGATGTCATTGAAAGCATAATCCATTGCTCTCTGAAAATTTTCCCCAGCGTTCTTTAGACCAAACGGAAGTTTCCTATAAGCGAATGTGCCCCAGGGACATATGAATGTTGTCTTATGTTGATCCTCTAGGCAGATATTGATTTCATTGTAGCCGGAAAATCCATCCATGAATGAAAAAAAATTTCATCTAGCATAATCGTCAATAATCTAGTCGATAAAGGGAGTAGAATAGTTGTCTTTTGGACAAGCAAGATTAAAATCATAGTAATCGATGCACACTCTAATGGTTCCTTGTTTTTTCATGACAGGAATGATATTGGAAACCCACTCGGTCAGCGAAACAGGATAAATGAAACCAGCACGCAAAATTTTTTCAACTTCTGCTTTAATGGCAGCGGATTTCTTTGGATGAACAGGATGAAGTCATTGACACACCGGTTTGACATCAGGATACGTATTAATAGTGTGTTCAACAATACTAGTATCTATGCGTGGAATTTCCTCTTAAGACCAAGAAAATACATCACGAAATAGAGAGCGATATGATTCAAGTTCTGATGGAGAACAAGATACACTGACATGAATATTTTCTACAATGCCAGTTTTGGTCGAAATATCAATAGAAATGGTTTCTTCAATATTTGAGAGATTTCGCTCGGAATCGATTGCATTAATAGGTAAAGAATTCGAAAAGAAATTTTTGATTGATGGGTGATATAGTTCACTAAGATGGTTTTCTTCATAATCAGGAAGATGGGAACGATGATGATAATATTCCCATGGTTCTCCTTCTGACATCATGGCTTCCAAAATATTCTCATCAGTCAAGAACATTGAGGAAAATGGATTAGATGGCATACCAAAATCTAAGGAACGATCAACCCAAACAACCGTCAACGCTGATTTCGGATTCGCTGCCCAAGCTAGATTGATTGATTGCTATGCTAAATCAATAGGGTTGGGCGGAAGAAACTCATCCAACGTAAAAATTTAAGAATCACCCATACTCTCCCTTAAGCCATATAAAGTGGAAGAGATCATGTAGCAGGTCTCTATACTTGCAATTTTTGTCGATGTCACGGGCGGCGGTAATGCAAAGTTTCCCATGAGAGTGGAATCCTTTAAGAGTCCTACACCAATGTTCTGAAGTTCTAGTTGGGGTATGTGAACGAACGGAACGCTTCTAGTTGCCTGCGAAGTGAAGACAAAGAAGGATAGTTTATTAATGACTATGACAGTACCTTTATGTGGAAAGGCAATCATTCTAAAATATGTAGAAACAATGGCATTCATAGCATATACCCATGGCCTTCCAAGTAGAATATTGTAGTCAAGTGGCCCGTCAACAACTTCGACATCAAAATTCATTGTTTTTCCCCCTAGTTCAACATGCAGGTTATTAATAATACCACAAGGCTTACATATGCGTCCATCAAAAGCCTTCAACGTCATTGATGATTGTGATAAGTGTGGTGAGCCAAGTGACTTCCAAAAATTTAGAGACATAATGCACGTAGATGCTCCCTCATCAATAATAGTACAGTGAACAAGGTGATTGAGAACATTTACTTTTATGGAGAATGCCAATTCTGCTGGTAATTGCGACACATAGCCCATATGATTAAAGACGATGAGATTAGAATCAGTTGGATCAATTCCACTAATAGCCGACAATAAAGCCTGTTTTTAGGAGGAACAATTTTGTAATACCTCAAGAGCGGACATAGATGAAGGGGATTGAGCCAAATCTTCAACTACATTATAATTTTGAGCAGCTCTTGCTCGAGGATTATATATCGATTTTTGAATTACTCCCTTTGGTGGCTTGATTGTCAATTCAGGAATAGTAGTAGGTGGTATTGATTCCGTAGACGGATTCATAGTCGAGGTAGTAGGTTGATCAGTGGCCTGACTACCATAATATTTATTGCGCGTTGACACCAAAATATCTTTTGAAGGTTTTGTGACAGATAACATTAATACTTGGGAACTAGGAGCTGGATCCGTAGCCACCAAATTTGTGTCTAAATTTGGAAAGGGGTCTATCAACACAGCTGACGCATGGGAAGTCTTGATGATTTTTGAGACTTAATTGTGGTGAGGACAATCCCTAACAAAGTGTTCCTCATTACAGATTAGGCATGGATAACGAGGTTTCCTAGGTCTAGACGATTGATCAGATGATTTTTCCTGTGGGTTAGAAGTTTTATTTTTCTTAGATTTCCCCTTTTTCTTACTTCCGGGTTGCTTGTCACTTTTGCCTTTTTCAAATGACACGGCATTAATTTCGGAAGAAGGAGCAAGATCAGAAGCAGTAGTATGATGTGTGTTTTTAGTACCAATCAAACCGTCTCTGGCATGAGAATCCTTTAATTGAGGAGGAACATTAAAATTAGATCTCGGCGCGTTAGGAATTTTTTCATAGAGTGTGCCAGACTGAGTATAAATCAAGTATAATTATTGAGCACGAGCGATAACTTGCTCTTCAGTGACGATGCCACCCTTAGTCACATCCTCATTTATAGATGGTAATAGGGACTTAATGAACCATTCAGCAAGGATCTGATCTGGAACAAATGTCTTAACCATTCAACGATGACGATGCCACTCATGAATATGATATGATATGTGAGTAGCATTAGTCTATTTGAAATTAGCCAAGATTTTTGTTCCAGTTTCATATCCGATGGGTAACTAGAAATTATTCAAAAAGACAGTATCTAGGGTAGTGAAATTATAAAATAAGCTCTAGGTAACTCAATGTACCATTTTGCAGCCAAACCTGTGAGCATACGCTGGAAAAGACATAGTCAAAAGGAATCATCATTCAGGGAATTTGAGGAACACCATAAATGATAAGTCATGACATGAGTCAAAGGATCTTCTCGAGGGTCATTGAACTTAGGAATATCCAAGGGTAATTTGTGAAGTATCATTGGCCACCAAGTAGCATAGTTGATTGGATCATTGGTCAGCCGATTTAAATCTGGTAACTCTAAAGTTGCAACAAAAGGCAACTTTTTATTAAGGTCAGGTTGAGAATAGCCAGGGTATGATGGAATTGCTTGAGCAATAGGCCTTTGAGCACTAGCATAAGGGATCTCTTGTTGATAACCCAGATAGGGGTTGTTTTGAAAAGCAAACGCTTGAGGAGTCTGTTGACCAAAACCTGGATATGATACTTGTTGAAATGAAGTTTGTATCATTTGCACCTGAGGCTGCCAAGGGGTCTGTCCACCAATGTTATAACCCAAATTAGGATAACTTGGATTTGATTGAGGATATGTATAACCTGGTTGTGGCTGTGACATCCCATAAAATGGTAAAGCAGCTTGTGAATAAATGATTCTGGGTACAGGTTGTTTTAAATTAACAGAAGGATTTGGAGTCTGTGGAACCAACATTTGAGGGTATTGAGTTGAAGGACCCACTTGATAAGGTTGTTGTACAACATTTTGATTTTGTAACAGGGGTAAAGATGTATTAACAAGTGGAAGTGATGTGGGTGTAACAGGTTGGACTGATTGATACGAGTGTACAACCATTTGTGGTTGGATAGGCAGAGTGTGTTGCCATTGACAAACATTCATTTCGACATTAGGTTGACCAAAAATTGAAGGAGTACTGTCATATAGGGTGACAAAAGGTTGCCCCCCAACATGAGGAGAATAATAAGATGGAAAATATTGCTCTCCAAATGTTGGGAGTCCAGTTGATATGGTACTTAAAGGAATAGACCCTCAAGGATCGTCTTGATATTTCCCTGATGATGTGTATAGAGAATCAAGCCATTCAATACTCACTATAGGATTACCAGTTAAAATATCGAACGATGACATGGTAAATTCCATGGTTTTGAAGATACACCAGAGAAAATTCCAAATAATGATTTATAACCTGATGGGACCATAGAGCCACCATGAAAATATGACTCTGGTGAAGTTGTAAACATCGAAGGGGTAGCGAGGGTAGGTACTGATGTAATTGAAATAGATGGCCCAGCCGAAGATGTTGGTTCAAGCATGGTTGCTTGACCAAAGGTATACCCTTTTGAATCGACGGGAGTTTGAATGGGAACAAGATCAACAAAAGCAGATGGTGATGATTGAGGAAAAGACTCATACAGGTAAAGGTCCTCCCCAAATTGGTTGGATTTAAAGGTGTCTCGTCTTGTGGGATTTCTTCAATCGCAATTAAACCAGGTGGAAGTATTTCACCATCAGGCCCAAATTATAATTCAGGTTGTGTGATATGAAAGACTCAATGGCTACAAAAATTTGTGGGATGACCAAGGTAGGAATAACTTCCATTTGTTTGACTTCTGGATTCAGATGTTTTGGCAAATAAGAGATAGGATCTAGATTAATTTGTGGTTGAACAACATCGGGTCCAGGAGGTATGGTCTCACTGATTGGATGGATCGTGACCATGGGTAGCTGTGAGGACTCCGTTTCGACAACAGTAGACGAACCAGAATGTGTAGAAACAACTTGAGCTAACTCTAGTTTATGGGAAGATGATGTTTCACCAGAGGTACAAATTGTACTTGATTCGGAAGATCGTGATCGCCTTCGCCTACCAGAAGTAACTTCTAGTGGTAAAGGTGGTTTTAATGCTAATCTACATGAACGACAGGGGAAAGGATTTTTTTCTTCCACGATTACTTATTTATTTTAACCAAAAGAAAATAAACAAAATAAAAGGGTAATGCTAGGAAAAAATTTTACCAAGAAACTGTGAACTGCATAATACCTCTTGGCAAACCAAGAAGTATGGGCAGGTAATCTCCTCGAATGTTGTGTTTGGTGTATCACAATTTACAAGGCGGACGACTCGGTTCACTATGGATGGATAGCACCTAAAATTTGTCCTCCCAAATATACCCGGACGTACGTGGAGGCCCAAGTCCGTATTAGCATTGTTTGACGTGAAACCGCACACAGAGAGCACCTCTTTATACTTATCGTACTGTAACACTGCCCTATATACCCAAGAGTATGTGGATGAGCTACGATATACTTACGTACGTGGAGTGAGGTATCACACTTGGAATGTATCACAGACAAGTTAACGACAGTTGCTATGTTTTACGACGTCGAAACACGTCTTTAGCCTAGACCTTCTAAATGTTATCGTTATGGGTCCAATGCTTTGTTAGGTAAATTGAGATAAATTTTAAGTTGATCTTGTTTATAAATTTTCATTTCAAAGGTTCACTGCGATGATGTATTGGAAATTTCTAAAATGCAAACTAAGAATGATAAGCAATCTTTCACTTTTAGTTTTTTAATGAAGATCCTAGCTACTAGAAGGAAAGAGAAATCAATTTGAGAGCAAACAAATCAAAGAGCACAAACTAAATGCAGATTTCCTAATTGTTCCTTTTGCAAAACACACAAAACACTACATGCAAATGTAGGTTTTTCTTTTCAGTTCCTTTAATGTTATGAATGCAGAAAAGAAACTGAGTGCATCAAATCAAATAAAACAAATGCCTTTTACTTTTGAGAATGAGGAATATAAACAAAAATTTCTCTTTTGAAGGAAAAATGAGGAATTGAATAACAATTTCTCCTATCAGGAAACGAAGAATTTACGACAATTCCCTTTTTCAAAATAAAATGAATCTAATGCAGCAATGAAAATACTTTGAAATTATTTTGTCAATGATAAAGAAAAATGCTTTAAACAAACATTGAACAAACTATTCTTTCAAAGGAGGAAGAGGTAGATAAGTTCACTGGTCAATATGAGGCTTAGGATTTTAAAAACACGGCAGAAAACAAACTGAAACAAATTGCAATGGCAAACTCAAGGGAATTTGGATGGTTTCAGGAGGCAACACAGTCTCTAAATAGAGACAGTGTTTTGCAACGCAGGCCTGAAAGGGAGACAGTGCTATGCAAAGCACTGTTTCATGTCCAACAATGCGTTGGGCGCAATGTATAAGGAAAAACACAGTTGTTTAACACACTTCTCTTGCACATTTGGATTTGTAAAAGCCTAATCTTTGTGAGTAAATACTACTGGGTGAATAAACATAGAAATTCAAAGGCTAAAACACCTAGGATAAAGGGTAAACTCCCCAGTGGAGTCGCTAATTTGTTATTTGGAATCATGTATTGCGGATAAAACATTCTTCCCTAGACAGGTGCTTATCTAGAACAACAGGTTAAAGACTTTACGACTATCTTTCCTAACTATGAACAGACACACAAAATGAAATAAGAAGCTTATTTGGAGTCCAAGCACTTCCAAAATCTCCTTCTATCGCTTTTGTTGTAGCTTCAAATTCCAGTCGGTTGTGCAAAATATTTCCTGCAAGAATGAACACTAAACAGCAAAAGATAGCAATAATACATATGTCTATTCAATTTAGTTAGCTAAACCAATAAAGCATAAACCAAATACATCAAATAAAAACTCATAATATGGAAAATCAAAGCTTATACATATGTATATAGGGAAAGATAAGCAGTAATCTTTATTAATGATAGAAGGGGAGGTTACAACCCAGTGATTGATTTAGTATCACCATCTCCAGCAACATCCTAGCCTCATCACAATGAAAATATCTCTAGCAAACTGTCACTCCAAATCATTACCTCAATTGAAATTCCACCAGCATTTCTCTACTCAAATTCTTCCTTCTCAAACACTAAGATCTGTGCTCAATTTATAGAGGAGATGAAGGTAGTTTTATAATCAATGACTTTCCAATAATATGCAAGACATGTTCTGAATCTTGTAGATGTCAAATGGACACATGGATTCGAAGCTTGACACATGTGAACTCTTCTAGAAGTCACTGGCCAAGTGGAGATTCCGAAACAAAGATAATTTCGCTCCCAATGTGACCAACGCACTTGTGAATGTTGGGAAGTGCTTTGCAGAGTAGCCTTGCATGGGGCTACCTGCATATGCAACGCACTTAGTCCCTTGAGAGGCAGCGTTGGTGAGCTCTCATATGATATATTATAAACTTCAAATCTTGGAAACCTTTGCATATGAAAGTCATGAATGATTTGTCTTGTTCTTTGTCTTAGGGCATGTAGAAACTGAAATGATAGGGAATGATAGACCCTATTCATTGGTCCTAGATATGATGTCCAGTTAACCAGGTCATTGGGAATCATACCCAAATTTACTTATAACATTGCTTTCCCCAGTAAAAATATCTGTGTTGTGTGATTTATTTGATTGTTTCTCTTACTTGGTGTGATTGTGAGATCATGTTTATTTTCCGCAAATATTGTAAAATAATTCAGTATCCACCTTTAGTATATTACTTGATCAGATTGAATCCATTGGTGTAATTTCTACATGGTATCAGAGTGCCAGAAATCACTATAGTGGAGAATAAATTGAGTTTGTGTTGAACAACATTCGAATTTGCAAAGATATTCTTTTGTGCGACAGGTGGATCAAGATGGATTTCAATGAGTTAAGATTGGAATATGCACTCGAGGTCAGTTCTAATTATATTGCATGGAAAGGCAGAATGGAGGCAATTCTTGAGGAAAACGGGTAGAAAGAATTTATCGACATTGATATTCCAAGGACCGCAACAGTCGATATCGCTCTTCTTGATGCTTGGAAAAAGAAGGTTGCAAAGGTGAGGAGGATCTTATTAGAGGGAGTTCGATATCACATTGTCTCGAGTATCCATGGCAAGGTGACTCCATATGAAATTTGGAAGGCCTTGACATATCTGTTTCAAAACAGTAGTGAGCACAAAAAATTGGCACTAAAGGATAAGCTGAGGAAAATAAAAATGGAGAAAGGCGACACTATTCTGTAATACTTGACCAAGTTCATCCAATGTCGAGATGATATTGGAAGTATCGGGATTACTATAGAGGATGATAACTTGGTGATCCTGGCACTTCTAGGCCTTCCCAAGAGATGGCATAGTTATAAGGACTCTTTTAATGGGAGGGAGAAGCTACCAAATTGAGAGTGACTTTGGTCGAATTTGGTACAAGAATAATTCAGGCAGAATACCAGGGATGGATCCTCATCTAAGACAGATGATGAGGAAAAATGTGCCTTGGCTGATAAGGCAAAGAAGGGGAACGGAAATAAATCCTCTTCCAAATCTAAGACCAGCAAAGAAGGCAAGAAGCATGACATGTCCAAAGTGAAATTTTTTCACTGTCACAAGGATGGACATTATGCCACTAATTGTCCACAGAAGAAGAAGAAGAACAAGAAGGCTTCAGGATCTGCAGTGGGTGATGCTTTGGCTTCACAGTTCGAGTTTGACTTCTCACTCATCGTATGCATGGTGTCTAGTGTTATGGGATCAATGTGGTACTTGGATAGTGGTGCATCTTTCCACATGATGGGAGACAAAGAACTCTTTAGTAGCTTGGAGGAGAAGGACCTTCAAATGCACATTGATATGGGTGATGACAGGAGGTATAGCGCTACTAGGATTGGTACAGATACTTTCCAAAGACATTCAGGTAAACCATTCTTATTAAAATATGTCATTCACATACCAAGCTTGAAAAAGAATTTAGTTTCAGATGCTATGTTGGAGGATAGAGGATATGATGTGGTTTTCAGTAAAGGGAAAGCATTCCTTCGTCACAAATCCATAGGACATGTTAAGAAGATTGAGGTTCGTGTGCAGATGGTTGCACAGCATTGATGAGTAAAGAAGACAAAGTGGTGATCCGGGATGAGGGTGAGTTATGGCACAGCATATTAGGCCATCTACACCACAGTTCTTTGAAGTTCATGCAAAATATTTATACAAGGCTTCCAAAGGGTACTCTTACACAGATAGACACATGCAAGCGATGTACTATGGGGAAGTATACAAAGGCCACTTTCACGAGAATGAGAACTAAGAAGCGGAAATCCTTGAGAGAGTTCACTTAGATGTGTGTGTACCATTATCTACAACTTCTACATAAAATCACATGTATTATGTGATTTTTGTTGATGATTTTTCTAGAAATTGTTGGATCTACTTCATGCAGAAGAAAGATCAAACGTTATCAAAATTTTGTGAGTTCAAAGCACTGGTTGAGAAAGATACAAAGAAGTAGGTGAAGGCTCTAAGGAGCGAAAATGGTGGTGATTACATCTCCAATGAATTCAAGAAATTCTGTAGAAAAGAAGGAATTTAGAGAGAATTGATTGTGCCTCATAACCCACAACAAAATGGGGTTTCAAAAAGAAAGAACATAACAATTGTGGGTGCGGCACGAGATATGTTACATGATCTGGGCCTACCGTTGCAAATGTGGGAAAATGCATGCAACACAACGGTATTTGTGCAAAACCGTAGTCCTCATCGGATACTTGGAATGAGTACACCAGAGGAGGCTTTTTCTGGTAAGAAACCTGATGTTTCAAATTTTAAAATTTTTGTCTTATCTGTCTATTTCCATGTGACCAAATATTCCAAAAATAAGATAGAACCAACAGCATAGATTGGGATATTTGTGGGGTACACTAATACTCCCCACAACTATCGGGTTTATTTCTCGAACCGCAGGATGACAATTTTCAGACGGGATGTAAAATTTGATGAGGATAAGGCCATGTGATTTTCCCTTGATATGGAGCTTGATTTTCATGTAGATGAGGAACTCTTCATTCCAAAGGATGAATGTGGAGCAGCCACATGAGGAGGATCATGGAGTGTTAGAAACCACTCATGCAGATCCATCCACCATACATGGTAGGAGGCGCACCGCAGAGGTTGACAAATTGAGACTTGATGCAGCAGAACATGTAGGAGCACCTACATCACAGCGTAGACAGAGACAGTAACCAGACAGGTATACTAGATACATGGCTCTTATGATCTAGTGTATTGTGACAGAACCATCCTCTTTTGAGGAAGTAGTGCAGCAACCAACTTGGGTTGATGCCATGGTTGAGGAGTATGACTCCATCGTCAAGAACAGTGCATGGGAAGTTGTCCCAAGACTAGTCGGGAAGTCAATGGTTGGATATAGATGGATCTATAAGGTGAAGAAGGCAAAATATGGGAGTGTGGAGAAGTACAAGGCTATATTTGTAGCCTGGGGATTCTCATAGGTTGAGGGGATTGACTATGAGTAGACTTTTGCACCAATTGGACGATACTCATCAATTATATCTATCCTTGCACTCTTAGCGTAGATGGATTGAAGATACATCAAATGGATGTGAAGACTGAATTTCTCAATGGATTTATTGAGGAAGAAGTGTACATTGCGCATCTAGAAGGTTTTGATACCTTTGATATGGATTCTCATGTGTGCAGAGTCAAGAGAGCATTGTATGGTTGAAGAAAGCACCTTGTGCTTGGTACACCAGGATTGACAACTATTTCACCGGGTTGGGCTTCACGAAGAGTGAAGCGGATGTGAACCTATACCAAATTTTGGTTGATGGTAAGCTTTTGATTATTGTACTTTATGTAGATGATCTTATTCTGACAGGTGAAGAGAAACTCATAACTTCTTGCAAAGAGGATCTTGCAAGAGAGTTTGAGATGAAGGACATGGGACTCCTTCACTATTTCCTTGGTTTGGAGATATGGCAGCGAGATGTGGAGCTATTTTTTTCTCAAGGACAGTATGCCAAAGAGATTCTGAGGAAGTTCCAGATGGAGAGTTGTAAGCCCATGGAGACTCCTCTTGCAGGAAATTGGAGGACGGAGGATGCTACTTCAGGTGAGTTAGTGGACGCTACTATTTACAGGCAGCTTGTGGGTTCACTCATGTACTTGGTGAACACACGACCAGACATATGCTACGTAGTTAAACAGATTAGTCAAGCTATGGTTAAGCTGACCAAGCTCTTTTGGAAGGCGAGGAAGCATGTCTTGAGATATCTCAGGGGCACTACACAGTATGGATTATGGTACAGATGGACAGAGGGAGTGAAGCTTCAAGGCTTCACCGATGCAGATTGGGTAGGCGGTCCATTAGATAGGAAGAGCACATCAGGAAGGATCTTCAGCGTAGGATCGACAATAGTTTCTTGGTACAACAGGAAGCAGAGATCAGTTGCACTCAGTTCAGCCGAGGCAGATTACATGGAAACCAGTCAGGCATCATGTGAGGCCATCTGGATGAGGAAGATACTTGTTTGTTTGTTTGGTCATCATATGGATCTGAAGGTGATACATTGTGATAACCATAGTTGCATAAACCTCTCGGTTAATCTAGTATTCCTTGATAGGTCCAAGCATATTGACATCTGGTACCACCATCTCAGAGATTGTGTTCAGAGACGCATTATGTTACTTCAGTACATTCCCACGAAGGATCGGGATGCAGATATTCTGATGAAGGTGCTCGCCAAAATAAAATTCGAATACCACAGAGGCAGGATCGGGGTAGCTGATAATCCCTTTATTTTTGAGAGGGAGTGTTGAAAAGTCAACAAGAAATGTGTGTCTAATTTAATTTTCCCTTAATTAAATTGGACAATAAATTGTAATCTTATCTCATAATCACTTGTAATAGTTAACTGAGTGTGATAGACTCAGTTAGCTCATGAAATTCAAGTTGAGGGTGGTTGGTGAGGCATGTAGAGTGATTCTATTTGTTTTAGAGTCCAAGTTTCAATTAGCATATTAGTTTAATGCATGAGAAATCAGTTAACTCAATTAAGTGAGTTAAAGTCACTTTAACTAGTTGTAACTAATTGTTGCACTAGTGAGAGGTCAATTGAATTAAATCAAATTTAATTCACATGAAGTGATCTATCAAGTGATTGATGATTTACTATTAATAGTTACATGCATTTCAGTTCTAATAAAGACCCAATTGAGATAGAGGTTAAAGGGATGTTATCAATCAGTTGTATTATTAGTAAATTGTCGGCACAATTAGACAACCATAGGATTTCCCATGATGTATTGTGCAGTTTTGGAAGGTTGAATTTCCTAATTAATAGGGATCAATTATTCCTAGAATTGCACAAGCAAGACACACTGAGCAGAGGCGGGAAATTGGCTAAGTTTTGGTCGATTTTCCTGGATCAATGTGAGACAGTTGGTAGAGTGCAGCAGACTCTTGTGAGAAGAGTTCTTTGTAATTGTTTCATGATTCCTTCGTTTATACAATACAGATAGAGGGGTTTTGAGAAGATTTTTTTCCCCAAGAAAAATATTTGTGTTGTGCGATTGATTTGCTTCTTTCTCTTACTTGGTGTGATTGTGCGATCGTGTTTATTTTCCGCAAATATTGTAAAAGGATTCAGTATCTTGTTTTAGTATATTGCATTATCGGATTGAATGCATTAATGTAATTTCTACAAATTTGTCTTCTCCCAAAGCTTGTTACATTTTCAAATTGTTCAAAAAAGCCAAGTTTTTCTCAAAGTTCATGATTTCGCTAAAAGACAAAAAAAGATGCTTTATGATATTATAAAGGGAAAAAGTGAATTCCTCAACTCATTTTATCGTTTATTGTTAGATAGAGCTCCTCTCTCACCTTAAAAATACTACACAACTACCAAATATGGAATAAAACCAACAAAATTTGCAACCAAACTTATTATGCTACGCTTCTGGAAGGCAACGCGACATTTCTGAGTATTAGCGCAAGGTTTCTGCCAAGAGTGCTATGCTTTTTGGTTTTAGCCTCCAATTCAGTCATTCAAGCTTCAAAACAAGTGCACAAAGCTTCATAGGCTTCTTAATAAGTAATTGGACACTCTCAATACCTCCCTCAAGTCAATTCATCAGCATCCCTCCTTAGGGTTTTGCTCCACTACGTTTTTAGTTCCTTTCATCCTTGATTGGTTTCAGTTATTTAAACCCTCATCCCACCATCTAAGACCTTAAAATATCTTCCACAGATCCTAACCTAACATTCCTTATCACTCATAGCCTTCTTTACCATTATTTTCATCAAAACCCTAATTTCCCACAACATTTCCATAGGAAAACTAGGAAATACATGTGTTTTCACATTTTGGTCAATCTCCTCATACCCATTTCAAGAAATTTCACATGTAGCCTAAAGCTATCAC
The DNA here is from genome assembly GCA_034641835.2 of Pinus albicaulis. Classification (NCBI taxonomy): domain Eukaryota; kingdom Viridiplantae; phylum Streptophyta; class Pinopsida; order Pinales; family Pinaceae; genus Pinus; species Pinus albicaulis. Next base: position 774,193,358 of record CM076584.1, on the reverse strand, counting down.
ATCACCCTACAACCTGAAATTTTTGGGGAATTTTCCTTAGCTTCCTTACACCTCATCTCAACCCCTAGAGTCACCCTATCCCTATCCCCTGTTTTCCCAAAATCCACTTTCCCTACCCACTCCATCTAGCTAGGGTTTCATCCTATTCACAAGCACTATGGAGGGTGAAAAGAAGATTCATAAGGGAGGACACCATTCCAGGTTTGATCCATCTAGTTTGCAAGAACTCAATGCTTCCCCTTATGCTAAGAGATGTTTTGAAAATAGTGGTTTTTTGAGGTTTTGTGAGAGAATCATGTAGGTAGGCTGTCATGCTCAATTGACAAGCCTTTTTGCTATAACTTCAGCAAAGACATGGCAATCATAGCAGGAATTGAATTCACTTTATCAATAGATGATATCACTTCTGGAATAGGTATTCCAAATGAAGGAGAATTCTGGTTCAAAGGCATGGAATTGGACCTTGAGAACTACACAATGTTCCTAAATACTCATAGCATAGATGAACCTGAGCATGTTTTCCCTTTCAAGAATTTACTTGATAAGTATGCACCATTGATGAAGCTAATGATGAAATATTTTACATGCAAAGGGAGATTTTTAAGACTGTACCAATACCATGTCAGGTTACTAATGCACTTCACAGCCACCAAATCACTCAATTTGTCTAACTGTTTATTCAGGAGTTTGGTCAAAATGGAGGAAAAGGTACAGAGAAAAGGTAGAAATCATCGACCTAGTTTGTACCACCATGGTTTGGTCAAGCTTGTTTTTTTTCACCAACACTCACCAAAAAATATGACCTGGGAAACTTTCATGGATAAAGTTGCATCAGCGCTTGCTACTAGTCCACCTATTGTTCATAGAACATCATTAGCATTAGCACAGCCAAAGAAGGTTGGCTCTTCAAGCAGGAAAGAAGTGGTTTCAAAAGTTCCTAGGGTTCAGATCACTCAAACCTATGAGAAGGATAAGAGGATGGTTTTTTCTTCTAAGACCATCAAAGGTGTACTTGCACCGGAAGCTACACCTGATCAAAGACAAACATTAGAGAAGCCACCTAGTCATGATGGTGAGTCGCCATTGCAGCAGCATGATGAAAAAGCACCCCTAGAGGTTGACATGGCAGAGCATGTGAAGGAAAAGTCGTCTGAGGAAATCATAAATGAAAAATATGCAGAGATAGCAGAGTTGAGGGAGAGCCTCTCAAGGGAAAATTTCCATATCACATTCTTACAGCAAGAGAATCTGTAGTTAAAAGTGAAACAACTCTTCCAAGACAAGCCAAAGGCACATATTGAGGCATAAAAAGGTAGAGGCAAAGAACTAGAATATGATAATCAATTGTAGGATACAGAAATTGAAACAAAATCAAGGAGACCAAGGATAAGAGGTCTCAATAGGGCGCTTGAGAAAGAAAAGAATCAGCTCCTCCATCAGGTTTGCTAACTTTTGATGAATTAATTACTGCTGAAATCAATCAAAATAGAGAGTATTGGCTTGAAGGGGTGAATGGAAATATTGAGAATATTTTGAATAAATCCATAAAGAACAATGACATCCAGAGGCATATGGAAAACCATTATTGCGCTAGAAACAAAATCTCCCAAATCAGGCTGAAGCAATTGAAAAACAAGCTCAAAGAAACCCAAATGAAGTTCAAGGAGAAGGATAACTTCTACCTACCTGATGATGCATCCTTATGTATTTATCCTATCATCCACAGGTGTCTTAAAAAAAAATTTGAGATATTTTGATCATTTTGAGCATTTTGGTGATTTTTTTGGAAATTCTGGAAATTTGGCTTTCACAAAAGCATCATGCAGCAACTTGATGCTTTTTCTCAAGGCACTCAAATGAAGAATTGATTATGTATATGGATGGATTTTCACTTGTACATTCCAGATCAGGTCCTGTTTTTCATGACACCTCTTAATTGTGGAGAAAAATCCAAAACATTGCCTCTTTTTCATGTTTCAGCAAGTGATTTTGACTAGGCGCAGCGCTTCTAGAGTGAGGTTGGGAAAATCAAGTTTTGAAGGTCTTCCGGTGGGTGTTTTCTTAGTTCTTAAGATGCATTGGAAATTATACACATAAGGCTACCTATCCCAACCTTCATACTTTCAAATAGACGTTTTAAAGTGGGTCAAATTAAACTCTAAACATGCACAACACTTTTGCTAGAGAGTGACGATGCTTTTTCTAGAGAGGCGCGACGCTTTTGTAAATGGCACTAAATTTATGCATTGGATTCCCTTTGGATAGTTGTCAAGCCAAGAAAACTCCAGAATTCCAGTTTTATATATCCCATGAGGTTTAATTCTGGTAATTGAGTTTTTTTTTCCTCTTCTGATGAGGAAACATGTAATTAAATGAAGAAGACACACACTCCTAGTCTTTAGCTGAATTCGAGGGAATGGTTTCTAACTCCCCTTGATTCTAGGAAGTGACTCATCTAATGTAATTATGATGTTTTTTGGATAGCATTTTGACCCTATGATGTTTCATGACTCTTATTTCATATATGTAGTCCAACTCAAGCCATTTTAAGGGTTGGATAGTAGTTACTTGCATTGGAGTTGTTGTACAAGATTTTTTTTTAATGAATCAAAGACAGTGTTACAGACATAGTGTTGAGACTCCAGTGGTATGCCTTTGAGAATTTGTTTTTCTTTATAATCTTATCAAGTTGAATTTTATGTTATCATTCTTTCACATATATGCTTATGTATGTTAATATTATCAGTATATAGACATAAATCATGTTTTCCATGCTTTTTTTTAATAAGATTTATATGAACATCTCTCTGCTCTTCTGATGAATGAATTCATTTTAATGCTCATTCTGACTCTCTCTCTGTTCACCCTATACATAATGACAAATTAAGCATTTTCTTAAGCTTAGCTACCTGAACTCATCCTTGCCTCTGCAAAATAACCTTTGAAATATGACCTAAACCCTGGACCTGGTTCCCTAATTGTCATTCCTATCCAGTAAAAAAAACTCAAAACAAACAAAAACCAAATTTACTGAACTTTGATACCTAGCCTAAGATCATTATACATCTAGTCATCTTGCTGACTACTAAAGTTACATTGAGAGATCCCTCTCTGGTTTTAGTAGGGCTAGATACCTAACCTAAATATTGGTTTGTGGTTACCTTCCTTCAGTTCCATTCTCAGCCTTGGGAACGGGAGTAGTGATAACAAATACCATACAAACTATTTTTGTTCTAAATATAAAGTTGCAATGCGTATCTTTTGTGTGTGTTGCACATTATGGAGCTCAAATTATTTCTCCATTTGTAGTATTTGTGTTATCGAATCCTTGCCATCAAACTTCCCCATATCGATCTTTGGAATATGGTGGGTCTTAAATCCAACATTAGAGTCTATGAAATCATGATTAACATTTTTTTTCTCGTCATGAGTTTCATCTACTACCCTCTCGTCATTAGGAATCATTTCTTGTATAAACTTTGTCAAACCTTCCATGTCTAAATTTAGACCAATTTTCATGTCTTCCATGTTTCCTTTCAGTTTTTCTTCTATACCATCGATCTTAGCTTCCATTTCATTTTTTGGTTACTTTTTGTGAGAGAAAAAGTTGTTGCACTTGGTCTCATAATTTTAATATATCATGTTGCACTTATTCCTCTTCATGTGTCATAGTAGAGCTTTCTGAGGGCTTAATGAGTGTGGAATTATTTTTTGGAGGCATTATAGAACCCAATACTGATATCAATTCTTCAATATGCCTTTTGGAATCACTTCAAACTGATTTTTTTAAACAAAATTTATACAATTTAAAACACACACACGCACACACACCTTTTTCTTGCTTTTGAGGAGCCAGATATTGAAACTTATGTATCATTGTGATTTCGAATCCCCAAGATTTGAACTTCGCTCTTGTAGTATCCCTATGATTCTTCTTTCCAATGCAATATGTCAAACTTAATTTGGATTCTTCAAGACAAAGTTATGCCCGATCTCCCACAATGACCTAATTATGGATTAGTTCAGTGGAGCGAACTTGTATGGCATGCCACCTGTTATTTTTTTGACCTTCATCCCTGAAATCGATACACAAGAAACTACAGGTCATGAAAGTTCAACCACTTTTTACATAATTCCAAACCAATGTCAGAAATGAAAGTTATGATTATTTTCCCTCGGTCATATGTTTTATATGAAATTATGGAGCCTACAAAAACCCTAACTTCCACAAATCATATCTCCAAAAATGTTGTGACCCAATGTCTGAAATTTTTACATGAAGTTCATTAAGCTTTCGTCTCCATGTGGTATAAATTTCAGCTTTTGGAGCCTCATATAAAAAATTTATAGCAAAAATTCAAAAATGACTTGTTTGAAGAAGTGAAACCCTAGAATCCTAAGCTCTGATACCAAATGTTATGCAACTAACTCACAAATATAAGAAAACATAGATCAAATAATTATAAATCAGACTCTTCTAGGGGGAAACCTCCTTTATATTACATAAATGAACAATTATTAGATGGTTCAAATGATAAAAACCTACTTTCTATATATAGGAGTCTAAGGGGTCCCAATATAATCAGAGCCTACATAACAATAATATTGTAAGGGCACAACAATAACAATATTGGGCTTCTATGGGGCACAATTATAACACTATGGGGAATAAATGGGCACAAAAAAAAAATAAGGGGGCTACACTAACAATAACAATAATGGGATACACTATTATTATAGGGACCTAACAACATTAATACAACTAATTTAAGTTTTGATGACATAGTATCATCCTTTTTATTAGAGGATATGAGAACAAAAAGTATGGAAAGTCAAATTGTATATGCCTTGTCTATAAGAGAAAGCTCCTCGAATAGAAAAAAAAAAGTCCCTAAGTGGGAGATATAAATATAAAGGAATATATAAATCTCTGGGAAAGATTTTAAAGGTATGTTGGAGATGTGGAAAAGAATGGAATTACAAGAAATATTGTACATCCAAAATTATAGAGAAAGGGAAGGGATCTAATCATGCTCCTTCTATGAAAGAAAAAACTTGCTCAAATTGAGGGGATGTGTACTTGTCTTCTTCAAGTACAAATGTCTATCATGTGGCACAATTTTTCAACTCAGGGGAATCCTTTCATATTACTCCTCACAGGGAGTGGTTTTTCAAGTATGAAAGATATGAGATTTTTTATAGTAGATGAATCAACAACCAAAATCATAAAACAAGGGAAAGTAAAGTTGAAGATCATGGGTGGAAGGACTAGAATACTCCCTGGTGGTCTACACATCCAAGGATTGGCCAAAAATTTCATTTCTATGAGCAATATGAGTGGTGCAAGTGTAAAAATAGTGTTTTAAAAGGATACATGTAAGATGGTTCGAGTAGAAATGGTGTTTCTGAGGGGAGTTGGATTAGAAATTTGTATAAAATACTGGGAAGAATTGTTATTCATGGGTATAATAGTTCTATTGTTCTTAAGAGTGGATTTGAAGAAGGAAAAACTCCTACAATATCTACATAAAAGATAATGATGTGGCATCAAGGACTAGGACATGTCAAAGAGAAGGGACTTCAAGTACTACTTGGTAATGGTATGGTAGAAGGTATGTATAGTTTTTTTCTAGACTTTGAATTTTGTGAACATTATTTCTATGGGAAGCTAAAGCTGAACGAGGGTAGAGAGAATATTACAATTGGTGCACAATGATGTGTTTAAACCTATGTTTGTTCCATCACTGGGTAAATTTGTGTACTATGTCTCATTTATAGATGAATTCTTAAGAAATGCATGGATCTATTTCCTTATGAATAAATCTAAACCCCCTGGAAAATTCAAAGAGTTTAAGTCTCTTGTGGAAAACCAAATAGAGAAGAAAATTAAGGTGTTTAGGATAGATATTGGTGGAGAATTTTGTGGGAATGAATTCAAAGAATTCTATAAGATTGCAATATAAAAAGGTAGAAGACTACTCCATTCACACCTCAACAAAATGGAATTGCAAAAAGGATGAATAAGATGTTAATGGAGAAAGCAAACAACATGATCAGTGGTACCAAGTCAGGATAAGAACCATGGGTAGAGGCACTGGATAATGTGTGTTACTTGGTAAATAGATCACCCTTATCAACGTTTGGAGTATAAGACTCCACATGAGTTATGGACTGGAAAAAAACCTTCTCTTAAACATATTAGGGTATTTGGCTATGATGCTTATGTACATGTTCCAAATGAGAATAAGGGCAATCTAGATAAGAAAGCTCAAAAGTGTATCCTTATTGGATATAAAGATGTTATGAAGTATTATAAGCTTTGGAACCAATAAATAAAAATATTTTGTAATCAAAGATGTGGTATTTAGAGAAATCAAATATGTTGTCAAAGTGGAAGTCCTCCCAATGGACAAAGAACCAGAGAAGATAAAGTTTCAATTGAAGGATGATTAATCGGGCTCTATGGAAGAACATGCATCGAAAGAAGAAGAAATTCTTACTCTAGTATTGAGGAGATAAGTGCAGGAAAAAGGTAGCGTGAAAAGTGTATTCCACCTAATTTACATTGAAATTTTTCTTTGTTTATTAATGATGATGATCCTAGAAATATTATAGAGCTAGTGGATTCAGAGGATGAAAAACTTTAGAAAAACACTATGGTTGAAGAAATGGTGGCCTTAGATAGAAATGAGGCCTGTGATCTAGTGGACTTACCAGTTGGAAAAATCCCCAATGGTATTAAATGGTTGTTTAAGAAGAAGTTTCGTACATAAGGGAAAGTGGAGAAATAGAAAACTAGGATGGTAGAAAAATTTTATTCAAGTGGTGGGAATTGACATTGGTGAGATATTTTCTCATATTTCCAAGATCACTTCAATTAGATTGAATTTATATGTTGCTGCTAGTTTTGATTTTGAAGTAGAATAGATGGAGACGAAGAAAACACTCATATATTGGGATCTTGAAGAAAAATATGCATAAAGAAACCAAAAGGATTTGTAGTAAATGGAAATAAAGAGTTGGTATGTAGGCTAAAAAAGTCCCTATATGTGTCAAAGCTATCACCAAGGATGTGGTACCACAAATTCAATACCTATATACTAGGACTTGGCTTCACAAAGAGAAAAGTGGATCATTATGTGTATTTCAAAATAGTTGGTGACCATATTATTTATTTGGTCTCGTATGTGGATGATACGTTGTTGATTGGATTTGACATGGAAACCATCTAAGAAGTGAAAATTTAGTTGTCGTCTAAATTTGACATGAAGGATATTGGTGCTACAAATTTCAACTCGGGCGTGGAAATTCAAAGAGGAAAATAAGAAACTCTAGATAAATCAAGGGAAGTGTGTCAAAATAACATTAGAGGTTAAATATGCGGGAATGAAAAATATTAAGGGTCCCTATTCTTGTAGGTGTAAATTTATTTGTAGCTTAGTGTCCTAATACATAGGAAGCGGAAGAGTATGTGTCCCATGTTCCATATGTCAGTGCAGATAAAATTTTGTTGTATGCAATGGTCTAACTAAATTAGACATTGAACATGAAAATGGGAGTATTAAGCAGTTATATATCAAAACTAAGGGTGGATAATTGGACAAAAATAAAGGGGGTTTTCATATATTTGTGTTGAACCACTAGTTATGGATTAAGATATCAAGGAATATCGTGATTGGACAAAGTGTTGAACATATATGGCATTGTTGATGTGGAGTGGATTGGAGATCTAGATTTTGGATTATATAAGATCTACAAGTGGGTATGTGTGTATCCTATTTGGAAGAGAAACTAGTTGTATGGGAAAGAGACGGTTTGTGGTGGTTGTAAACACACCCCTCCTAACCCCAAACCCAACTATATTTTGAAGGAGGTGGTTACTCTGTTGAACCACCTCCCAAGGTATAGTTATGGGAACGGGAGCTAAAGTTTTTGACCTTTATTTACTCTTACAAAATTTCAAATAAATAGCATCATTGTGTTCATCTCATCGATATGATTCCAACAATATAAATTCTGCCTCAATCTGACTTATAAATCAAACATTTTGGCCCTTTAAAGATTGACCATGACCACCCCACCATGTCAACATGACCTCCATGTGGAAACCACACAAAGTTCCATCTGGAAGGTGGGGAAGCACACAGACCCACCATATATTGACGTGACACCAAACACATGGCCACCATGAAGATCCTCATGGCAGGCACAAAAATTAATGAGGGACGGGGTCGGCCCTCCTTGCACATACATGGTTTAATAATTTAAAAGGTTGGACCTTATCCCTGACCTCCAACCTAAGTTGGGGTCGGCCCAATTCTGTCGGTGTCTACAATAAAAAGGGTCAAGGAGGGTCAATTTTGGCCCTCTCTGTATGGACGTAGTTTAACAATTTAAAAGGCCAGGGTCAACCCTTGACCTCCGACCTAAGTTGGCGTTGGCCTGGTTCCACCAAAGTTTACAACACAAAGGGTAAAGCAAGTCTGACCCCTCGACCACCCCTACTTCTCTTCCACCCTATTGATGATTGAAAATGTCTCACCAACAGTAAGTGGATCTCCCCGGTGCAGAATCCCAACTATACTCTACACCGTTTGGTTTGGGGATCCCATCCAATATGTAGGCCCGGTTGCCATTAAATTGGTGAAGATTTTTTGCGGATAGAGAGGGGACTCACTGGGATGGAGAATGCACGGATGTTGAACGAATACAAGTCAGTGATTGACGAATGCCCTGTGAAACATAATACCATGAATAGAAAAGCAAAATTAAAGCATGAAACTTATGAAAAGCATTGTTAGCAAAAATTTACCACAATCATACTTATTACAAGATTCACTTAACGAACGAAAAAAAGTTCACAATGGTTAAGTGTTTCATTTATCAACTATCCACATCCCAATAAATATTTAAAGAAAATATTGACAAAGCAGTTCACCAACATTTCTTTAAGTTAGAACATCGTATATCATCCACGTGTTGCAAGGAAGCTCATAACACAAGGGACTACGTAAGTATAAATGTGCACCAATATTTGAAAGAATCATTCATTCATTCGAAGATGCCATATTCATAGCATAACCACACAGGAGACTTCCATCAAATTCAATAGTGAGATCCAATAACTCTTCTTTATATTCATCAAGAGGCATCCATTCAATAAAAAGCAATGTGTCTCTCTCAATAGTCCACAACCCAAAAGTCCTTTACAAAATCGCTAGAAGATGTACATATAGGCCGAGGTGACTTTTGGTTTTTCCGTGACCTTTGGTCTTCCCCGGCTCTTGGGATTACTTGCGACTGAGGGGAAGCTGCGACCTAAGGGAGGTTGCGACCTTGCAACCTTGCGGCCTTGCGACTTTGCAACCTTGCGACTTTGCGACCTATGCGACTTTCTGAATTTGTGACCTTGCAACCTATGTGACTTTGTGACTTAGCGACCTATGCAACTTTGCGACCTTGCAACTTTGCGACCTTGCGACTTTGTGACCTTGCGACTTTGCGACATATGCAACTTTGCGGCCTTGCGACCTATGTGATTTTTTCACCTTGCTACCTTGCGACCTCGTGACCTATGTGACTTTGTGAACTATGCGACCTTGCGACCTTGCGACTTTGCAACCTATGCGACCTTGCGACCTATGCAACCTTGCGAACAATGCGACTTTGCGACCTATGCGACTTTGTGACTTTGTGACCTATGCAACTTTGTGACCTTGCGACCTTGCGACCTCGCGACCTTGCAACCTCACGACCTTGCGACCTATGCGACATTGCGACCTTGCGACATTGCAAACTTTGCGACTTTGCGACCTATGCGACTTTGCGACCTTGCGACTTTGTGATCTATGTGACTTTGTGACCTATGCGATTTTGCGACTTTGTGACCTTGTGACTTATGCGACTTTACGACCTTGCGACCTTGCAACTTTGCAACCTATGAGACTTTGCGACCTTGCGACCTATGTGACTTTGCAACCTTGTGACCTTGCGACCTCACGACCTTGTGACCTATGCGACTTTGCGAACTATGTGACCTTGTGACCTTGAAACTTTGTGACCTATGGTTTTATCCCTTTTGCATTCCACTTTTAGTGATCTCTGGTTTTCATAGAAAGATTCCTTTTCCTGCATATCAGTCCTGTGCAAGTGACCAGGTGATTTTGAGCTTAAAGTGAGGCTCTTGGGGATTTGTGAGGATCCACCTCGCTTTGAAAGGGTCCCCTTGCTTGCTGGGAAAACCCTGGCTCTTCGTGCAAACCAATATCTTCCACATGGACAGTTAGAACCTCATCTTGTAGAGTATTTTAATGGTGTCGTGCCAATGGACTCTTAATGAAATAGATACATTGTTCGGTGTATACTAATAGCACCTTTGACCAATTTCCTGAAAGGAATAATATGAGAATGAGTTATCTCTCGGTAATAATGAGAAAAACAAGTGACTAGGAAAAATAACTCATTCAAGGAGCAGCAACATTGAAATATCCAACGTAAAATATTGTAACTTATTTCAATTGCCTTAGCATCTCTATGTTAGGAAACCAGCTTAAAACTTATATACCCTAGCGCAGTCAAGAGACACCAAGACAAGTGGGTGAGGTGATAGGGCTGGTTAGAAATAGGTCATGGGGATATTACCGACTGAAGGCTGAGTCAAAAACTTAATGGGTTGAGCGAGCAAAGGGGGACCCGAAATTTTGAATATACCCAAAATTTTGGGTGGTGTTGTACGGCTACAACAAATGGCGAACCACTAGTAGAATCTAGCATCTTTTTCAAAATCCCAACAATAATCTGAGTTTGGATAGTGATGCAAGGGAATATTGAACAAGTTCTGTGGGTACCCTTTGTATTAATTTGACCTTTACAGATATGCCCAATCCTTGTGCCTCAGCTAGGTCTTGTTAATCAGAAAACGTCAAGGCTGGAGTTCATAGATTCCAATAGTTTGATGATGATGTAGAGATCAAGGCAGCGGGCTTATTATATTCATAATTTTAAAATAAGTTTCCGGTGTTGCTCCAATACCAGCAGGCCTGGACAGTACCCCATCGGAGTCACTTCAAGAAATCACAAACTTTTCTCTGCTGCCAGCGAGCTTGGTCAGTACCTAGGTGGAGTCATTGTGTTACCTCTCTGTGCAAGAATCCTTTCTCAATCCTTTACCCTTATTTGTTTCATGTTCTTGTAGCACTTATTTTCATGTGCTCATGGCACTTATTTTGCATGGACAAATGAGGGATCCCGACTTATTTTACAGGCAAGAGAGGTTGTTTCTTGTTTGACAGAAACTGAAAGATATTCTGATTTGGGTTTGCCCTCATGCCAAGCCTTCATATCCCATCTACCACCCACAGGAGAAACATGCAAAACATATCATTAAGATGTTCGAGACTATGTTGGGCACAAGGCTCAGGTTACGGGTATAGGCCATTCAAACTCGTTAAGGTTCCCCACAAGAAATCGGCTCGTATCTCCCTGGCTAATGAATTTAAACTCATAGGCATTATGTTGAGAACATGACTTTGATGACGTGTTCTGAGAGAAGCTGCCTCTTGAGGTAACCACCGCAACCTCACACAAACAATGGAGTTAGGGTTTCAACAATCAGGGAAAACAAGTAAGCAAGATCATCAGGATTTCGATGTGTGCAAAGAGGTAAAAGCAATCCATCCAGCTTTAAACTCGTGCAAGGGGGAGTAAGAAGGCTAGTCTAGGCACCGAGGGCTTCAAGGCCCCTGGTTCAATGAGGGCTCATGCAGTGGTATGCAATGTACGGAAACTTTCACAGCTATCTCAACAACCAGTGCAAATGATGCGAGGAAGAAAGCGTACAATGCCATGCAACAGACGAGGCTTATGACGCAGTGCATTGCCATGTGCGAGAAAGATCAACTAGTTGCAGGTGGAAAAAAACAAGGCAAAGCACATGTAGTGATTATCCGAACATTATGCAACAATAAGCAAACTAAAATAGAAATGAGTGTGAAATAAATGGAAAATTATAATGCATAAAGCTACTAACCTTAAGAGAAGACAACGAACATAATTTTAAACCATAAAGAAAAACTTTCACAATTAAACCTAATTAAAAACTTGAACTAACAACTTTTATTAACAAATCCTAGCTAGCCTAAACCTAAAACCCTAGTTTAACCAAAGAGGCGATCGGGTTATGTGAAATCAGCTTTCCAGTGTAGCCACTGCATTAGTTCCCATCCTACAAGAACAAAAATGTTTGTAATCAGAGCCAACATACAAAATTGTGGACCAACAACAAGACTTAACTGAAGAGAATGTGCAAAAACAAGAAGGTCATGGCTACTTACGAGAGAACGTGCCAGAATGGATTGTTCAAGTTGAATTTCACTTTCATCCTGATGCACAAAAATATGTACTTGAAACCTAAAATCATCTATAAATGACACACATCCATGCATGCACAACCCTAAATTTGACGAAAGTGAGGTAAAACATTTCCCATTTGCAGGTATATTCATCGGATAAGATCCTTCAAACCAGCCGGGAATCTCATCATGATGTTAAGGATGATCAATTTGATGGAATAGAAAAAATAGGCATCTGCCAGGCCAATTTGAGGTGCTTCTGAATCCATTTGAAAATCCTAGTTCAAAGTCGTCCCTGGGTTTTTTCGGGGCTGTGAGGATATGAAGTAACCGTCAGCAGAGGCTGAAGTGCCTCATCGTCCTAGACAAACCCTGGAACTTTGAGCGGGGGGCTTTCAAACTTCGATGGTTTCGTGACATCAACTGGCGAATGGATGTGATCATTATTTATGGTGATTGGACGATTTTCAGTGGGCTTATTATTAATTTGACCAAATGTTTGCGCACTAACATATAGATAATCTAATGTATTGTATTCTTTAGATTTCCCAGGATGGGATGAATTGACCAGAAAATTTTCAGGCAATAGAGAGGTTTGCAAAACATCACACGCTTGTGCCTGAATGCAACTAGTATTGGGGGGAAACAACTGAAAATATTAGAGACAATGGCTGGTGTTTTCCTTCCAATGAATAAATTAGGTTATATCAGTTGTTGCATATCAGTTGTTAAGGGATAGAAATATGTGCTGAGAGAAACATCACTCGAATGGAAGGCTTTCCCAGATGAGCTGACATCCGGTGCGGTTATGCTGAGAGGAGCGTGATACGTGGGAACCGTCATTTCAAAAACCCTAATTTGACTTGTTTTAGGGGTCTCATCAGGATTGCGAGAACTTGAGATAATCGACAGCAGAAGCTGAATTGCTTCGATTTCCTGATGGGTCCTTGCATCGTCACATAGCAGGTCATCGAATTTCGGCAGCTTCATAAGGTCGACAAATAGATACGAATGGTAGTTCTCAGAGGCATGAGTGAATATGTTTTCAGATGAGTAGCGATCTTTGGAGCCATCAATTTGATCAGGTTGGGTACCTGCCATGTTAGGCTCCCCTTGGATCGAAAATGAGGATGAAACAGTGAGAAAAAAATCCTGAGATTGCTGAGACATAAGGTCTCTTTCTTGACCGATTAAGGACTGTGGATGGAAGAGATCAGGAGTAAGAGATTCATCATCCTTGTAGTGCGATTATGAAACATCACCCTCGTGTTCATCACTACCACCAACACCAATAGAAGAAAGTTCTGAATTATTTGTAGAAATTACTAGTGTGGCAGACTCGAGAAATGAATCAGGGAATAATGGATGAAATGATTCAGATGAGGGAGTACCAATCGTACTAGGACTTTCACCTCGCACATTATTGTCATCCAGAGGGAACAATGAGCCTGCATGAATGTCATGGTGCATGGATTTTACAGGACAATCAACTTCATTTGAGAAAAATCCCAAGTTATTGCTGATAGGTGAATGATATTTAGGACTAGAGCTAGGCTTATGTTCAATGGAATCGAGATTGGTTTCATTTACATGGAGAGATGTTAAATCAAATTTTTTTTTGAGTCTTGATTTGATAGGGAGTGTCAAAGATGTGGAGGCAATACAACATGGTTCATTTTCCTGCAAGCATATTTCATCACTTAAACTATTTGCGAACAAAACTCCGTTAGGTAGGAAATCAGGAGGAGGATGAGACATGTCACAAATAGTAAGTTCCTCCTTGGAGGCTTGAAGTTGTTCCTGAATCAGAGAGATGGGAAAGAAAACATTCGGGACTGAATTTAGACAGTTAGTAACTTGAGGATTATCATGACATTCATAAGGATCGGGACTTATTTCAAATTAAAGGTGTTGCAGAGAAAAAAAAACCAACTGTTGAAACTGTTCAATTAAATATGCCCAATCGACATCTCTTTCAGGGAAATCAAAACAAGTATGAACAAATATAATAGAAAAATTCTCTATAGATTCATAAGGTTTCATTCTGATATCATTTATCCTTATTATACATCTTGAAAATCGTACCTGTGAAAAGCTTGTTGAAGCTCACCGATGAGTTGCTCAAATGAATGGATGGAAGCTACTGGTAGAGTGTGACACCATTTCTTGACACGTCCTTCAAGGGTGAGGGAAAAAATCACAAGCAAAATCCTCATCATCAATTTTGTAATATTCACAAAACTCAAGAAAATCAGATAGGTGGTCGGTTATGGAAATTCCATTTTCACCATCGAACTTCAACTGAGACAAGTGATAGAGAGGTTCATCGGGGATTAAGCATCTACAAATAGATAAACCCGATAAACATCTTGGGAGTATGATTTTGGGACGAGCCATTTATATATATGAGACTAAATTTTAGGCTCTAAGGGCTCAGTTTTTCATCACCCTCATTCTAGCGCCAAATCTATTGACAGTTGAAAATGTCTCGCCAACAATAAGGGGATGTCCCCGGTGCAGAATCCTAACTAGACTCTACACCGTTTGGTTTGGGGATCCCATCTGGTATGTAGGCCCAGTTGCCATTAAATTGGTGAAAATGTTTTGCGGATAGAGAGGGGACTCGCTGGGATGCAGAATGCACGGATGTTGAATGAATACAAGTCAGTGATTGACGAATGCCCTATGAAACATAATACCATGAATAGCAAAGCGGAATTTAAATCATGAAACTTATGAAAAGCATTGTTAGCAAAACTTTACCAAGATCATAATTATTGCAAGATTCACTTAACAAACGAGAAAAATTTCACAATGGTTAAGTGTTTCATTTATCAACTATGCACATCCCAATAAAGATTTAAAGAAAATATCGACAAATCAATTCACCAACATTTCTTTAAGTTAGAACATCATATATCATCCACGTGTTGCAAGGAAGCTCGTAACACAAGGGAATACATAAGTAGAAATGTGCACCAATATTTGAAAGAAGCATTCATTCATTTGAAGAGACCATATTCATAGCATAACCACACAGGATACTTCCATCGGATTCAATAGTAAGATCCAATAACACTTCTTTGTATTCATCAAGAGGCATCCATTCAATAAAAAGCAATGTGTCTCTCTCAATAGTCCGCAATCCAAAAGTCATTTACAAAATCTCTAGAAGATTTACATATAGGCCGAGGTGACTCTAGGTTTCCCGTGACCCTTGGTCTTCCCCGACTCTTGGATTACTTACGACTAAGGGGAAGTTGCGACCTAAGGGAGGTTGCGACCTTGCGACCTTGCGACCTTGCGACTTTGCGACCTGTGCGACTTTGTGAATTTGCGACCTTGTGACCTATGTGACTTTGTGACTTTGAAACCTATGCGACTTTGTGACTTTGCGAATTTGTGACCTTGCGACTTTGTGACCTATGAGACTTTGCGACCTTGCGACCTATGCGATTTTGCGACCTTGCGACCTCTGCAAATTTATGAACTATGCGACTTTGCGACTTTGCGAACTATGCGACCTTGCGACCTTGCAACTTTGTGAACAATGCGTCTTTGCGACCTTACGACCTATGTGACTTTGCAACTTTGCGACCTTGTGACCTATGCAACTTTGCGTCCTTTGCGATTTTGTGACCTTATGACTTCGCGACCTATGCAACTTTGCGACCTTGCAACCTCACGACCTTGCGACCTATGTGACTTTGCGACCTTGCGACCTTGTGACCTTGCAACATTGCAAACTTTGCGACTTTGCAACCTATGTGACTTTGCGACCTTGCGACCTATGAAATTTTGCGACTTTGCAACCTTGCGACCTATGTGACTCTACGACCTTGCGACCTTCTCGACTTTGCAACCTTGCGACTTTGCGACCTTTGCGGATTTGTGACCTAGAGACCTATGCGACTTTACAACCTTGCGACCTCACGACCTTGTGA
Organism: Pinus albicaulis; assembly: GCA_034641835.2. Taxonomy (NCBI): domain Eukaryota; kingdom Viridiplantae; phylum Streptophyta; class Pinopsida; order Pinales; family Pinaceae; genus Pinus; species Pinus albicaulis. Next base: position 774,177,064 of record CM076584.1, on the reverse strand, counting down.
CCTATGCAACTTTGCAAACTATACAACTTTGCGACCTATAGTTTTATCCCTTCTGCATTCCTCTTTCGATGATCTCTGGTTTTCACAGCAAGATGCCTTTTCCTACATATCAGTCTTGTGTAAGTGACCATGTGCCTTTGAGCTGAAAGTGAGGCTCTTGAGGATTCGTGAGGATCCACCTCACTTTGAAAGGGTCCCCTTGCTTGCTGGGAAAACCCTGGCTCTTTGTGCAAACCAATAGCTTCCACATGGATGGTTGGAACCTCATCTTGTAGAGTATTTTAATGGGGTCGTGCCAATGGACTCTTAATGAAATAGATACGTTTTTCGATGTATACTGATAGCACCTTTGACAAATTTCCTGAAATGAATAATATGATAATGAGTTAGCTCTCGATAATAATGAGAAAAACAAGTGACTAGGAAAAATAGCTCATTCGAGGAGCAGCAACATTGAAATATCCAACCTAAGATATTGTAACTTATTTCAATTGCTTGAGCATCTCTAAGTTCGGAACCGACTTAAAACTTATATACCCTAGCGCAGTCGAGAGACAGCAAGACAAGTGGGTGAGGTGATAGGGCTGGGCAGAAATAGGTCATGGGGATATTACCGATTGAAGGCCGAGTCGAAAACTCAATGGGTTGAGCGAGCAGAGGGGGACCCAAAATTTTGAATATACCCAAAATTTTGGGTGGTGTTGTAGCGGCTACAACACACCCCTACTTCTTGACACCCTAACCTCCTAACATGCAGGTGCAAAGAGTCACATAAGCCCTCCAAAGTTCAGGTGACAAAGCTTGCCAAATGTTAGGCCTTCCAAGCCAACTTCCCGACGTCCGACCTGGCCCGACCTACAAAACAAAAATTTTAATTTTAACTTATATTTTTCCAATATTTCTAGTACTTTGATAGTGCTTCTATTTTTCTAACTTTTCTAGCCTTTCCAACATTACTTCCAGCACCATATGTTCAAAAAATTCATAACAAAATTATGAACAAACTCAAGAAACACTCAATCATATGCATAATAACAATATAGCAACGTTCTCAAGTAAATTTCTTCTAAAATATAGAGAGTTGTAACATCTCATTAATAGAGCGTAAAACTTATTTTCTTGGTTCATGCATGATAAAAGTCAACCACAAGGAATGGAATCAAGACTTCCTTCCCTTCAACTAAGAATGTGCTCAATAGCATGTAATAAATATACCAATACTTATACAAAAAATAAAAATGAAATCAACATGAGATTACAAATAATTTCCAGATTATCCATTAACATTGTTGATCGCTCATTTCTACCAATGCAACCCAACATCATCATAATAAATAATCCTTGCAACTAGGATTTTAGTGTAAACCATGCATTATATGCATCCATTCCTTCACATCTTCATATAGCTTGCAATTTACAAATAATAAACATGCACAATATTGTAATTAAAAAAAAAATATTTCTCTACAATAAGAAGGATTTCCATGCTAGTTATTGCATGAACATAATCATTATATCCACATGTTTTTCCAACACCTTTTGCACAGTGACAACAACACATTTTTCAATCACATATATAGTGAAATCATAATTCTTGCCACCAACAGATATAATTTTAGACCAGCAATGAAAAATAAAATAAAATAAAATATATATCTTTGTGTGTGTCTGTTTGTATTGTTATTTTATTGAGAACATAAGAGATATTTTTCTCAAAACTAATGGGAAATTGAGTTGAATATTATGACTCTCCAACCAATGTTGGGGCCTTTGTTTTGGGTAAACCATTTTTGACTTTTGGATGGTCAGTCGCGGGAAGAGCGAGTGGCGGAGAACCGTTACGAAAGAAAGGGAGTTGTTGCGGGTAACAGAGAAGAGGTAGGCAGGTGGCAGAATGTAAACAAGTGGAAGCACAGGTGGAAAGAAAAATTGACAGCTCACAAGATATTATAGATGCAACTCCAAATATTAATTCAGAAGCTGGATACACAAGTCCAAGCCTTCAATAAAGCCATGGTAAGTATTGGAGAAAAATCCGCTACATTTCCATTTTTTAATGAATTTCAAACATTCAATTTAAGATCACCATCATTGAAGACCCCAGTCCTCACCGCTCTCCCTTCCACCACCTTCCATTCGCATTCATAGCCGACCATTTCCCCATTTCAGAAAAACAAGGTGACCAAACCACCCATCCCATGGCCTAAGGGAAAAACATCCAGGACTCTAAGATCTGACCAAGTGGTAGACTTAACAGAGAAGGATCATGTGCAGCAGAGAATTACAGGAATCTTGATCACAGAGTAACCAGGAAAGGGTACTCAGACTTCCCCAATCATACCGCAACCCAACCCTTCGTCATCGCAAATCACCCCAGCCTCCTCACCACCAACTACCTAGAATTCATCACCACATACCTCTAATGCTTCCAAGGATTACTCAGCCCACACTGCTTCCACTTCTGCAACCATTTCTAATGCGATACCTACAGGCACAGTAATATCGATCGATACTGACACGGGTACGGTAATAGTAACTGAGGTTAAGTCAGCCTCAATAGAACCAGGGACCTTTTAAATCTACTTATTCAAATTGATTTACCCCTACTTGAAAAAATGCCTAGCAAGACTTCTTTTTCTAAGTTTCAACAATCAATGTTGGCATTGCAACCATTCATACCCACTCATCCACCTTCCACTAGTTTTCATTCAAACCAACCTACAACCATACTTCTGAGTCAACCCAGCTCTCCACAGGATCAATCTGACTATTCCATCACTGGTGACCAGCCACTTAGAGAGAGAAATCCTAGCCTTGAAATGATGAGCAGTGAAGATCTTCAGAGTTGGGCACCCGGCCAAAATTTTTAGTTTCATACAGGAAGCAACTGGACAGGAAGAATCCCTCCATAATGACCTTCTCATGAAGTATGAGCAGCTACACCAGCAGATTACAACGCTCTCTGAAGAGCATAATGACTTACAGCAGGAAAGAGATACCCTCCAACAGCAAATTACCTAGATCACTGAGAATTTCCAATAGTTATGGTCAACCATTACTAGTGTATTTGAATTTGCCCCCACAGATATGTGGGCATGCCTGAAAATCAAACGCTCCATTCACATTAAGACAACATGAATGAATCTAGGTAGTGAAAACTAGGAACTCCAGCAGACCCTGTCAGCCAGACCAGTACAAGAGGATGCCTCCATAGTGTATGCAGAGAAGATAACACAGAAAAAAGAGCAGATGAGCCAGCTTAAGGAGATGTTGGGGAGCATTGCTACTAAAGCATACACTTTTCTTCATAAAATCCATGAGTGCTTGAATTCACTAATGATGAAGGCTCAGCCAATTTCAGAACAACTACAAAAAATATTCATTGAGATTAAAGGAACACCTGATCCATCCAGTCGCAAACAACTATATGATCAGGCTGATGCTCTGCAACTACAAATACAAACAATTAAGGAGAAATCAGCAAAAACAAAGCATCTCCTTCATGATCTATGACAACCTGTTAAACAGAAGGTTGAGATGATTCAGCAATTGGTCTCTGAAGCATATCGCCAATACAGTGTAGCATTTACTTACCTACCGTAGCTAATTGATGCTGCTCAGGCCAACAAGGTGGTAAATGCAACAAAATCTTTGATGAAAACATGGCAGGAAGAAATTAATGACTTCATGGAACTTAGAACATAAGCCATGCAAAAGGTTCCAGAGTTGGGGCCTTTGTTGGAAGATGGGGAACCAAAGAAAATGGAGCAGGAAAAGGAAACATCTAAAAAATACCAGTTCAAGACCACAGCAAACGGTCAAATAGAGACCACAACACTGGGAGAAAATTGACTCGAGACGAGTCAATAGCTTGTGGTCGGGGCCTGTTGGGACCTTTGTTTTGGGTAAACCATTTCTAAGTTGTGGATGATCAGTCATGGGAAGAGAAAGTGGTGGAGAACTGTTACGAAAGAAAGGAAGTTGTTGCAGGTTGCAGAGGAGAGGCATGCAAGTCATGGAATGTAAACAAGTGGCAGCATAGGTGGAAAGAAAAATTGACAATGAACAAGCGCAAAGACTCCCAGAGGCAGAGCCAACCGAAGAAGAAAACAGGAAATGGCGGAGTGCACCATACCAATCGAGAAAAGAAGGGACAAAGGCTAATAGTGCCAGAAGGAGGAGATAGATAAGAAAGGGAAAAGGAATGGGAAAGAAGAGTTAGTTCAGTGATTTTGTGGGTTTTGTGTCATATTGAACTCTGTGGACTCTTAGATGCATTGGGTTTCTCATATTGAACTCTGTGGAGTCTGAGATGTAAGGTGTTGCTCATATAATATAATAGAATGAATATGTTTTGTGGACCGTGGGATGTGTATAATATATATTTTCTTATATGCGATGTATGATCAATGATTTCAAAAAAATTCTGATAGATGTCTTTGATATCTGTTAAATGATAGTTCATCTCTTGATTAATATGCAATGAGAATGTTTCTGCGTGAATGTAATGTCTGGATAAATGATAAGTAGTTTTCCTTGGATAGTATGGTTCTAGCTCTTTTATCTTAGTCAGGTCACGACACACCTCATGTGAGACTCCTTGCTCTCTTTGAGCAGGGTGAAAATGTCGGCATTGTCCTAGACTACAACAGGATCTTGTTGGCCCCAATTCTGAACCTGGGTCTTGCCCAGAAGTCACCCTTTTTCGCCAACACCCAACCATAGACAACTACAACCAAGTCTCACTTGTAGCTATCAGAACTGAGCCATATTATATATTTTGAGGGATATTTTGATTCAGGGATCAAACACATTCATCTGCTGAAATAGGGACTCTAGAGATTCATCCACCTCCACCCACTAGTTGAATTAAAACCAACAAAAACATAGGGATTCTAGAGACTAGCGGCCTCCACCCTTAAAAACAAAATATTATGGCTCCACCTAATGTATGGATTATAGAACCCACAATAAAATTAAAATATAGCAAGGAATCATTCATAAATACTCCAACAATTTTCTAGGATCAATTCCTCCACCCCAGTCCTTTGGGATTTACTAATAAATGCCACCTCCACCCTCCAGGCCAACAGGAACTCGAGATGCAATCAATTCCTCACTTGGTGATTTCATCTAGCTCCTTTTCCAACCAAAAACTTCATTCCTTTTTATTGTTCAACCTCTCTTGGTATTCAAATTTCTCTCTCCCTGTGTCGTTGCCTCTATTCTCTTCTCTTTATTTCTTTTTTCTCCAATGCCCACACTTTCCCTTCTTTTTCCTCTTTTCTTTTTTTCTCTTGAATTTTAAATTTCCCTTTACATTTCAAATTATCTCATTTGAAATTTGTGTACATTAATATTATTTCTAGCAAATAATCACCCCATCCCTCTGGAATTTGTATCCCATTACTCAACCCCTTTTATTTTTTATTAAAATGTTTACATTGCATACATAAATGTAATTACTTGGGGTTGTCACAGTGGCACTCTCAACTATAGAAGTTGAATATATGGTAGCCACTCATGCAAGTAAGGAAGCAGTATGGTTACATATATTGTGTTCACTTATTGAGTCGGTACAACAAGTGGTTAAGGATGGATTGCGATAGTAAAATTTCAATATTTCTAGCGAAGAACGTAGGTTATGATTATAAGACAAACCATAGAGATGTTGAGTATCACTTTGTGATAGATATGATTAAATAAAGGAAGGTGATGCTACTAAAGGTGGACACTTTGAACAATGTTGCAGATTCATTAACAAAATCTATGAGCATTGAGAATTTCTCTTAGTATAGAGAAACAATGGGAATTATTTCCCTAGATTGTTGATCATGTACTTCTGCAAACCCATGTGTGAAAAGAAAACAAGATGTGGGATAGTGATCGGTATTATTTATATACTTTTCATGACTAAAAACACACACTATATGTTTTATTGGTTCAGGTTTCCAAGGTAAAATCTCTAAGTTAATGTGTGTGTGTGTTCCATTGCATATTTTTTGTATTATTAAGAATTTGATTGCAATAATTAACTATATAGGTCTAAAACCTACATAATCCAAAAATCATAGCCATTGTTCAAGACATAAATAAGTGGCAAGAGAATTGGAATTTAGGTAGATTTTAGAACCTAGAACTAGCCAAGGATGTTAGTATTTATGCATACCTAATGGATTTTAGAGAACTCCAAGAAATCATAAGAGTCACTAGAAAACATGAGAGGCGTATCTAATGCCATAGGACTTCTATATTTACCATCACTTCAATATTCCATGATAATGAACACCATGGCTCATTTCATATATCAAAAATTACAATGAATCTTTTGGAATGGAAGCAACAAATAGTTGTCTTGGAAATAGAATATAATTTTTTTAGGAATTTGGTTGTAAACATGAGAAATGGATATCAAGAACAATATGGGGCTTCTAATTAAACATTGTTATTTAATGCTACCTCAAGGAGCCAAAGGAAGATGAAAGGGTGTGACAGCTTGTTGTAGACATGGAAATTTTAAAGCATGACCCTGACCCTTTGAGAATAGGTATTGAACAAGTAGTTAGGTGTCATTCCTTTTGTTAAGTATCATGTTTTTCAAGGTTATTAGATTTTTGGGTTTATGTTACTAAAATTATAGTGTCAGGAAATTCTAGGACATAATGGGCTTGTAGTTTACATGGTTTATGGTTTTAAAGTTTTCAAACAAAATTGTGATGTAACCTCACTATAAGCACAATTGTAGTTTTTATTAATATAACTTTCTCAAACTATGGTTCAAAAAAAAAAATTGCATAAACTTCATTGTAGTGTGTCATAAATTTTATATATCAATACTCTTTATTCTATAGTACATCTATTTGTGAAGAGTAGAATAGAAGGTGATAGGGAGGTTTGGCATGCACATGGGGGGGTGCTTTAGTGTGCCCCAGTGGAAAATTTGAATTATCTTATGCATGAATTCCATGTAACACAACTAATAACCATGCAGAGGGATATTCCCTCCTCCAACCAGTCCTTCTCGCTCTTTCTCTTCACATTCAAATGTTGATTATAATAGGGGATTCAAAATTCATTATCTTATATATCCATTTTAGATCCCTTTCTCCTAATATTTATCTCTATTCCCTCCTTATCCAAATTAGAATGCAACTAAATGAAATAAACGAGGTCACAATGTGGCATGTGTTGAGGAACAATAATGAAATTGCAGATCAAATGGAAAATCGAGCTATAATTTATGATGTGAGAACTCTCATTGTGAATGAGAGATTGACTCACCACCCTATCCCATGATTATGACAAATGGAAGCAGTGGTGCGCATTGGAAGGAAAATGTCGTGAGCTTGTATAATGGGAAATGGATGTCAAGGGGGAAAAAATATGCAAGTTGCTTCAAAATGTTAAGTTGTTTTGTGTGTGGAGAGAGTAGATAAGGTACCAGCCTATGTGGACTTTGTTATTTCAGCTACTTATTATGAGGGGAAGGATCTATGAATGGCACACCCCCCACCCCTCATAGTTGTAGGTTTTAATTGTGAGATTTTTGTTCAAAATGCTCTAAGTATTCTAAGGAGAGTGGGGATAGTCATTGTGTTACAGTCTGAGGTTTCATTGTCTTATGGTGTTTGGGATTTGACTACTGATGTTACCTGTATTCCCCATTTTGAGGATCTCAAGGCTTTCATGGTAAGGAAAATTAAACTCACATTCTTTGGCATGCGTTGGAGTGAAGATTTCATCCACTAGTGTCTGGGGTATGCAAGTAATTGGTTTTTGTACTCTTTCTTAAGTAGTGTCCAAGGAATTTGGGGCATTGTATGGTTTACCAAAGGGGGTGATAATGTATTTCTCATTCATATTATTACATCTACATTTGAATTTATTTTTCTGAGAGTCTTCTCCTATCTTCCTACTTTTGTAGGAGGTATTTGGCATAGCTCCATGTGACAACTTTATCTCTCTAGGTATTTTCAGGTTGTTGTTTATTAAATTTGACAAGGGAGGATGATTTTTCCCTTTGTTCTTTGGGATAAATAAGTCTGGAATTGAGTTCCTCGATTTCTTGTGAGGAATCCAACACCATTTTGGCCAAATTATCTCTCAGGTTAATTGGAAAAGATTGGTTCACTGGAAGTTTGTTTTCATGTTCGGGAGGACCTCTACCTTATCTTTCCTATGATAAATTCTCCCCCTTCCAAAGAAGAAAGTCTTTAGGAGCTTCAAGAAAAAATATTGCAAATTTATCTCAAATATAAAAAAAAACGGATGGAAAAGTATCCACCACTATGGACATCCTAATCAAACAAAAATTGAATCTTCAACAAGAAAAAGATGAGAATTATAGCCTACGACTAAATGGAAAGGATGTGACTTGGTTCAGTTGAGGGAAAACACTCCTTTGTCTCGGTCAACAACTCTGTCAATCTATTTTGGTTTCCTACTTCATACTTAAATGTCCTAGCTACAACTAGGATGCAAGTTCCCTCATAGGAGAAGGGGAAATCCTTTGTCTAATAGTATAGTGTGTATGGAAGTTTGGGTTTGATTAATTTTAGGGGTATTTTTTTGGGTGTATACAAACCAAATTTTTGGTTTATCTTTTCTATTAATACTATTACACCAATATTCCTATCATCATGAACAATGGGTGGAGGATCGGAGACAAAGCCCATTTTTTGTTTTTTTGGCGTACTATTGCACCCCAAACAAACTTTGATAATGCAAAATTTACAATTATGGTTAAAAAAGGGAGTATGAGTTAAGTATATGTTTATCGATGTATTTGGAGACTTTAATGTATTTAATGTCGTTACCTGTAATATGCTAGCACATAAAGTTTTTAATATTACTAAAAAGCTTTTCTTGATGGTTAATTTATGATAAATTACTACACATGATTAAATTGAGATATTATAATAATGTAGAATATATTTATTTGGAGGTACTATTTAGTTGTCTGTGTAATATAATATGAACAATATATTATTATGTTTGGTTTCCCACTAGGGAAACTAGACTATATGCAAAAGAAATAGGGCCTTCAATGATCTTATTTATGACAAAATATTTTTCAAAATTACATACAAAAACATGTTTTGTAGATAACTATAACTAGTTAGTTCTATAGAGCCTAATATGATAGTTATATGCTTGTAAAGTAAATAGGAAACTAAGTAACTTATGCCTCCTAAGTATCATTCAAAAGGGATATTGACCATATAGCTAAATGTTCTGCTTGGGGTATTCCTAGGTCCTACAAACTTCATCCCATGTGCCTACTTTGCTAAGGTGGTGACCTTGATATATACAACCTTGATTGGCATTTATAGTTCATCCAGTGGATATAGAATTTCCTAATAAGCTCCATTTAATTCTAGTAGTAGTTTCTCATCACAGTATTCATCTACAATTAAATTTCTAAGGTTCTATGGTACTTGGTATTTTTGGTCGTGGTACTCCCTATGTCCAAAATATAATTCCCTATCTCATTATTGATGTCGTAATCATGAATGAATCATCGTTACAAACTAATATCATCATATGTGTTCTTTATTTCCTCCTAGATTTGTGGTGGAGTCTACTATGAGTACCTCTCTACAAAGTACATAGCCTCCTATTGTGTCAAGAGTAAGCCCATCGTCCCCAACCTCACCTTTCTTGGTGCCCTCATCGACCTTGCAGCATGATAACTCTTTCAAAAGTTACATACCTTAGTGGAGTTGTGAACTCAAGCTTGCTCAAATCCTATTATGAGTTACCATCCATGATCTTAACCATGTTTAGTGACATATGGTAGCACAAGGGGTGCACTCGTTGTATCTCATTCCCTTTTTATCTCAATCCAACCATAATGAAAAAAATGAAGTTAGCAGCTAGAGGAGTCTTAGTGGGTCGATCACATACCCACTACCTCCATTCCTTCAATTTATTCACACTTCCTATCCAAATCATCATCACAGAGCTATATCCTCTCTTACATCACATGATGAGAGGTTAGTGCTCCTTCTAATTCACATATCACCTCATTATTATTTGGATGAAATGACTTGGACAATTGACTCCTTAAAATGTGGGTTGGGGCTGTGGCTTGATGGTTGTACTCTAGCTTGGGATTTCGTCACTCTCATATCACCCCATTTGGGGATTCAAAAAATAATGCTAAGCCTATCTCAAAATGATAAATACATAGCCATCTCAAAAATAATTACATATCATTAATATTTTAAAATAATTTATTTTATTTTATTTATATTTTTCCATTAAAGTTTCTTACTTTCATAAACACATAACCATTTCAAAAATAATTTGTCATTAAAATTTCTCATTAGTATTATAAATTGATCCATAATGTTTTATGAGTAGTTTTCCATTAAAATTTTCCAATTTCATACAAAAGCTACTATCTAAAGAATGATGTTTAAAATTATATTTATTACGTAGATGGAAACAATTGAAATAGAAATGAGCTTGATGAATAATTTTCTATTACGATTTCTTATGGGTATACTTAATTGGCCACAATGTTATATGAGTAATTTCCATAAAATTTTCTACTACTATAATAACATGGGCATTCAAAATTGCACTTAGAGTGTTATATTTGGTTTAAATATGAGTAATTTTCTAATTTTATTAAAATTATTATGTCCTTGCCCTTTGGGTAGTAATATCTAGCGACGATGCTAAACTCTCTTTTTTTACCGTACTGCAAAATTTTTTAACTTTCCATAGTTTAACTTTGGTTTTGAAATATTTTTTGAGGCTGACATAGCCACATCGTCACCACTAGAGCTACGGGTTCTGAGACCATACATCAGCCTCTACTGTTATGTCCCCTCTTTGTTTTGCATCCTTGTACTCCTTACTTACGGTTGTGCAGGACCAGGTTGAGATTTATTATCATGTGTCAGTGGTCATGTCTACAATAACTAAGTTGATATTTCAATGGAAAATACATTTTTTTTTTTTTTGTTATTTTGAAATTCTAGGCGATTTTGGACTCACTTTGACACCACTTACATGGTTGAATTTTTGTTAAAGATGGTGGAACTATGCTGGCGGAATGACTTTGTATTTGTTGATCATTTTCATCGTTGTAGCAACAGGAGGGCTCATCTTTTGCTATGACATTGGAATCTTGGGTAACAACAGATAACCCTCAATCTTGGCTAATGCCTATAATCATTCATTTTCATTTGAAGTGAAAGTTAATAACCAATTTTTATGTTGGTAATAGAGGGTCATAACCAACTCCATTATCAATACATTGTTTTACATGTGGAGTTACATCAATGGTGCCTCTATTGAAGAAAAAATTTCCAGAGGTGTGTAGGAAGACATCCACAATCAAAGCCAACAATTATTGCAAGTTTGACAGCCAGACACTGACTTCCTTCACTTCTTCCCTTTATATAGTTTGGTTTGGTTGGTGTCGTATTTCATGGCCTCGGCCACAACATAAGTCAATGTTGATGGGAGGCTCAACCTTCCTCACTGGTGCAACTCATTATGAGGTTGCAGTCAATGTAGAAATGATCATCCTTGGACATATTTTTCTCAGTTTAGGCATGGGTTTCCCTATAAAAGTAAGTTCATCTCTGAAGATTAGTTCTCATTAATCCTTGCAAACAATTACACCTATGTTTTTCCATTTTTTTTAAAATTGGAGTAAGAGACTTATACTGAATATTTATATGAATTTCAATGCTTCTCAATCCATGCCTATTTATTTTTCAGAAATGGTCGCTCCCAGAATGATGGGAGCTCTCAACATTGGCTTCCAACTATTCCTAGGAATTGGGATCCTTGTTGTAAATTTGACAAACTATCGCATTGCCAAGATCCAAAATTGGGGTTGGCATCTCTCTCTGGGATTTGTAGGTGTCCCAACATTAATAATGTTGGTAGGTTCCTTCACCCTACCGAACACCCCGAACATTCTAATCGAAAGGGGGTAAATGGAAAAGGCCAGGGCCATGCTGGAGAGGATCTGCGACATGCCATATGTGCAGGAGGAGTTGCAAGACTTGATAGAGGCTAGCTAGGTACAAACCTAAACTGGTCAGCGGCTCACGGGCACCAATGTCATCACATTTTTTTCTCTGGTTCTCTTCAATACCATAGGATTTGGGTAAAATGTTTCTCTCTGGCTGCAATTATGCTTGGAGTGATGAATTTGGTTTTTGTCATAATCTCAATCATCGTTTAAAAGTTAGGGTGGATACCCTTGTTCCTCGAGGGTGGACTGCAAATGATCATCTCCCAGGTATGTTTCCTCCACTCCATTTGGTTTCCATTTAAATTCATCTGTTTTTTTTTCGGATTTAATTATTGATAGATTTAGAATCGAGATTGATCTAAATACCAATATTAAGGAATGATATTTATTTAAATGCAAGGAGGCTATATAAAATCTATGAAATCATTATATTCATAGTTTGGGTGCTCTTTGATATTGACTATCAATGTGTAATGTACTATGTTTTTGTTGTTCTAATTGTTTGTTTGTTTTCATATTCAATAATCCATTCAGAACTTCATGTCAATAACATAATGTAGTATCTCATTGTTAATTTCCCCTCTTTAATAATAAGCATGGATGTCAATTTATGTTTTTATTTTTCAATTTGGCTGCTTGAATTGTTGAGTTATGATGATTTAGTCATTTTCTGTTTATATTTTTATCACTTAGCCTTAATTTACAATTTTTTTGTTTCTATATAGAGATATTTTGTAGAAAGGCACCATGTTTATGTGTAAATAATCATTTTGTTTAATGCTAATAATTATTGGTTTGATGCGAGGGTATAATAATTATTAGTTTGATGAAAGGTTCAAACAATTTCATTATCGTGTCATGTTTTTGCCACAAATTTTTCATTTTTTTTAACTTAATCTCCAATATTTCATGGCACAAATCTTCACTTTGATTTCATTTTGAGATACTTTAAGGGTAAAACAATTTGATAGTATCAATGTTAGCACTAAGCCTTCAGTGTTACATGATCCTATAATTTTATTTTCTTTATACAAAGAGTAAAAATGAGTATTAGAGTGAAAAAATGGAGATTTCGAATGGTTTTTTTGGTTGTGTGCTGTTTATTCTTCAAGAGAAAGAAAAAATTGTTGTATGAAGAGCTTTGAACTTTCATCCCTTCAAACTGATAGATTGAGTTTTTTTATTTGTTAATATTTCACATATAAATAAAAATAACTCGTATATATGTTGTCTGTGACATTGGATTTACTAGAGACAAATATATTTCGAATACAGTTAACTCAACAATTTGAAGTTTTGTGTAAGACTGTTGAAGGTTTTGTGAGCCAACAACAACGATAGGTACAAAATGTGGAAGATCAAATCCAATGATCCTTTGTCTCTACAAAAATGAAGAGCTTTCACCTTTCAGCCATTCAAACTGACATATTGAGTTTTCGTACTTGTTAATATTTCACATAGAAATGACAAGAACTCATATATCTTTTGTCTGTGGCATTGGATTTACTGGAAATGAATATATTTCAAATACAATTAACTCAACAACTTGAAGTGTTGCATAAGATTGTTGAAGGTTCCATGAGCCAATAACAATTATAGGTACAAACTATGGAAGATCAGATGCAATCCTTTTTCTCTACAAAAACTAAGGTACGTGAAACATTGAGCCAACAACCTTATAATTTCTTTTTAGTTGTTTCACCTCTTTGAAATTATTCAGTTCTGATGTACAGCTACATTTTTCTCACAAGCTACAGAAGATCTTAGAAATAGCATTGAGAATTTGAAGACAATACATGGCTCTAGAGTCAGGGGCTTACATGATCTAGCCAATGCACTTGATGAAAATTATGCGTTTACTCTTGGCAGGCTCAACTCAACAATATCCATGCATGTTTATACTCTTGAGAATGTAAGACTTCTTGACATCTGCTATATAAGGTTTGCAAGGATTGGATCAATAACAAATCGATGCATTTATTTTTGTTCCTTATTCTTTTTGTGCCACACAGCTGGTGGGAAAAAATGTTCTAGATGCAGAGGCATTGTTGGGTGAACTTCATAGTGATATTGATTTATATGCCCAACAACAACGAGAGGTTGATACATATTAAATATTATTTTAACTTTTGTTGTATGGGAGTCAAATCCTTTTTCATAGAACTCAAGTCAGCTTCTATCAAGTTGACAATTCTATATTTCAAAATTCCATGAGTGCAGGCAATTCAAAGAACTATGAAGTCCACTAGGGTAATTTCAAAGGTGAATAAAGATTTTTTTTGCAATACTTAAGACATGAGTATAATCTTAATTATTTTGTGGAAGAAATGCAAATAATTTACAACAAGAAGTTGGAGGATCTTGAAAGAAAAATTGAGGTGGACTAGTTTCTTTGTCTAGATCATTTTTTCTTTTGAATTAGTTACTTTATTATGTTAAAACTTCATACAACTATTTGGCTAATTTTTTTTAACGAAAATAAATTTTCAAATGGAATTTTCAAAGTATTGTTATTTCTATTTTGATCTTTATTTTGATATTGCGATGAACATTTGCTTATTTTGGTCCTTATTTTCAATAAGATATCTTGTTATATTATTTTTTAAACAAAAACCACGTGTTAGCAATGTTAAAAAAGAAAGGGCAGTGACATTGTCACCATGTGGCTCTTGTTTAATATATGTAATATAAATGATTATGTTTCTAGTTAACGTATTTTAGATGCTTACAAAAAAAGTTGGATTTCCATATTTTTGCATATTGGACTTTAACATTGTCAAAACATTATTTTTCTACCTGTATAAAAGGCACATTATGTATTTATTTATTTACTATGTGAAAAAAGACACATATTTATAAGTTATGTATTTATTTATCTACTATGTGTAAAAGACATATATTTATATTTTTAGATGAATATTTACATTATGGTTGACTATTGTTATCACCTAAAAAATGATCACCTACCCATTTCTAACTAGGTGGATCGAAATACACCGTGTAGGATTAATACTACCATAGTAAGATCGTTTTCACCATGGAAAATAGTTTACTTTGGCCTCAAATTGTGCTATTCCATCAGATCCCGTAAACAGTTTTTACTAAATTATTTCTAATTGAAATTTAAAAAAAAAAACTCATGAGAATAATTGAATATATCATTATTTATTTAATTTTCTCTAGGAATAATTATTAAATCGCTATTTGATAATTATTCATTATCACATTTGACTAAATCCCCTTGGAAGAATTAAATAAATCACTATTTATTTATTATTCCTTAATTATATTTTTGGAATAATTATTAAATCACTATTTAATAATTATTTCAATTTCGCATCTTTCTTAATCCTTGCAAAGTAATTAATAAATCATTTTATTTGTTAATTATTTCTAAATAAAGATATTTGACCATTTTGAATATTTTTCCCTCCCCAAAAAATAGAATAAAGTATTTATAACGGTTAAATCTTGGTTTGGTCAATAATATTTTATTATTTCCCATTTTTTAGATCAACCCAATACTTTGTTATAGATAAGAGGGTTTTCCATTCATTTTTCATAATGATCACTTTCATTGTCACCACTATCGTCTTCTCACATTCGAGCTTCCACTTGAGTTCCATTCTTTTTTTTGGGTTTTTTTTTTAAATTGAGAGAGAGAATAAATCGTAGAAGCACAAGGACATCAAAGGACCCATCCCACAGAGGGGGATCTGCAGACCCTTGTTGTAGATATCCTTCACAGGGTTTTATTAATAAAAGATTATTCATTTTAAAAGTCTTTCTCTGTTGGGTTACTACATTGGGAATTTTTTGTTGGTTTTTGTTTTGGATCGCATACAATATTTTTACTAGTCTAGATTTGAAGTGTAAACAACCACATATTGTTGTTAGGCTCACTTTTCACTATTGAATTAAGTGAAGTGTTTTTGGTACATCTTCCCGAAATCTTTACACCAACAAATGGCCACTCCACTAACTTTTTAGCTACGCGATCGTCAACAAATGGTGACTCCATTAGTGTAGTAATTCAGATCCTTGGTGAGTCTTTTTTGTGTTTTTTAGTATTTTCTTCAACTATTTTTAGCCTCTGAATTTCCATTTTTAGATCTCCTTTATTTTTCTCTCAATTTTTTGGATTTTGTTGGTTTTCTTATTATTTCTGTAGGTCACAGATACCAGTTGAGCAGGAGATGGCACAATCTAGGCGAGATCTATCGACTGAGAATCTCAAGAGAAAAACGCACTTTTCAGCTCATTTTTTGTGTTCTTGAACACACTTTTGGCCCAATTTACTACATTCTGCAGTCTTTCTAGGTCAGAACCTGTGTTTTGCACTTTTTTAGAAAAAATAAAAAATTAAATAAATTAAATAATAATAATAATAATAAAATAAAATAAAAATAAATAAAAAATCAGAATTGTCAGTTGCGTTGTGTGTGGACTGGGAAGGGTTTATTTTCTCTTTTGAGTCTCCCCTAGGCCTATATTCTCTTATTTTTCTCTTTGACGAAGGAAAAAAGCCCTCTATGGTTTACAGTACACCTCCACCCTTTTAGGAATAGATTGGTTGAGTTGAGCAGTCTAGGGTTTAGCATTTTCAGCCACTAATTTCCAAGGTCTGATCCATTCATTTACAACCCTCTAGGATAGGTTTCTTCACCATTTATATCCCTTTAGAGTTGATTGTTTCCTTCCCCCTGATGGCCCCCTTGTGTGTCCTATGTTTTTAGCGTTTATTTCCTATCCTTTGCAGCATTTTTCACCTCTGATTTTTATTGTTTGTCTACACCATTTAGAGCAAATGAGTGCCTCTAGATCACAATCCCTTTGACATTTGATATTTTAGGTCATTTTTGTGTCTTTGAGTAACTTTTTTGCCTCATATTTTTTAGTTTTTTGATATCCTTTTTCGGTGGGGTTTGTGTGCTTGGATTGGTTGCTTATTTTTATGTACATTTACAGCATTATTTACAGTTTTTCAGCACTTTATTTCAGCGGCACATGACATCATAAAACATGCTCAATTAAATCATACACTGAACACATTTTCACACCCTAAGAAAATGTGAGCTTGGTTAACACCTCCAAGCAAACACTTTAAACAAACCACATAATAATGATCTAACATACATACATTAACCCCACTTGGGAACCAAGGCCAACAAATTTGTGTAGTTAGGTATAGGATCGATGGGATAGGGTTCCAATAACACCCATCTATCACATATATTGAGACATATAATTTGAATTAATAGGGAGCTTAAAATCCTTCACCATCCCAAGGTCCAAAGTCGAAGTGCGTCAGAAACTCAATTCAGAGGGGGTTAGGCTAGGTCATCGTGTGAGCAGTTCTCCTCAGGCCTACCCAACCCATGGTAGGGAATGTTGTGTTGTGGTTGATCACCAAGAAGCTCAATACTCAACCACCCCCATGGAATGAATATAACCATAGTGACCAATCATAGGAAAATACCCTATAGGACTGGTTGTGGGTAGCAGTCGGTTCTCTACCCCACCTTTCTCTGGATAACTCTGCTTGTGGGGATCAAATTTTATCAAGTAAGAATTATTTTGGAAGGCTGTCTGAAACAATAGATTTAGGATTTTTTTGGGAATTTAGACCACCTATAGGACATAGGTCATTTTTATTTCATATGCCATGTCTAATTTAATCAAAGTAACATCTTAATATAGGTAGTTTAAACTTGGCATCACTTTACTAGGTGTTTGTTTGTTGATTGTTGCTCTTTTTCTCCTATCACCCTTTAGTCCTTTGAGTCATCATTGTGCCCCCTAGGCATTTGTCGTGGATAATTCGAGGCCTTCACCCTCACTTTCTGTTAGGACATATTACTCCTCCCCATCGAGTTAGATTTCATCCTCCTATTCCTCCATCGAGTCCTCATTCTGACTCTGGTTCTACTAATTCTTCCAGTTCATTCTTTGATTGTGTGTCTTCCCAACCCTGTACTGTCACCATGTTAGGTACCAACATGGGTGCGGGAAACCAAGGAGGTAACCAAGGTAGCTCCACAAGCATAACCTTTGGAAAATTCAAGAATGGAGATTAAAAGAAGGGCGGCAGACCTGCAATTTATTAAAGAATGTCGTGACAAAAGCCTTATCTGTTTGTTTGCTTGCATTAAACATAATTTTCACATTAGGAGTGGATTGCCTAAAATTCACAAGGAGGGTGCTCCTCTGAGACCAATATTTAATGCCATCAAATCCCCCACCTATGTGTTGGAAAAATATGTTGCCAAGATTCTTAAGCCCCTAGTTGGAAACACAGACTCATTCATCAAATACTCTAATGATTTCGTGAAACTTATTAAAATATAGTGTTTTATTATAAATCAATCATTATAAAAAAATAATTAAAAAATTCTCTCTGCATAATTTAGGCTTCTGGTCGATTCTCTTTTATTGATTTTTCTCCTATTTCTATTTATCGCTTATTTTATTCCTTCTTCAATCATTCATTTAAAAAAGACTTGAAGATGGATCCTCGTTGTGATTAAAAATGTCGACATTTTTCTTATAACGCTATGGATAATCTAGATAATTCTTATTCAAAATCATAACCTCTACTGGTATGGTCACTCTTATTCCATTACTACCATTTATGGTTGGTTAGGGTCACCCTGATTTTAGCCAGCTTATCCTTGATCCTCTTCTCCATGACCCAAATTGACAAGTTATGCTTACCAAGCTTCCTTCTGACATACCCAATTTTGAAGGAAATCCTAGAGAATATCCAACAAATCATGCTCACTCATTCCATATGTGGTGTTCATACAATTCTATCACTAAAGACTCCATTTGTATTTGCCTCTTCCAGTGCACCCTTACTGGAATTGTTGCAAAGTGGTATGTAGATCAACCCAGGGCTTCTCATTCCACTTTCGCAACTCTTTCCAAAGCATTTTTATCCTACTTTAAGCTACTTCTCCGTTATGACACTAGTATCGAACTCTTGACTTCTTTCCGACAAAAATTTTCCACTCGCCTATCTGACCATGTTCAAGAAAGGTGCAAAAGGAGGAGCATGTGTAGGGGCCCTAAATTTGAAGGCCGTGTTTACATGGATTGGTTCTTTAGATCGCTTTTTCCGTCATAGGTAAATATGTCACCTCACATTTCCCTTAGTTTGAGGAAGATGTGCTCCAAGTAGCTTTAAAATATGACCTAATCTATGCACAGTTAGGATATGTTTATACTACTCTTCCCGGTCTACCTTTTTCTGGTGATGTTTATACACCAGGGGCATATCATGCCATGAATGGTATCATTGGAACCATTTCACGCCCTCAACCTCCACCAAATACTCCACCTCCGATGAATTATGGTAAACCCCAGGGGGACTAGTTCCTCTTACACTTATCCCCCTCCCAATCCTTCACATGCAAACACTTATCCAGGTCCAAGAACTTCATGTGCATATCCCCATCTGCATCAGCAGATTCCAGGGCCAGTTGTTGCAAGGAAAATTTTAAGGATGGAAATGTATCTTAAATTTTAGAAACCTTAGTGAATCTCACTAGCCCCAAATTTGAAAATTATAAAATGTTCGTTGATATATTTGTAAAAGCATTCAAAGTTATAATGATTTTATATATAGTCTCTATATAATTTTGGTGATTTTTAAGGTAAAATAATTTTATAATATAAAATTTGGGCGAGTCATATTTAGCAAAAATGGAAATTGGCGAATCTTTTTTTGGGAAAAAACATGGAAAATTAGCCCACTTGCAAATATTAGCCCCTAAAATTTTCCATGTGTTTCTCCACCTTTTTATCTTAATGTTTCCCCATCTCCTTACTATATGTATGCTCCTTCTAGCACTCCAACCCCTCTAGCACCAGTGCCCCAACCCCCGACGCCTCTTCCACCTCCACCACAACGACAACCTCCTCCTCAAGATCAAGTGTATGCTCAGCAGAGCACAACCAATCCACCCAACCCCAAGAAACAGAAAAAGGGGAAAGGTAATTGGAACAAGAAATCTCAAGGTAACCAGGGTAACCAAGTTCTACCACCTAATGCATCTCCGCTAAACCAGCCTAATCTCACAACCCAACAATAGGGCAGACAACCTAAGCAGAACAAGGCTCTTCGTACAAATAAGCCTTGTGCCTGTTGTGATGTATTTGTAAATTATAATCATGAGTATCCCCTTTTACCTTATATGCACCAAGTATGGGAAGCTCAAGCAGTTGCTTCTAGAGGACCTCAGCCCATTTCTCTGCCTCCTCCTCCTCCTGCTTCATCTCAATTGGTTGTGCTTACCAATCATTTTCCTCATCAATGTTATATCATTGCTCAACCTACACAAGTTCATGCAGCTTCCCAACCTTCACAATCAGGTCATCATGATTATCAGATACTTGTAATTAATTTTGACAAATTCAATACCAAACAATTCAACCTTCAGAGTCAGTTGCACCAATATGACAAGCTTCCTGCAAAGTTATTAATCGATTCCAAACCTCAATTTTCCACCGAGGCTCTATCGTCATCAAATGGAAACTTGCAGATCCCTCCACCTAATCTATAAGTTGTCCCTAATATCCCCAAAGGTCAATTAAGTTGAAATTATTCTTCTTCTAAAGTCGCACATACCTATAGCATAGTAGATGACTTGGAATAGTCTCTGGCTTCCATGCTAATGCTAGAAGTCCTCCAGACGTGCCCATCCCAACGGAAATCTCTACTATTTGCTTTGGGTGTTGTGGATCCTTCCAAAGATCGTATGATTTTCATTAACATTAAAAAAGTGGAACGTTCCCCACTTCCTTCATAAATTTCCTTTAAAATACCAGTCTCCATAAGAAACGCCATTATTCAATAGTGTATCATAGACGAAGGTGCCTCCACATGTGTGATGGCCGTTAGTGTTTCAAAGCAACTTGATTCACCTGATCTATCCCCATCCACCATCACTCTTCATGTTTGGGATGATCATTCGTCGTATCCCCTCGACTTATATCGCAACTGTCCAATTAATGTTGCTGTCAAGACAACCTTCATTGAAATCTAGGTCATTGATGCCCCATTAGATTATAACATCCTTTTAAGTTGTAGTTATACTTATTCAATTTCAGCTATTACATTTGTGTTCTTTCACAAGATGTGCCTTCATCATAATGGAAAGATCATCACTATCGATCAGTTAACTTACTATAATCCTAAGTCTTAGACTTCCCTTCAGTCGAATATCTCATCGATGATTGGCAATAATACTATCACGTCCCTCACCAATGTTTCACCTGGAGTCTACAAAGATTCTATGTTTCTTGTTGCTTATTATGGTCCACCTCCTACCCCTTCAGAGCCTAGATATTCTAATGTTTTCATGCTTCAAGCGTCATAGGCTAACAACAAGCGGTTTGGTATGCCTTCACAGCATCCAACACCTCCGCAACCTGCTACTCCCAGCTCAACCCAACCTTCAGGTATAATTCCTCAAGGTCCATTTCCTTTTGCTGGTATCTCTCCTAGTCCTTTCTAACCTGAAACCGTTCCCCCAAGTATTAACCATCCAGGAGAAGTTCCCCCAGGTTATTACCCTTTTGGTCAGATACCATTCTTATTCCTGCCACTAGGAATATTTTCTACACATGTCATGGCTACACTGAGTTTAACTAACATCAAATTTGGGATCCTAGTCTGATTCATTGATCCTCCCCCAAACACTCCTCCTGATCAACTCAAATATTATACTTCTTTGACCTCGGTTCAACCTGTTGTTCCTTCCCCTTCCTTTACTTCAATTCCACAACAACCTCAGCAGAAACCTACTCTTGTTATGAAATAATCTAGTGAGGGGGGAAAGCCCAGAAAAAGGGACACAAAGACAAGGTACCACAACCAACTTCAGCTCCTCCTAAGCCTCCAAATCCTACTCCTCCATGTACTTTGTGTGATGTTGTTGGACATGCCACTAATAATTGTCCTGAGCTCTCTCATATCAAGAATGTGGTCTCTAATACTTTTCCTGACTCCAACATCCTAGAGGTCCATGTCACCTTACCTGATTCATCTAAGAAGAACATATCCTTACACACGAATCACCCTTATGCTTTGTGTGATAACTATGGACATTATTCTCATAATTTTCTCTGTCTCGAAGACGTTCATGATAAAATTCAATTCCTTTGTGAGTTAGATGTCATTCACAGTGATTCCACCTCTCCTCTACCTACCAGTTCCAGTCCCACTATTATTCCAGAATAGGAGGTCTCTCAACCACCCATCATGAAACCTCCTCCTGATGTCAAGTTGACAGATAGTTTCACCCCTATATTATGCCTGTCATCTTCCATGGGATTGATCTATTTGGACTCTCTTGGGGTTTCCTATTGTGATTTAGTTGAACCTTCTTTAGCGAACACTTCAGTCACAACATCACTAGATGTTACATCTACTATTCATCCATCCCCTCCTTCTGACGATGCGCATGTGAACTTGTCTCCCATGATGATGATTGGTTACATCACCCCTTAATTTGAACCCACAAATTCGAACCACATCCACATTGTGGCCATTACATTACCACACATTGTTTGGGTAAGGGGGCATCCATATTTGAGAGTCTAGGAGAAGAAATTATCCCCAACCTTTCTAGTACATATGGTAGTGTCGAATCTAGTACCATTATTCTTCCCCATTTAGAATAACATCTATAGTCTCATATCACTCTAGATCACCCTGACTATGATCCACTTAATCATCCCTCCATCTTACATCAAACTGAGTCCCTTAGACATTGTTTTTGTTCAACCACCATGTCTTCTAGGTGAGAATTAGTTCATTATATCCGAAGCCACTTGTTGGTATAGTGACATCATGTATGTGAACACAGAAATTCAGTCCATTTGATTCATATATGAAATGCCAAACAAGATTGGTAATCCACCATTTCCTTTCTCTTACTACATCATCATACATTCTTCCCACAAGAAGACATCCATAACATAAAAAAAATGGTGAACCACATCATCAAAATGTGTTTGGAGTCCACTACTCCAACATTCCCATAACATGCTACACACAAAATAGGGGGCATATATGCCCCTACGTCTCATCATCATCCTATAGAGACACTTGTGCCAGTAAGTTCAAATGCTTGAATACATTATTTGAGCACTTGAAACACAATGGTGCTCCACAAACTCATCTAGCTAGGGGCATCATTCCCACCTTTGCATACTTGATCAGTCCCCTCCATCACATACGTTGGAGGGTAGTATCTCATGCTTGGGGGCATGATTTCATCCTTTGCCACTCTCTCACTAGAGTAATATCATTCTCAGCCTAGACCTCGATGATCTAGGTATGGTTGATTATCCTTTCATATCTTGGATGTTTTTTCCTACCGCCCTCTCCGATGAGCCATATATACATCTCATATTGTAGATGTTTGGTACCATATCTCCAAATATTCTACTCTATGTGATACCACACTTATCAATTGTTCCTCTTTTTTACTTGATGGGTGGGGATGATCCTAGACCTTATCTAGTAGTTCATTCATGTATTCCTCTCTTTCCTTAATTCTTCGTTAGGAACCATCCTTCCAAGAAGCATTAAGGCCATTTTTAGACAAGTAAGGTCACCTACCTGAAAGTCATAGATCTGAATTCCGACGGTTGGTTTATCTTCTATGAGATTACCAAGATTTAGAGTCTTATTCTCCTCTCCAAATTCTCCAACAGCTCAGTATGCAAATGAATTGGATTTGGGTGGAAGAAGCACTTTTATAAGAAAAACCCTAGTTTTTTTGTTACCCATTGTGACCAAACCGTAGCTCAGTTTGATGAACCGTAAACACTGTTAGAAAGATATCAATGAGTTCTGTAATGGAACTCCCTTTATTTTTGGTAATTTGACACTTCACGAGGAAGCCATATTTTCCATGAGTCACATGTACTGTGGTGCCACTTTACCTTCCCACTTGTCGACTCCTAATTCAAATTTTTATCATGAGTAGCCATTATTTACTCATTTTTTTATGGTCCTCTATGGGCCTCCCCCATGTGGAAGCATCATCGAGTCACCCTTGTTTCGAGCATCCGAGATGAGTCACCCTTGCATTCATGGAGTCTATTCTGAGTCCCATTAAGTCTCACTACAGTGTTCCATCCATATTGTCATTGCATTCATCCCACTTTTCTCATTTTTGCCTCCAACTATATTGTTTTGTCCCTAAAAATCCTTCGTCTAAGTAATTGACCATTCCCTCAAGAATCGAGTCAATTGTTGCCAGATCAACCATGCATATTATGCTCTAACAAGGGAAGTCATCATCCCACCACACATCTTGCTTCCTTCCATCATCATCCCTGGTGTTAGTCCATTAGTCACTTTACTATGATCCCTCATGCCTTTGTTGAGAAATCCTCATTGCCTTAACTCTAGTTGGCCCTTTTATGTCGACTTTAGTACATTTATTCCAGAAGTGTGGTCTAGAGGGAGGTGTACCTTGGTTCCAGATTTCATCATTGTTTGATGCCTTAGATCAAGAAAAGGGAATCATCATTTCCCTTTGACTTAGTTGTTTCTCACTTGCTCGAATCCATCTTATTATCGCACGATTAAGAATCATACACTTGATGGTATGGTGATCTAGCCAATTTTACCAGTGATTCCTGGGAGTGTGCAAGATGTTCCATACCTCATGAGGGGATGGCCCTTTAGGTAGCCCCCCACATGCCCGAATGACAACAGATTATGATCTAGCCTCATATGCAGTTCCACAGATTTGATGGGTTATATTTTATCCGCTTACAATGCCCACAACATGCATGTCTCCTCCAGATGATCCATTCAGATCTTCAGAGCCCTTTCCTATTCAACAAGGCTTCTTTGGTTGTGATTCCCCCTCACCATGTCAACTTGAGGGGCATTCTATTTCATATACTCAAATCATATTGTATTCATTATGGCCCCTATTCTTCCAGGCACATTATGTATATGGGATTCATTGTATTATCTTCTAGCCCATTGATGCCAGCATATCATGTATCATGTATCATGAGTTGTGTATCTCAGTCCCACATTGTTGGGCTCGCCATTATTATTTGTACTAATGTGTCTTGGTGGGTATGGGTATGCCTCCCCCGCCTCATCTAAGATCATTTTCTCCAAAATAAAAAGGGAGACTTATATCAGATTAGTAGGTCTCTCCCCCACCTTTTTTTCCTTCCTTGCATTTCTTCTCTCTATCTCTCTCTCACTCTCTCTCTCTCTCCCCCCTTTGGTGTCTCGTGGAAGTGTAACCTACAATGTATTTCTATCATACGATTTGCTCCTAACACTCATACATTCGGGGGAAATTTGTTATCACCTAAAAAATGATCACTTTCACTATGGAAAATAATTTAGTAAACAATTTTTGTTAAATTATTTTTTATTAAAATTAAAAAACTCCATGAGAATAATTGGCTAAATCATTATTTATTTATTTTTCTCTAGGAATAGTTATTAAATCATTATTTGATAATTATTCTTTGTCACATTTGACTAAATCACCTAAGAATAATTAAAAAATCACTATTTATTTATTATTCATTAATTTTATTTTTAGAATAATTGTTAAATCATTATTTAATAATTATTTCAATTTCAAACCTTTATTAATCCTTGCGAAATAATTAATAAATCATTTTTTTTTTCTAAATAAATAAATCTGACCATTTTAAATATATTTCCCCTCCAAAAAAGTATTCCTAACAGTTAGATCATGATTTTGTCAATAATATTTTATTATTTCGCATTTTCGAGATCAACACAATAATTTGTTATAAATAAGAGGGTTTTCCATTCATTTTTCACCATGATAACTATCATCGTCACAACTATCATCTTCTCACATTCGAGCTCCCACTTGAGTTTTGTTCTTTGTTTTGGGTTTATTTTACTCATTGAGAGAGCGAATCGATCAATGAAGCACAAGGACATCAAAGGATCCATCTCACAAAGGGGGATTTGCAGACCCTTATTTTAGATCTCCTTCTAATCCAGGTGGATATTTGTGCCCACCCGCCTATTCCACCTAGTCAGTTTCATTAGTTTTCTTATTTACTACTTTTAGATGTTTTTTGGGTCTTAAACTTACATAACCATTTTGAGGCCCTATACGGTGTATTCCTCGCATATTCATTTCCAACGAGGTATCATATGCGTGAAACAAAGATAATATGACCAAGTTACGACCCGGGGAAGTTGATTGCCCAACTAACCCCAACGAGGCCCATAAATTCTTGGTGTTACATCTCCTAGAGTTAGGGTTTTGGTTGTTTAGGGTTTTCTTTTATTGTTCAATAATAAAAAGGCCCTTGAGCCTCATTGTAACACAATTCAGATGCATGAGGCTGCCACATCTCTTCTTAGAGAAAATCTACCATCACCCTAGCTAATTTAAATGATCTAGGTGGATATTGGTGGTCACCCGCCTATTCCACTTAGTCAGTTTCATCAGTTTTCTTATTTGTTATTTTTGGTAGTTTTTCGGGTCCTGAACTTCCAGAGCCATTTTGAAGCCCTAAATGGCGTAATCCTCGAATAGATATTTCCAACGAGGTATCAAACACGACAAATGGAGATAATATGACCAAGTTACAACCCCGGGAAGTTGTCTGCCCAACAAACCCCAACGAGGCTCATAAACTCTTGGTGTTACATCTCATCGAGTTAGGGTTTTGGTTTTTTAGGGTTTTCTCTTATTGTTAAATAATAAAAAGGCCCTTGATCCTCATTGTAACACATTTCATAGGCATGTAGCCGCCACATCTCTTCTCAGAGATAAGCCACCATCGCCCTAGCTAGTTTATGTCCATTTTGTCTATAAGCATATTTCAGTCATTTGATATTAATGAAATGAAGTTTTATTTCTGCTACATCTTTTCCTTTATATTTATTTCTGTATTTGATTGTGTTCCTGCATAAATCCAGAGTCAAGTTACGGCTCCATGGGAATGAGGGTTTGAAACATATTTCAGTTTCAATGTTTTTTAGTAATCTTCAGCAAACTTCATGCAAGTTCCATGGTCTCCACGTATCATATTAGAGAATTAAAACTATCTCATTTGAAATTATTTTTTATTTTCTCAAATGGGTATTCTACGGAATTTGATTTCATTTCCCGGTTTGAGAGATATGTGCAATTGAAGTTACACATGTCTGGAACATTGTGCCGCCGTACATCCTATGAATTTGGGTAATCATTTTCTCACCCCAAAGGTCATAAAATTTTGAATGCATTATATTAATGGAAACTACTCTTAAATACCTCAATTAGGTCTTTGACAAAATTTTATTTCATCACCTATAGCAGAAGTTATCAGCAAAGTTGCAGCAAGAGGTCCATTTCAATTTAGATCTTGGGGGTCTCCCACCAAGATCTGGATCAGTGGTATCATAGCAGTCTACTCTTTCTTTATCTTTCTTTGAATGTCCCCAACGAGGTCGGGGTATAAGGATTTAGGGCTCAATCTGGTTGAACCTTTGCAATATCAGCCTCGCAAACCCCGACAACCTCCCATGGTAGAAGAAAATAAAGATGAGGGAGCAAAAGATCCTATCAAAATATTACTTGAAGAGGTCCTCAAGAAAAAAATGAATGAAATGATGGATAACTTTTCCAATATCCTTCAACGCCTGCCACCAGCGACACATCTACATCCAGCAGCCACTCTGGAGGCGCCACTCCTTTCAAGGTACAAGTCAATGTTAACATTCATGTATTTGAAGGCCAGATAGATGCAAATGTCGTAGATCGATGGTTGAATTTGTTGGAAGGGTATTTTTCGATCTATGATTTCTCTGACTAATAAAATATTACTAATTTTTCACTCCTCAAAGCTGCCCCCCATGTCAAATATTGGTAGGAAAACTACTATGAGAAAAAGGACGAGAGGGAACCATCGTTGTTCTCGGCCACACCCACTTGGAATTCATTCCGAGATGGAATCAAGGAAAAATATTACCCTATGGGGAGATATGAGGACAAGTACATCAATGTACCACTCTGTGGCAGTAAAGGGATCAATATGTGCATGAGCTGAGGAATCTGCTCTATATCCTGCACACAAAGTTGGGTATTAAAGATTCAGAGAGACATTTGGTGCTCAAGTGCCACAGTTTTTTTCATAGATACATTCAACAGGAAATGGAGTTCCTCAACATTACCTCGCTTGGAATGGCATATCGATATGTCGCCAAGATCGAGCGGAAATTTAAGAAAAAGAAGCAATACTTTGGATCCGCGGATCCGAAGACAGGGAAATGTGCCCCTGAACCACAGAAGAAGGTAAAATCCAAAGTGGGGCAACTCAGAACAACACCAAAAAGACAAAGAAGGACACGGAGAAGTGGTGTGAGTTTCATAACATCTCTACTCACAACACAAGCGAGTGTCGGGCCAAAAATTCGTTGGTGGCTGAACTGAAGGCATCTGAATCAGATGCATGTTCTTATTCTGAGTCAGAACCATACAAGGGGAATGAAAAAAGGGAATAAAATATTTGATGTGGATCCTAGTGCCACTATTTCCACCACCAAGCTCCAGAGGGAGGATCCCAAGGATCCAGAGGAGGGGGAACACCTCTTCCATTCGAAGATGTGGGTGAAGGGTTCTTCACTGCAATTCCTTGTCGATAACGGAAAACAAAAGAACCTCATTTCAGAAGAGGTAGTGAAGTGGCTTGGCCTACCGACCACAGCACACCTGCAGCCGTATACCATCGGGTGGCTCCACCCAGGAAGAGATCTCAGCATCAGCCAGCAGTGTCACCTTCCGTACAACATCAAGCCCTTCACGGATGAGGTATTGTGTGATGTTGCTCCTCTTGACGTGTCTGGTGTATTATTGGGCCAACCATACTTTTGGAAGTGACATGTTGTGTATGATTCTAGGCCTCGTTTTGTTATTATTACTTTGGGAAATAATTTGTATAGGATACTGGAGGTAGTACCGCCTCCCGCCATCCCTTTGATATTGCAAAGCAACACAGTAATATTATTTCCCAAACCAGGAATTTTTTTTCATTACAATTCGCCCACAGGGCAAGAAGAATATTGTGGCCACAACCTCCAAACAGGGTTCCCCTGCACAGCAGCAGCAAATGGACAAAGTCGTGGAGGAATACAAGGACATTTTCTCCTCACCCACAGAGGTTTCTCTATACTGTTAGGTCAAGCACTCCATTGATCTGACCCCAGTTGTGTCGTTGCCTGATGTTGACGTAACTCATGCGACCACATAGATAAAATCTACACGTCTACTGTTTGAGGCTGATAAAACAACCATATTTATTGAATACATCCAACACGTCTACCATCAGGTCCACGATATCCTGGAAAAATCCAATGCCAAGTGCGAGAAGTGTCAACATCAACATCGGTAGCCACACAAGTTCTAGGTGGGCGGCACAGTTTGGCTACATCTGCAAAAGGAGCACCTCGATAGACCCCACTGCAAGCTTCACCTGCTTTGATATGGGCCATACACCATCACCAAGGCTGTAGGGGATAATGCCTTCGAGCTCAGTATTCCACCATTCCTTGGTCTGCATCCAACGTTCAATGTGGACCGCCTTTAGCCCTACTTTCCACCTCTACTTGACACATCTGACATGGAAAAACAACTCACACCAACAGAATTAAACCCAAATTGCATGGAACAAGCCACAACTAATCGTATCATGGACACACAGATCAAGAACACCCACCAGCATAAAATCGAGCTATACTGAGTTGTCAAAGCAGGTTAATTCCTGGTTCAGAAGGGACTAGGTTTAATAGAAATTTCCCCACCTCATGGAGGCTCTGCATGGAATGGGGACCATTACTTCCTAAGGGAGGAGGAATGATCCAAGTGGATATTGGTGGCCACCTACATATTCCACCTAGTCAGTTTCATTAGTTTTCTTATTTACCATTTTTAGATGTTTTTCGGGTTCTGAACTTCTGGAGCGGCTTTGAGGCCCTAAAAAGCGTATTCCTTAAAGAGATATTTCCAACGAGGTATCATACGTGCCAAACGGAGATAATATTACCAAGTTACGACCCCGGGAAGTTGGCTGCAAAACTAACCCCAACGGGGCCCATAAACTCTTAGTGTTACATCTCCTCGAGTTAGGGTTTTGGTTGTTTAGGGTTTTCTCTTATTGTTCAATAATAAAAATGACCTTTAGCCTCATAGTAGCACATTTCATAGGCATGTAGCCGCCACATCTCTTCTCAGAGATAAGCTACCATCACCCTAGCTAGTTTAAATGATCCAAGTGGATATTGGTGGCCACTCGCCTATTCCACCTAGTAAGTTTCATAAGTTATCTTATTTAATATTTTTAGTAGATTTTCGGGCCTTGAACTTCTGGATTCATTTTGAGGTTCTAAATATTTTATTCCTCTAAGATATCTTTCCAACGAGGTATCATAAGCGCCAATTGGAGATAATATGACCAAGTTACGACCTCGGGAAGTTGGTTGCCCAAATAACCCCAACGAGCCCCATAAACTCTTGGTGTTACATCTCCTCGAGTTAGGGTTTTGGTTGTTTAGGGTTTTCTCTTATTGTTCAATAATAAAAAGGCCCTTGAGCCTCATTGTAACACAGTTCAGAGGCATGTCACCGTCACATCTCTTCTCAGAGATAAGTTATCATTGCCCTGCCTAGTTTATGTCCATTATGTCTGTAAGCATATTTCAGTCATTTGATATTAATAAAATGAAGTTTTATTTATGTTGCATCTCGGTGTTTATTTTTATTTCTGTATTTTATTGTGTTCTTGCATAGATCCAAATTCAATTTATGGCTCCATGGGAATGAGGGTTTGAAATATATTTCAGTTTCAATGTTTTGCAGTAATCTTCAGAAAAATTCATGCAAGTGCCACAGTCTCCACAAATCATATTAGAGAATGAAAAATATCACATTTGAAATTATTTTTTATTCTCTCAAATGGGTTTTTTACGGAATTTGATTTCATTTCCCGGTTTGAGAGATATGAGCAATTGATGTTACACCTATCTCGAACATTGCAATGTCGCACGTCCTATGAGTTTCGGGAATCATTTTCTCACCCCACAGGTCATCAAATTTCAAATTTATTATATCAATGGAAATATATTTTCAATAACTCAATTGATCTTTGACTGAATTTTGTTTCATTGCATATAGCAGAAGTTATCAGCAAAGTTGCAGTAAGAGGTCCATTTCAATCTTTTAGATCTTGGGGGTCTCCCGCCAAGATCTGGATCACCTTCCCCAGGTGTTATTAATAAAAGCTTATTAATTTTAAATTTTTTTCTCTATTTGGTTATTACATTAGATATTTTTGGTTATTTTCTATTTTGGATCGCATGCAATCTATTTGTTGCAAGTTTTTCTTGTTTTATTATTGCACATCTGAAGCGTAAACATCCACATATTGTTGTTAGGGTCATTTGTCACCGGTGACTTAAGTGAAGTGTTTTTTGTACATCTTCCCGAAATATTTACTCTAAAAACTATGTTTGTTCATTTTTTACCATGGTAAATTATGTTTGACTATGGTTAACAATGATTTGACCATGGTTGAATATGCTTGACCATTTTCAACCATAGTTAGCAAGATTTGACCATTGTTAACCATGGTTAACTATGTTTGACTGTGTTTTATTATTGTTGAACATGTTTGATAATGGTCAACTACCTTTCACTATGGTTGAAAATGGTTGAGTATGGTTGAATTTGGTAGAGCATTGTTACTATTGTTGACCATGGTTGTCTTTGGTTCAACATATTTGACTATGATTGATTATGGTTGACCACTGTCAACTATGCTTAAGCATGTTTAAAATTCAAATGTCATCCTTAACTCGACTATGTGTTTGGTCCATTAGATTCTCAAGTAATAAAGTTAATGGTTGTATTATGTCAACTTACTATGGTCTTCAGTGGTTATGTGGCACATTACAACATTCCTGAAGGGTTATGTTGAATTGTGAAATTCCTTCGTAGTTATGTTACATTACAATGTTCATGAAGGGTTATGTTGAATTACAAGCAAAATTCCTCCATGTTTATGTCACACTACAACATTCATAAAGGGTTATGTTACATTAGGACATTCCTATATGGTTATGTCACATTGCAACATTCATTGAACTCAGAAATCTTAGTTCATACTCTTCAAACCTTTTTCCTTGATTGTTTTCTCACATATTTTGGCAAGAATATAACTAGAATAGTGAGGTATTCCTTTATTGAATTTATTTAGATAGTGTAAGAGTCTAATTTCTATTGATATTTAATAGGGTCTTTTATTCTGATAATTGCTTCTAATGAATTCAATTATTTTTATCCATGATTCCATCATTAAGAAATTACACAAAATACATCAGCATTATAACATATATGATAAAAGGATCATAAAGAGACAACCAAAGAAAGAACACAAGAGTTTACCCTGGGAAAGACCAACAACCTTTTCCTTAATGAAATCCTTTAATTCAACAGACATACATCTAAGACAACACTAGGTCA
This sequence comes from Pinus albicaulis, assembly GCA_034641835.2. NCBI lineage: Eukaryota > Viridiplantae > Streptophyta > Pinopsida > Pinales > Pinaceae > Pinus > Pinus albicaulis. The sequence goes on along the minus strand of CM076584.1, from coordinate 774,144,523 downwards.
AACCTGTTCCATCCTCCTAGTCAAGTCATCTTCCCATAGAATAGGTTCAACCTTCTACCTTCCTCGTAATTTGGTCTCCTACCGTAGACCTCAGACTTGTTTCTCTTCTTCACCACTAAAATTTGTCCTTCTCATTCATTCATGGATTTGGTACTACAACTCTTTCTCATCACAAAAAGTTAAACCTTCAATTTCCTCCATCCAAGAGCCTATAAGGAGATCAATTCCACAAGAACGAGGGTTAAGAGAGACAGGCTTCTTCTTGTCTTTTTCCATCAAATTTTGTTCCTTCTTCATATTATTAGAAGATACTTCATGTCTTGAAGATGAGATCTAAGTTGGTGCATGAGGAGACATTGAATCTCTTATAAATATACTTCTAGAGGGGTCGAATGGGTGGATTTAAGGGTTGAACCAACTTGATCACTTGAAGGGGACGACTTAACTAGGAGGAGGTTGACTTAGCTTCTTTTGGAGCAAAAAAATCTATTTTATCAAATTCGAATTTTCTTCTTTTGAAATGATCCAAGGGATCAAAAATATGCTCAAAAATAAAATTTCTTAAAAATCACTCGAAACTAGTGACAAATCGTAGTGTTCGTCATTCTTATTCCAACGTCACTTGAATTGCCTCAATCTGACATTGTACCTTAAAGTTATCGCATTTTGAAGTTTTTTGCAAACAATTAAAAGTTAACTTGCAAGGATGACTAAGTTGTTGATTGGGTAGGTCATGCGATGACATCATCAGCTACCTGTGTAGGGTACGGTGTCATACAAGCCAATCCCATGTTGACACGTGGTGGGTTCATACAGGTTGGGTTGTCAATTTTTGATTGGTTATTGGTTGTTGAAGTGGCCCAATCAGAGGGTGTCATGTGGCCCTCTGTTATTAGCCAAAAATTTATAATGGGCTGACCGACCTTGGCGGGTTTGACCCCTAGACCTCTGTCGAATAAACTGAATGACTTATTGTTGCACCAAACCATTCAGAATTAAGCTATAAGAGTCACCAGTTTTATTTAATGTGGATGTGTTAGGGCTTTGGTGGTAGGGGTCAGGCTTGCCCACCTGGCCCTGGCCCTGGTCACATTACATTCCCATATGCCTTGGCGCGGAGAAGTCAAAGCTTGTTGGATTGAGGGGCACTCACCAAGGTTCAGATTTTATCGCGTAACCAACAAACCCTCCAACTACTTGCCCTTTCGGCAATGACCTGCTTGCGCAGATCAAAGTCTCACCCAAAGCAGTATGGGGGGGTTTTGGAACCAGGTTTCCGCAGCCTGAGGAAGAAAATAATGTGGTGGCCCTAAACAGGTTTATAACAAAATGTGTTGCAGATCATAAACATATGTGCAAATACAGAATAATACTTATCATATCGGCTTGCCAAAGACACAGATAATGCATATACAGATGAATCGCATATCGAATCGACTTCGTCACAAATATATATATATATATATATATATATATATATATAGTAATAACTTAAGTAGATTTATCAACCATCAACACATATTCATGCATAAAAATAGATTTACTCATGCATATATAAATAAGCATAACAGAATGAAAGCGATCTCGAAACAGTAACAATAAACAGATAACACAGTGCTTTTAAAAAACTAGTCTTTGTATTAGATTCCAACAGTTCAATACAAACAAACTTTTCCCACAATTACCCCTTCCGCGCACACAACCAGTGGAGTCTGCACACATCTAGGACTAGGTCTTCGCGCACACATCCAGCAAGAACCTTTCTACCCAACCCATACTTACAAAAAGTTATCACAGAAGCATAAACGTACTTAGATCGAAACATTAGTGACTTACCTCTTACTTAGTCTCGATCTATCTATTCATCTCCATCTTAGTGCACAAATACTATGGTCTCAAACCATGGTTTAAGGCCCACAATTTACCCTTATAGCCCATTTACATAAAAGAGGGAATTTGACCCGCCCCAAATCCCCTTGACCTTTCCACGCAGTGCCCATATGCAAAATTTATACAAAAAATTCCTCAAAAATGTACCCCCGGGACCCCGCTCCAACAGGCCCCCAACACAAACCTGAGACTCGTCCGGCGTCAGTATGGGGTCTGCTCCTTCATCTTGGCATGGAGCGCTGTGACAGAAGTTTTCAGTGGCAGCACCACCTCAAGACACTGCATAACATCTCCCTGTGCTTCAATGACCAATTTCTCTGTAGTGGGCCCTTCAGTGGCCAGTTCAATGCTTCTTTGTGTTTGGTGAAGATTCCTTAGTGTTCCATCCAATGTCTGCGATAGTTGTAGAGCCTCCTCGGCCCATGGTTGCATCCTTGCCTCGAGCAACTGTTCTCTCTGGCGCAAGTCCTCGATTTTCGTATGAATCACTCAGCCCTCCGGTAGGTGGGCGAGGCGTTGTGCAATGACGAGGGTGGGCACCGCCATCTGAATATCAGCAAATTGTTTCTCTTTGATGCGCAACTCATTACGCAGTTGTTGTACCATAGGGTCATTATGAACCAAATTCCAAACACCCATGGCCTCATCCAAGAGCTGACCGCACTGTGTGGCTGTGACAGCGATGCTATCAGTGGTCTGCTTTAATTTTGCAGACCTATCTGATCTGACTTTTGGCAGGGTTTCTGGCTGCAATTTTAATTGTAAATCAGCATTGTGATGTTCAAATTCGGCTCGGACAATTTGAACTTCTGCGCACGAGGTCTTCAATGCAGCGGCAAACCCTTCTAACTTCTCTGTTGGGTCTGCTATGGCTGGGATTGTTGGCACATCGCTGCACACTTGGTTGATATTTTCTTCAAGTGCAGCGCACTGAGCCTCGATTGCTCGACATGCTTCCTCTGCAGTCTATTGTTTCTGGTGCGCTTCGACAATCTGATGTTGCGACACTATTGTAGTGGTGTGAGCATGGTCTTTGTGAAACTGGAGCTCATCCACAATCACACTGTGGAGCATATGTAATTTTCCTACAGGAAAAAATAGATAATTTAACATTTATATCACATGGATGGATGATTCTACATGGATGGCCGACTCAGGGATTTGAATCAGACGACTGTCCCCAGTTGCAGGTAGGATTGTATTGAGTGGCTACGCACTGGTTGCATGCATGCTCGCTTGTATCTAGCTCGCTTGCGCAATGCTCGCCTGAATCAGGCTCGATTGAACTTTGAGCTCACGAATACCAAGCTGTACTTCAGCAAGCATAGCCTTGTACTATGTTTCCATGTCCGTCCACATATCCTCAATGGTTTTAGTGACTGTGTCGGCTATTTGGTTGAGACCACCCTCGGTCAGCATCAAGACCTCGTCTCCAGAGGCTTTGGAGCCTTTTCACTTCTTCCTGGAACCTTCTGTGACCTAAGAACTGTGCTTTGTGCCCTTGGAAGTCTGAACTTCCACCTGCACCTTTGTCTCTTTTGGCGTGACACCATTCTTCTCAAGTGCAGTGCCTGTTTATAGATCAGTCGTCTTGGTGGTGGTAGTTGGCGTGGCCTCTTTTTCTGTTGTCTTCTCAGTTTTCTGCGTACCAATGCGAGGCTTGGTAGGCATCTTTGGAATAGAAGTTGATGCACTGGCTCTAGCCAAGATGGCGGCCACTCTACAATGACGCGCAACAAATCAGCCTCGGTGACGAGATAGGGAAATTCATACCAAACACCTTCAACTACGCCCTTCGTGCGGATGTGAATATTGTGGAAGGTGGCCTTAAAATCTGCAATCATCTTGTATTAGTCGTACAATGTTGGAGATAGCCTCAGCTTGGATTTCACTGCCTAAAAGAGTGAGGCGTCGAACAATACCCAAAATATTTTATTCTCCATGATGCGCGTGGGGACGGAAGAATTCCACAATGTGGCGTACTACGTAGCTTCGCACATCTACATCTCTATGTCAATAAGGTGTGTTTCCTCTGGGGTTTTCCAACTAATTGGGGCTATCAAAAGTAGGAGCCAAGCATAATATAATTGCTTTCCCTCCTCTTATGCTTCACGCACATTCTCCAAAAACTCTTTGCATAAATATTGAGACCAATTTTAAATTATGCCCTTCTCGCACTATCCTGCAAGTGCAATGACATGCGCAGGAACCTCCTTAGGCCTAAATTTTTGCATCATATTGCAAGCCAAAATGAGCATCCCAAATTGCACGGCAGGATCATTGGTCTCACTCACTACAAATCCTCGTCTATGGTGCGACACCTGATACTTTGTTTTTATTTTGTCTACCACCCTCTTTTCTTATGCCTTTCCTCCAAAATCGGTCATGCGATTTGCGCCTTGATCGGCCAAGCCAGTGATCTGATCAATCAATGCAGCATCTATAGGTATGCACTCTCCCAACCATAATTCTTCATCATGTATGAGTGCGAGAAATTGGCACATGCATATATCATTTATTGGGTTGTGCCGGAAATGGGGAACCTGCAATAAGTTTAGAAGCCCTGCCTTGTGCAGGCCTAGCACCCATCGTTGTGGCTCTTAGCGCACAAGGACCCCCTCATAGGGCACATGATCCAGATAGCGCTCAGGCACAAGCTCAAGAAACTTCTCAATATCTATGATGTCCCAATCCTCCATCTTCAGCTGCGGCACTTTGGCGAACATATCCCCTTTAATCGGGAAATTTTCAGGAATTAAGGGTATGTTAAAGCTCAACCGCACTTTGTCCAGATATTTCAAAATTTTGGTTAACGCCTGGCGCGGTGTGACATAGGTCAGGAACCACAAGAATGGGGCCACTTCGACCACATCCTCCTCCTCCTCCATAATGGTCTTAGGTAGCTCCGCCATGGGTCTCTTCTGGCGCTCAGCTATAGTGGAACGAGGCTTCAAAGTCTTCTCCCTAGGGGATTTACGGGTCCCCTACATCTAACCCTTCTTAGGCTTCGCAAGCGCAGGTGTCTCAGCAATCGGCACAGCAAGATCCTCTCTTAGGTGTGCAGCTGTCATGATTGGCAGGATAACGTAGCCAAGACCCCTACGACGCAACTCCTTCTCAAATCCCGGATCCAAACCAGACATAGAAAATGAGTAAGATGCAGAAATCAGAGAGCTAAAGGTTGACAATTTACACAGAAATCAAAGGGAACTATTGCAACCCCATAGGTTATATTTATAGGTTTGGCACGTTTTGAATGGTCCCTTATGCATTAATGTGTCTCCATAAATGACAAAACGGTTTCAAATTTGGAAAAATCCCCTCATTAAATGCAACCTAGACGCTCCCTTAAATAGAAATAAGGTTTTCTTTTCCATATTTAATGTTCCAACAGCTAGATTTTGGCACCTAAGTGACCCAGTCAAACTCCTAGCATAGCTACCATGTCTGTGTCGCACCTTTCTACACATCTGCCATTCCATCTGCGCAGATACAATACTCCGACCATATAGGAATTTGGTGTGCATGGAGAGAGCGTAATCTCTGTATGGCTTCAATTGGCTTCTACTGACATACCCAGGAAGGTATTCTCCGCTCAGTGTGGCCAAACACACTGCACATCCATCAGTGATCTCCTTAACAATATATGGCCTTAGCCAATGCATCTTCAACTTCCCTGGGTAGCGCGCAAACTTTTTGTCATATAACAAGACCAAATCATCTTCCTTAAACACATTTTTCCTAATGTTCCTATCATGTCATGCCTTTTCACGTGCCTTTTGAACTTGTTGGTGATAATTCGCAATAAATAAATCCTCTTCAAGTGCGACCAACTGCGATAATCATTCCTCCATAGCATCTATTTCTGCCATATTTGTGAATGTTGCAATGTGCAGACTGGGAACAATGTATTCCATTGGAAACACGGCTTCTTGCCCATAAACCATCCTAAATGGTGTTCTACCAGTCAAATTTTTACATGTGGTCTGGTATGCCCAAAGAACTGCGGGTACGCGCTCATCCCAATCATTCTGGTTAGCATTTCAAACCTTGGTAAGCGTAGTCTCCAATATCTTGTTGAAAGCTTCCACCGCACCATTTTCCTATGGATGATAGGGAGTGATCTTCTGATGATGCATCTGGAAATCGTCTGTCAATGCTTCAATGGTTTCATTCAAAAATTCATACCCTAATCACTTATTAGAATCTTAGGACATCCAAAGTGAGTCACAATACTCTCGAAGATGAACTGCGCAGTTGTATCTGCAGTACAATCCTTCATAGGCTTAGCTTCATCCCATATGGTTACATAGTTAGTTGCAGTGATTATGTAATGCACACCACTCTTCTTGCCTGGAGGGTTAATAGGTCCGAAAAAGTATATGGACCATTTCTCAAATGCTTTTAGTGCCATTTGTGGATGCAATGGCATCTCATCTCTGTGCGACAGCTTTCCGGTCCTCTGGCATACATCACATGCATGGCAATGCACATAGGCATCATTATGAAATGTGGGCCACCATAACCCAGCTCACAAAATATTTTGCACGGTGTTGCCTTTCCTACATAGTGACCATCGACTACCCCTCCATTAGATTCATCTAAGCTTGCACGCATTTCATACTCCAAAAAATTGTAGCAATTATATACAAGATGCATGTATATATCTAGATTCTCATGATCTAACAATATTTATCTTCTTGCTAAATACAGAATCCTTCCACTGTTAATCTTTTGCGGAAATTAAAATCAATTGCAAACACATGAAGCAATAAAAACAATCACACATAACACAGTTTTTTAACAGGAAAGCTTGAAGCTGAAAACCCTAAATATCATATATTATGTATCATGGAGATCATGTAACAATCTCATACAAAGCTTAGTACATCAAGCTCTCAGTACAATCAATCGTCACACACTAATCAGAAGAAATATGCAAATCCATGCACCGATTTCTTGCCACCTGATAGCTTGCCTCCACTGCGCAATCCCTATTGAAGAAGACCCCTGAATGAATTCAAATTGGCCTTGCCTTGACTGCACAATCCTCATTGGCAACTCCAATGTGTGTGTGGTGCAATCAATGCATCACTATAGTCACAACGGATAGTCCACCTTGCCCTTTCACCTATCTCTCCACTGGGTCTCCACTGGAACTGACATGCACTATAGTTAATTGTTGTATTTGTTCAGTTGATTAATGAGTTCTTATTTGTGAATTAATTCACTCCACTCTCACTATTGTATCATTCAGTTAGACTAGATACAACTAGCTCAACTGAGTTTAACTCCATTAATTGAGTTAAACTGAATAACAACTCCATGAACTACTCTTCCAACTCTGTCATAACTTTGCCACTTCAGTTCTAACTGAGTCCTCCATGCATGAACCACCAGTAAACCCTAGGAATTGCGTAATTTCTTCAAAATTTCACTCGATTTGACAAATCCGTACACCGAAATTAAGTGCTCCAAGAGAATAAGTTGATGCTTATCACGATTATTATTAAGAGCTAATAATAATCGACACTTCTATTTTTAGATCGACGATCTATAACGTACTTTGCCCAATATCCTTAAAAATAGAATCTCATCTATTTTTCCAACTTCATCAACCATCTACAAATAGCTTCCTGCTACTTATAGAATATGCTCACCATGTCTAAAAATAGACATACACCTAAAAATAGCCTGCGGGCCCCACTTAGTGAAGGTGCTTACTTTTCACTAAGCTCATCATCTTCTTGAATCTCAACACTCCCTCTCAACAAGATAGGGATTATCCTTCACCCCGATCCTGCCTCTATGGTATTCGAATTTGCTCCTGTCGAGCGCTTTCGTCAGAATATCTGCATCCTAATCCTTCATAGGAATGTACTGAAGCAACATGATATTCCGCTGCACAAAATATTCGATATGATGATACCGAATATCAATATGTTTAGATCTATCATGAAACACAGGATTAATCGAGAGTTTAATGCAACTCTGACTATCACAATGTATCACTATAGGATCTAAATGTGAACCGAAAAAACCGACCAGGATCTTCCTCATCCAGATAACATCACGTGCAGCTTGACTTGCTGCCATGTATTCTGCTTCCGCTGAACTAAGTGCCGCAGATCTTTGTTTCTTGTTGTACCAAGAAACTGTTGTAGATCCGATACTGAAAACCCCTCCTCATGTGCTCTTTTTGTCTGTTGGGCTGCCTGCCTAATCTGCATTTGTGAAGCCATGAAAATTCACTTCATTCGTTTGTCTATACCATAAGCCATACTCAGATGTGCCCCTGATATACCTCAGTACATTCTTGTTTGCCTTCCAAAAGAGCTTGGTAGGCTTAACCATCACTTCTGAAAGTTGGTTCACCGCATAGCATACATCCGGTCTTGTATTAACTAAATACATGAGCGAACCCACCAATTGTCGATAAACAGTAGAATCCTCTTTACTCCAATTTACTGGAAGAGGAGTGTCGATAGGCTTGCAGCCTTGCATGTGAAACTTCTCAACTATCTCCCGAGCATACTTTCCTTGAGACACAAACAGTTCACCTTCCCGCTGCCATATTTCCAATCCAAGGAAATAATGAAGCAGACCAAAATCCTTCATCTCAAACTCCTTTGCAAGATCTGCCTTGCATGAATGTATCAACTGCTCATCACCTCTTAGTATTAAATCTTCAACATAAATAACAATGATTAAAATATTACCCTCCACCACAATTTGGTACAGGTTTGCATCCGCCTCACTCTTAGTGAAGCCAAGTCCAGTGAAATAGCTGTCTATCCATGTGTACCAAGGACGAGGTGCTTGTTTCAGCCCATACAGTGCTCTTTTGAGACTGCACACATGTGACTCGCTGTTGAAGATCTCAAATCCTTCAGCCTGCTCAATGTACACCTCTTCCTCAATGATCCCATTAAGGAGCACAATCTTCACATCCATCTGATGAATGTGCCAGCCCATCTGCGCTGAGAGAGCAAGGATGGTCCTTATGGAAGAATATCGTGCGATAGGTGCAAAGGTTTCTTCATAATAAATCCCCTCGATCTGTGAGAAGCCTCGGGAAAAAAATATTTCCTTATACTTCTCGACGCTCCCATCAACAGCTTGCTTTACCTTGTAGATCCATCTTGATCCTACAATTGATTTTCCCACTAGCCTTGGAACAATCTCCCAAGCACTGTTTCCAACAATGGAGTCATACTCCTCCACCATGGTACGCTTTCTGCCTTGTCTGATGTTTAATATCCTCATGTGGCTAATCCACATCTAGAGGCTCATCTTTGGGAACAAGAAGTTCCTCCTCTGCATGCAAGTGTAGCTCCCTCTCAAGCGAAAACTTCATGGCTTTCACCTCATTGAATTTTATATCCCGTGGCACCACAGTCATCTGACTGTCTAGAAAATAAACATGATAATTATGGGGTTTTTCTGTGTACCTCAAAAATATCCCAACTTATGTAGTCGACTCCAGCTTCTTCCTGGCATCCTTTGTCACATGAATGTAAACAGATGAGCCAAAAATATTCAAATGAGAAATATCAGGCTTCTTACCAGTAAAAGCTTCTTCTGGTTTACTCATGCCAAGTACTATATGAGGACAATGGTTTTGCACATAAACCGCAGTGTTGCATGCTTCCGCCCACAAGTGCATCGGTAGGCCCTGGTCATGCAGCATCGCTCATGCAGCACCCAAGATCGTTCTATTCTTCCTCTCCGTGACCCCATTCTGTTGTGGGTTATGAGGTGCTATGAGTTCTCTTCGAATTTCTTCTTTGCTACAGAAGTCTTTGAATTCGCCCGAGATATATTCACCACCATTATCGCTCCGTAGAGATTTCACTTGCTTCCCCGATTCCTTATCCACCAATGCTTTAAACTCATAGAACTTTGAGAATGTTTTGCTCTTATTCTGCATGAAGAAAATCCAGCATCTACGAGAATATTCATCAACAAATATAACATAATACCTATGTTTTGTTGTTGAAGCAACCGAGAAAGGTCCACACACGTCTGTGTGAATTATCTCAAGGATCATCAAAGCATGGTTCTCCTTCTCATGAAAGGTGGTCTTCACAAACTTACCCATAGTAAATCCCTTGCATTGATCTGACTACGTAAGAGTACCCTTGGGAAGTCCAGTAGAAATCTGTTGCAAAATCTTCAAAGCACCATGGTGAAGATGGCCCAATCTCCTGTGCCATAATTCGCCCTCATCCCGACTCACCGCTTCTTCTGCTTTTCCCATCATTGCAGCATAGCCATCTACCTCCATCTTGTAGATATTCTTCACTCGAGTCCCTATCCTCTTGGTTTGACCCGTTGTTTTATGTCGCAAGAAATCTTTTCCATCGCTAAAAACAACGTCATAACCTCTGTCTTCCAACATTGCGATCGAGACCAAGTTCTTCTTCAGACCTGGAACATGCATGACATCTTTTAATAGAAATGGATTACCTGACTCCCTCTCAAAGGTAATGGTCCTAATGCCAGTTGCACTATATCGACCATCGTCACCCATCTCTATATGCATTTGAAGGTCCTTCTCCTCCAAGTCACTAAACAACTCCTTGTCTCCTGTCATATGGAAAGACGCACCACTATCAAGATACCACACCGATCCCATAGATATTGAAACCAAGCATGCGATCAAAGAGAAATAAATTTCAAATTTTGAGGCTAAGGCCTCTCCAGCTACAGCTCTAGCAGCCTTCTTGTTCTTCTTCTTCTGTGGGCAGTTAGTGGCGAAATGCCCATGTTCGTGACAATGAAAACACTTCACCTTGGACAAATCTTGCTTCTTTCCTTTAGCATCGGATTTTAAAGGAAATTTCTTCCCCTTCCCTTTCCTTGCTTTGGCAGCCAAAGTGCATTTTTCTTCATCTTCATTCTTCGATGAAGAGCCATCCCTGGTACTTCACCTTATCTCCTCCTGCACAAGATCCTACCAAAGTCACTTCCATCCCAGCAGTTTCTCCCGTCCATTGACAGAGTCTTCATAGTTATGCCAACTCTTTGGAAGCCCAAGGAGAGCCAAGTTCACCAAGTCTTCATCATCAACAGCAATCCCCAAACTTCCCAGTTCATCCCTACAGTGGGCAAACTTCGTGAGATATTTTGGAATATTGTTGCCCTTCTCCATTTTTATTTTTCTAAACTTATCTTTCAGCGCCAACTTCCTCTGGTCACTAATGCTTTGGAACAAATCTGTCAAATCCTTCCACATTGCAAATGGAGTGGATTTCCCATGAAGGCTGGACACAATATGGTCCTTCGCACCTTCCAACAGAATTCTTCTTGTCTTTGCTACCTTCTTTTTCCATGCGTCAAGTAATTCAGCATTGCTAGAACCAGGCTTAGGAACATCGCTATCGATGATCTCCTTTAGTCCATTATCTTCCAGCACCGCCTCCATCCTATCCTTCTAGGCTATGTAATTCAAGCTGCCCTCAAGGGCATACTCCAATCGCAACCCATTGAAAGACATTTCAATGTATACTCAACTGTCGCACCAAGAATTTTATGAAGCAAATTTGAATTTTCCACCAACACAAACTCAGCACTTCTTCACAATTGAAATCTTCAAGAATTAACACTGCTCCGATACCATGTATAAATTATATACAAGATGCATGTATATATCGAGATTCTCATGATCTAACAATATTTATCTTCTTGTAAATACAAAATCCTTCCACTATTAATCTTTTGCGGAAATTAAAATCAATTGCAAACACATGAAGCAATAAAAACGATCGCACATAACACAGTTTTTTAACAGGAAAGCCTGAAGCTGAAAACCCCAACTATCATATATTATGTATCATGGAGATCATGTAACAATATCATACAAAGCTTAGTACATCAAGCTCTTAGTACAATCAATCGTCACATACTAATAAAAAGAAATCTGCAAATCCATGCACCGATTTCTTGCCACCTGATAGCCTTCCTCCACTGCGCAATCCCTGCTGAAGAAGACCCCTGAATGAATTTAAATTTGCCTTGCCTTGACTGTGCAATCCTCATTGGCAACTCCAATGTGTGTGTGGTGCAATCAATGCATCACTATAGTCACAACGAATAGTCTATCTTGCCCTTTCACCTATCTCTCCACTAGGTCTCCACTGGAACTGCCATGCATTGTAGTTAACTTTTGTATTTGTTCAGTTGATTAATGAGTTATTATTTGTGAATTAACTCACTCCACTCTCACTAGTGTATCATTCAGTTAGACTAGATACAACTATATTAACTGAGTTAAACTGAATAACAACTCCATGAACTACTCTTCCAACTCTGTCATAACTTTGCCACTTCAATTCTAACTGAGTCCTCCATGCATGAACCACCAGTAAACCCTAGGAATTGTGTAATTCCTTCAGCCCACTAATTTGACAAATCTGTACACTAAAATTAAGTGCTCCAAGAGAATAAGTTGATGTTTGTTGTCGGATTATTATTAAGAGCTAATAATAATCGACACTTCTATTTTTAGATCGACGATCTATAAATAGACTTCGCCCAATTTTCTAAAAATAGAATTTCATCTATTTTTACACCTTGACCAACCATCCACAAATGGCATCCTGCAACTTCTGAAATATGATCACCATGCCTAAAAATAGACATAGTCTAAAAATAGACTTACACCTTAAAATAGCCTGCGTGCCCACTTAGTGAAGGTGACTGGTTTTCACTAAGCTTATCATCTTGTTGAATCTCAACAAACATATCTTCGCATAAATTCATCTGCACCCATATTGTATAACTGGCCAGCAATAATAGTGAAGTCCGATGTGCGCCCCACGAGCTCTTTCTCCTGCTGCACGGTATATTGCTCAGGCACATGTCCAGTATTCAGGAACTTAATAATATCATGGAAATGATCATCAAATACCTTTATCATGAACAATTGCACATCTAGTAATCCATCCTCCAAGTTCGTAGGTTCTTCACCAGTCTCAATGCGCGACAGATGGTCTGGCCCAACATTCAGTATTCCTGGTTTCACAATGATCTCAAAGTCATACTCCTAGAATAGTAACAACCACCTGCAGATATTCCCCCCCAACACAGGCTTATTGACCAAGTAATTCAAAGCAGAGTGATCCATAAACATCTTGAAATTTCCTCCTAACGGGTAGTGGCGGAATTTCTGCAATGCATACACCATCACTAATCCTTCTCTTTCTATGGTTGAATAATTTTGTTTTGCGCTTGAGAGTTTTTGAATGGCATAGGTAATAGGGTGATCAATCTCTCCAGCTCTTGGTTGTGCTAAAATAGCTCCAAGCACGATACAGGAGGCATCAACATGCACATGAAACACCTTAGACCAATTTGGTAAGACCAATATGGGCGCAGTATCCATCTTTTCCTTCAATAATTCAAAACTCTTCTGACATTCCTCATCCTAGCAGAATGTCGCATCTTTCTTGAGCAACTTCTCCATGGATACAGTTATCAGTCCATAACCCTGAATGAACTTTAGATAATACCTAGTGTGCCCCAATATTGAGCGCAACTATTTAACATTCACAAGTATCTCCAGATTAACAATTACTGCGATCTTTGCAAGATCTATCATCAACCCTTGCTAGCAGACAATGTGTCCCAGAAATATCTCGAATGGCATACAGAATATACATTTCTTCAATTTCAGTGAAATATGATACTTTCTATAGGTTTCCAACATTAAGCGCAGATTGGAGACATGCTTTTTCAACAGTCCAATCATCAAAGTACAATCCCAGGAACTTATGGATAAATTCCTTGAAAGCGGCTACTACTACATGCGATAAGATGGCGGGTGTATTCTTCAAGCCAAAGGGCATGACTGTATACTGGAAAGATACCCATTCAGTTGCAAAGGTAGTCTTACTGCAATATTTTGGCGCAATCTTGATATGATGATACCCTGAAAAACCATATGTGAATAAGTAAGATTCTTGTCCTCCGACATTGTCTAGGATCTCATCAGAGAATGGAATTGGGAATGGATCATGCACACATGAATCATTCAACTTGCACAGATCTACACAGATCCTGATTTCTCATTTTTTTTCTTCTTATCTTGCACTACCATGGGACTCACCCAATCAGACTCTTCTATTGTCTATATGATTCCTGCAGCAACTATCTTATCCAACTCTTCCTTGACCTTCTGCTTATATTTTGGATTCAATCTGTATGGGCACTACTTCACCGGGTGCGCATCAGGTTTCAAAGTGATATTCATAACTCCAAGTTCTCCAATTATTCCTTTCAATTTTGAGAAATTTGTAGGGAATAAGTCCTGATATTCTATCAGTAGTTCAGCAACCTTTCCTACTATTTCATCATCCCAATAATCTCCAATCTTTTCCAAATTTGGTTGCTCTTCAGATCCAATAACAACCTATTGGATCTTTAGAGGTTTTGTGACATCCAGTGAAGTGATCGAGGGCCCAGCAACTACGCACTGTCCCTCAGATTCTAATAATAATATTCCTTGGATCTTCTTCATTTTCTTCAACCATTAGATTCCTACAATTCACAATATCCTTCATTTGCGCATCCCATGTTGGAGAAGCGCATTCTATTGTTGGCTTTGTTGCGTCAAAGATAACTTCTTGAATGCTATGCAATGCTTTACAAATCTTATCAAACCCACTCTCAAAGCTGAATGTTAGAATGAAACTCTTCATCAGTGCAGACCATTCACTAGTACCTCGGCACAGCTCTGTCTCCAAATACCAATCAGTAGGTACCTTCCCCAATGTATGAATGAACATGTGGACACATTCAAGTCTTGGTTCTACGCCCCATTCCTCATTCCATTTAGCTAAATGTTCACGCGGATTGTCCTTTCCATAGTAGACTTCTTCCATTCTAACAGTTACGAATTCAAGGCGTAATCTCATCATGCATGCCCATTTCTCCCAGTTGCCCATGTTTTCTTTATGAGTCTCCCACCATCGTGCTGAAGTAGCACGTAGTCCGATATCCACGGCATGGAACCTATGTCCTTGTGGGAAAGTTCGTTCCAACTCTCCTAAAAAAATATTTACATCAGTTAAACCATCATAATGCGGTAATTCGTGTACCTCAGATGTTATGCATCGAAGAGATCTGATCACTCGATTGCAACGCAGCGCAGATACTTCATGCAACCGGTCTTCCATTTTTCTAATTCTTCATCAGAATCTGAGAAGCAAGAGCTATCCTTTATCCAATTAATATTTCCATTAATCGTTGGGTTGATCCAATATTCATCGTGCAAAGTTAGCTTATAGAAATGGTAAATATCATCAGCAGCGCACACGGGTTCTATGTATCTTGCTCCTTCTGCAAGATCTAGGGGAATGATGACTTTGGTTCCATTGCTTTCAAAATCCATTCTTATTTTCTTCAGATTTATGATACCATCCATATCAATAGCCCAGCCTAATCCCAACAATGCAGGATAAGGATATGTATCATCCACAATTTGTATAACTATCTGCAAGTACCTTAACACCTTCAATATTGACTACTACTTACGGCAACCTTCCTAATGGAATGATTTTCTGTTGGTTTGCCATGCGCAATTGAATGGTAGACCATTCCAACTTGGGTTCTACCATGCGCTGCCATGTTTTATTAGGTAGGACATTTGCATCGGACACCAGATCTAAAATAACCTGATCCATCTCATAAACACCGATCTGCGCAGTCATACGCATCTCTCGCCTCGTCCTCTTCTTTTCTTATAGATTTTGTTGACAACTTTATGTTCTATCAGCGGTTGTTCCTTTTCTGTGTAGTTATCTATTAGGTCCTGAAGGTTTTCTACCGCCTTTTTGTTTCCAAGTAACTTAATGAAAGCTTGTAAAAAAGGTTTTATTTCTTCATCTACCCCCATCTCCTTCATGGGTCTACCTGATGTTGATGCACTTCCCTCTGCAAGTCATTTTCTCATTTCAACAAAAGTCTCTTCTTTGCGATGCAAATAAAATCCATCCTTATTCTCAGATGCCTTATGAATGCAAAGTTCAGTATCTGGCTTCTCTCCCTTATCCTCATTAGTGGCTACACCGCTCCCAGTGACCACATTCACGTTGGGATATTCCTCGCAGGTTTCTTCTTTGACCATCTGAATATTTTGAGTCAGAGTCTGCATCTTTTTCTCCTACATCTTAGAAATTAAAACCAGGCAATCTTCTATTACATGGTCAAACTATCTACAATACCTGCATGATTTTCGCACTGGATTTGGACAGTCGCGTGCATAGTGACCAACATCTCCATCACCATCACCATCACCACCATCATCACCATTTCATGGTCAGGATGAATCACCTAGCAGAGCTATGGTCAACAAACCTAAAGAGGGTGAATTGGGCATGTTGGCAAAAACATATCGGAGAGGTCATAGGCAGATGTTTTCCCTATAGATTGTGGGAGGGGCCCTGCCTTCTTCATCAACCAAGAAATTACAGAAGGGGAAACAAAAGATGGCAGAGGAAGATGTACATGAGGAATCCATTCATGAGGAGGAAGACCTCCATGACACAGAGACGGATTTTGACCTTGTTGACTTAGATGAGCAGCATGATGATGATGCCTCCAAATTGATTATCAAGGAGAAGGATGCCCAAATCAGGGAGCTTCAGATCAACTTAGAGATATCTAAGTTTGTGATTTCATACTATGAGCAGGAAAATCAACAACTCAAAACCAAGCAGGCCATCATGGAAATGCAACTTCTCAATGCAAAAATAGAAGAAAATAAGGCAAAGTATTTGCTTGATGAGACTTACGAGAGGTATGGTGAGACTAATGAGGCAAAAGAACAAGTTCCAAGAAGAATACCTAGGACTAGAGGGCTGAAAAGAGCTCTAGAACTAGAGAGGCAAAAGGAAGATGAACTTGCTAATGAGCTAACTTTGAATGAACAGTTTGCCATCATGGTCAATGAGAACCGAGAGCATTAGTTTGACAAGGCCAACCAGCATCTTGAGAAGCTCCTGGAGAAGGAAAAGAAGGAAAATGACATACTAAGGAAGAGGGAAAAACACTACTTAAAGAAAAATAAAATTGCAAGCTCAAAGCTCCAAAAGGCCAAATCAAGACTTCAAACCCTAACCAAGAAAAATGAAGGGGACAGGCTTGATATTCTTGCTAAGGCATAACTCATTGCCTAACACACCTCATCAACATCCCTGTTATCACAAAATTGGATCTGATAGGCTACTTGATCAAGCAATTTCATGTAACAATTTCAAACCTAATCTTGTGACTGAGGCTTAGCCTCCTCAGCCTGAGAAGGCTCTCTCAAGGGTTAATGATATGGATAAAAATATAGATGGCTAACTCTATTTAGGTAATAAACTAATAATGATAGATGTAGGTTTAAAATAACATCAGCATGTATACATTGGGCTTATGGAGTCAAAGCAATTCAATAATTCACTTAATCTACTTAGCATGGAAGTTGAGGCATATCAGGGTTTTTAGTCATAAGGCACACACATGAAACATGTAAAAACACAGCCAGTTCACTTATAAAGGAAGTCAGAGCATCTAATAGATGAATTATGAGTAATATAATGAACACCACTGCAAATGAGATATATAAGAGACACAAATAGAATAGGAAAACATTAAAAACCCCTTAAGAATCTCAAGTTGGTCAAGTAGAGGATCTCTGTATTAGCTGAAACAGTCAATTCACAAAAAGCTTATTTTTTGCCAAAAATGTCCAACCTTTGAAAAATTCGACCCAATGGCCTTTAATAGACCTCTTACATCATCAAATGATCTGCCTCTAGGCTAGAAACATCGAATTTATGTCCACTGACACCTTGCATAACCATAAAACATAGAATTTATTACAAAAAGACACCTATCCTACTTAACAGTCCTATTTCAAAAAGGACTCAAACTCCTTATCATTATCTATAACAATCTTATCTATTTGAAATTACATTATTGACAAGTGTATCATCACATGGTCGAATTTGGATAGTGATATTCAGGTCTTCATGACCACTTTGCTGCCCTCCACAAAAGCAGGAAACCATACCCTGTTTTTTAGGCATAGGATATTTTTCCTTCTTTAAACATTCTGACCATCATTTAATCTTCATTTCATGGTACTTGGTTGTTGAATATTATCTTAACATGTCCCATCACTCTTCCCTATCCTCCAGCTATCCAAAACTGCTTCAAAAACCTTTCAAAAAGTTGTAATGTATTGTGCTACGAAAACACAGCAGTTTCGTAGCGCTTTTTGTAGCACTGCCATTTCAAGCTTTTATTCTCTAAAAACTTGACTCTTTCCTCTTGCATCCTTTTAATCACCTTTCAACAGACCCTTCATAGCAATTTCAGCTCTTAACTCTTCTTTTAACACCTTAAATACTAACCAAAAGAAGCAAAAAAGGCAGCTACAGCAGTTTCGTAGAGCTTTTCTACTTTTTAAGCCTAGAGGCGCTACGAAACTGCTGAGTATGCAGATTTCTTCACAAATTTGTCAAATGAAAATGGTGTTTGCCCAAAAACTCAAAACATAACCTGTCTTCAGTATTTACAAACCATGCCAACCATAAACAACCTTTAATTTAGCTTCCTTGAGGCATTCCTTCTTCATTTACACTTGGTTGTCCTATTGGTTCTTCTATGACTGTCATTTTAATGCCTCTTCTCTTTAACTCATCATGAATTAACTCCAGTTGCTCTTCTAAATCCTTCACCTGGTCTTTAAGTCTTCTGTTAGTAGCTCTCAGATGAGTGTTTATTATTATGACAAACTTAGCTTCTTTTATTGTTGGAATGTCCATTTGAAAAATTGCTCTGTATTATTTAAAGTTTCATAAACAGAATCAACTTGTCCTTCCCACATTGCCTTCATTCTTTTAAACTATACTTTCTCGACACTGTGTTTTCTAGCTTTATTTTTCATGACAAAAATTTCCTGATTTGCCAACTTTAACTTTTCCTCAAGGCGCTGAAACTCTATTTTCTCTATCACTGTTCTCTTTTCCCCTTTTTAATTTGTTGATTGTGTCCTTCACTGTGGGTGATGAAATATCAACAATTTCATTAGGATTTTTAGCTATCATAGTGGGTTTTTGAACTTCTTTGCCGCCTTCCATTAATTTCCTAGCATGCCTTGTCATAGGCTTTCTTTCTTGAAAAATGAAACTTGTGTCTTCCCCCTCAAACTATAGCCTCTTTGCACACTTAGCCTTTTTCAACTTATGCTCATATTCCCCAGTGAATTTAGCTTGGACAATAGGTGTCTCCTCTATGTCAATGGCATGGAGAATATCCTATAGATTCCCCTTTGTTACTGGACTGTCTTCTATAGCAACTGTATTTCCTTTCAAAACCAATGCTTGGCTTCTAGTTATTCTTTTGGTCCCCTGTTTGCTGACATCTTGTTTCTTTTTTGCATCTTTGACAACCTTTGATCTCTGTTTTGCAGGTGGGAGAGTTGGTGTATCAAGCATTTGCATTTTCTCTGCCCTTTTCTCAGTTTTCTTTCTCGACTTCACTCTTGCAGTTTCTTTTGGTTTTGCAACCAGAGGTTGGCTTGGTTCTGCTGGTGGTGGTGATGGAACTCTTTTAGCTTTAGGGTTTCTTGCCGGAGTTAGGGTTTCCAACTCAAAACCATTTATAAACAATAATGATGACCAATCTCTGCCTATCTTCTGAAGTTCATCTAAAATTAATAATTTCATTAAGCCACGATGAAATAAGGATGTTTCACTCCCCTCATAATTTTCTTGCACCTTATCAGCCATCTTTGCAAGACTTTTATGCAGATAAAAAGGTAAATCAAATGAAATCTTACCAATGAAGTGTAGAAGAAATTTGAAATGATATGAATAAACCTTGTGATATTTGCCTTCACAGGTAAAATATTTCTGAATTTTGAGCAGCATTTTTGAATAATTATCTTTGATGCAGCTTCTAGGGATAGCATTGCTAAGATCCATGTCTGTGTGCTTAGGCTTCATGAACTCTTTACACTACCCCATATCAAATTTGAACCTTTGAACCAAGTTTTTTGACCTCTTGGTATCTCTGTAACGGCAGTAATGACCTTTGGTGTGATAGACACACTTAGCATCCCGACTTTAGTGGTTGTTCCATTGAAATTCATAACAAATTCCTTGGATACCTGTGTGTGATAGCCTTGCAACTTCTCACAAAATCGTAGGCAACCTGCTCTTCTGAATGCTTCCATCACTGTTGGGTCTTCAGTTATTGCCTTCATATCTTCAGGTTCATGCCTTAAGCACTGTCCTCCTCTATGTATTTTTCTTTCTTCTACCATATTCTTCAGAGAACCTGTCAGCCTCACTTGAATAAATCTTTCAGCCTTGCTTGATATGGATGTATCAGCCTCGCTTGAATAAATGTAACAACAGCCTCGCTTGAAATGGATATAATAAACCTTTGTAAGAACTAGCCACAAGTTTGGCTTGACACTCAGAGCTCGGACATTACGAATGAAGGCAAAAGATAATGAGAATGACTAATTAGGAAAGAATTTGAATTTCAAATGTCCTTTCATAACTGAAAATGATGACTAAATCATACCTAAAATGACCATGATGACTGCAAACGTGGGTGTGTACTTCGATTTCATCATTACATGACTCAACATGCAACTATCCTACTCTTTCCCAACGATTTCTAACATTTGAAAACTCGACTGACAAGACAGTTACAAAACCGTGCTTTTGTAGCACCTGTAGTGTATCGTAGCGCCCGTAGTGTAATTTTTGTTGTTCGCGTTTACGTAAACTACCGCCGCTTTCGTAGCGAAAGTAACTTTTTCAATGGGTGGTGTTGCCTAAACTCGTGGTTTCTTGTCTAATTGGGCAGTTTTGATGCAAAAAAATTGGGAATTGAAATGAATCCTAAAATGATGAAAGACTTGACATGAAAGACCTTAACAATGAGTTTATTTAAACACTAGGGTAGGCTCAAACTTTAAAAATTTAATACTTCCCTTGGTCAAACTCAAGAAATGACTCCTAAGACCCCATTTTAACCTATCATCATAAGTAATCTTATCATAATGATTTTTTGAATTTTTTTTTAAGTGATAACAATCCCAAAGAAGAAAATTTGAAGAAATTTGAGAATTTTTTGCACTTTTGGAAGTTTTACACAGTCCCACTGTCAAAAGCACAGCGCCCTAGGCGTTGCGCCTTTTCTAGGGACCTCCAATGGCCAAAATGAAAGCATCATTGGATTCATAAGGCCATTTACAGTCAGGAAAACAACTTTACAAAACTTTTTTGGGTCAAAGGAACAGTCAAAAACACTAAAAAAATCACATTTCTGCCCTGTTTTGGAGGTTGGCGCTGCGCTATTGACCGATCTTGGGAGAATCAGTTTTTGGAGGGTAAAATCAGCACCATTTTTAAAACCAAGCATATATATGGAAACTATATTGGACAATATTTCCAATGAGCTATCCTGAGTTCAATTTGGACACATGGAACCCCCTCAAAAGTGGAGCTTAAGTTGGTGCTGCGCTTTTGACAAATTTTTTGAGTTTGCTAAAATTTCCAAATTTTCTCAATTTTTTCCAGTTTCACTTGGGAAAATGATGTTTTACATCTATAATTCAATGATGTAAATGTAATTATAGTGTTTTTACACTTATCTAGGTTAAATACATTAGATGAAAACTTTTTATGACGATGTAATGAATCAATTTCCAAAAAGTGAGGGATGAGTCAGTTTCACCTCTCTACACTCTAGGTATCAGTTCAGTTTTTGGTGGAACTGATCCTCCACTCAGGGGTTCGACCCCTAAGGTTGGGAGAAGTTGTTTCTTGCCTATATATTTCAGTTCTTGACTCATTTCATAGGTTTTAGGTTGATGCATTGATCAGAGACTCTAGTGTAATCAGTATTTGGCAGGAAATTAATAAAAGAGTTGTTGTTATTTCTTTAGGATACCTGTGGTATGGAAATTTAGCATAGTTTCTTCTTATGTCACATATGTATGAATTTTTTGTCTTCATGATCTATTTAATCTTTATTATATGTTTGCTTTCAAGTTGATAAGTAGAGTACATCTCTCATGCTCTGTTTTGGTGAAATCTTCATAATTTGTTCATTTTCTTCAGTTTAGAAAGAGTACATGCTTTGCCTTACTCTTTCTAGCATATCATCAGTCTGGTCCACCTCACCCTGAAACCCTAAAATGTTAGGTTTTTTACCTACCTTGCCCCATTTAATCTCTGAAACCCTAATATTATTTTCCCTAACCTAGCCTCTTTGACCTAATTCACCCATCCAACAAACCAATTCAAACAAACAAACCCAAGTACTTATACCTAGCCTAAAACCCCAACGCATCCAGTCCTCTTGGCTGTGACTTTATGGAGAGAGCCCTCTCTAGTTTGGTAGGTCTAGCTACCAAGCTAAAATATTGGTTAGTGGTTACCTCTTTTTGGACTCTTTCTTAGCCTTAGAGATTCAGTGGAGTGATAACATACTGGTGTCATTGTCGGGGAAAAAAATATTTATTTTCCCTGGGTGTACGAAAATAATCATTGGAATTTGATCCTTTGGATGGTAGGATTAAGTTTAAGAAAAGTTTGATTGGATAATTGCAGTGTTAAGATTGTAGAGTTGGCTTCGAGAAGATATACCAGAGCAAATCCCGATCCTAATCCAGCTGATCCAATCGAAGATCTGGAGAAGCTTGTCTGTAAGCATAGATATCAAGCTACAGAGATTTAGTCGGGTCCAATCCCATTGGTAAGATCTACTTCACTGCCTACTAAAGTACTATCTCTTGAAAATATACCATACGATCTGAAATTTGAATTATCATTATTTAGATCTAAGTCTGAACCCTCTTTAGCCGACATAATCTTTGATCCTTTAAGACTCTCTAAGATAAATTCATTATCTAAGTTAGATATTAGTTCTCTGAAACTTGAAGAAAGTTTTCTTTTTGAAGAGATTAAAACTGAATCAGACCTTGACATCAAAGCTTGGATCTAATTCTACCAGAAAGAGTAAATACCTGTCTCAACTCAACCTCAATCAATTGTTTCTTTTTCATCTACACCCTTGACCTCATAATTTATACCTACTACTTTAGTACCTACAACTGTTGTTCCACTACCTATTCAGCCAACCCATCCCATTGTCAATCCAGCACTTCACTCAATAGGAATCATGGCAAGATTTGCCCCACTTATCTTACATGCTCAATTGAAAGATTTACCTCAAGGTTATGGCCAGAGACTCCCCTTGTTTGATGAAAATTCTACCATATCGGAAAAACAACACATTTTCAAGGTCATTGACTTCATAGACTTGGAGGAATTTGATGTTGACAATGCCAAAATGAGAATTATAGCCCAGAGCTTCTCTGGAGATGTCAAAGTTTGGTTTAGATACTTGATTGCTAATTCCATTTCCACTCCAGACCAGCTAATTGATGCATTTATAGGCCGATGGGAGGTTAAGAAAAACCATTTATAGTTTCTTTTTGAGTATGAGAATATAAAGAGAAATCCTAATGAATCATTCCAAGATTTCAATACTCGCTTCAATAGAACTTATAATGCCATTCACGTTGAGATCAAGCCTCCTCGAGGCTTAGCTCTCATACGTTATCCATATACATTTGATCCCGATATGGCCTACCAACAAAGGGAAAGAATTCCAACTACATTGGAAGATATGCAAAAGAACGTGGTTAGCGTTGAAGAAAATATGTTGATGAAAAGAGCTAGAACCAGAGGTGAGAGAAAAATCACTATTAAAGATGAACCATCCACCTCATCTTCCGATGCTAAGATGAACACATTGATAAGGACTATTGAAAGGATGCTTGACAGGATGTCCATCACTGAGGGGCATCCTAAGGTCAAAAATCCTAACTTCAGAGGCCAACAACAACCTCAGTTAAGGATCAGGTAGAGAGAACAGTGGGCTCCTGAGCAACCAACACAACAACAACAAATTAGGACACCATTGCAGCAGAAATATGCTCAAGGAATAAAAGAAGAAGATGAAGACACGATTGTTGAGGAAAATCTCCTTTTCAAAGCTGATGATTTGCCTATGTTTTTTACAGAGGATGAAGTGTATTTTGAAAAGAAATATGAGCCTAAGGATAATGATTTCATCATTTCCAATGATCATGAGTTGGAGATCAAATCAGATGATTATCAGCAGGGGTACATGAATGTGCTTAGTTCACAACAAAGGCAGCTCTCATTGAGAAACAGAGATGTATCGATTAATCCCATTCAGAAAAGGGCATCTCAACATAAAGATACTCAAACAAAACAGAATCCTCCGAGTAATCATAGTAAAGGAAAAGAGCCTGTAGTCACGAATCAGAACAAGGTAAATAAGCCATCCACAAGTTCAACAAGTAAGGAAAAGGACAGTCAAAAGAAAGAAGCACCATCAAAGGACCATGCTGAAAAATGAGACATCATCATTAAAGAGGTAGACAAATCCACTCCTTTCAACCTAGAAACTGAAATTTCAAAATTGAAAGTGTCTATTCCTTTAACTGAGCTTGTTAAGAATAATCACTATAAGTACCATGTTGCCAATATTCTTAAAGTATATCCTTTGTCCGACATGGTAAATTTCGAAGATGATCAACTCGAACTCATTCTTGGTTCTGTTATTGATGGCAGGTTATAAGATAGCGAGGTTCCCCCATTCTACTTGAGTCTAAGAATCCACCAATGCATTTTACATAATTCCATATTAGACGATGGAGCCTCCCATAATCTAATTCCAAAATCCATTATGGAAAATTTGGGCCTTGATATTACTCGTCCCTACCATGACTTATACTCCTTTGATTCAGGTAGAGTCTGTTGTATTGGCCTTATTAAAGATTTGGTAGTCTCCCTAGAGCAGATTTCGGCAAAGAATGTTTTAATGGATGTGGTGGTAGATGACATACCGCCACGATTTGGCATGTTGCTATCAAGATCTTTGGGGGGGGGGATTGAGTGGCACATTGCAATTAGACTTTTCTTATGCAACCATTCCTATTTTCGGAAAATTGAGAAAATTGTACCGAAAAAAAAAAAAAAGATGAAATATATGATCACAAGCAAAGGAAATCCTAACAATCATCCGATAAATGTTGTATATACAAATTTAGAGTCATTTACTTTGTTTAATGATAATAGCCAACTTGTAGAAGTAGAAGTTTTTCCAGAATTCATAATCGCATCAGAGAATTTATAGAAAAGGAAAAAGAGAATCTGTCGAGTTCATCAAAACAACCATTAGATAAAGTGGAAGAAAGTCCGGAAAAGCATGAATAAATAGTTCAGAAATTTGAGCCAAAACAGAAATCAGAGTTTCAGCACTTGGAGGATTGAAATGGTGTATGGTCCAAGGAATTTGATGACACCCTCGAAAAATACGGGGCAGGCATTGGAATTTAGGTCCACAACCCTTTTCATCAGCCTTGTAAGGTCCCTAAAAATGTTAGATTATGCTCATACAAGTTAGCTTTTGATTGTACTAATAATGAGGCGGAGTATGAAGCACTGATTACTGGCCTAAAGATCTTGAAGAAACTGGGTGCAAAAAGAATTTATGTGTGTGGTGATTCAGAACTTGTGATCAAACAAGCTAAAGGTGAATATCAAGCTAACCATCCATGGATGAGAGCATACAGGAATGTTGTCCTAGATATTTTGAAAATGTTTCCAAAGTATACACTTTCAATTGTGCCAAGGAGTCAAAATCTCATGGCAGATTCATTGGCTACAGCTGCAAGCAATTTTAAGATCCCCATCTATTCAAACAGGAAGTTTGAGATTCATGTGAAACACCAGCCCATTGTTCCTGATAACTGGCAGTATTGGCAAGTATTATGGGATGATAAGCAGGTAAATAAATTTCTCCAAGGTGAGGTTGAATTTGAAAATTGTTCCATAGATGAAATTTGCGACAAAGATGACCAGGACATAGAAGTAACTCAGGTGGATATACTACAGCTGAAAGACAAAAATATTCCAAAAGGTCTCATACCTTTGGAAGAATTGTTTGACCAAGATGAGGTAGCAAGAAAGCCTACATTGAAGCCTATGGAAAAAGGTGTTGAAGATGTAAACATTGGGACAACAGACAAACCAAAGATGGTTAAAATTTCCAAGTCTTTATCTCCTGAGGTAAAGGATAAATATGTTAATTTTCTTTCTAAATTTTCTGATGTTTTCGCATGGGAATATGCAGATTTAAAGGTGTGTGACAAGAACATCATTCATCACACTATTCCGATTAAGTCCGATCAAAAGCCCTTTCGGCAAAAGTTGAGAAGGAGCAATCCCAGATTGTTGCCATCAATTGAAAAAGAAGTAAACTGACTTTTAAGTCTAGTGTTATTGTTTCTATCATATTTTCTGATAGGATTTCGAATTTGGTCCCAGTAAGAAAGAAGACTAGAGAAATCCGGCTTTACATAGATTTCAGGAACTTGAACAAAGTATCTCTGAAGGACAACTATCCACTTCCTAAAATGGATCACATCCTTCAAAGAGTTGTTGGTTCTTCCCAGATGTCACTGTTGGATGGTTATTCATGATATAACTAGATTCTAGTGCACGAGGATGATTAGGACAAGACAACATTTACTACACCTTGGGGCATGTTCAAATATGATAAGATGCCATTCGGTTTGAAAACTGCAGGGGCCGCATTTCAGCGGGCCATGGACATAGCATTCGCCAATGAAAAATATGTTTTATTGGTTGTTTATTTAGATTACTTGATAGTGTTTTCACATTTTGATGATGAACATTTGCGACATTTAAGAATTGTTTTCGAGAGATGCAGGAAGTTCAGAATCTCTCTCAACCCAAAGAAAAGCCTTTTTTCCATGGAGGAGGGAAAACTTCTCGGTCAGATCATCTCCAAGGATGGGATCTGGATTGACCCTTCTCATGTTCAAGCAATTTAGCATATTGATTTCCCTCGTAGCAAAAAGGAAATACAAGCATTCAATGGTAAGATGAATTTCTTACGTAGATTCATTCCTAATTTGGTTGAGCATCTTAGAGAGTTGAAAAATATGTTGAAGAAATATAATGATGTGAAGTCGTTTGAATATGCCCAGAATACCTTCAACTCAGTAAAGTTTGCTTTGACCACTTCTCCTGCTTTGATAAGTCCCGATTATACTATTGATTTCATAATATTCTCATTTGCTTCTGAGCACACTAGGGCAATAGTACTGATGCAAAAAGGGATAAAACTTAGCTACCAATTGCATTTTTCAGTCGCAATATCAAAGATGCAGCCCTTCGGTGCAACATCATAGAGAAACAGGCTTTGGATATGGTTAAAATGTTGAAATATTTCAGAGTTTACATATAACATTTACATACTCTTGCCTATGTGCCTAATGCAGTTGTAAAAGAAGTTCTCATGCAGACATACCCAGAAGGTAGGAGAGGGAGATGGATAGAAGAATTACTAGAATATGATGCAGAGATCAAGCCCACCAAGTTGATCAAAGGTCGGGGCTTAGCCAAGCTCATGGTTGAGTCAAACCTCCATGCTCTAGAAATCAACCATGAAGAAGTGAATCTCATTCAGGTATCTGATATCTTTGTGTCATCTCCACGTTATTCTGATATTATCTATGTGTTGCAACACCTAAACCCTCCTCCGGGCATGACTAAGAGTCAAGGCAGATATTTGAAGCTCAAAGCTTCTAAGTATTGCATATTGGAAAATGCACTTTGCTGGAAGGATCCCGGAGGTGTGTTGCTGAACTGTTTGGTCGAAGAATAATCTAAAGAAGTGATGAATGACTTCCACAAGGAGATTGTGGGGGCCACCTATATTGGAAGACCACGGCCAATAAAGTATTGAGAGTAGGATATTATTGGCCGACACTTTTTGCAGATGTATACAAAACAGTAATGAGTTTCCACCAATGTCAAGTTTTTCAGGGTAAGATAAAGTTTCTTCCATTACCTCTTCAACCTATTTCAGTACATGCACCATTTCAGCAGTGGGGCCTAGATTTCATAGGCGAGATTCACCCAGCATCATCCACATAGCACAAGTGGATATTGACAACCACATATTACTTTACAAAGTGGATCGAAGCGATCCCGCCCAGGAAAGAACCAAATTCTGTCATCATTCAGTTTTTAGAAACTAATATTTTGTCCCGTTTTGGTTGTCCTACTAATATTATCATAGATAACACGGCAACATTCAAGTCTAAGAAGATGACTGAGTTATGTGACAGATATAACATCAATTTGGGGCACTGTACAACCTACTACCAGCAAGGTATTGGATTGGTGGAGTCCTCTAATAAATCTTTGATAAGTATCATTAAGAAAATGTTAGAGGCAAATAAAAAGAATTCGTATAAGAAGCTTGTTAGCTCCCGAATTGGACCCCAGGCTGAAAAGGGAAAAACAGGGTAAAAAACTAAACCACGCTCAGCCTTGTAGCTAGCCTTACAAGGACAGGAGAGGGCTCTCTTCGTAAAAAGAGATATTCAATAAAACACAATAGTGGACTGATATTAGGCTAGGTAAAATGATAGGAAAGAATTTTGACAAAATGAATGAATTTCAGGGATGTGTGGGATTAAAAAGGAAGTTGAAACGAGGAATTAAATAAGGACATAGGGTATTTCATGGGGCAAGATAGGCAGGAAAATTAGCAATTAAAATTCAATAAGGACGGGATGGAAAGACTGGTGAGGAGTTGAAAAGGGCATGATCAATGGATCCTTTTCAAACAGAAGAAAAAAACACAGAATATGAATGTTTTCCTAAGGCAGGGCATAAAAAATGGATCCTACCTTTCTATCTTGAAAGCATTAAAAAGAAATGTTTATGGATGAATGGAACACATAAAAATTTACATATGAAATAAAGGAGAGAGACAAATGCTAAATCTCATACCACATGGATCCCACAAATCAGAGCTGCATCTCTTATTAATCCCTGTCAAACTGTGCAATGGAGCGCAAAATGTTCTTCCACACTGTTCCCCTACTGCTGAATTACCGAACTCAGACCTATGATTTACAATTACAATAAATAAGCTGAAATGTGGGAACATAGATCCACAGAAAAAGGGAGTTTTTCTGACAGCTCAAAAACTGAAGTACAATCATAGGAAATAAATACAACAATCTGCCCCTAAAAACAAGGGATAGCATTACATTTGACCAGTTAGAGATTTCGTTGTTATGCTGTATGAAGGAAAAATAGGCAATCCGAAAGCAGATTTCCTACTTTGCAGCTGTTGTAACAATCTTTGCTTATTTTAGCTCTCGGCCTTTGACTGTCGCTTTTCTTTCCTTTATTTGTTTGGAGAAAACTGACTTCTTTAAATAAAATGCTTTTTCAAAATAAAACTGAAATGAAATTATGCCTTTTGTGAAGGGAAACCGATTTTAGAATGAGAGAAGGGAAGGGAAAGGAAGTGGGAACCATATTTAAAATCGCAATCGAAATGGACGGGGTGGAGGGATATAATATAACAGTTATAATATAATAATCGGCGGTGCCATCGCAATCGGGAGATCAAGAGGGGCGCATCGCATAACAGAATTGGGTCGATGCGATTTGGAAGAGGTGATGAATTGTGGGTCGTCGGATGGGATTTGGGAGATCGACGACTGTGGAATGGTCGGGAGTTTGCGATCAGGGAAGGGCTTTAGGAAGTGTCGATGAGAATGCCCCGATCGACTGTGAGCCATTAGATTAAATGGAAGGATCAACGGTGGGAACACTAATAGGAGGTTTTGCCATCGAGAGTAGGCCATCAGGGAAGGGCTTTAGGAAGTGGTTTGCGAACGGATTAATGTATTAATGTGATTTTCCATTGGAAGGGGGGAAAATGGGAAATAGGGATTATATGAGGACATAGGGAATTTTACTTCACTTAAGCATAAATTTCATACCGGAAGTCAGTTTTAAGAGTGCAGTATACCGTTGGAAAGTTCTTTCCGGGCTTTTTCTGATGGATCTGCTTGGAAGATAATTGTGCACTGAACATGCTGTTAAAAACTCCTCTGAAGGCAGGATGACGACTTTGTGGAGATGGCAGCTTATGAGTTGTGACTTATTACACATGATGATATAGAATTACATAATGAATGATAATAAAGACAAATATCATTTTTTCACCTCAAAACATGGTTTTGGGGTGAAAATGACATCAAACTGAATAAAATAAATCTTTGATCTTCCGGGTGCTATGACTTTGAGTTTATTGACTTCCTCATGGCCTTGCTGATATTTATTGACATTTGACCCATTAATTTGACCATGGTGAGACCCTAGAAACTAATGAGACCCATCCTATGACCTACTTATATGATTTTGAGAATGAAAGTGACTAATGACTGAAGACCATAGAGAGGAAAATTAGCAAGTACCTCATGAGGTAAAACTGATGAAAAATTACTACCATCAATGAATCCATGACCTAGCGGAATGGTGAAATTTACTTGGTATGAGACACCTAATATGAAAATGCAAAAGGGCAGTTTTGATCACTGATGGCAGTATGACTAGACTGACACTAACAAAGTTGATCAATGCATTGTGGGGAAACCAGGTGAGTAGTAAGAAGTATATTGGAATGTCTCCTTTTCAAGTTGTGTATGGTGTCGATACTATGTTTCCTTCATCATTAGCAGTCCCGATAATGAAATTGTTGCAAGAAGCAGGGGCTGAGGAAAATGAAATACAACGTCAAATTAATCAAATGATAAACCTTTAACAGACAAGAGATGAGGTATTTCATAATACATCAAAAATCCATGACAAGATAAAGAAGATTTATGACTGGAAAACAAAAGAAGACAACTTCAAGGTTGGAGATGTAGTACTCCGCTAGGATGCCAGAAATGAGGATAAGGGTAAGCATGGAAAATTTGAGAATTTATGGAAAGGGCCATATCAAATTTGAGATTTTTGAAGACATAATACTTATGTTATTGAATAAATGAATGGATAAGAGTGTCTAGGAGGACCAGTCAAATGCAGACTCCTTAGGCACTATCTTTTCTTAAGCACGTTTTTCAATCAGTTTTCCATTTCATTGTAAATATCAGTTACATTTTCTGCAAGTGTGAAGTAGATAATCACTGGAGTTCAGAGCTCGAAGTGAAGGCCATGGAGTTTCACTGATTTTCTTCTATTTTCAAAGTTCAATTTTCAGTTAAGTAAGCAAGTATTAAGTCAATTTTCTGTCAATTTAGAGTTTGTCTTTAGTTAGTCTATTTCTTCTGAGTTATCAATTTTCAGTCATGTTTATTATTTTGAGTTTTTGACCATATTGGCCCAATGGATAAGGCTTTCTGGTCTATGGTGTTCTTGATGCCTCTTTCAGAGCTATCGTCCCCAATAAGGCCAATGTTAGTGTCAGTATTTACATTCTGCCATCAGTGATAAAAGATCCTCTTTTCATATCATTTCAAAGGGTCCCACTCAGGATTTTTTTATCATTCCACTAGGTCATGCAAAAATTTAGTCACTGATGGTATCCCTAGTCCAAAAACATCACTCTTCCTCAAATTTGATTGCTTGTTGGCATAGTTTCATACCCTGTTGCCTGTACACCATCCATAAAGTCAATATCATCATGTCATCACATCGGTCATGTCTTTATGAAGTTCAGTCCTTCAAGGTCTCATTAGGTCTTTTAGGGTTTTTCAAGGTTTAATTAGGTCATTAGGGTTTCCAAGGTCCAATAAAACTTCATTTCCACTGCATAAGACCAACAAGTAAAGAGAGATCAAATAACATCTCTTCACCATATGAAGATGAATTGTAAATAAATTTTTTGTTTCAACATGTAATTTTGGTTTTAAGATGTAATTTTTAATTTTCATTATGTAATTTTATGTCATTAAAATATAATAAGTTCATGATTCCCTAGTTGCTAACTTAGATTTCCAACATGACAAAACATCAAAAATGTCAAATCAAAGAGTTCTCAAAGTCACTAGATGATCAATTTGTCAAAGAAAAAGTCAAATGAAAAGGTAAAGATTCAGAGTTTAAAGCGAAGTGAAGAAAGGAAAAAGTGGGTCCCAAGGCCCAATTCATTAAAATGATGAAGTATAAAGGCCACCAAGTCATCAAAATCAAACTCATTTTCACTCCCAAAATTAAATCTTGCACTCCCTTAGCTGGAAAAATCAAATTGCAGGGTCAGAGGCTGAGTTTTTTTGTGGCGTTGTGCTTTCAGATAGTGGCATTGCGCTTTCAGAAGTGGCGCTACACTTAGAGCAAGCAGCGCTGCACTTTTCTCCCACTAGCACTGCGCTTATGGGCAAGGCACTGCGCTTTTTCCTGATGCGCTGCGATTTTGTCTAGTGACCTCTCCAAGCACCAAAAATCAACAAAACTCTCAGAAAATGCTTGTTTCACCTTCTAACAAGTAAGTACGACAAAATTCTTGCCTCCTTACACTCCTAAACAATGATTTCATAGTGTTTTTGTTTCTAAGTAAAATTAGCATTTGGTCTAGTGAGAAAACCCTAGTTTTATTCCTAATTCCCAAATTTGATGCCCTAATACCCTGCATTTCCTCCCCACATATCTAAAAACCCTATCCCTACCCTTACACTACCATTTCCTAGTCCCTAAATCCCTTTCTCTAAAAACCCTAAGTCCTAGGTTTCTAAATTTCCTAGGCAACCCTTCCCTTAAACCTGTAATTAAATTATCATTTCCCACTCCCTTTACATTTCAACCTCCTATCACCTACCAAATCTCTATAACCCTTCCCCCCATATCCCTAAATTTTTCTAGACTTATCCCTATTCCCTAGACTTATCTCCACTCCCATTCCCATCCACCTCATCCCTAGGGTTTTCTTTGCCACCAAACACTATGGAGGAAGACAAAGACTATATGGAAGAGGAGGATAGAGAACATAGAAGGCCTCACAAAGGAGAAAGAATCCTAAGGCTGGAGCCCACCAACACAAATGAACTCATGGCCTCTCCCATGATTGTTAGTTGTTTTGAGTATGCAGGTTTCCTTGATTTTTGCAACATGATTCAGAGGGTCCAACATCATCCTATGTTGAGTAGAGACTTCATTTCAAACATTAGAGATAATCAGGCGACCCTTGTAGGTGTGACCTTCAGTATATCTACATCTGTCATTGCTACTGCCACAGGGATTCCAAACACGGGTGAGAAGTGGTTTAAATCCAAAGATTTGGAGGATCAATACTATGAACCATTCATTAAACCAAGATACATAAATGAAAGGAAGAGGGTCTTCTCTTTCAACTACCTTCTCGATAGGTATTCCCCCATGATGAAAATCATCATGAAGTAATTCTCTTGTGAAGGAAGGTTTTCTAGACTCTATACATATCACATTAGACTATTGATGCACTTCATAAGAGTAAGATTGCTCAATATCCCATACTTTCTATTTAGGAGCATAGAAAAAATGGAATTCATTGTGCAAAATAGAGATTATGACCATAAAATGAATAGCCTCTTCCACCACTCATTGATCAAGATCATTGTCCTCCATCACCTTGATCAATTGGGCATCTCATGGGACACCTTCATTGCAAATGACATCTTCGTTGCTCCACAAGCTCTACATGCTGAAGATGTGCCTTCTTCATCTCATCCTGAAACATACATGCCTCCGCCTCAGTCCACTTCACCTAATCCATCACCATCACCACCATCATCACCATTTCATGGTCAAGATGAATCACCTTGCAAACTTATGATCAGCAAACCTAAAGAGGGTGAATTAGGCATGTTGGAAAAGACATATCAGAGAGGGCATAACCTGATGTTTTCCCCACAAATTGTGGGAGGAGCCCTGCCTTCTTCATCAACAAAGTATGTACATAAAGGGAAACAAAAGATGGTAGAGGAAGATTGTTACACAGCATTTTGTCACCGTCCCTGCAATCCCTCGCCTCGCACATTGGAGGGTCTTTCCCATGACCTATGAGCAGTGTCATACTCTGCAAATACCTTCTTTGCATCCTTCTGCATGAGGATATGATTTCTCCTGTTGAACATTTCCTCAAAAAGCACTCAAAAGCCTATGTTTTGGCATTGGCGCAGGTAGCCAGTTCACCCCTCGCGCCAATGGGGAAGATTTGTACTAGAGTCCGTGCCAGCTAGCGCTCTATCTCTTTGTTGTACTCGCACCAGCCTTTTTGGGAATATTTTTTAACAAATTAGAGGCGGAAGTTTCCTTTAACCACCTCAGGAATGACTCATCACAAGTGGTTAAACTCGATAAACCACGGATCTCTTCCTTTAGGAAATGGTTGATGGAACATTCTTTGAAGATAGGACTCCCCCCATGATTATAGGGATCCTAACCTCTCCTTCTCCCTATATATTAACAAGCCTTATCCCTTTACAAAAGCTAGTTGAACATATAGCCAAGAAGCTAAACTTGGAGAAGAGATATTATAGATGAGTAATCGCTATAGAGAAGGTCGAACCAAGGAGGATCCCGTAGAGAGAGCCCCGTCTAAATTCCTGACGAGCTTTATGAGACGTGCTCCACTAGAACCCTGCTAGAGGAGATCGCAACGTCAAAGCCTGGTTGTACTCTTCCTTCTTTAAATTAATATACTCGACTATGGTATTGATTCCATCTCTGTGTTATGTTTATTTGACGCATTTGATTTAGTCTTCTTTGACTGACTGATAGTTAGGAATGAAAAATAGTATGTTGTGTATCGTCTTCATTTCTTGTGTATGTGCAGGTATCCAGGCATGAGAACGAGCGAATCGTGATCTATCGAATCATGAGCGAGAGGCAGTCATTCTCTCGGATGACACAACAACGTAGGACCTACGATAAGTGATCTACCAAGTATTTGTCCATTCTTAACTAGGAATTGATGTCATAGAGTGTCTCGTTTGTGGCTAGACCCACTCTAGGGCTAGTGGGATCACCTCTGTCCGAGAGGGGATTTACCTCACCAACAAATTGGCGACTCCGCTGGGGGGAAAATCCATCCATCTCAACCTTTGGTATAACCACAACAGCCATACTTTTCGATTGTTCAAAACGTTGCACAGCCAGGGCCATCTTATGGTCCTGCCACAGGCCAACCTGGTTATCAGGCAAAACCTGGCCCCTCTCAACCATCAGGCCAACCTGCTCAGTAGGGACAACCTGGTGGCCCTCATCAGTCAAGTCAACCTATTCAACTAGCACAGCCTATTAACCCTGCTCAGTCGCCGCTCTATTCTATGCCACAGCCAAATCAACCTGTGCGCCTGACCTTTTCGGCTCATCAAGGCCCCACTTATTAACAGCCCGTTTGACCCCAAGGCGGTTATTTTCCTCAAGGTCAATATCGACCCGTTTACAACCCGCCTCAAGGTTCTACTTATTACCCTCAACCGCCAGGATATACTTATACTCTACAGCAAAATCTCTACGCTGCTTAATCGGGACCCTCGTATACTCAGAATTAGTATCCTAGTTATCAACCCCCGTATCCTGGTTCTCAGCCACCATATCAACTGAATTATCCGGATTATATCCCTTATGGTCAGAATCCTCCTGGACAAAACCAATGGGGGCAGAGTTATACTCAACCAAGATGGAATATGGGTATGGGTCCTTATCGAGGACCCGCTATGCCTTTTAACCCTCAATTACCTTTTCTCGCCACGTTGGAGTTACCGGATGTGTCCAAATTGACAAATGATCCCATTCTTCATAATCCATATTGGCCCCCGGTTCCAACGAAGGTTCCTGGTGATTGTCCCAAGTTTGAGGGCAAGTCTGGAGAAGGACCCCAAGCACACGTCATGACATACCATTTGTGGTGTTCTTCCAATTCTTGGGTGGATGACTCCGTCCGACTTCGTCTTTTCCAGCGCACTCTTACTGGTGTTGTTGCTAAGTGGTATATCGAACTGTCTCGTGGTATTGTTGTGGAGGTAAATCCCCTCTGTGGACAGAGGCTATCCCACTATCCCTAAACTGGGTCTAGAAACAATCGAAACACGCAAAGTTATTGGTTCCTAGTTACAAAAGATAGAATCGCAATAGATCGCTTACCATGATTCCTTCGCTGCTGCTGCCGAAGAAGAAGTGGCGCTTCCAT
The DNA here is from genome assembly GCA_034641835.2 of Pinus albicaulis. Lineage (NCBI taxonomy): Eukaryota > Viridiplantae > Streptophyta > Pinopsida > Pinales > Pinaceae > Pinus > Pinus albicaulis. The sequence goes on along the minus strand of CM076584.1, from coordinate 774,108,514 downwards.
TCCTAGCTAGACAGGTCACGATCCGTGATCTTGTTGCATCCAGATACCTGTACACATGCAAATAAGAGAGACAACATGCAACGTAATATTTCACACTTTTATAACTATCGATCAGTCAGAGAGGAAAGAATTTAATTTCATTATATAATGGAAAAACACAATCATGGAACCAATAGCAGAGTCACGTATATTAAGATACGAGAGAACGATTACAACCGGTGCTCTGACGTCATGATATTCCTTCGACAGGGTTCCAGCGGGACGTGTCTCACAAAGCTCATTAGGGATTCGACAGAAACTCTCTCTCACAGGGTTCTCCTTATCTCTGCTCTTGATTGGCACTTAGCTATAATTTCCTTCCCAAAAGTTCAGCTAGCTAGAAAATGGAGAGGGCAGGCTTTTATAGAGGGAGAAGGAGAGGTTAGGCTCCCTATAATCACAGGGGAGAGTCCTATCTCTTAGGAAGGTTCCATGAGAGGTGGAAAACCACTTCCTAAAAAGGGAGATCTGAAGGCAAACAACCCAACCTCATTTTGATTATCCGTTCTGAAGTTGTTAGAATCAAACTTCCGCCTTATATTACTAAAAAAAAATTCCTTAATAGGCTTGGCGCGGGCATAACACAGGGACAGAGCGCCAGCTGGCATGCCCACTAGTGTGCATTTTCCCCATTGGCGCGAGGGATGAACTGGCTACCCGCACCAATGCCAAAACATGGATTTTTAGGGTTTTCTAGAGGAAATGTTCTTCAGGAGAATTCTTATCCTTATGCAGAAGGATGCCATCAAGTTGTTTTCAGGACATTTTATTGTTCACAGGTCACGAGAATAGTCCTCCAATGTACGGGACGAGGAATTGCAGGGACGGTGACAAAATGTTGTGTAACAGATGCCCCCTAAAGCATGAGGTCCGAGAGAGAGGGAGGGGTGAAATGCTTTATGAGAATGTGCCCAACTGAAAAAAATTGTCGTATGAAGACCTGCGAATACAAATGCAACTGATATCTCTGATACATGATATGTGGTATGGGCGCAGCCATCCATAATAGAGTGTACAAAAACCGGGATCCAAGGTATGAACACAACCATCCAGTAAATAGGGATCAACAAGTAGAATCAGGTATGGTCACAGCCATCCAATCGAATGAGTCATGAAATAAATCATAATAATCCACAAATAATCCACAGCCTAGATGTTTATCAAACAAAATCCAGGGTCTTGCGCTCCATCTCGACCCAAACAGAATACAAGTTTGAGCATGCAAATATGTGAGCTGAAGTTGAACATGCAAGAACATCATCTAATTACCAGCCAATAATGAAAGTCGTTAACAGACGCGAGAGAAACCACCAATAATGATGATGGCTCTCAAGGTACAAGAGGTACAATCCACGAAATGTGAATAGTGAGTTGGCGTCGAACACTCACAGAATCATCCGATCGAAGGTCAATAATGAAAACCTTGCGTAGAATGCGAAGAACTTGCCATTGAAGCATGCAGGCTCCAAGGCACCTGAAGGGAGTCTCTAGACCAACTTCCTAGATAATGAGCTGAAGTCGACAGGAAGTGACCTTGATCGAAGGTGGGCCATAATGTTTCCCACATCATCGACACGAGACAGAAGGACATAATGTTTTGTGAATCAAGACCAACAGAGAATCAGAGGGAGGTTGAAAACTGTAGAGGCCAACTTCTCTTGAACATATCAGCAGCATGACATTGGCTTTGGCAGTATTTGACATCACTGGATCTGAGGTCATGGTGACGTGGCAAAGAGCAGATGAGCGGTTAAAAGAGATTACCCAAACCCATGAAGGCAAGCAGATAACGAGATGAGATGTCCCCAACCCAACACGAATGCAGACAAGTGCCATGTTCAAGAGCGACATACTGCCGACACGACTATAATACTGGTTCCATTTTCCCCCACCATTTCTGGCGAGTACCCTAATTATTTTTTAAAACAAGCTTGAAGGGGATAACATGTGCTTGTGATATAAGTTTGTCCTTTGGAAAATCCAACCTATTACATTTAACGAGCCCTAGGAAGGAGGAACTCGAGTAACGTCATTACGACGGAGTTCGATGTCATCAGTTTTTAACGAGTCTGACAAAGGAAGAACTCAGCGTATTTTCATGTTTAGAGAGTTTGAAAAGATGACGAAAAAGAAAACTCCAGCAGTCCCTTTTCGTTGATAGTCCCACAGATCCGAAAATGTAGAAAACTATGTCTGAGAGAACCCCCTAGTTGCGATAGGATAGGGTATTCCTTTTTCGTAAATAATCTATCCCAGCCCGAAAAAGGGGTAAACGTATACCAGGTAGATGTCGTTTCGCAGCCAATTTATCGAGCTCAAAACGACAATCGACTCGACAATATTTTCAGTTTTAGAGAGTCAGAAAAGAGCTGAAAGGTGAATCCAGCAGTGACTTTTTCGTGTTTTTACCGAGTCTGAAAAATTATAAAATGAAACTCGTGTCTTTGCCTTAATCACGTGAAAACCTGTCGCTGCACAAAAAGAAAGTGTAAAACCCATTTTGCGACAAAAATATAATAAAATATCAGAAAAACAAGTCCTAAAACCTAATTTTGATTTTGAAAAGTTATAAATATTACCAATAGTAAAAACTTATTCACTTTTCACCTTTTTACCTCTTTGCAGAGCGATAGTGAGCCATTTCCTTTGCGATCTTGAGGTGACGATTGTGGGAAATCCAGTGGACGAATCCGGATCCCGTCTTCTTCAGGTAAGATCCGCTTCCATTACCCATCTTTTAAGTCATATTTCATAGCTTTTAATTGTCATTTGGCATCCCTGAGGGGAGGAATTGCAAAATTAGGACCCCCACAGTTGGCGCGGGCTTCAGGCATGGACTCGTGCCAACCGACCCTTTTTCATACAGGGGCCGCGCCAAGTGGCATGACTATTACCAAAATAGCCGCGCCAACTGCGCAACCCAACATTCTGCTTGAATTTAACAAAAATACAGCCAATGAATTGTTGTTTTAAGTACCCAAGGGATCTTACAGTGTTTTTATGACCAAATTGATGCAGGTACAAAGCAAAAATGGTAATTGAATGGAAGGAAAGAGAGCATAGTGAGGAAGATGAATTGGAAATGGGAAATGAGCAGTGTATGAATGCTCTCTGAAATTGCGGTTTGAAAAAATTCTTCCTAACGCCATGTCTCCGGGCTCAGCCCGAACTACTGCAATATCTGATTAGCATCTGGGATGAGGACGAGGAGAAGTTCAAACTTTGAGATCAGGTACTTGAGCTCGAAGTGTCATACGTGTACTTCATCACTGGACTGTCACGCAGGCGTCCAGTCCCTATCTTGACCGGCACCAGGCCTTCAGGTGAAAACATGACAATGGTCATGAACAGGGTGTGTGAAGGGGCACGCAAAGGGACAAGTAGCGGAAAGGTAGACATTCAGACCGTCCTTGATCTAGCACTAAGAGTAGTGCTACATACCATTACGCGGGCTGCGGGGTCGCAGACACCGCATGAGGCTACCAAGACACAGCCCCTTCTTGCATCAGAGTGCATGAACCCAACAGTGTTTGACTGGGCCACAGCCGTGACTATGAACATCAAACAACAACTGACCAAATTTAAGAAGACCAAACTGAAACAGTTTGGATATGGGTCAATTTTGGTATCGTTCTTCCTAGAACGACTACCTATCTTCCAGTGCCAGGGGTCCATAGTCCCGGATCCACCACGGATGGCTCGATGGGCAGCATTGATGCCTAGGGCAGGGGGTGACCAGCAGATGTCCTGGCAGCCCGAGTTCTCTGGATGGCTCTAACGACAGCTGATCGTCATAGAGGACTAGCCCTATGTGGGCGCTGATTTCACTGGAGATCCAGATCTTCCACTCTCGGAAGGAGAGGATTGGGACGAAGAGCTTGGTAAGACTCTTTTAATTTTATGAGTTTTATGATTTTTTGGGTATACATGCATGTTCTGACAGCTGATCCTATATGTATGCAGATGTTGGTCCAGAGCGGCCTGCCAGGATGTCACCAGTAGCGAGGAGGACCCCTCTCGCTTATGACCCTCAAGGTGAGGGGGGCGAGGGGGACGAGCTTGTACAGAACCTAGAGGAATCGCTCGTGGAGTTCCTGATTATGCTCGTTTAGCTGATGTTCCCTTAGCTTATCAGAGGCACACCGTATGGGTGCTGAGTCGTCTCCACCGCTTACTGAGGCGGTTGGTGCGGGCAGTGACGTGCTACCATGAGCACCATGCCGATTAGTCGCCTAGGATTTTTATTTGCATATTTTTTGAGAGACATGTCGTCTTCGGATGTAAGTGAAACAAACATGTATATTTTTTATTTTATATGATGCACACGTTGCAAACACTCGACATAAATATATATATATATATATATACATCTATTTTCTACATGGATCTTGCTTACATATGATGATGTTTTATATGTCATGCAAATGTCTAATACAATGTTATCTAATGTATCAGCTAAAAAATCTGCATAAATAACGACCCAATGGAAAATTTAAAAGTTCACAAAATGCATCAAACCAACATATTTTGTTTTTACACAAGCTTAAAAGCACAAACGTAAACTATGCTTGAAGATGGGTTTCATTTTTTACACAAGCTTGAAACACAAAGTAAAGTATGCTTGAAATGAGTTTTCATTTTTATGCAAGCTTGAAAACACCAAATAAACTATGCTTGAAGATGGGTTTCATTTTTACACAAGCTCGAAACACAAAGTAAAGTATGCTTGAAATGACAAGGAAAACTGGGCATGCCCCTAGCATGGTGACTCAATTAGAGGTGTACATGCCCCCCAAGCTTCAGTCCATGTGAAAAATAGAGTGAAGGTTCAAATGATGAGTTCAAGTGAAAGACTCGACTGGGATTTTACGAGATCTAATCAAAGACTCAAATTGAACAGGGAACGTGTTTCATTGTTTTAACGAGGTTGACACACTTAAAAGAACTGTCCTCAAATCCGAATTCATTTTTTAACGAGGTTGACATAGAAAACGAACCATCCTCAAATCTGAATTCATTTTTTAACGAGGTTGACATAGTAAACGAACCGTCCTTGGAAGCTAATTCATTTTTTAACGAGGTTGACATAGTACACGAACCGTCCTCGGATCCGGATTCATTTTTTAAAAAGCTTGACACAAGCAAATGAACAATGCTCCGATAGACCTTTTTTCATGGTTTAAGGAGTTTGACACAAGTAGATTAACAATGCTCCAACAGACCTCATCATAATTAATAAGAAGTCATCGCTTCCAAGGGTTGCCCGTCCAATGGAAGGAAAACATCTTGGAAGTCTGGACCCAATGCCCCTAGCACACGATGTACAACGGCACTATCACTGGATATGGGCACAGGACAAGTGGCCATATAATTGACATGCGGCGGGGATGACACAACCGGCGGATAAAGATTTGGCAGGGGTGATGGTGGACTAGCTACCATATTCGGACCAAAGAACGCAAGTTGATCGATGTTCACGATCCGACCTTGGCGTGGAAAACACATCACACGAAAGAGGGAGGAGACAAGGGCTCCCATGGCATAAGTATAAGTCCAAGGGGCCAGGAACAACCATCACGTCCATATGGACAGTTTTCCCTCCCAAAGTAACAGGCAACTTCGGAAGGATCCCTAACGGTTGATTGGTTCCTCTGTTAAAAGCCAATAGATTCTGCGTAACAGGCATAAGCGGTGGAGAACCAAAAGCCTGCCAATTAGTTGAGGATAAAATACTAACAGACGCGCCTTCATCTATAATGGTGTTGGGTATGACCAAATGGGAGGCCTAGATCGTGATCTCAAAGGGCACATAAGAAGGAAGGTGATAACCTGTGAATCGACCCCAATCGAAGGAGGCGACCAAACTACTTGGAGGGGCTACCATCGAACCAAGATGGTCTTCCCCTAGTGTTACAGCAGAAAAAGGACCATCCTCCGCCACCTCCATCATGGAGGCAAAAGGAGTATCCTCCGGGACCTCCATCATGGGAGGCAGAGGAGTAGCATCCTGAGATATAGGGACAGGAGAATCTTTCTCCAAGTCCGAGGAATCTGAAGAAACAAGAAGAACCTGAGGGATGTGAGATCCACTCTCAACGGAAAATACCTGGTGCACCGCGGACGAGGCCAGTTCAACCGATCCCACAACCAATGGTTGGTCAGGGATGGATTCATGACGGTGAATTTCCGGGGGAGCGGGATCAAGCAAGGATGCTTCTTGACTAATCGTTGAATCAACTGGTGAAGGACTCAAAGAAATTTGTTTGTAACCAGCCGAAAGGCAAGATGTAGAAACAGTCGAGTTGTCCAAAACTCTCTTGGCTTCATCCATATACAGACAAAGGTGAATAGCATGGTGCCCTTCACACAACTTATAGGGATTGGCAAGCTTACCTTATTTCTTAGGAGCTTTACCAGCACTAGCTGAAGACGTGCCCCCAACCTGACTCCCGGAAGCCAAAGGCAACGGCGGATGACCGTTGGACCATACTTTGAGCACCTTGGGAATGCTAGGGAAATATCGAAGAAGATGGTTTCCCTGGCACAACATGCAAGGGAACTTAACTTTCCGCAGAGGGTTGGAAGGTTTATCAAGAGCAGGTGTTTTAGAAGCAACAGCTACAGAATTAGCCTCTCTCTTATCAGACTTCTTCTTATTTGTCTTCTTCTTCTTCTTTTTAGCCACCTGGTTACTCGAATCCAGACTTTCACCAGGCGAAGTGGAAGAGGAGGACGCAAAAATAGTCAAAGAAGGGGAGAGGTCCACATTGGAATCAACATGGCGTTATTCAGGCGGAGGAACTAATTGAATAGTAGCCGGGACATTCGAGACCACGGAGGTTGAAAACAACCAAACGAGTAACCCAACAGTTAACCCAGGAAGGGATAACATGGCCATATAAGGAGCACCAATATTTCCTAAAACAGGAAAAGGACTAGCACTCCCTTCAGGGGGGACCCCTTGATTGGAAAAATCCGGAAAATTTGCCATCGGAAACGACCTTGAAAAAAACAATAAGGAAAAAAATTATAACCAGGAATATTTCGAGGGTGATTAATTTTTAAGACACTGAAACCAAACTCTGTTGTTTCATATTTTAAGAGTCAAGAAACAAGCAAAAGGTGACTATCACTTTCACGTTGGACACAAGCTTGAAAGGACAAAAGCTTGATGATCTTTTCAGTTAAAAGAGTCAGTAAAGATCAAAGTGACTGCTCTAGTAATCTAGGTAAACAGGTGTACCAGATATCCGTGAACTTGATGCAGGGGCATTAGGCACAATAAAATATTTTGTATCTAAGTAGACATAGGGGTCCTCATGTTTTTAAATTCTCTTGTAATTATTAGTATTTTGAACAAAAATAGTAAGGAATTGTAAATGTTCTCAAGCCATGAGAGAACATGAGAGGAAGTTGAATAGTTAGGAATATGAAGAGATAACAGAGGGTTAAGGGTAATTTTAAAAGTTGAGTCTAAAATTAGGATTTTCGAGAATTTCAAGAGTTTGTCGAGCTGTAAAGGAACCTGAATCGATTCAGGTCATCATTTTGTATAAATGTAAGCATGAAGGATAGAGTAGGATAGTTGTTCAGAGGCAGAGTCTTATTAAGCCTACAGGCAATTGTGAAACAGGCCACTGTCATGAATATCTGGCTAAGACCGAGAGGCTTTTGTAACTGATGACATTTGTATATATTGATGAAGGGAATTAGTTTGAACTATATGTGTATTGACTAATTATATAGAATTTATTGTTTGATATTGAATTGCAAAGGATAATTGGTTGTATCGATCACAGAATGGATCGATACAATGGAATTCTAATTTGAATTATAATCCGCATGGATATGGGTCAAATCGGAGTTTAGATTGTGCAAAACAAATTGGGTTTTCTTCCACTTTCTATTGTGTATCTAGAAATAATTAGAACCATATGGGTTAAAGGCACAGTTGAATGAAATCACAGTGATATTGGTGTGTAGGTATCTGTTGGTTATATCATACTGATATATATTATTGAGCGCGGTGGTTGGCAGGAAAATGGAAACACAGAGTTAAAGTAAGCCTGCGTGGAATGAAGTTGAATCGAATTTGAAGGTGTGGAGGATCAGCTTGACAAGTTAAAGAACTTGGAGGCACGAAGGAACTGTGCAAGGGGCCTTTGTATAGTGTGCAAAAGGGTAATGTTTGAATTCTCAAATGAAGCGATGAAATTCCATAAGCGACGGCTATAAGACGCTAGTTAATAAGCGCTTGTGTGAAAAAAATGGAGCGCGATCGATAGCGAAGAGTATGGCGTTCGAAGAAATGAAGTGGAACCTCGAGCCGGTAACGGAACCGTGAGGAGCTACAGTGAAACCGGGGTTCGAAAAATCAGTGGGTTTGCATAAATTAAAGGTGGTAAGTTGGATTGACAAAAAAAACGCGATACATTCCAACGTTTGACACATGGCCTTAGGTGGTTTCCAAAAACCACGAATTTTGTGTAATTTTGGATGAGTAAGTCCCGAGCGTTTGAAAAATGCGATATTCATTTATATCCGTTCGATCAGTGGTTGGAGCGCGACAATTTTGGAGCCATCGGATGGCGAGGTGAGTTATGTCGCATGGGCCCGAAGATTTCATTTAATTATAAGTGTGGGTTAATGTTAATGGAGTTCGGAGTTTAATAATAAAAAATAATTATTTAAATGAGCGCATATGGTTTACACAAAGGGTTAATACATTGATAGTTAGTCATTGAAGGTAAGTTGTGGGGCCCGAAGATTTCACATATGTTAGCGCTTGGGTTTAAATCTAAAGGCGTGGGTTGTTATAATGTTCTAACGTTTTGGTTGGAGCATAATATATGTTGATATATATTATGGTTGGATATATAATAATAGAGCCGTGAGTATATGCGTAAATGGTAAGCTGGGTTCATTATTGTATTGCGTTGTGATAAAGTCGAACCTGCAGGAAAGGAATTGTGTGTTGGGCACACATTAAAGTTAAAATTTGGGTCTTCGAATATTAGAGTCATATTAAGGGTTCGAGCTCTTGTTAAGTGCAAATTATGAAGGTCGTGGGTCCTTATTAAGCTGAAGTTCTAATCCAGCATTGAATTAGAGTAAAATCGAATATTATTCGACTTCAATATAGTGGGGTTATGATGAGGTTTTCATATGAGGATGAAAAGAGAAAGGGCTTCCGAATGGATTATTGAGAATGCCAGATTTAACATTATTGAACAGAAAATTGGAGTGCATTATTTGTATATGCATAGAGAGTGAATGTGGGTTAAGCAGGTAGCCCGGGCATCAAAATTTCCATATACACCTTGGTAAAAATGAAAAAGAAATCAACCAAGGACTTAACGTGCGTGCATGTAATCTCCCCGAATGTTGTGTCTGGTGTATCACGGGTAAAAGGCAGCAGACTCGGCTTCCTATGGATAAAGGATTTGCAACCTAATGGGGTCTCCCTTTATGTACATGACGGTACTGGGAGCATGAGTCCATACTAGCGCTGTCTATAGCCAGATGGAGAGCGACAACTGCTAGGCTTAAAGACGCCGGAACACGTCTCTACCTTAGACTAATAGATGTTCTGTTAAGTTTCAATGTTGCCTTTGGTTAATTCAGTAAATTTTAAAGTTGATCTTCAATTTACGTTTCGATTTCAAGGCCCTGTCGAATGTTGGATCTCATAAAACCTCTAGATGCAAACTACATGCCACAAAATATCGTTTCGTTCAATGAAGAGCTATCTACGAGAGAGTTCAGAGCTTTCAATGACATCAAAATGAACACACAAAAACATCCACTGCTATTTTCAATGCTAATGAAACTAGAAAACTTCTCTCTAGAGTTATATAACACTAGTAATGCGAAAGAGCTTTCAATTTTCACTATGCCAATCAAAATGCAAAAGATTTCGTTTTTTGTATTTTTCAATATATTAGAGCAAATGCACTAACTAAATGAAAAACTAACGAAAACATCAATTTGAGAACGATAAAGAGAGAGCTGAAACAAAACAAGTTTACTCAACTCAAACAAGCACAATCAAGACTCAAACCGATGATGAAATCCCTCAAAGCAAAGAAGAATCTCGAAAGAGACTCAAACAAACTATGTGATCTAGGCTTGGAGCAACACAAAGCGAAACTGAACGAAAGAGAGGACAATCACTCAATTGATGCAATGATTCAATGGGATTGAGCAAGATGAATGAAAAGAAGCAAAAACGAAGTTTACCGAGAAATCAAAGGCCCAAAACTCCCACGGGAGGCTCAACACACTAAAGCACCAAGGAGCCCTAGGGCTAAAATGCAAAACTGATAGAAAAGGGAGAAAAACCAGAGGACAAGGGCTAAACACAGTAAAAAAGTGACTTCAAATCACTCAATCAATCAGAAAAAATGAAACAGGAGCAAAATTCAAGCTCATAAAGTCCAAGAACAGGCAAACCCTAAAACCAAGCAGGGTTGGCGCGCTTGTTTGGATGTAATCTGCGCCAAACAGGGGTTGGCGCGAGGGCCTAACTAGCAACAAGCGCTAGTTGGCGCGACTGTCAAGGGGATAACTGCGCCAATCAGTTTTACCCTAGAAAAAGATGAAAATGAACTAACAGAGGCTGGATCTGGTCTTCTGGGGGCTGAACAAGGTTTTAACACCAAGGAAGGTGAACCAGAAAAGCAAACTAATCAATCAAAAGCCAAAAAACAGCCCAATGGAGGAAGGAACAACTCCCACTGATCCCCAGTATGGTCACCAAATTTTTGTGGAGGTAAATCCCCTCTGCGGAAAGAGGCGATCCCACTAGCCCTAGAGTGGGTCTAGCAACAATCGAAACACACAAAGTTATTGGTTCCTAGTTACAAAAGATAGAATCATGATAGATCGCTTACCGTGATTCCTTCGCTGTTGTTGCCGAAGAAGATGTGGCACTTCCGTTCCTAGCTGGACAGGTCACGATCTGTGAGCTTGCTGCATCCAGATACCTGTACACATGCAAAGAAGAGAGACAACATGAAACATAATATTTCACACTTTTATAACTATCGATCAATCAGAGAGGAACGAATGAAATTGCATTATATAATGGAAAAACACAATCATGGAACCAATAGCAGAGTCATGTATATTAAGATAAGAGAGAACGATTACAACCGGTGCTCTGACGTCATGATCTTCCTTCGACAGTGTTCTAGCGGGACATGTCTCACAAAGCTCGTCAGGGATTCGACAGAACTCTCTCTCTCACAGGGCTCTCCTTAGCTCTGCTCTTGATTGTCACTCAGCTATAATTTCCTTCCCAAAAGTTTAGCTAGCTAGAAAATGGAGAGGGCAGGCTTTTATAGAGGGATAAGGAGAGGTTAGGCTCCCTATAATCATGGGGGAGAGTCCTATCTCTTAGGAAGGTTCCATGAGAGGTGGAAAACCACTTCCTAAATAGGGAGATCCGGAGGCAAACAACCCAACCTCATTATGATGATCTGTTCTGAAGTTGTTAGAATCAAACTTTTGCCTTCTATTGTTAAAAAAAATTCCTTAATAGGCTTGGTGTGGGCATAACATAGGGACATAGCGCCAGCTTGCGCGCCCACTAGTGTGCATTTTCCCCATTGGCGCGAGGGATGAACTCGCTACCCACGCCAATGCAAAAACATGGATTTTTAGGGTTTTCCAGAGGAAATGTTCTTCAGGAGAATTTTTATCCTTATGCAGAAGGATGCCATCAAGGTGTTTTCAAGACATTTTACTATTCACAGGTCACGGGAATAGTCCTCCAATGTACGGGATGAGGGATTGCAGGCACGGTGACAAAATGCTTTGTAACAGGTATCCTTCAAGATTTCAACACTCTCGCTATGGAATTCCTGACTTATTTCCAGTTGCCGGTTCGTTATGAAGCCGGGACGCATATCCTAACATCCTTGAAACAGGACTGGGCTACCCATATCTCGGACCACATTCATGAATGGAGACGGCATCGTCGCCTGATCAAGTTCAAAATTCCTGATCAGCTTCTTACTCATTGGTTCACTACCTCTTTTGTCAACCAGATTGCAAAAGACATCACCATGGGGGCATGTGTAACTGAGGAACAAGCCATTGCTCGTGCCCAGTACCTTGATTTAGTGTACTCCTAATCGGGCATTTTTTATGACAACTTAGCTAAAGCTCCACGACCTGGGACCTCTAAAGCGCCGGCTACCCCATCAGTCGATGGTGTTATTAGTTTCGTATCTTAGACTTCATGCAAGTCTTCCAATGGGAAACATAAATCGAATTCTTCCCATACTTCTGCTCCTCGTTCTACCCCGGATTCTGGTAAAACCTCGGAGGTCAACGCCATTCAGGCCAATCCTGCGGACAAGACTTCCAAGGGGAAAAAGAAGGGCAAAGGCAAGGCCAAAGCTGATGCCTTGAAACTGGAATCGTCCAAACCTCGTGCTAATGATGGTTCACAGCGAAAGCTGAAGTATCCCTGTCTTATTTGTGAAGAGGATCACTACACTAAGGATTGTCCTTAAGGATCTGAGGTTAGTTAACTGCTTAAAGGCACTAAAGGAACTCCGGTGGTCCTTAAAGAACCTTTCCCATCTCAGCAGACCGAGATGGTCGATCAATCATCACCATCTGCGTCATTTGGATCTCAAGTTTTCATGATGAACGGTTCTGCACTCGTTTCTATCGCTACTCGGTCGAAAGATTATGCCAGATCACGCCAAGCAACCGAGAAAGAGGTCGTTGATGGTCCTCCTCCCCCACCTGCCTCTGGTCCCCTTGAAATTGAAAGGCCTAGTGTTGAACCCGTTATACGGCCACCTTCTAAAGGTGTTCTCTGGAAATCTTCTTATAATCCTAACGCTCGTGCTGCTCAGCATTATAGTATTGCTGAGGATTTAGCACAGGCGCCTTCTGCGATGTCCGCGTTAAAAGTGCTCCAGAGTTGTCCGTCTCAATGGAAAGCGTTATTATCTATGATCGACAGGATTGACCCTATTGATTCTAGCCTTCTCTCTTTCGACTTAGAGAATTTTGTCCCCCAACTTCCGCACCAGATTGCACTTGTTATACAAGTTGGTATCAACGATATCAACATCCATAGGGCCGTAGTGGACGAAGGTGCATCTACCTATGTCATATCATCTGCTTGTTGGAAGGCTATTGGCTCTCCGGCCCTGACTTCGTCACCCAATGCCCTTGAGGCATTCGATGGAAGGGAATCAAAACCCTTGGGTGTTCTCTCTAGCTTGTCGATTACGTTGCAAGGAAAGACGGTCAACGTTGAGGTAGAAGTCGTTGATGCCAAACTCAATTACAATCTTCTACTTGGTCGCAGTTGAAATCACGCTATGTTGTGCGTTCCGTCCACCCTCTTTCGACTTCTGAAGTTTCCACACGAGGGAAATATTATCACTGTCGATCAATTGTCATTCTTTACCTCATCTTCCGAGAACAACGTGCCATACGTGGATCAGATTCCGTCTCCCCCTGAAAGTGTAGGGCCCGGTCTCTTCAAAGACCCCGCCCTCATGGGTATTTTTCCTTTTCCACCACCAAATACCGTTCAAGTCAATATGGTCTCTCGGTCAGATGACCCTTCGATCGTCCCTTCACCTAAACAGGTTTATTCATTTGGAGATTCGATGCCACTTAGTCCAATCGAAATCAATTATTGTGAGCTTACAGCTGCATCCAGTTCTCCCCCTTCTGAAGGTGCTCCTTTAAGCATGGATCTTGACGTTTACTCTCAATCCCCCTGGCTCAGCGATGCCGATTCGCAGGATCCTTTGAAAGAAATGTTTCCATCCGATGAAGCTATTATGGAAACCATGTCTCCGAAGATCTACCGTGGAGTGATGGGCATCATCGTTCCTCGTTTATGCCCTGCCTCGGGGCCATGTCTGACTGTCTTAAGCGTTTTGCATCCCAAGTTCCTTCTCCACCACTTCAAACGCCTATCTTGACTCATGAAGTCTTCATGGAAGATAACTTGGGTAACATTACTCAAATGATGCCTATCAACATTTCCATGAAATCGGGGATTGTCGAGAACATCCATGTGGGAGTCACTTTCTCTTCCGAGGAAGTCCAAGTGTACACTAGTCTCTTTCTCGAATTTTGTGATGTTTTCGCTTGGTCTTACGAAGAGATGCCTGGAATCAACCCCAGTATTGTGGTGCATGATATTCCCACCTACCCAGGTGCGAAGCCTATTCGCCAGCATCTTCATCCCGTGCATCCTCGGAAAGCCACCGCCATCAAAGCTGAAGTTGAAAAAATTCTCAAAGCGGGTTTCATTTATCCGATTCCTCTGACAGAGTGGGTTTGTAATATTGTTCCTGTGGATAAGAAGCAGGGAGCAATTAGCGTCTGTGTTTATTACCGTGATATTGATCGAGTCTGTCCTAAAGATAACTATCCCACTCCTTTCATCGATCAGATCATTGATGATTATGCAGGGAGTGATATTTTTTCCCTTATGGACGGTTTTTCGGGATATAATCAGATCAACATTCTCCCGTCGGATCAACACAAGACCTCTTTTATCTGTCCATGGGGAACGTTCGCATATAAGAAACTCCCTTTCGTCTTGAAGAATGCTGGGGCTATGTTCCAGCGCGCAATGTATTATGCCTTTCACAATATCCGGCATGTTGTCCAACCATACCTGGATGACCTTTCGGCTCATTCAGCGGCATGGAAAGACCACCTGGAACATCTCCGCTAGATCTTTCTTCGTTGCAGACGCTACAACATTCGACTTAATCCGCATAAATGTGTCTTCTGCATCGATTTTGGTAGACTCTTAGGCTTTATCGTATCTAAAGATGGAATTCACCTTGACTCGCTGAAGGTTGAGGCTATTGTTAATCTCCCCTCTTCGTCCTCGTTGCACCAGCTCTAGAGTCTCCAAGGGAAAGCGAATTTTTTACGTCGTTTTATCCCAAACTACGCCGAAGTAGCCAAAGGATTCACACGACTTTTAAAGTAGGACGTCCCTTTCTGTTGGGATGAGATTTCTCTGCAGTATTTTGATACGCTTAAGACGTTGCTCGTCAACGCTCCCCTATTACATCCTCTGAATTACCATCGTGATTTCACCCTTTATCTTGCTGCTACCTTCAGCAGGATCGCCATGGTTTTAGTCCAAGATGATGATGACAGTAACAAGCATGTCATTTACTACTTGTCTCTGAACCTTCTCGACCCTGAAACACGTTACGCACATGTCGAGAAGTTAGCGTTGGCTGCGGTCTAGGTCGTCCAATGTTTTCGTCACTACATCCTTTTACGCATGGTGACCGTGATTTCTGATTGTAACCCCATGACTTATATTCTGTCTCGGCAGTTGCTAGGGGGAAAATACTTGAAGTGGATTGTTATCCTCCAAGAGTTTGATTTGGATTTCACTACAGCCAAATCAAAGAAATCACTTGTTTTTGCTTATTTGATTTGTTCTCTCCCCGCCGACTCTGCTCCTCGGTCCGAGGATCATATTTGAGACAAAACTCTTTTTCTGATTAACACCCTCGATCTGTGGTACGGTGATATCATCGTGTACCTCCATACCTCTAATTTTAGGTCTGAGTTAACGAACGATGTCCGACGCCGCATTCGGCATCAGTCACAACCCTATCGTATCGTCGGAGATACCCTTTATCATGTTCGAGTCGATTCCTTGCTCCGCCGATGTCTGACCCTTGAGGAGGCTGAGAAATTTTTAAATGACTGCCACAATGGCGCCTGTGGTGGTCACATGTCTGGTTATGCCACCGCACAGAAGATCCTTCATGCTGGCTATTTCTGGTCGTCTATCTTTAAAGATTGCATTGTCGCAGTGCGCAAATGTCATGCGTGCCAGATATATCAACGCAATATGCGTGCACCACTAGTTCCTTTACATCTTGTCATTACCGTGGGTCCTTTTTCCAAATGGGGCATCGATTTCATGACGTGTAACCCTCGTTCGACCGGGGGGCATGCCTATATTATCGTTGCCGTCAATTATTTCACGAAATGGGCCGAAGCAATGCCTACACTGGCTGCGGATGGTAAGACAACAACACAATTCATTTTCAATCATGTTATTACTCAGTTTGGTGTTCCTCAGGCCATTGTCACTGATCATGGTTCTCATTTTCGAGATTATATGATGGCAGAGCTGACATCTAAGTTGGGCCTGCATCACGACAACTCAACGCCTTATTACCCTCAAGCTAATGGCTAGGTTGAAGCCGTCAACAAAGTCCTTGTTACAATGCTTCAACGAACAATTGGGATCCATAAATCAAACTGGCATCTCATGTTGTTTTTAGCTCTTTGGGCTTACTGAACATCGATTAAGAATGCAACCAGATTTACCCCGTTTCAGTTGGTATACGGTCTGTAAGCCACTCTTCTGATTGAATGTGAAATCCCTTCACTCAAAATAGTTGTGGAATTACTGCCTGATACTTCACTTGAAGAAGAGCATCTTCTCTACTTAGAGAGATTGGATGAAACTCGTCGCTTGGTTGCCTTGGTCATCGAAGCACAAAAGAAGTGAGTCAAAGCCCATTTTGACAAAACAGTTTCCCCTTGTTTTTTCATCGAAGGCGATCTCGTTCTCCTATATGACCAAGCTCATGACAAGCTGGGGGTAGGCAAATTCCAACCCATGTGGCATGGGCCCTACATCGTTAAACGTATGTTACAAAATGGGGCTTATGAGCTCATTGATTATGAATTTTATCCTTTATCGCAACCCAGAAATGGGTTGTACCTCAAAAATAATTATGCTTGAGTCATTCATGCATGATATGTGTACATAGGTGATTTTTTTCATTTTTGTGCATGTTTTGGTTTGATGTGCTTTGTGAGATTTTTTTGCTTTTTGGGTCTTGTTTGTTGTGCAGATGTCTATTTCCCCTTATGTCGGTTTCGCGGATGGTGCTTCCCGCAGTACCAGGAACTTATCTTCGGCAGCCTGTGTATTTTACGATCCTGTTGGTGAGTTGATTAACTTACAAGGTATTTGTCTAGGACCAACTACAAACAATGTCGTTGAATATAGTGTTTTTTTGGAACTATTAACCGAGGCAGTTAACCTTGGCATACACGCGTTGCTTGTGAATTTGGATTCACAGCTTGTTGTTCTTCAACTTAATGGTCATTATTCAGTTCGAAACCCCATTCATTTTGAGATTGTATTTGCATATTCGTTTACTTGAAAGACATTTTGATTTTATTACATATCAACATATACCAAGACGAATGAATACATTAACAAATGCAATAGCTAACATTGTGCTAGATAGACATTTGCGCAATTTATAAAAACATCATCATATGTAAATAAACCGATGTAGAAAATAGATGTATATATATATATATATATATATATATATATATATATATATATATATATATATATATATATATATCATGTGTTTGCAACGTGTGCATCATATAAAACCAAAAAAATAATATATATCTGTTTCAGTTACATCGTGAGACAACATGTCTCAGAAATAAATCCTAAGTGCCTAATCGGCGTGGTGCTCATGATAGCACGTCACCACCCGTACCAACCGCCTCAGCAAGCTGTGGATACGAATCGGCACCCCTACAGTGTGCTTCTGATAGGCCCGAGGAACATCATCAAAATGAGCAGAGTCTAGAATCCCACGGGTGATCCCCTCCAGGTTCTGTACTATCTCCTCGTCAATCCCCTCACCCTGAGGATCGAAGTCACGAGGAGTTTGCCTTGCTATTGGAGACATACCTGCAGGACGTTCTAGGCCAACATCTGCATACATATAGAGTAACTGTCAGAACATGCATATATGCCCGAAAAAAATTATAAACTCATGAAAATAAAAATGAGTCTCACCTAGCTCTTCGTCCCAATCCTCTCCCTCCAGGAGCGGAAGGTCTAGGTCTCCGATGAAATCTGTGCCAGCGTAGGGCCAATCCTCCATGACAATCAGTTGTCGCCAGAGCCAACCAAAAATCTCTGGCCTCCAAGAAATCTGTTGGCCACCCCCTGCCCTAGGCATCAGTGCGGCCCATTGAGCCATCCGTAGCTCTGTGGGTGGCGGCATCGGGAAAATAACCTCCTGACGCTGGAATGTAGGTAATCATTCCAAGAAAAATGATACCATAATCGATCCGTACCCAAACTGCTTTATTTTGGTCTTCTTGCACTTAGTGAGTTGTCGTTTGATGTTGACAATCACGACCTCGGCCCAGTTGAAGATGGTCGGGTTCATGCACTCTGAGGCAAGAAGTAGTTGTGTCTTTGTGGCCTCATGCAGTGCCTGCGATCCAACAGCCCGCGTGATAGTGTGTAGCACTACTCTTAGTGCCAGATCAGGGATGGTTTAGGTGTCCACTTTGCCACTCCCTATTCCTTTTCGTGCCCCTCGGCACGCCCTCTTAATTACCATTCCCATGCTTTCCCCGGAAGGATGGGTACCGGTTAAGATAGGGACTGCACCTCTGCGCGACAATCCAATGATGAAATATACATCTAAGACTTCGAGTTCAAGCTCTTGATCCCAAAGCACAAACTTCTCCTGATCTTCGTCCCAAATGCTTATCAAGTATTGAAGCAATTCGGGCTGAGCCCGGAGACATGGTGTCAGGAAGAACTTCTTGAGCCCACAATTCCTGAAGGCATTCATGCATTGTTCATTTTCCATTGCTTGTTCATCCTCCTCACTGTGTTCTCTCTCTTTCCACTCGATAACCATATTTTTTTTCTTTTATACCTGCATGAATTGATCATATGAACATTGTAAGCCCCCTTCGGTATTAAAAATTGCAATCAATTAGTTGCATTTTCTTAAATTTAAAGCGGATTTTGAGTTGCGCGGTTGGCGCGACCACTGTGTAAAAAAGGGTCGATTGGCGTGGGTCCGTGCTTGAAACCCGCGCCAACCGCGATGCCCTAAATTTTACAAATCCTCCCCTAAGGGACCCAAAATGATAGCTAAATGCAATGGAATATAGCTCAAAAGATGGCAAATGGTGTTGGCTCTTACCTGAAACAGACGAAATCCGGATTGGTCTACTGAATTGTTCACAATTGTCGCCTGAAGATCACAAGGGAAATGGGTCACTGTTGCTCTACAAAGAGGTAAAAGTGAAAAGTAAATAGTTTTTACCATTTATGGTCTTTTATAACTTTTCAAAGTCTAAAAATAGGTTTTAAAACATATTTGTCGATTATTTTCATATGATTTTCGAGGAATACGTTTTACACACATATTTCTATGCAACGACAGGTTTCCACATGGTTTTGACGAAGAACGAGTTGTATTTTATACTTTTTCGGACTCGCTAAAAACACGAAAAAGTCACTACTAGAGTCATCTTTCAGCTCTTTTCTGACTCTCTAAAACTAAAAAGATCGCCGAGTCTCTTGTCATTTTTAACTCGTTAAATTGGCTGCGAAATGATATCTACCCAGTATACATTTACCCCTTTTTTGGGCTGGGATGAATTATTTACGAAAAAGGAATACCTTAGCCGATCGTGACTAAGAGGATCTCTCGGACATAGTTTTCTACCTTTTCGGATCTGAGAGACTATTTACGAAAAGGGCCTTGCTGGAGTTTTCTTTTTGTTTTCTTTTCAAACTCTCTAAACATGAAAAGATGTCGAGTTATTCCTTTGTCAGACTCGTTAAAATTAATGACATCAGAATCCGTCGTGATGACGTTACTCGAGTTCCTCCTTCCTAGGACTCGTAAAATGTACTAGGTTGGATTTGTCCGAAGGACAAACTTACATCGCAAGCACATGCTATCCCCTTCAAGCTTGTTTTCAAAAATAATTGGGGTACTTTCCAGAAATGGTGGGGGGAAATGGAACCAAGATTGTAGTCGTGTTGGCAGTATGTCGCTCTTGAACATGGCACTTGTCTGCATTCGTGTCAGGTTGGGGGTATCTCACTTCGCCATTTGTTTGCCTCCATGGATTTGGGTAATCATTTTTTACCTCTCATCTGCTCTTTGCCACGTCACCATGACCTTAGATCCCTTGATGTCAATACTTCCAAATCCAATGTCGTGCCGCCAATATGTTCAAGAGAATTTTGCCTCTGAAGTTTTAAACCTCCCTCTGATTCTCTGTTGGTCTTGATTCACAAACATCATGTTCCTCTGTCTCATGTCAATGATGTGGGAAACATTATGGCCCACCTTCGATCAAGGTCACTTCCTGTCGACTCCAACTCATTATCCAGGAAGCCAATCTAGAGACTCCCTTCAGTTACCTTGGAGCCTACATGCCTCAATGGCAGGTATTCGACGCAAGGTCCACATCATTGGCCTTCGATCGACTGACTCTACAGGTGTTCGACGTCAGATAACTGTTCACATTTCGTGGATTGTACCTTTTTGTACCTTGAGAGCCATTGTCATTATTGGTGGTTTCTTTTGCATCTGTTAACAACTTTCATCATTGGCTAATAATCAAACGATTTTCTTGCATGTTTGACTTCAGCTCACATATTCGCATGCTCGAATTTGTACTTTGTTCGGGTCAAGATGGAGCGTAAGACCCTGGGTTTTGTCTAATGAAATCCAGGCTGCGGGTTCTTTGTGGATTACTATGACTTATTATGTGACTCTTCTGATTGGATGGTTACGACCATACCTGAGTCTATTTATTGATCCCTACTGCTGGATGGTTGTGTCCATACCTCAAATATCATTGTTTATATGCTCTATTATGGATGGCTACGCCCATGCCACATGTCATGTATTAGATGTATCAATTGTACTTGTACTTGCAGGTCTTCTGACGTCATTTTTTGGGTCGAATGCATTCTCATAAAGCATTTCACCCCTCCCTCTCTCTCAGACCTCATGCTTTAGGGGGCATCTGTTACACAACATTTTGTCACCGTCCCTGCAATCCCTCGCCCCGCACATTGGAGGGTATTTCCTGTGACCTGTGAGCAGTGTCATACTCTGCAAATACCTTCTTTGCATCCTTCTGCATGAGGACATGATTTCTCCTGTTGAAAATTTCCTCAGAAAGCACTCAAAAGCCTAGATTTTAGCATTGGCGCGGGTAACCAGTTCACCCCTCACGCCAATGGGGAAGATTTGTACTAGAGCCCGCGCCAGCTGGCTCTCTGTCTCTTTTTTGTACCTGTGCCAGCCTTTTTGGGAATATTTTTTAACAAATTAGAGGTGGAAGTTTCCTTTGACCACCTCAGGAATGACTCATCACAAGTGGTTAAACTCGATAAACCACATATCTCTTCCTTTAGGAAATGGTTGATGGAAAATTCTTTGAAGATAGGACTCCCCCCCATGATTATAGGTTTCCTAACCTCTCCTTCTCCCTCTATATAAACAAGCCTTCTCCCTTTACAAAATCTAGCTGAACATATAGACAAGAAGCTGAACTTGGAGAAGAGATATTATAGCTGAGTAATTGCTATAGAGAAGGTCGAACCAAGGAGGATCCCGTAGAGAGGGCCTCGTCTGAATTCCCGACGAGCTTTGTGAAACATGCTCTGCTGGAACCCTGCTGGAGGAGATCACAACGTCGAAGCCTGGTTGTACTCTTCCTTCTTTAAATTAAAATACTCGACTATGGTATTGATCCCATCTCTATGTTATGTTTATTTAACGCATTTGATTTAGTCTTCTTCGACTAATTGAAAGTTAGGAATGCGAAATAGTATGTTTTGTATCGTATTTGTTTCTTGTGTATGTGCAGGTATCCGGGAGTGAGAAAGAGCGGATCGTGATCTGTCGAATAAGGAGCGAGAGGCAGCCATTCTCCCGGATGACACAACAGCGTAGGACCTACGGTAAGTGATCTACCAAGTATTTTTCCATTCTTAACTAGGAATTGATGTCATAACGTGTCTTGTTTGTGGCTAGACCCACTCTAGGGATAGTGGGATCGCCTCTGTCCGCAGAGGGGATTTACCTCACCAACAAATATGTACATGAGGAAGCCATTCATGAGGAGGAAGACCTCCATGACACAGAGACTGATTTTGACCTTGTTGACTTGGATAAGCAGCATGATGATGAGGACTCCAAATTGATTATCAAGGAGAAGGATGCCCAAATCAGGGAGCTTCATATCAAATTAGATAGATCTAAGTTTGTGCTTTCATACTTGAGCAGGAAAATAAACAACTCAAAACTAAATAGGCCATCATGGAAATGCAGCTTCTTAAGGAAAAAAGAGAAGAAAATAAGGCAAAGGCTTTGCTTGATGAGGCTTATGAGAGGTATGGTGATACTTATGAGGGAGAAGAACAAGTGCCAAGAAGAAGACCTAGGACTAGAGGTATGAAAAGAGCTCTAGAACTAGAGAGGCAAAAGGAAGTTGAACTTGCTAATGAGCTAACTTTGAATGGATAGTTTGCCATCATGGTCTATGAGAACCAGGAGCATTGGCTTGACAGGGACAACCAAAATATTGAGAAGCTCTTGGAGAAGGAAAAGAAGGATAATGACATACTAAGGAAGAGGGAAAAACACTACTTCAAGAAAAATCAAATTGTAAGCTTAAAGCTCCAAAAGTCCAAATCAATACTTGAAACCCTAACCAAGAAAAATGAAGGGGACAAGCTTGATATTATTGTTGAGGCATCACTCATTGCCTAACACACCTCATCAACATCCCACTGTCAAAAGCGCAACACCCTAGGTGCTGAAATTTTTCTAGGGACCTCCAATGGCCAAACGGAAAGCACCATTGGATTCAAAAGGTCATTTATAGTTAGGAAAACAACTTTACAAAACTTTTTTGAGTCAAAGGAGCAGTCAAAAAGTCAAAAAACACTAAAAAAATCACATTTCTGCCCTGTTTTGGATGCTGGCGCTGCACTTTTGACCAGCCTTGGGAGAATCAGTTTTTGGAGGGTCAAATCAACACCATTGTGAAAACCAAGAATATATCTCAAAACTAGACTGGACGTGCTTTCCAATGAGCTATCCTGAACTCAATTTGGACACATGGAACCCCCTTAAAAGTGGAGCTGAAGTTGGCGCTATGCTTTTGACAAATTTTTTGAGTTTGCTGATATTTCCAAATTTTCTCAGTTTTTTCCAGTTTCACATGGGAAAATGATGTTTTACCTCTGTATTTCAATGATGTAAATGTAATTATGGTGTTTTTACACTTACCTAGGGTAAATAACTTAGATGAAAACTTTTGATGAAGATGTAATGAATCAGTTTCCAAAAAGTGAGGGATGAGTTAGTTTGACCTCCCTACACTCTAGGTATAAGTTTAGTTTTTGGTGTAACTGCTCCTCCACTCAGGGATTCAACCCCTAAGGTTGGGAGAAGTTGTTTCTTGCCTATATATTTTAGTTCTTGACTCATTTTAGAGGTTGGATGTTGATGCATTGATCAGAGACTCTAGTGTAATCAGTATTTGGCAGGAAATTAATGAAAGAGTTGCAACTATTTCTTTGGGATACCTGTGGCATGGAAATTTAGCATAGTTTCTTCTCATGTCACATATGTATGAATTTTTTGTCTTCATGATCCATTTAATCTCTATTATATGTTGGTTTTCAAGCTGATAAGCAAAATACATCTCTCATGCTTTTGTTTTGGGAAAATCTTCATAATTTTTTCATTTTATTTAGTTTAGAAAGAATACATGCTTTGCCTTGCTCTTTCTAGCATCTCATCAGTCTGATCCACCTCACCCTGAAAACCTAAAGTGTTAGGTTTTCTACCTACCTTGCCCCATTGAATCTCTACAACCCTAATCTTATTTTACCTAACCTAGCCTCTTTGACCTAATTCACCCACCCAACAAACCAATTCAAACAAACAAACCCCAGTACTTATACCTAGCCTAAAAACCAAATTCATTCATCCCTCTTGGCTGTGACTTTGTGGAGAGATCCCTCTCTGGTTTGGTAGGGCTATCTACCAAGCTAAAAGATTGGTCTGTGGTTACCTCAGTTTGGACTCTTTCTCCGCCTTAGAGATATGGTGGAGTGATAACAGAATGAACCATGCCCATGATATCTCTTTCCACAATAATAGAAATAACACATGATCCAGGCGGATATTGGTGGCCATTCACCTCTTCCACTTGGACCCCCACTATTGTACCATTATTTCTTTCAGTTTCCGTAATTGTAGCACAATTTACTATTTTTGATAGTTTTTCGGGTCTTGAACTTCCGGAGCAATTTTGAGGCCCTAAACGACATTTTTTTGGAAAACGAGAAAACACAAGTTTTTAATTAAAGATCGTAATTGAAAGTTATAGTCCTCAAATATATATTTCTAATGAGGTATCATGCGCGCCAAAAAAAGATTGTATGCCAAAGTTACGACCCCAGGAATTTGATGTACCAATTTACCCCAACGAGTCTCATAGTTTTGGCGCTTCATCTCCTAGGGTTAGGTTTTTGGATGTTAGAGTTTTCCATTGTTTTTAAATAATAAATAGGCCTTTGAGCCTCATTGTAACACAGTTCAGAGGCATGTATCTGCCACATCTCTTCTTAGAGATAAGCTACCATCATCCGAACTAGTTTATTTCCATTATGTATGTAAGCATATTTCAGTTTTTTATATTAATGAAATGAATTTTTATTTTTGCTGCATATATATATGTTTTCTATTGTGTTCTTGTATAAGTTCGTATCAACACAACCCCAAACATTGCAGCTAAGAGGGCACATAAAAAATGAAAATATCATCTTACTCATTGACACAGGAAGCACCCATAATTTCATAAATATAAATGTCATAAAAAGACTAAATCTATTTGTATATCTAGTAGCAGTCGAGACTCGGGTGGCAGATGCATTATACTGATCAAAGTTGATTCACTTTATTTTTTTTGGATGTTTTTCAGTTGCAGATGTTTTAATAGAAACAACAATAGTGAGAAGTGTTGCATTCAAAACATTCCAATGGTACTGGATCAAGATAGATGTGAATCCCTTTCTTTTTGAGAGGGAGTGTTGAAAATGACAACAAGAAATCTTGAAAATGGAGCTAAGAAACATTTTATTTATTTTCCCCTTGAATTGAATTAGAATCAAATTGCAATTACACATCTCATGAAAACTTTTACGAGTTAACTAAGTTAGTTTGGCTTAGTTGGTTTACTTGATTCGAGTTGAGGGTCTAACTTGAGTCATGTAGAGTGGTTCCTACTTTTTAGGAGCCCTGATTGAGTTTATTTTGAGTTGTAATTAATTAATTCAGTTTATCTGAGTTAAAGTTAGTTTAACTAGTTCCAACTGTTGGAAGAACTAGTGAAAGGTCAAAGCGTGGAACCTGAAATTGAACCACATGTAGTGATCAATCAGTTAACTAGTAATTCATCCATAAATAACTCATGCATGTCAGAACTGAGAGTTACTCGGTTGAGATTGGAGTTCAAGGAAAGTGTACTATTAATTGTATAATCATCTAAATTGTACATGCGATGCATGCAGTCAGAGGAAGGCCCTTGATAGATTGTGTACTTGTGGATGGGAATTTCCCTAGTTAATAGGGGCTAATTACCTAAGGAAATAACGCAAGGAAATAGGGACTTGGGCAAATAGAAAATTGGTTAAGTATTGGCCTAGGCTTGTCTAGGAAGCAGTGAGACATACAAAGATAGTGCAAAGGTTTCTCAGGTTTGAGAAAATAATTGTAATCTTGTCATATTTTATGACTAATGCAATATACAGATAGCAAGGATTTTAGCTATGGTTTTCCCCACGAATTCCTTGTGTAATTTGTTGATTGAATTCTTTCTCTGGTATGCTTTGTGATTTCGTGATCGTTTAAATTGGTTTCCACAATTGGCAGAGTAGATTCAAGTCTATTTTTTTAGCAAATTACAATTATCAGTTTGAATCTATAAGGAATTTCTACAATATAGAAAAGTGGTTCGCGACAAAAAATTACTTGTCAAAGTTAATTGATACATATACGAGGTCCATAACATAAGACATCATCTTAACAACATTAAAAATGGATTAGATAATAAATAAGGGAGACAAAAAATGATAATCTACTTGCAAAGTCTGAAGATCGATGGCAAAAATTGTTAACAATGAGAAACAACGAGAAGGACAAAACTACCAAGACACTTAATTACAATGGCAAACATTTTAATCAACTAATCGAGAAAGTAGATGAATTAATGGTACAACCCTTAGTCTATCAAAGGTCGACACCAAGTCCACGATAAAAAAATACAAGTGAATAGGACCAACAAGAATCATGTGAAGTAATTTTTTTCTAGGCAATCAATATCACGTAAGAATTCAACATATAAATCACTAATGAATTAAGAAGGAATTACCAAAGTATGATGGTAAGGAACATAGAGCATAAATTTTCTAGGTCAACGAAATGGAAGGGATTTTTGAATCAAAACCCCCATTAGGTGAAAGAGAAAAGATAATGACAACTTCCAATATTTTAGAAGGGGAAGCTTATTATTGGTTCCTATGGTGAGTGAACAAATGCATTGTTCGTTCCTTTCATTGGAAAACCTTCACAACTACCTTATTAAAAATGTTTCGTGACAAAGAAGACAATGATTTGTACATCTTAAACGAAAGGGAAACATAAACAACTATACACACGAAAAAAGGTTTTGGCAACTAGATAAAATGGATTCATAGCTCAAAAATTGCTAAAAATGTACATTTGTGAAATAAAAGGTTATATTTATGGTGAAATTGAGCTATGGAATCCTAAAACAATTGAGGATGCTAGGCATGCCACAAAGTTAATTGAATAAAATAACAAATTCAACTATACATTTTTAGAGGTACATAAGAACTAGGCAGTTACTTGAATGAAAGGTCAAAAGAGTACCCCATAGACAAGTTTGACAAGTATATACCTCCTCCCGTAAGAGAATAAGAGAATCAACAACAGGGCTTAGAAAAGAAATAGGTCAAAAAATGTAGATATTGTGGAGACAACTTAACACCCAAGCACAAATGCAAAAACAAAAAACCATATATGTGTGAAGTCAAGGTAGAATTTGACACATCCAATAGTGGCTCAGAAGTAGAATGTAATGAAGAAAATAATATTCAAAATATAGAAGATGAATGAACCATGCCCAAGATATCTCTTTCCACAATAATAGAAATAACACATGATCCAGGCGGATATTGGTGGCCATCCACCTCTTCCACTTGGACCCCCACTATTGTACCATTATTTCTTTCAGTTTCCGTAGTTGTAGCACAATTTACTATTTTTGGTAGTTTTTCGGGTCTTGAACTTCTGGAGCGGTTTTGAGGCCCTAAACGATTTATTTTTTGAAAACAAGAAAACACGAGTCTCTAATTAATGCTCGTGATCGAAAGTTATAGTCCTCATATATATATATTTCTAACGAGGTATCATGCGCGCCAAAAAAAAATCGTATGCCAAAGTTACGACCTCAGGAAGTTGATGTACCAATTTACCCCAACGGGGCCCATAGTTTTGGCGCTTCATCTCCTAGGGTTAGGTTTTGGATGTTTAGAGTTTTCCATTGTTTTAAATAATAAATAGGCCGTAGAGCCTCATTGTAACACAGTTTAGAGGCATGTATCCAACACATATCTTCTCAAAGATAATATACCATAGTCCGAACTAGTTTATTTCCATTATGTATATAAGCATATTTTAGTTCTTTGATATTAATGAAATTAAGTTTTATTTTTGTTGAAATTATGTGTTTATTTTTACATTTGTATTCTATTGTGTTCCTGTATAAGTTCGTATCACTACAACCCCAAACATTGCAGCTAAGAGGGCACATAAAAAATGAAAATATCATCGTACTCATTGACACAGGAAGCACCCATAATTTCACAAATACAAATGTCATAAAAATACTAAATCTATTTGTATATCTAGTCGCAGACATAAGAGTGATGGTCGCAAATGGAAAATGAATTGATGGATTCGGGAAGTGTGACAAAGTCAAGATGCAACTAGAAGATTACAAATAAGAATTCAGGTTCTACACCATGCCCCTAGGAGGAGAAAACATCATATTGGGAATTCAATGGCTGCAAATATTGAGGGTCTATTCTACAAACCACTATAAATAATTTATCAAATTCAAATAAGAAGGAAGAAAATATATCTTCTCAACAAATAAAAAAAAGTATTTAGAAAGGGGGCACCGGTCTACATTACATAATGCCATCAAATGAAGATAATAGCATAAAAATAGTGTATTTTGAACATCAAAAGATTAAAGCATTAATCCAAAAATAAGACAAGGTGTTCCAAAACTCACCTATGAACTTGCATCCTGAAAGAAGGATAAAACATATGATCAAATTTAAACCAAACTTAATAGTGGTGAATATCAAACCATATTGATATCCTCACCACCAAAAAATATAAATAAAAAGGTTAATTCAAGACCTGTTAAGGTGTGGAATTATTACAACGAGTAGGATCCCATATCTAGGCCTAATAGTGTTGGTTCATAAAAATGATGTATCCTTTAGAATATGCATATATTATCGAGGCCTAAACAAGATGACTATAAAAAACAAGTTTTCTATTGCATTTATAGATGAAATGTTGAAAGAGCTCCATGAGAAAAATATTTCTCAAAATCACATCTAAGGTTAGAGTATTATAAAATCCAAGTAAGGTTAGGAGATGTGGCAAAGACTACTTCCAAAACTCACGAAGGTCATTACAAATTTAAGGTGATGTCATTCGGGTTAACCAATGTCCCTGCCTCTTTCCAGAAAACCATGAATGAACCCTGTTAACCCTGCCTAAGAAAGTTTCTACCAGTCTTTTTTGATGACATTATTATTTACAATAAGACATGGAAGGAAAATCCTAAGCATTTGGAGCAAGTACTTTCTCACTTAGAAAAAAATTAGTTCTATGCAAAAATATCAAATTGTACTTTTGGTAAGGAAGAAGTTGAATACCTTGGCCATGTCATATCCAAGGAAGGAGTTAAGGTGGATTCTAGTAAAATCAAAGAAATCATGGAATGGCCAAGGCCACCAAATAACATATCAAAACTAAGAGGATTCGTAGGATTAATAGGTTATTACAAAAGGCTCATCAAGAGCTATGCTTAATTAACAACACCATTTTCTAACTTGTTGAAGTAAAATTCCTTCCAATGGAGTAACCAAATATAAGAGTGTTTTAAAACAATGAAAAAGTTATGTCTTTTACACTTGTGTTACCAACATTAGATTTCACAAAACCCTTTGTGGCAGAATGTGATGCTTCAAGGGTTGGTATAGGTGCAATGTTAATGCAAAATGACCATTTGATAGCTTTTGAGAGTTGAAAAATCAACAAGAGGGAATGCCTAAAATCTACATATATAAAGAGATGCTAGCCATTATCATGTGCTAGCCAATTTCCGACAATAGCTCTTAGGCAGTGAATTCTCAATATTTATAGATTACAACAATCTTCAATTCTTATTACAACACAAAACATTATCCATAGAACAAAAAAAATGAATGGAAAAACTTTCCACCTTTGATATGGAAATATTACACAAAAAAAGGAAAGACAATGTAGTTGTTGATGCATTGTCAAGAAAGGATGATGAAATAAGAACATGTATGACAACTGTAGTGATTCTTGATTGGTTGGATGAAATTTGGATTGAATATGCCAAGGATCATGAATCTTATTCCATAATCAACAATTTGGACCAAAATCCAAGATCTGAATGGAAGTATGACATTTGATGGCACAAGAATAAAATTTACCTAATTCCACCTTCAAAGTTTAAAAGGACAATCTTAAAAGAGTCACATGACAACAACATGACATGTTGGATTTTATAAAACATGCTATAATGCATGACAAGCCTTTTATTGGAAATGGATGAGTAAATCTATTCAAAATTTTGTTATTGAATGTGACACATGTAAAATAAATAAAAATGAGAATATCATAACACTGGGTTACTTCACCACTTACACATTCCTAACCAAAAATGGGAAGAGATATCAATGGAATTCACCAAAGGATTACCCATGTTCAACAGAAAAGATAAGATTTTTGTTGCGGTCAACAAATTAAATAAATGTGCACATTTTATGGCAGTCATAAAATGGATTTAACAAAGTAGATTGGCAATGTCTTTTGCAAAAAAAATTATAAATTGAATGGTTTCTTGAAGGTTGTTGTGAGTGACAAGGATCCAAAATTTAAAGGGAACTTCTGGAGAGAATTTTACAAACATACTTGGATATCCCATAATATGAGTTCAACTTACCATCCACAAACAAATAGAAACACAAAAATGGTAAATAAATGTTGGGAAACTTACCTCCATTGTTTTGTGATAGATAAGTAGAACAAGTGGTTCCAATGCTTGCATTTAGTTGATTGATGGTATAATTCTACCTATCACACATTTTCCAAAATGACTCCCTTCCAAGCCTTATATGATTATGAACCACCAAAATGGAAGGAATCTGCACTTAATAACACTAAGGTCCAAGTAGTGAACTTGACAAAGAGCAAAAGATCATCAGAATATAACAAGAAAATTTAGCTACAACTCGTAATAGAATGAAGCAACAAGCAGACCAACATAGATCAAAGAGAAGGTTTGAAGAAGGCGATTGGGTGTTTGTAAGACTCAAACCTTACAAGTAGTTATCACTTAAACAACAAGGAAAAAAAAACTGCCTCCAAAATTCTATGGGCCTTTTCAAATTAACAAAAAAAATAGCAAAGTAGCCTATGGGTTGAAGTTACTAGACAATTGTTGCATCCATAATGTCTTCCATGTGTCTTGCCTCAAGAAGGTGTTGGGACAAGCCCATGAAGGAATAATTATTTTAGAGCTAGAAGGAATTTTTGCAACTAAGGGAAAGAAATTACATTCTAGAACCATCAAAGAATACCTTATAAAATGGAAAAGCCTTCTAGAAGAAGATTCATCTTGGGAAAAAAAAAAAATCGCTAACAATATACCTCATTACCCTTGCTTTAAGGACAAGGCAATTTTCAAAGGGAGTGACAATGTTACAAACATAATATTAGTTACTAATAAGGCACACCCTATTAAAAAACACATTTCTTCACATGAAATGGTACTCATCTAGTATTTATAACGAGGGGTCCTCATTGTAAAAAATCATCAGTTCATATCATAGTTAATAATAATAAATTATTACTTGCAAATATTATTGTTACAGCTTATATTCACTTAAAGCGAGAGTGAGGTGTATAAGGACTTATTATTCTCACTTAAGAAGATGAGTGTGTCTAACAATCTCCACTTGTGACAACTTGTTCAAATATTCTAGTCATTAAATCCCAAGCATGGTACCAGAGTTGACTACCTTCTCAAGTTGGACAATGTAATAATCTGGTTGGGATGGCTTAAATGGGGAGGAATAACTTACCTAATCATTTGATGAGGTAAACTTAAGAGGTTCAAATAGATGAGGTAAAAGCAAAAGTTTTAACTAACCATTTTTCAAATAAGGGTGGTCCAAAGTCATTAAGAACTTGAGAAGGATAAGGTAATAACACAAGCCATAACTTAGAGGTTTAATTCCAAGGTACTGAAAGGCCATGTCATGACTTAATGAGTTGATGATAAGCTTTGAGTTTGAAGGTATGATCACTGGGCTAGAGTAATAGTATTGAAGACCTAAGTTCAATATATGAAAGAAAGACACTAAAGTTTAAAGAGGAAACCTACAATTTTGTCTGTTTGACTTGCAAACAAATTACCTTAATTATATTGTAAATTTAACTACAGTATCAAATGAGCATCAACTAGTGCAAGTGTCTTATGCCTCCTTAACGGTGACTAAAAAAGAGTAAAATATTCTTAAAATGAAGCAAGACCCCATGGCAATAAAGAGAGGGGTAGAATTTCTAAGAAAATAAAAACAAAACCTCATATATAAATATAGATGTGTTGCAAAGCTATCTATTAATTTATTTTATTTTTATTTAATTTATTATATAAATTATTTTCTATTAAATATAATATTTTTATATTTTTAGTACTATTATTTACTATATAAATGCATGAACAATAAACATGTCATTATTTATTAACCCATTTATAATTAATTATTATTATTATATTATTATCTAATTTTAAGGTAGCAAGGGAGACATCAAATTGGTGTATATGACCCTCTTGTTTGTTTGTGATATAAGAGACCCACATCAAATTGATTTATGAGACTCTCTTGTTTGTTTGTGAAATAAAGAACCCACCTCCTAGTAACAATTTGACTCCTAAATCTAAAAAAATATACATACTCTACCCCTCTACCCCTCTAATTATGATCCAGTTATAACGAGTCCCATATTGTCCCATATTTCTGATCTCTAACTAGGTAAATGAAGCGAAAAACTAATTTATTAGTGAAGATATTTCGATAGCTAAAGTTGGCAGTGTTCATCTTCACCAGCTCTAAATTTGAAAACTTGCTCAGGTTTTGAAAGCTACAAGTTTTTCTATATCACAAATATGATATTACTTTTAACTTTAATATAATAGCAAAATATCTCACTAATTTGTCATTTTTTCAGGTTTAATAAATTTCAAAACTCCACGGGCATGTGAGCGGCTCAACTCGACTTCATCTACAACAGTGGGACACTAATAAACTCCTAGTGCATCCCTACTGCGACATTCTCCTATATTAACATTTTTAGCCACTGATCTTCGTAAATCTGCAATTAGCATGGCCTGTGCATATCCCGTTCTTCACAGTATTCCCTCACGACAGAAGAAGTTGGAAACCTTTAAACCATTTACAAGTTTAAGGGTGGGATTGCAAGGGATTCCATTAAATCCATTTTGGAACATCGGTGGACGGAATCACACGTTATCTGGAAGGCGAGCTACCAAAAGGGTGCAAACTCGGGCTGGGCTTCCAGTTGTTTCCAACATTCCTGTTGTGGGTCCAGTACTTAACTTCGTTATAAGTCCCGCACTGCTCATGGCAATCTATGTCTTTGGAGGTATGAAGACATAAACACTGTTAATTTTTCATTGAATTGAGCTTTTATTTTATAATGTGGCTGAATCATGGGAGGGTTTGACAAATGTCAAGTTCTTAATTATGGAAGAATTAGTGTGGTCGAGGTGGTTATCTTTTACATGTTCTGTCAAACACATTGTCTGCAAATTTTTATGTTGAAAAATTAGATAAGTTTCCTTACTATTATTAACTTACTTTCAGTCTTCTTGGATGTTTGTTATTGTCATCTGCCTTCACGAGGCAAGGGTAGGCAGGGTTTGCCTTCTTTTCGGGACAGGTAGAGGTGGACTAATACACTCTCATTGTGCAACCCTGCCTTTCTCTCCCTTTCAGGTGACATTAACGAATCATTTTTAGGAAGGGTGACTTGGAGAGTGTTATGGGTACACCAGCACCGCTATAAGGGACCATGAATAAGTAGACCACAATGTTTGAAATTTCAATGGCAACCTGTGTAAGCCTTCCAATGCACTGAGAATGTGGATGCATAATAATCCTGGAGTTATGTTTGAACCACAAATTTTGCCAACTCACAACAAAACTTTACATTTGTCTTCCTATTTCTATGACCATTATTTTATTGTTTTCTTTTTCTTCTTTGTACCGTGAATGTTAAATCCTGGTGGAATATTTAATATGCATTAAAACTGTGTAAGTCCATAACACTCCAAACTCACATGCATATAATCAAGAATACAAGGCACGGCAGAGAATGCAACCCCGTAAGTGTGTACAAGTTCTCAACTCTGCATACGTTGTACACAATTTGATATTATACAAGAGTACTTATGAATGTGCACAAGTTCTCAACTCTGCATACGTTGTACACAATTTGATACTACCCAAGAGCACTTATAGTGCAAGGTTAAGGCAAAAGATGGCAAAGTCTTTGCCAACAAAGAGATGATAGAAGAAGACAAAAATATGGCAAATTCAAGCATAAAGATTTAAAAGAATGGTAACTTTAGCCAAAGCAATAAAAGTAAATCTTTTTATTGTGGGAAACTTGGTCAATAAACGAAGGTTTGTAGGAAAAGAAGTTTGATATATCTCATTTAGTGCCTAAAAAGCTTCAAACAATAAGGTCGAAAAGGAACATGATAGCAATGGTGATGTTGAAGAAGAAAAGGGGGATCATAAATGCTTTATTACTTCACTAGTGGCAATTGATACGTTGAAATACGCATGTTAAATTGTTAAATTTAGATAACCATGGTGTTCTATGCTTGATGCAATTTTACTTCAATCTTTCTTAAGCCCAATACACAATAGCAATCACGTAAACATGAAAGTAAAATGCTGATAGAACACAATAATAGATCAATAGAAGACAAGCCAAATATAGATCGGATTTGCAATTCCTTTTTTCGAGCAAAGATATGAGATATTGTTGCGTTACGACAGTCAACATGATGCTTTAGCCAGCAAAGTCTTTCTCGGTCAGCCAATCCTCCAAGTGTCACACCCACAACCCTCAAAGACAGCTCATCACAAGTCAACGTTGGTCAACCCAAAGTCAACACAGGACAACAACAAAAAGTCAACGTAATAGCTTAGGGCTTTGGTCAAACAACTCGGATTTCCTCGATTTTAGTGCCCAGTAGTACGACCTCTCAAAATTGGAATTTTGGCAAAGTTTTGAGGTCAAACGACTATGGGTTGACCACAGTCAACACTGCAACAACAAGCCCTAAACAGATCTGCAAAAACCAACAACTTCAACTTCACACGTGTGAGGGGAAAAGGGCCTCCAAAGGCTATCGAACCAATCAAATCACAATGAGAGAATGTGTGATGAGTTGATGAGAAAACGACCTCCAAGTCTCTCCAATTTATATCCATCAATGAGGATGTGTGACACATCTATTAGGCATGTGAGCCTACATTACAAATCTGGCCGACCTTGCACACGTGGAAAATAAATTCAAAATAAATGTTCTGCTCATCCAAACAAGATGATCTTTAGATCAATCTTGCACCTCTCCGAAAACATGTGCTAAAATCCCAATGCAACATAAAAAATGAATCATGTCAAATGTAGTGCCATTAGGTAGAGAAACATTAAGAATCATCTACTAACTTCACAATAACTCATATAACTTATACCATTTACCAACTTAAGATATGATGGGTACATAGTCAACCCCTATTCCACATGTTAACACTTAGGAGGAGAAGTACTTCCTGTGATATTTCCTTAATTGCAGTAACTAGAATTTAATCTTCTATCTACTGGAGATTATTTGTCTTAAGAAATTTAATTACGATAAATAACGATTAAATCACTACTACAATCTTCACAAATAAATAACAGGAACTGAGAAAAATGCACACACACAAATAATTGACACCAGTATTTTTGGACAATTTGTCCATAGAAAAACCCCCAGTATGGAGAAATCTAGTTCTGCAGATGAGGGTTTTAATATTAATTCTTCAGCAAAAATTGAGGATTACAATATACTTGCCTCTCACTGGCAAAGTCCGTCAAATATTTTTTCTATTCACAAGATAATCCAGAAACACAAATGTCTCCCTTTGTAGGTGTAATTGGCCTCCTTGTGCAACTCACACTCCTCCCGACAACTCACACTGGCTCTGCAACTCACACTAGCTGCTCCGGAAAGTTGCACTGCTTATGGGAAAATTCTTCAGCAAGTAAAATTGCCTACAACACCTTGTCTGACTAACTCACACTACCTTCAGATGATACATCCGACACTGGCAACTGAAACGAGCTCCTCTGTCATTCACACTAGCTAATCGGACAATTGCATTTCTAAATTCAACCTCCTCTTTTGCTTATGAAATTGATCTCCTTCCTCTCACAAGAAATTGGAAATCGCTAAGAAAATTCCTCCAGAAATTCTCTCCCTAATATTCTCTGCTAAAACCCTTTTGTCAATGTGTCCCTTGCTAATCACTACAATTGGGTAATTCATACTCCTTGATGTGTCTCCAACTGACCCATCGATTTGCTCTTATAATCTCTTGTTGACGAATCAATGGCGATGATGTAATCACAATCGATGGCTATGATCATCTTGACCCCATCAAGTGACTTTTTTGGAAGTCTCTAGAGCAAAATCAATTTCCCTTAATTAATCTGATTTAATTAACCAGTTTTCCTAAGTTAGAATTAGGAAAATATTTAATAATTGGCTAATTAATATAATTAAGGCATTTTCCTTGGAAAATTCTTCTGGGTCTTGGAGATAATTATCCTCATATGCTCCTTAGCCTCTTAGACACCAAATAGAGATTAGGGCACCTGTCTGTTGCTACCAAAAACTAACACTCCCTCTTAGCAAGGAAGGTGTTCTTCGCTACCCCCACCTTATCCCTGAAGTAGATAAACTTTGGCTTACCCAAGGCCTTTGTGAGAATATCTACAACCTGCTGATCTGTGGGAACATACTGTAGTTGAACTGATCCACACTGTACACAATCTCTGATGAAGTGGTATATGATGTCAATATGCTTCGACCTATCATGAAAGACTGGATTCTAAGTGGGCTTGATGCAACTCTGATTATCATAGCAGATACTGTGTGAATCCATTCGCTGACCAAATAGTCCCACTAGTAGCTTCCGAAGCCAAATAGCTTTGCATGTGGTCATTCTTGCTGCCATGTATTCTGCCTCTGTAGAACTCAGTGCCACAGACTTATTCCTGCTGCACCAAGAGACAACACTTGATCCAATACTAAAGCAACACCCCGAGGTGCTTTTTCGATCCACGGAACTGCCTACCTATTTTGCATCTGTGTATCCCATCAAACTGACACCATCACCTCGAGTGTACCTCGTAGATACCTCAATACATGTCTTGTTGCTGTCTAATGCACTCTTTTCAGCTCCACCATGAATTGGCTAAGAGTGTTGACAACAAAACAAATGTCTGGCCTTGTGTTGAACAGATACATGAGATATTCGATGAGCTTCCTATATAAGGTTGGGTCCACATCTGCGTCCTCTGATGCGTCTATCTTCCTCCAGTTGGTAATCATAGGCATGTACATGGGTCTACAGTCCTGCATCCTGAACCTCTTCAGGATCTCCATAGTATATCTCCCATGCCCAAGGAAGATCTCCCCATATGTCTACCATGCCTCTAGTCCTAGGAAGTAATGCATCAATCCAAAGTCCTCCATTTCGAACTGAGCTGCCAAGTCTCTCTTGCAGTCCTCTATGAGCCCTGATGACGGTGTCAAGAATAGATCATCCACATAAAGTACCAGTATGAATGGCTCACTTCCTACCATCAGATTGTAGAGGTTGGAATATGCCTTGTTCTTCACAAAGCCCATCTGCTGCAAGTAGCTGTCAATCCGACCATACCATGCTTTGGGAGCTTGCTTGAGTCCATATAGTGCCCTCTTCAATTTGCAAACGCGTGTCTCTCTCCCATGTGTCTCAATTCCCTCCGGCTGTTCGATATACACCTCTTCTATCACCCCATTCAAGAAAGCTGTCTTGATGTCTATCTGATGAATCTGCCATCCCATCTGCACTGCTAGAGATATCACGAACCTGATGGAAGTGTATTTGGCCACTAGAGCGAAGGTCTCCTCATAGTCTATGCCTTCCTTTTGCGCATACCCTTGGCCACGAACCTAGCCTTATACTTTTCCATGCTGCCATCTGTAGCATACTTGCTCTTATAGATCCATCGAGAGCCAACTACAGACCTGTCCACTGGTCTAGGGACCTCCCGTACATTGTTGATCATGATGGAGTTGTACTCCTCGACCATAGCATCCTGCCACACTTGATGCTGTGTAGCCTCCTGATAACTGGAAGACTCTTTGTGGACGACCTCTATCACCAACGCCTTGTACCTGTCTAGTTGTCTGCACTCTTTGGTGCTCACCCTAAGATCTCCCTGTTTATTCTTTCGCTAATGGTGGTTGGAGCTTCATGCTCCTCATACTGCCCTTGCTGCTCCGTCTACTATGAACTCATTGGACGTCCTGCACCTGAGCTAGTGCTTGTACTAGTAATAGTACTCATGCTTTGCTATCCTTGCGACTGTTGCTCAACCCTTGGAGCTTCTGTTGGCCCACTCAGATCATCTGTTGGCAACCCACGAGATCTTTTGAAAGCTTTCTCCTCCTGGAATTTCACGTCTCGTCTCACGATGATCCTCCTGCTACCAGGAATGTAGATCTTGTATGCCTTGGATGTTTGGATGTACCCAACAAAATATCCCTTTTCTGCAGTCTGATCCAATATGGTGTGTTTGTCATTTGGCATGCGACAATAAGCGATATTGTTAATTTTGGGAAACTAGGTCCAAACTCCATGTTGCACTGCTCATATGACGATGGTCATATTTTTGTTGGATTCCTCTTTCGGAGAGGTGCAAGATTGATCTAAAGATCATCTTGATCGGATGAGCAAAACATTGATTTTGCATTTATTTTCCACATGTGCAAGGTCGGCCAGATTTATCCCACATGCCTAAGAGATGTGTCACACACCCTCATTGATGAATATAAATTGGAGAGACTTGGAGGTCATTTTCTCATAATCTCATCACACATTCTCCCATTGTGATCCGATTGGTTCAATAGCCTTTGGAGGCCTTTTTCCCCTCACACGTGTGGAGCGAAGCTGCTGTTTTCTGGGCTGATCTGTTTAAGGCTTTTCTGCTTTAGCGTTGACCGTGGTCAATCCTTGGTTGTTTGACCTCAATCTTTTGCAGAAATTCCGATTTTAGGAGGCCGTACAGCTGGGCACTAAAATCGAGGAATTCTGGGCTGTTTGACCGAAGCCCTAGTTTGATGTGTTGACTTTTCTGAAGCTGCCTATGTTGACTTTTCTGCGTTGTGCCTGGTTTGACTTGCGTTGACTTGTGATGAGCTGTCTTTAAGGGTTGTGGGTGTGACACATGAAAGTGATGGCTGACCGAGAAAGACTTTGCTGGTTGAAGCATCCTGCTGACCGCCGTAAGGCAACAATATCTCATATCTTTGCTGGACATACGGAATTGTAAATCTGATCTATATTTGGCTTGTCTTCTATTGATCTATTATTGTGTTCTATCATCATTTTACTTTCAAGTTTATATGATTGCTATTTTGTATTGGGCCTAAGAAAGATTGAAGTAAAAGTGCATCAAGCATAAAACAACATTGTTATCTAAATTCAACAGATACCGCCAAAGATCTTGAAGTGCTCGACCTCAGGCTTTTTCCTTGTAAAGGCCTCGTCTGGTCTCATCTTACCCAATGCTCTGTGAGGAGCCTTGTTCTGAATGTACACCTCTGCTTATAAAAAAATATTCATATAACATCGCTCTCACTACTTCAACTATTGTTCTATTATTTTGCTCTGCAACCCCATTCGGTTGTGAGTTGTATGGTGCTGTCCACTCTCTCTTGATACCCTCCTTCGCATAAACCCTATGAAGGCCTTGTCCTTTATTGGAACCCTTCTTTGCCTTCCTTTTTCCTTCTAGGTTTTCGTTTTCCCGTTCCTTCTCCACCTCCGGAGTCTTGCCACTGTTATTAGTGCCATTGACCAAGTTGAGCCTAAGCTCCTTTTGAGTGAAGTCACTCCATAAGCGATCACATCCTAGAAGTGTATCTCCCCAGAAAATTACTTGGATGAACATATCCATTCCTTGGAAAACTTATTCAATGCTATTTGCACTAGCTCGTCATCACTTGGCTTGTCTCTTACTGTAGCCAATTCATCTCTGGCAAGTTGAACTTTGGTGAGATACGATACGACGTCCTCACCCTAATGCATCTTGATGGTCCTCAACTTTTCTCGGAGAATCAACTTCATATTCTCTGTTGGATTCTAGTATAGATTGACAATTTCATCCCAAATATGCTTCGCTGTATCTTTCTTTGTGATATGTAGAAAAATGTGGCCTTTGACTCCATCAAGGATAATCCTCTTTGCTTTGGTATTCTCCTTTTTGTAGGTGGCCAGCTGTTGTAGATTTGTCGGTATGGCAATAACATTTTTCGCCTACTCCTTTAGTCCATACTCATCCAATAGGAATGTCATTTTGGCTTTCCACATGCCAAAGTTGGAGGCTCCATCCAACCTATCCTAATCTCTCAAACCTGCTGTGGCCATCTTTGGAAATCTGGAAATATAGTGAAACTCAAATAAATCTGGAGAATAATAAACTGGGTTATAAGCTCTCAGTATTTCTCTTCCTGTGCCCTCCGTTGATTTACTCTTGCAAAACCTCTGCTGATTCGAATTAGATCATTATATTGTTTGTTATCCATCTTGATGCATTTGGAGTGGAAAAAGTGGAGGAATCAACTCACGAGACCGTTTTTACTGGCGGGACCCAGTTTGGCGAGGCGGGGTCTGAAACCTTCCTGGAGCATTTTGAGGCATCAAACAATTTTTTTTTTTTGGGGGGGGGGTGTAAAACTTTGTCGCCTTTAGTGCAGCACCTTTTCATGCCGTTCTACACTCAAATATCTTTCCAACGACGCAAGAAGCGCATCAATCAGAGTCCATATGAAAAAGTTATGCCACTTAGAAGTTGACCTTCTTGTTTTCACACCTATAGTTTGGGAGGATGCCGCATCAACCCCCATTATTTATGGAAAAGGGGCTAGCCACGTGTTTGTGATGTAAAAGACTCTAGAAGAGTCTATATTATAACTCTAGTTAACAGTTGATGTTGTCAATGTTAACCACTAGTAGGCTATCTGATTGTGTTATAACCGGGCCACTAGGAGGAAGAGGCACTCCATTATTTCGAGAGCATTTTGTGCCATAGGTGAGCAAAGATAACTAGGAGAGATAGGAGGTAGAGCACATAGAGAGAATCTGTGCACTGTAGTAGCCCACAGGCCACAGGCATTACTTCTTTGTACCTGCAGCCATATTTCCAGACAGAGAAAGAGAGCAGAGCGACCTCACCTTCCAGTTGGGTTTTCTCCCGAAATGGTTTCCTAGAGCATATCTTGTGTCTTATGTGTGTGTGTGGGCTTATTTTGTCGTTGTCTACTTTTCTGCATAATTTCCTTTCACATGCATGCACTAATTATAGTTAGATTTACAGATCTAGAAGTTTAATAAAACTGTAATAGTGTAAAAATTCAGAATTTTAATATATTATTATCAGATCTGTTGTGACGAATGTCCAGTGGAATATCCACGGCAGTTTACAGATCATTTGGTATCAGAGTAGGTTTCTTTGGGTATTTGTGGATATTTGCAGGGGATCTAGGTTGGTGGGGTCGAAAGTCGTAAAACCCTAATCATGACCGACAAATCTGTAAATGAACCTCCTGATCCTGTAGAGGTAAGGTTTTCACGGCTTGAACAAGTCGTGGATATAAACCGCAATGTAAACCTCCTCATGGCGGCCTTTAGCAATAAGTTGGGGATATGTGGAGAAGATGGGGGTTCAAATGTAGAGGACAAATCAGAAGGGGGATCAGGGGAATGAGAAGACACGAAGAACCAGCCATAGAAAGAACCCGGAAAAGATCAACCCAGTTCGAGTGTTGTGAATCAAGGATGTGGTTCCCCTTGATATATGTGGACTCGTGTTTGGGAGTCCATACATGTACATGCGTGATGCAATATTCATGAGGAGAGCCAACCAATACCGGCTCATCAAGGATGGAAAATCGTTCATCATCAACGTGCACAAAGGCAAGTCGAAAATTTCATTGGTAAGTGCCAACCAAGCCAAGAAATTGATCAGTTCCAACAAGAAGTATGTTTTGTTGTAAAGTCAGTCTGAAGAGGAGTCAACAAGAGGCAAGGCATTCCTGGAGGGGTGTACTAAGAAACAGAAACAACAATTGGAGGAGTTGTTACAGGCATACAAGGATGTGTTCCAAGAGCCTAAAGGGTTACCACCTAAGAGAGAAGTGGAGCATGAGATCCAGATTTTGCCAGAATCCCAATTGCCAAATATGGGGCTGTATAGGCAATCTGTTATAGAAGCAATTGAGGTGAAGAAACAGTTGCAACAACTAGTGGATAGGTTGTCATTCGACCGAGTACATCACCATGTGGGTCACTCATCGCCATTGTGTCGAAGAAAGATGGGACTTGGCGGATGTGTATAGATTACATGACATTTAACAAAATCACGCTCAGGAACAGATACCCCCTGCCCAGGATAGATGATTTGTTGGAGCAGTTGCAACAAGCAAAATACTTCACCAGGTTCGAGTCAAAAAAGAAGATACATGGAAGATCGCCTTCAAAACTAGACAAGGGTTGTATAATTGGTTGGTCTTCATTTGGCCTGTGTAATGCACTAGCTACATTTATGAGATTAATGAATGATGTACTGTGCCCTTTTATAGATTCATTTGTTATTGTATATTTGGATGATATACTGGTATATAGTGCTACCTGGGAGGAGCATATTTCACATTTGACACAGATGCTGAAAACATTGAATAAGCACCAGCTCTTAGCAAATCTCAAAAAGTGCGATTTTGTGCAACAGTCCTTGGTGTATTTGGGGTATGTGATCGGTGGAGGGGAACTGAAGATATATCCTTCCAAGATGGAGACCATCATGAAATGGCCAATGCCTACTAATGTTTCTGAGTTCAAGAGTTTATTGGGGCAACATAGTACCTGAGGAAGTTCATATCCTTGTTTTCAGTGGTAGCAGCACCGCTCCACGCCATAACAATAAGTGGCAAGAGTTTCTAGTGGAGAAAAGGTCAGCAGAAGGCTTTTGAGGAGCTAAAGAAGAAGATTAGTCAAGCACCAGTTCTGGCATTACCAACCTTGCAGCAGAACTTTGAAGTGGAGACAAATGTGAGTGGGTATGCTATGGGAGCTGTCTTGATGCAAGGAGGAAGGCCCGTTTGCTACCATTCTGGAGTATTTCATGGGGTAGTTATTAACTACCCTACCTACGATAAGGAGCTCTATGCCATTGTGCAAGCTGTGAAGAAGTGGAAGCACTATATGATGGGAAAGGAGAAAGTAATCCACACAGATCACCGGCCATTACAGTACTTGCATGCCTAGAGTAAGCTATAGCAGACCAGGCATTACAAGTGGTTGGGGTTTTTACAACAGTTTCATTTGGTGATCAAGTATAAGAAGGCAACACAAACTAGTTGGCCGATATGCTTTCAACGCCCCCCACGTCAAAGATTACAACTTTGGGGACTCTTATGCACATGGAGCCATTCACCCATGATGCATATTGTAAATTTAAGTAGATTTTCTATGCTAAGATGCAGATATACTTTAATCTTCTAGGGCATAATTAAAGTAAGATGCAAATAGAACATACCAATAGATCGATGGAAGACAAGCTAAAAACAAAGATAAAGAATGGTGGCGTTACGACGATCAGCAGGATGCTTCAACCAGCAAAGTCTTCATAAGGTCAGCCACACACATGTCACACAACCCCAAGACGTTTCATCAAGAATACTCCACCAAGATGTTGCACCAAGAAGCCCTAAACGCAGAACCAAGAACGCTGCTCCATCACCATCCAAGAGAGAAGAAAATGCCTCCATGAATTGTGTGTGTAGAATGGAGTCCAAGTCTCTCCAATATATAGGCATCTATGGGGGTGTGTGACACATCTCTTATGCATGTGGGATAAATCAGGCCGACCTTGCACATGTGGAATAAATTCAAAATACATGTTCTGCTCATTCTATGAAGATGATCTTTGGATCGATCTTGCACCTCTCCGAAAGAGGAATCCAATAAAAATATTGGCATCGTCATCTGAGCATCACATCATGGAGTTTGGACCTAGTTGCCCAAAATTAACACTCCCTCTCAACTAGGGAGAACTCCATCCCACTAGTGCCATCCAAACATCGTGCGTCATCCTGCCGTAACTTGCTTCACTGGCTTCTTTATTTCAAAACAAAAAGGTGAGTCACAAAGACATCACTCCCGGCTAACTCGAAGTCAGCTCAGAGGTCCGAAACCACTATAGGACTCAAAGGAGTCACCTACCAACCGGAAGTTGGTTAGACTGATCCGAAATCAGTTGGAGGTCCGAAACCTCACTTGGACTCGAGAGAGTCATATACTAA
This sequence comes from Pinus albicaulis, assembly GCA_034641835.2. Classification (NCBI taxonomy): domain Eukaryota; kingdom Viridiplantae; phylum Streptophyta; class Pinopsida; order Pinales; family Pinaceae; genus Pinus; species Pinus albicaulis. Next base: position 774,064,480 of record CM076584.1, on the reverse strand, counting down.
CCCGAAGTTAGTTTCACTGATCCGAAGTCAGTTAGAGGTCCGAAACCTTGCTAGACTTGATCCCAGATCAAGTAGTTGGACACGTGCCATCCTAGACATAGAGAGTACGGCAATCTCCGATGCGTCCATCGGTCTTGCTATGGTCTCTATTCACATCCTCATTGGCCAAATGAGAGGTACTTCCCATGAGTTCGAAACTCCATGGGTAGAATGCATACGGGGCACAGATCAGAGAGAGGTAAACCAACTCAATATCATCACGGTGGGTTGGAAGCACACCAACTAGGTTCGGCAAGCCTAGCCTAGTGGTTGCTTATAGCACCAAGAAGCTATCCCCAAAGCCCCCCTGGAGCTCCCAGAGCTCATCGTCCAACAGGACCCTCCAAATAGGGTCGTTCCACGATTCCAAGATTCTCACGGAAGGTTAGGAACATGACCTTCCCTAAGGGCTTTGTGAGAATATCCGCGACCTTCTCATCAGTTCCTATATGATCGAGCCTTACGGCGCCTCGCTATACCATATCCCGGATAAGTGGTACCAAACATCAGCATGCTTGGATCGATCGTGGAACACGAGATTCTCTGAAAAATGAATCCCCCTCTGGTTATCACATAGGATAACGGTGGCATCTAACACATGCTCGAACAACTCATTGAAGAGCTTTCACAACCAAGTGTCTTCACACCAGGCCATACACGCTGTAATGTATTCTGCCTCAGCGGTACTCAAAGCTATCGACTTCTGCTTCTTGCTCGAAGCAGACCCAAGTGTGAAGCAACATCCATATGTGCTCTTGCGATCCACCAAACTGCCAGCCCAATCGACATTAGTATATCCATGGAGTGTCATGCTCTCGACAGTGTATCTCAACCCATGGTCTATCGTGCCCCATAGATATCTCAAGAGTTTCTTGGCACCAACCTAGTGAATGTTATGAGGATCAACCATGTGTTGACTCAAATTGTTCACTACACAACATACGTCCAGATGGATGTTCCCTAAGAACATTAGGGCCCCTACGAGTTGACGATACTCAGTAGGATTTGCTAGCACGGGCCCAGCAGCACTGCCACTCAACTTCCTAAAGTTGAGCTCCATGGACTTACAGTTCACCATTCCAAATCTTTCCAGCAGCTTCACCATATATTTTCCTTGAGAAAGGAAAATCTCGCCAGGTCTTTGCCAGATCTCCAAGCCTAGGAAGTAATTCATCAGTCCTAGGTCCTTCATCTTGAATGCGAGCTCCCTCTTATACTGATGAATGAGAGGGTCAACACCTGCCAGGAAGAGATCATCCACATAGAGAACCAAAATGAGAGGCTTTCTTTATCAACCTTGAAGTAAAGGTTTGGATCAACATTACTATGAGTGAAGCCCAACTTCATCAAGTAGTTATCTATCCTCTTGTACCAGGCCCTGGGGGCTAGCTTCAACCCATAGAGGGATTTCTGCAAACATGGGTGTCTCTATCCTGGACTTTGAACCCCAGAGGTTGCTCTACATATACCTCTTCCTTTATCGCACCATGCAAAAAGGCGGTCTTCACATCCATCTGATGAAGATTCCGTCCTTGCGTAGTAACAAGGGTAATAATAGATTGTAGGTGTAATCATAATCAATGCCTTCCTAGAGAGAAGTCTCAGGCAACACATCTTGCCTTGTACTTTTCAGTACTCCCATCAAATCCATGCTTGATCTTATATCGAGGTGACAACAACTGTGTCCTGTGGTCTGGGGACCATATCCCAGACATCATCCTTCATAATGGACTCGTACTCTTAGTGGATCGCATCCTTCCAGACTTGATGCTTTACAACTTCTTCACATGATCCAGGCTCATATTGTACTCATGGCCGCTAGATACCTTTGGTATTTATATGTCTTATTGCTTTTCCCGGAATTTCCCCCCTTTGGAGCCATATGGCTCTGAGCCATGAGGGTCTTCTTTCTTCCAGCAATGATATTAGTTCAGGAGCATATACGGTTGTCGTCTCCCTCTTAATGCCAGCTCCTCTTGTGAGAGAAGACATCTATAAGAACATCCTCTCAAGCATATCAGATAAGACAGTGTGTATCAGATGTCTTTGTGACACTTGAGGATTGAAAAAAAATTCCCCTATGCTTTCAAATGCCTTTATGATTATTTTAAATGTGGGCATCCTAGACACCAACTCGGAAAGGAGTTTTGTACTCATGGGCCTGAATCTTATTCTTCCACTGTCAAGGCCATACAAGAATCATAGCCATACACTGTCATATAGCTGTCATGCATCTTGACAAGTATCATATACTGTCATATGACTGATTACATTGTTGCCATGATATTATCATATACATCACTATCATATTTCACTTGTCCAAAACTTCACAGGCTTCGCTGACCATGGTTCCAAATACTTGACGGTTCAAGACTCCAAATACGTGACTGTCCAAGTCTCCAAAAACTTCACAGTTCACACTTTCAAGTTTATCATTACGCAAAGTGTAACGACTATCTTGATCTTGACTAATTGAGCCTCCACAGAGATATAACGGAGTCACTGAAGCAACTATAATAATGTGACAACTTCACAGTTATATTATCCTTCACCGAGCCATCATAGATTCACTACAAAATTGTCACTGCATTTCAGGATTGCTGTAGTCAAGGGTCTGAGCCCTACTGGACAGTCTGAGATTCAGATTGCAAGGACAGTCTGAAGTCCTGTAGCTTTATACCTCTCCACAGGTCTAAAGAAAGTTTCACTTATAAAAAAAAACGCTCCAAATGCTGCAGTTATCTCCTCTACTAAAAATCTAAACCTTTTATTACTAGGACTTCTTCAGTATCTTTAAAAGATCACAGTCATTCACAATTTGTGTCATTGGTCAGTCAAGATAACAGAGATCCGATTTTGAGCCTCTAGATCGGTTGTGTTGTAGGTGATTTACATTCCAAGGTTAAAGCTTCATCGAGATTACAAAACCCATACTACCCACAAATCTGAGCTCCACCGAGACTGTGATGCCCACAGATTCGGGCCTCCAATGTGAGACTGACCAGGCTTGCACTTCAAGCTACAATAGGTGACTGCTGCAACAAATCCGAACCCTGAAACAGATACGAGGCTTTAATGTAGACTGTTCATGACTGCCTCATGTGTCATAGACAAGGTCACTGTCATCAATTATCATACTCAAGGACACTGGCAACATAAGGGTATGGCTACTGTCATCATGTATCATAGTAGTCATCAGATTTACTGTTGTGCCAAGTCACTGAAGTACATAAAGATCACTGCCCTGAGTTAAGGTCACTGTCACAAGTTTACTGCTAATATGAATTTCGTAAACATAGTGACATAGAATCACAGATTACTTTCTTACTTCCTTATTGATCACTGTAATTTGTGATCAACTTGGCTTCTCAAATTAGCGGCTACAGGAATAATACACTCAGCCTCTCCACCATGAGCTGTTACAGTTATATAAACACGACCTCCAGATATGGAATGTGAACCAATTTGATCTTCTTGATAACTACAATTTGGCATTAATACTCAACAAATTTTTGTTCGGCTCCTTTAAGAATACTTGGAATTTTAATGACTTAGTCCTCCCATATAGACAATGATAGTTCGATCCACCAAACATAGTGTCCCGCTAAGATGCTAACTCTAGAAGGAATATTAGTCATATAAAGCATTCAACCCCTCCTCTATAAGGCAATAATTTGGTCCCCTTAAAGTCTGCGTTTGATGCCAAGTGATTCGCTCTCTTCCTTGGTGTCGAACTCGGTCCCTTTTTATTAAATGGGGAGTGATTTCGACCTTCCCTCAGCGGAATTTCGACTTCATGCAATCATAGTATGTACGAAAAGAAAAGAAGATGGGAAGTCTGATCCTGGTAATGATGAATTTCGATTCTCCTTTTCAATGCTAGGAATGCAACTCTACAATTCTCAAGAAATTTGGATCAAATTAAGGGGATAACTAGGTCCCTATGGACGAATTGATGAAGTGGGTATCAACTTGCTTTAATTCCTCAGCGAATACAAGGTTGCACCGACTCACAGGCTTTTCTCTATGCTCTGTGCGAATGGGGCTCGGTCTCATCATCAAATTCACCCTTATCTTCGCAAATGCTCCGCCTTGTAAATAGTTTCACTGGACTGCACAAGCTCGATCAACCTCTTTTAAATTAATATGTGGTCCTTCAATTATTCCACGACCTGTATCAATAAGAAAATCGACCCACATCCATTTCCGCTTTCAGGAAATTTCTATTCAATTTGCCATAAGAGTATGCCTGGCCCGCAAACAATCTTTGCTCCTCCTGCGATTTGGAAAAATAAATGCCGCCAGATAAACCTTGGATAAATAAGTGGGCTTCTTCCAGCACACCAACCTCTTTGGGCTGCAGTCCACATACGCCGCCCTTACGATGCCACCTCCATCACTTTAAAAATGCATGCGCTGTCATTAAATCTATATGCTGTCACTTGCTGTGGTGGTATAGCCTACGGCCTACCACACAACTTTTCTGAGGCTAACGACACCTTTATTCGCCCTTAGAATAACCCACATCTCGCTGCCCTAGATAAGTTGGGCGTTGTCTTCTCCTAGCTTTGATACCATGTAAATTTATGTAGATGTTCTATGCTAAGATGCAAATATACTTTAACCTTCTAGGGCATAATTAAAGTAAGATGCAGATAGAACATACCAATAGATCGATGGAAGACAAGCCAAAAACAGAGATAAAGAATGGTGGTGTTACAACGATCAGTAGGATGCTTCAACCAACAAAGTCTTCATAAGGTCAGCCACCCACATATGTCACACAACCCCAAGACGTTTCATCAAGAATACTCCACCAAGATCCTGCACCAAGAAGCCCTAAATGCAGAACCAAGAACGCTGCTCCATCACCATCCAAGAGAGAAAGACAATGCCTCCACGAATTGTGTGTGTAGAATGGACTCCAAGTCTCTCCAATATATAGGCATCTGTGGGGGTGTGTGACACATCTCTTATGCATGTGGGATAAATCAGACTGACCTTGCACATGTGGAATAAATTCAAAATACATGTTCTGCTCATCCAATCAAGATGATGTTTGGATCGATCTTGCACCTCTTCGAAAGAGGAATCCAATAAAAATATTGGCATCGTCATCTGAGCAACACATCCTGGAGTTTGGACCTAGTTGCCCAAAATTAACATTCAGAAGATGAGGACTTCAAGGAGTTGTATCAACAGTTGCAAAGTCTGAGTCATGTGCATGATGGCAACAACACCATTGACTACCATCTCTAGGATGGGTCACTCTACAGGCTAGATAAGCTATGTGTTCCTAAAGGTGAGCGTTTGTAGCTGATTAGAGAGACTCACACCTCCAAGGTTGCAGGGCATTTTGGTGTAGGGAAGACTGTGGCTAACTTGCAAAGGTATGTGTGTTTGCCCAAGAAGCAGGAGCAGGTATCTAGGTTCATAAGGGGATGCATGCTTTGTTGTACCAACAAGCCTAGCAACATGAAACAACGTCTATATCATCCCTTACCTGTACCTACTCGTCATTGGGAAAGCGTTTCCATGAACTTTGTGGGAGGTTTACGGACAATCAGGAAGGGACATGACTTCCTGTTCATGGTAGTTGACAGGTTCAACAAGATGTGTGTTCTGATGCCCTGTAAAAAGACCATAAGCAGATAAGAAGCAACAAACTTGTTCTTTGGACAGGTCTGGGTGCACTTTGAGATATGAAGGAGCATCATTTCAAACAAGGATACAAGATTTCTCACTCCATTCTAGACTACATTGTGGGAGAAGATGAACACAAAGTTGAAGAGATCTACAACATTCCATCCATAGATAGATGGGTAGACAAAAGTAGTCAACAAGACTTTGGTACAGCTTATAAGGGGACACAACTAGAAGCATCCAAAGACTTGGGATGAAAATCTGGTATATATACAACATTCTTATTATAGAATAGTCCACACTTCTATAGGAAAGTCCCCATTTGAGACTTGTTTTGGATATTTGCCACCTTCACCTTTGGATATTGCATATGGGCAACAAGGAGTGAGGGAAGATCTTACAGGAGATGGTTTGAGGGATGAAAAATTTATAGAGAAGATTAGGAAGATCCATCTACACGTACAAGGAACACTGCAGAAGTCGCAAGAGAAGTATAACGCCAGGCATGATCAACACATAACAGAGAAATCTTTCAAGGTGGGAGACAGAGTATGGCTACAGTTGAATAAGGAGAGTTGCAAGGGCCAAGTAAGAAAATCAAGGCTCTAATGTATGGCCCTTTGAGATACTAGAAAAGGTGGGTGATAATGCCCAACGACTCAGTTTACCACCATATATGTGCATTTACTCAGTTGTGAATGTAGAGAATTTGAAACTCTATGAGCCTTCCATGCTAGATCAGGAAGAGGAACAAGTCCTACCTTCCGTGGAGGATTTGGCACCAGACGCTTAGGCAGAGTTGACAAAAGATATAGTTTTGCAGAAGAGGTCCAGGACTACTGTTAATTTTGGGCAACTAGGTCCAAACTCCATGTTGTACTACTCAGATGATGATGCCAATATTTTTATTGGATTCCTCTTTCAAAGAGGTGCAAGATCGATCTAAAGATCATCTTGATCGGATGAGAAGAACATCTATTTTGAATTAATTCCACTTATGTGCAAGGTCGGCCAGAATTGTAATGTAGGCTTGAAGCCCCAACAGATGTGTCACACACCCTCACAGATGGATATATATTGGTCAAATTTGGAGGTCATTTTCACCATCACTCATCACATGTTTTCTCTCGTGTCTGATTGGTTCGATCATCATTTGGAGGCTTCTCTTCTCTCACACGTGGGAAAACAACAACTAGGGTTTCAGATTTGTTCTAGGGTTTTCAGTGCAGCGTTGACTTTGGTCAACGCTTGGTCAACTTGACCTCAAACTCTCCCAAAATTCCAATCTCTGCAGTCCACATTTTCTGGCACAAAAACCGAGGCTAGACGTTGATCGTTGACCTTGCTGCGTTGACTTTCTGTTGCTGCTGTTCTGTGTTGACCGTTGACTGGACAACGTTGACTTTGGGTTGACCGTTGTAGAGCTGTCTTGAGGGTTGTGTGACACTTCTGGTTGGCTGACTGTGAGGAGACTTTGTTGGTTGAAGCGTCTTGTTGACTGCCGTAACGCACCGCAACACACATATTTTGCTGATCAAGTTAAGTGTATTTTTGGCTCGTCTTTCGTCGATCTATTGGTATGTTCTATTAGCAATTTACTTTCATGTTTATGTGATTTCTATTTGGTATCGGGTTTAAAGTAAAGTTGCATCAAGCATAGAATATCTACGAAAATTTACATGGTATCAGAGCTAAGGTGAAGACAAAGCCCAAGTTTGTATTAAGAGCAATCACCGAAGAAGTATTTTGGGCAACTAGGTCCAAACTCGATGTTGTGATGCTCAGATGACGATGCCAATAATTTTATTGGATTCCTCTTTTGGAGAGGTGCAAGATCGATCTAAAGATCATCTTGATCGGATGAGCAGAACATGTATTTTGAATTTATTCCACATGTGCAAGGTCAGCGTGTTTTATCCCACATGCATAAGATATGTGTCACACACCCCCACAGATGCCTATATATTGGAGAGACTTGGAGTTCATTTGATACACACACTTTGTGGAGACATTTTCTTCTCTCTTGGATGGTGATGGAGCAATGTTCTTGGTTCTGTGTTTAGGGCTTCTTGGTGCAGTGTCTTGATGAAGTATTCTTGATGAAACGTCTTGGGTTTGTGTGACAGATGTGGGTCGCTGACCTTATGAAGACTTTGCTGGTTGAAGCATCCTGTTGATTGCCGTAACACCACCATTCTTTATCTTTGTTTTTGGCTTGTCTTCCATTGATCTACTAGTATGTTCTATCTGCATCTTACTTGTATATTTGCATCTAAGCATAGAACATCTTCAGAATTTAACATGGTATTAGAGCTAGGAGAAGACAAAGCCCATCTAGTTGAGAATCTAGGGCAGCAAGATACAGATTGTTTTTAGGTAACCAAGCTGCTGAAAGAAGCCCTAATCTTCAGCGTGGAAGAAGCCCAATTATTTATCCAAGGTTTATCTGGCGGCATTTATTTTCCAAATCGCAGGAGGAGCAAAGATTGTTTGCGGGCCAAGCATACTCTTATGGCAAATCGAATAGAAATTTCCTGAAAGCGGAAATGGATGTGGGTCGATTCTCTTATTGATATAGGTCGTGGAATAATTGAAGGACCACATATTAATTTAAAAGAGGTCGATTGAGCTTGTGCAGTCTAGTGAAACTATTTACAAGGCAGAGCATTTGCGAAGATAAGGGTGAATTTGATGATGAGACCGTGCCCCATTCGCGTAAAGTGTAGAGAAAAGCCTGCGAGTCGGTGCAACCTTGTATTTGTAGAGGAATTAAAGCAAGTTGGTATCCAATTCATCAATTCATCCATGGGGGCCTAGTTATCCCCTCAATTTGGTCCAAATTTCTTGAGAATTGTAGAGTTGCATTCCCAACATTGAAAAGGAGAATCAAAATTCATCATTACCAGGATTAGACTTCTCCTAAAGATACTATACCTTTTTTTTTGTTTTTGTTTTTGGAATTTGGTATTAAAATTTATCGGTCGTACATACTGTGATTGCATGAGGTCGAAAGTTTGTTGAGGGAAGTTCGAAATCACTCCCAGTTCAACAAAAAGGGACCGAGTTCGATGCCAAGGAAGAGAGCGAATCACTTGGCATCAGACGCAGACTTTAAGGGGGCCGAATTATTTCCTTATAGAGGAGGGGTCGAATGCTTTATATGACTAATATTCCTTCCAGAGTTAGCATCTCAGTGGGACACTATGTTTGGTGGATCGAACCATCACTGTCTATATGGGAGGACTAAGTCATTAAAATTCCAAGTATTCTTAAAGGAGCCGAACAAAAATTTGTTGAGTATTAATGCCAAATCGCAGTTATCAAGAAGATCAAATTGGTTCACATTCCATATTTGGAGGTCGTGTTTATATGCCTGTAACAACTCATGGTGGAGAGGCTGAGTGTATTATTCCTGTAGCCGCTAATTTAAGGAGCCAAGTTGATCACAATCAAATTACAATGATCAATAAGGAAGCAAAAAAGTAATCTATGATTCTATGTCACTGTCATTATAAAAGTGACATAGACAGTCATACCTATGTTTACGAAATTCATATTAGCAGTAAGCTTATGACAGTGACCTTAACTCAGGGCAGTGATCTTTATGTACTTCAGTGACTTGGCACAATAGTAAATCTGATGACTACTATGATACATGATGACAGTAGCTATACCCTTATGTTGGTAGTGTCCTTGAGTATGATAATTGATGACAGTGACCTTGTCTATGAAACATGATGGCATTCAACGTGTGAACAGTCTACATTGAAGCCTCGTATCTGTTTCAGGGTTTGGATTTGTTGCAGCAGTCACTTATAGTAGCTCGGATTGCTGGCTAGGATCTGAAGTTTAGTGTATGAAATCTCGAAAGCTCATATCTGCAAGTTTGTGAAGGGCTTGAACCTAAGACAATTAACAAATTGAAGCTCAGTCAGTCACCATTTGTCAGGCTTTGTTACAGACCCTTTTGAAGATTCAAACCTGTGGACAGCTACTCGGACAGACTTGTAAAGAGGTCAAATTTGTTTAAGGGTCGGACACACTTATGGAAAACTCTAAACTGAAGGGCAGTGAGCTCGTACTAAGGAAAAGTTAAGTTACATCAGACCTATCTACAATCTTGTAGCTTACATTTGTAAAGGCTCGGTGCTCAAGCTTGAAGGAGGACTCAGAACATAGGACAGTCACCTTATAACAGTGAATCCCAGACTTGTAGCTCGGTTTATTGAACTACTGTAGCTCGAAGTGCAAGCTTGGTCAGTCTCACATTGGAGCTCGAACTGTGGAATATTACCATTTCGCACAGTGTGTGAACAACAGACCTGTAGGAGCTCGAAACATTTGACATATCCCGTGGACAATCGTTTATAGGCCTCGGACTTGCTGTAGTCTACAAATCTGATATGAGATTTGTGGATAGGGCGCAGTGCTTGGATTTGTGGGTGAACCGTGATAAGTCACATCTCGGACAATGGATAGAAAATTGGTTGGGTTCTGTGGTCGTAACTTTGGACGTACAATCATGTAGCTTACCTTTGTTGTGGTAAATGAATAAACTCGAAGACCTCGAATCTGTGGGCAAGTTACACTTGTACAAACCTCGGTTCTGCAAGAGACTACAACAAGACTCGATTTCCTGATTCCTGAAGTTGAGCTTCCAAAACCGAGTACTAAGAAGCAAAGGTGACCAGTTTGTCATTGTTGACGTTAGTTGGGTCTTTTATTATCCTGGAGATTGTGTTGCTAATGTTATCCTCAGAATTACATTGCTGGAGTTAACTATCCATGGTGTATCGTAAATTCTTCCCCAACAAGAGAGGCTAAATGCTGGATTGCAACAGTCATATAGCAGTGCAATAGCTACAGGCAACCAAAGGAAAGTATAAAACAATTGTCTGTCATAAAGGCACATATCAGAATTTTGCCGCAGGAAAGCATAAAAAGGGGGACCTTTTTTTTTCCCTAAAGTATCACAAAGACATTTGATGTCTGGCTGTTGATACATTCTGATCTATCTAATATATTGCCCGAAGAAGAAGATCAAGATTCTAAGGACTGATAACGACACCTCTGCAGAGGAGCTGGCATTAAGAGGGAGACCACAACCATGTATGCTCCTGAGAAAATGACGCTGCTAGAGAAGACCCTCATGGCTTAGGGGTACTCTCGAGAGACATATGGTTCTAAAGGGCATTCCGGGAAAGTAAGAAGCCATATATATACCAAGGGTATCTAGCAGCCATGAGTACAATATGAGCCTGGATCATTTGAAGAAGTCGTAAAACATCAAGTCAGGAAGGATGCTATACACAAAGAGTACGGGTCCATTATGAAGGATGATGTCTGGGATATGGTCCTGAGACCGGAGGACAAAGCTGTTGTCACCTCGATATGGCTCTATAAGAACAAGCATGGATCTGATGAGCGTGCTGAAAAGAACAAGGCAAGATGTGTTGCCTGAGACTTCTCTCTAGGAAGGCATTGATTATGATTGCATGTGTGATCTATTATTACCCTTACTACTACGTAAGGATGGAATCTTCATCAGATGGATGTGAAGACCGCCTTTCTGCATGGTGTGATAAAGGAAGAGGTGTATGTAGAGCAACCTCTGGGGTTCGAAGTCCAAGATCGAGACACCCATGTTTGCAGGTTGAAGAAAGCCCTCTATGGTTTGAAGCTAGCCCCCAGAGCTTGGTATGAGAGGATAGATAGCTACTTGATGAAGTTGGGCTTCACACGCAGTAATACTGATCCGAACCTTTACTTCAAGGTTGATAGAGAAAAACCTCTCATTCTAGTTCTCTATGTGGGCGATCTCTTCCTGACAGGTGTTGACCCTCTCATTCATCAGTGAAAGAGGGAGCTCGCTTCCGATGAAGGACCTAGGACTTATACATTACTTCCTAGGCCTGAAGGTCTGACAGAGACCTGGTGAGATTTTCCTCTCTCAAGGAAAATGTATTATGAAGCTGCTGAAAAATTTGGAATGATGGACTGTAAGTCCGTGTCGACACCGACGGAGCTCAACTTCAAGAAGTTGACTGAAAGCATTTCTGGGCCTATGTTAGCAAATCCTATTGAGTATCGTCAAATCGTAGGGGCCTTGATGTGTGCAGTGAACACTATGAGTCAACACATGGTTGATCCTTATAACATTCACTGGGTTGGTGCCAAGAAACCCTTGAGATATCTCTGGGGCATGATAGACCATGGGTTGAGATACACTGCCGGGAGTTTGAGACTCCGTGGATATACTGATGCCGATTGGGCTGGCAGTGTGGTGGATCGCAAGAGCACATCTGGATGCCGCTTCACACTTGGGTCTGCTTCGAGCAAGAAGCAGAAGTCGGTAGCTTTGAGCACCACTGAGGCCAAATACATTGCAACATGTATGTGAAGCCACTTGGGTGCGAAAGCTCGTCAGTGAGTTGTTTGAGCATGTGCTAGTTGCCACCGTTATCCTTTGTGATAACCAGAGGGGGATTCGTTTGTCAGAGAATCCCATGTTTCACGATCAATCCAAGCATGTTGATGTCTGGTACCATTTTATCTGGGATATGGTACAACGAGGTGCTGTAAGGCTCGATCATATAGGAACTGAAGAGCAGGTCGCGAATATTCTCAAAAAACCCTTGGGGAAGGTCATGTTCCTAACCTTCTGTGAGAATCTTGGAACCATGGAATGATCCTATTCTAAGGGTCCTATTGGACAATGAGCTCTGGGAGCTCCAGGGGGGCTTTGGGGCAATGTTGCAAACATCGCGATTAGGATTAAATCGGTGAGGGGAAAAATCGGAAAAAATCGTAAAAATCAGGAAAACATCGGTAAAAATCGGGAAAAAATCGGCACATACAAAAATATTCATTTTTTTTTCAATTTTTTTAATATCTAAAGCATCTACAACATAAAATAAATGCATTGACACATAAATATGAAAAAAAACTAATATATAAGATGTGTAATATCATGTCTAGTGCTACATCACACATAAAACTGAATCTTGTCCTGAATACTAAGTCTTGAGTCTCAAGAGTCAACTCAGCCTCAAAATATCAACAAAAAATATAATAATGTATCTCATATCATGAGTCATAATGTCATATACAAAGGAATGTCAATGCACCATATAACCTATGGTCCTATACTACTGATTTCCTCTGCCCCTCTTGCGAGAAAATACAACTTTGCCTTTCTCTCTAGATGAAGAAGCTGGCGGGACTGGCAATGGGCTCTATCGTGCTCTAGAAGTAGAAAGTGAAACTGAAGCACCAAAACGGGAACCTGAAGCACTTGGAGCTAAAGGAGGCAGACCACGTCCTCTCACCACCTACCACTACTATCGGTAGAGGACGTGGCGAGGAGGAGGAGGAGGTGACACCACCTACCACTACTATCGGTAGAGGACGTGGTCTGCCTCCTTTAGCTCCTAGTGCTTCAGGTTCCCGTTCTGGTGCTTCAGTTTCTACTTCTAGAGCACGACAGAGCCCATTGCCAGTCCCGCGGCACTTTGGGAAAAATATCTTCCTCGCATGCTGGTAATCAGTTAGAGGTCTCCATAAAAAATAACCAAAATTCATGATGAGCAATAGGGGCATATCACCATTTACAGTTAGGCTCACAGCCGTTTTAAACAAAAATATTAAATAACAGTTTCTAAAAGAAGGTAAAATGCGGGAGTGGAATGTGAATTCCACTCGAAATTTGAAAGTAACAAACTAAAATGAAAGTAAAATGCCACTAGGGCCGAATCATGAATTGACAATGTTCACTGACACAGATTGGCGGAGAGGAATCAATTTGCCTCTGATGTGGCAGTGGAGGCTTTTTAGCCTGTAGATATTTATGATTTTCTTTAATTCTGATTTAATTTGGATGATTGGGCTTTTGATAATAAATCTTAGCCGTAATCCCCAAATCGTCTTCAATCTTCTGTTTTTGTCGTGGCAGGCCTTCGACACTGATACTCTTTTAATGTGATCCCATGTGTCTTGTTGATGTGCAGTACTGCGCAGGGCTCACAAGGCATCAATGCCTATGAAGCATCGACGAGACGTGGAGTTTGAACCCTGATAATGACTGTAACACAGTAGAAGTGGTGGGATTCCAGCATGACGAGGGGCGATTAGGAATGAACCGTCGGATCCCGAGAGATCAATGGTTGCGATCTAATCGCATCGGAACAAAGTGAGGCCGAAACTCCGATGGAGAAATATGAATGAACAGGGCGGTGCAATGAGGGCCGTTGATCTAACTTGGATGGACGGTCACGATTGGATCGGCGGATAGCAATTGGGGAAGGCGGCGGGTGACACATTTAAGAACTTGCGATTGGCGATGCGAGATTGAGTGCCAGCCGTCCGATCTGGAACAAGATCGACGGTGGAGACTCAATCGGCGGGGAGACAGACGGGGGGGTAAAGGAGTGGAGCGGGAGAAATGAGGGCCGTTGGATTAAGGGAAATCGACAGCGGAGATTACAATCAGAGGATCGCAATCGGGGAGTGCAGCGGGTGGCACACTTTAAAAGTTGTGATTGCGATCAGTGCAGTGGTGCGATGGCCGTCCGATCCGACAGTGAATCAACTGTGGAGATGAGCATCGGAGGGGTGAAAGAATCAGGGCGATGGGCGCAACAGGACTTGCGCGGACCGTCGGATCCGTATAGATCGACGACGGGTATTGCACCCGCGCTCCACAGACCATAACACCATCGCGTCGGAGCTTTTGACTTTGCAAAGAAAACGCGCCCCACTCCGACCTTCCGATTGCGATTAGCACTCAGGCCTTAAGCGCTCGGTTCTGGGCGCGGGTCATGTGGGGAAACGGTTCGAGGGGGCTGGCCGAAAGGGGCTAGGCCTGATACATGAAGGAAGATGGGTTTTTGGCCTATCTTTAATGCATTTTAAGGCCAGAGGAGGCATTCGGTAAAGGGAATAAGGGGTTTTAAGCCAAACAAAGGTAATTTAAAAGGCTTAAAAGGGGATTTGGGATGATTTAAAGGATAAGTGGGGAATTTAGAAGGGGAAGAAGAATGATGAAAACAGAGGCTTAGAGGGAATGAAATAAGAGGGAAAAGAGGGCCTTTTGGGTATTTTCTTCACAAACAGAGAGGCTTTAAAACTGGGAACAACAATGAGGATTTATCAAAAGACAAGGCACAAGGAGGCTTCGAGGATGATGTGTTTTCAAAGAGAATGCATTCCTTGAAGGCTCAAAGACAGTTTGGCCCCCTGTTTGCTTGTCAAAAAATTCATAGGGGGCTAACATGATCAACATTGGCTCCATCTGGGGACGGTACGTTCATCCTTGAGCGTGTCGAGAACTTCGCAGACCACCTGTTAATCTTCTGTGTGGACACCACTCTTCAACACCTTTCATTTTTCTCTTCATGATTCATCACGACACACACATCATTCGAACAAAGACGAAAACAAAAAACTAATGTACAGTATGATACATCAGGCTCTCTCGGCCTGAATCAGAACTAGAAGTAAGGTTTGAGGAACTGATCGTTTACAGGGGCATCGAGCAAGTCTCCCTGTAAATTTTCCAACCTGAAAGTGTTGTTGCCCCCTTGTTTCACGATTTTAAAAGGGCCGAACCAGAGTGGGTCGAATTTACCATGTTTCCCCTTTTCAGCTCTTCGAATATCCCATCTGAGCACTAAATCCCCAACCTGCAACTTCCTATCCTTGGCATGCTGATCAAAAAGGTCCTTCATCTTCTCTTGATATTCAATTAGCCTCTGACTTACCTGGTTCCGTGTTTCTTCTAACTCCACCAGCTGATTGATTCTCTCGGTCACATGATCGGGTTCTTCTTGACTTTCTTGCATGAATCGGGCTACTGGTAAGGCTAACTGTACAAGGAATACTGCTGCCCTCCCATATACTAATTCATACGGGGACTTCCCGGTTGCTCTCTTGCTGGTAATCCTGTTGGCCCACAGAGCGAATTTCAACTAGGAATCCCAATTTTTCTGATTTTCGTTAATAGCCTTCTTCAGTGCCCTCACCAGGGTTTTATTTGAAGACTCTGCCAGGCCACTTCCTTGTGGGTAATAGGCCGTAGAGTGACCTAGCGCAATGTTATACTACTGGCAAAAACTGACAAACTTTGCAGACTTAAAGGCCTGTGCATTGTCGGTCACTATCTTGGCAGGGCAGCCAAATCTAGATATGATATTTTCTTCCATAAATTTCATTACCGCAACATCTGTTGCATTCCTTGCAGGTATAGCTTACACCCACTTCGTGAAATAATCTGTGGCAGTTAATAACCACTTATGCTGACCACTTGATGGAGGATGTATTTCACCGATAAAGTCAATTCCCCATTGTTGGAATGGTTTATCCACGTGAATAGGGATCATGGGCAGAGGTGCCAACTTCTGTCTTTCAGCAAACCTTTGGCATTTCTCACAAGCTCTAACCCGGGCAAACACATCTCCAAAGAGTTCGGGCCAGAAAAAACCAGCCTTCAGGATTTTGTGTGCAGTAGCCCTCCAACTATAATGACCCCCACAGATTCCTTCATGAAATTCGGCCATTATACTCTCTACCTCATCCTCTGTGAGACACAGGAGCAGGATGCCTGAGGGATCTCGCTAGTACAACCGACCATTTGCAACAATGTACTTCTGTGATCTCAACCTCAGTGTTCTGTATTTAGCTTTGTCACAGCTAGGAGGGCAGCTGAGTGTTAGAAGATATTCCACTATCTCTTTGTACCACGGACTGATGAGGTACTTCATATGTGTCTTCTGATTCGCTATCTCTACTCCCTGTTGCTCTTCTTTCTTCTCAGACTCCTCATTTGCTATCATGGACATATTTATACCCAGAGCCTGACAGTTTGACTCAGACAAGATTTTGGCTAGCCCTTGTCCCTTGATCAGTTTGGTAGGGCGGATGTCTAGCTCATACTCTTGTATTTTGGCAATCCATTTCCCTCTTTTCCCTTCGCTATCTCCTTGGATAAGAATATCTTTTATAGCTGCTGTAGGCACAAACGTAGTGATATGGGACTGCAAGACATACATGCGAAATGCTTTAAGAGACTTCACCAGGGCATATGCCTGCTTTTCTAATATGTTATATTTCAGCTCTGCATCACGGAGCACCTGACTGAAGAAAGCGATGGGCTGCTCATACCCTGCTTCATTTTTCTGCAATAAAACTCCTGCCACTGCATGAGGTGATGCAAATGAAAAGATCATGAAAGGTTTGGCATAGTCTGGTCCTGCTAGCACAGGGGCTTCAACAAAGGCATTTTTTATCCTGGAAAAGGCCTCTCGTGATTCCTGGGACCACTTTACCTCATTATTTTTCTTCAGCATGTCAGTTATATGTCTAACTATCTCAGCATAGTTAGGGATAAACCTCCTCAGAAAGTTAATGCGCCCTAGGAACACCTGCACCTCCTTTTTATTTCTGGGAAGAGAAATGCCATTTATAACTTCTACTCTCTTAGGATCTATTTTTACCCCATCTTTGATTACAATATGTCCCAAAAGCTTACCTTCTTCTAATGCAAACAATGACTTCTGTGGATTGAGAGAGAGACCATACCTTCTGCACTTCTCGAAAGTTATACGCAAGTGTTCAATGTGCTCTGCATCATCTTTTGAGAACACAGTGATATCATCCATATATACTACCACAAACTTATCTTGCTCCCCAACAAAGGCAATGTCCATGGCCCTTGCATTGATCAACCCAAAAGACATCCTAGCATACATAAACGTACCCCATGGTGTGGTAAAAACAATCTTCTTCTGATCTTCTGGTAGTACAACCACCTGATTGTAACCAGAGAATCCATCCATCATCGACATCCGAGAAGCTCCTACCACTTTCTGCAGGATGTGATCCATCTTGGGCAGGGGATAATTATCCTTTAAGGATGCTCGGTTTAAATTTCGGAAATCCACACATAGCCTTATTTCTCCATTCTTTTTTCGGACAGGGACTAGGTTTGCTACCCACTCAGAATATCTCAATGGCACAATGACCTTGGCCTTCAACAGTTTCTTAATTTCATTCTCAATGGAGGGAAGCAACAGGGGATTTATCTGTCTAAGCTTCTGTTTATGTGGCTTCGCATCTCCCTTCAGTGGAATTTTATGTTGCGTGATGCTGATATCGAAGGTTTTTAGGTCCTGATAAGACCATGCAAATACATCTTTGTATGACTGGAATAATTTTTGGTAGAGCTCTTTATACTCCTCTGGGACTTTCTTGGATATCTTCACAATTTTGGGGTCAGCATTAGTACCAAGGTTAAGATCTTCCACCTGATTTTCCTCCACAACTTTGTTCGGCTGCAATGGGACATCGTTCTTGTTAAACAACCTTTCTAAGGGCACTAGTCCTCGGGGTATAACATTGCCTTTTAGTTGCAGAACTTTATGGCCCGCCACATTTTCTTCCCATTTATTTTCTGAAATATCCTCAACCTCTTCTTCTTTACAAGCATCAATCTCCATGTTGGAGAATTCCCCTACTGTTTCCAGGAATCTTTTCACTTGTTCTTCATCCTCAAACACCTGCCAATGTTTGATGTTATCTGGGATTGATGGTCGATAACGTACTTCAATTTCATATCTTAAGAGAGGGTTTTGAGGTGGACGAAAGGTACTGGCAGCCACCGCAAGGGAGTCTGCCATCCTATTCTGCTCCCGGGGCATGAACTGAATATTAAATGCCAAGAAAAAATTCTCCACCAGATCCCAAACTTCGTTCCTATAAGCCCTCAGCCTAGGATGTTTGGTTTGGCACTGATTCTTCACTTGTCTAACCACCAGTTCCGAATCTCCCAGAACCTTTAAACTCTGTATGTTCATACTCCTGGCTGTCTGTAACCCTAAAAGAAGTGCTTCATACTCGGCCACATTATTAGTGGCTTCATACTCTAGTTTGAAATACAATGGGACCCATTGGCCTGTAGGAGAAATCAATAATACTCCAGCCCCATTTCCTTCTCTGGAGTTTGCTCCATCAAAATGAAGTGTCCAGATTCCTGCTTCATGGCTCTCTATGGACTGCTCGGTCTTGATCTGGAAAAATGATAGTTCATGAGAGTAATCTTGATCTTCTTCCAGCATCAAACATGAGAAATCTCCCTCCTTACTATAAACTGGAGAATTAACTGAGTTGTCAGCCTTGGTGACCGTCTTGACAAATCTAGTTTCCCGGTACAACCTCCTCTCCTGGCCACCAAAAACCGGGATAGTAGCATAGGTCAGGTCCAACTTGATTGACCCACCAATTTTAGTCCCCCAAGACCTTGATAGCAACATGCCGAAGCGAGCTGGGATGTTAGCCACCACGATGTCCATCACCACACTTTTTGCTGGGATTTGGGCCAAATTGACCATCAAATCCTTGATCATACCCAGGCATTTAACTCTTTTGGAATCAAATGAATAGAGGTCTTTGTATGGACGAGTGATTTGTAATCCTAGTTGTTCCATGACCGATAGGGGCAATAGGTTATGAGAAGCTCCTGAATCTAACATGCAGTTATGCAACAGTAGGTCATGAATTACTAAGGACACATAAAAAGGGGGAGTAGAAGCATCTAATTCCTCAACATGTGGGCCAAATACAACCATGGGTCTTTCTTCTTGAAGGTTTATACTGTCTGGAATATGTGCTACTTCTGGGGGAAGCACAAAGGATGTGACCTGGGACTGATATGCAGGCTGCTTCAACAATTCGGTCAAGGGAACTGGGATTTTGACCTTCTCAAGCTCCTTTTGTAAACTGAAAACCGAGGATGACTTATCTACTAACACCTCTTTTGACTCTTTGCTTTGGACAAGGGGTTTGACTTCCTTTGTGACTGACTTGACATTAAGGGGAGTAGCCACTTGTGAAGTGGAAGGAATTTGATCAGCAGACTGCAAAGATTCGTTAAGAGGTCTCTTACCTTTGTCTGCGGTCCTTTGAGCTGTTGTCTCCTTCTGAGCAGATGCTTCCTCATGACGTGTGTCTTCCTCCTGATCCTGAGTATGAGTTCTCTTCCTAGAAGATCTGAGGTCATATCTTCTATTAAACTGTGCTTGCATGAAATCGACAAACTGCTTGCAGTAGTCATCTATCTCAGGATCTTCGGTGCTTTCATTAGCTTTTTCTTCCACATGTGATGGAATCTCTACTTCATCACTTTCTTGTAGGGGACACTCTACTTCATCGTTGTTAGAAAAAGCAAGGTATGCCTCCTCTTGCTCGTAAGTGGTGTCTTCGGTGGGACCATCGACCTGACCTTCCAAGTACAGAGGGTGTGGTACCTGATCTTGTTGCTCCTTCCGTTCCCTTTGCAGTATCTGCAAGGGTGGTTTTCTGTACTGAAGGTTGTAACCCCTGTTTGGAGCATTCTGGAAATTCTTGGAGGATGAATTTTTGGCCTCTAGTTCAAGTTTGACCAGCTTATTTGAAAGATTCTTAATCATTTTGTTCATTTCCTCAATTCTGTCATTGGCTGAGTCTCTATCTTGGCTAGAGGTGGATACTTTTTCTTTCCCCTTTCTTCTAGTATCTTGTTCAGATTTTCCCTTTGATTTACCAGTGGAGGCAAAGTTTGCCTCCAACTCTAGTGCATCTGTTTGAGCATCATCCAGGGTGGCGGGCTTTCTTTCTCTCAGAGAGAAACCGAATTCTAAGTCAAATGCGGCTACGAAAACAACTTTAGTAGCGGTTTGATGATGTTTCATATCAACAGGAAGGCTCAAATACAATTTGTTAAATCTCTTGATGAATTCTGACACCCCTTCATTATGTCTTTTCTTGAGTGTGTTAAACTCAGTAAGACAATGTCCGTGATCTTTCTTCTCTCCCCATTTTCTGAGAAAAGTATCTTCCATTCCTTCCCAAGTGGTGATGGAATGGTCTCCTAATG
The DNA here is from genome assembly GCA_034641835.2 of Pinus albicaulis. Taxonomy (NCBI): domain Eukaryota; kingdom Viridiplantae; phylum Streptophyta; class Pinopsida; order Pinales; family Pinaceae; genus Pinus; species Pinus albicaulis. The sequence continues at coordinate 774,043,893 of CM076584.1, read as the reverse complement.
TCTTAAACCACTTTCTGGCTTTACCATCAAGAGATTGCACAAACAGTCTTAGGACTACATCTAGGTATTCCACATTAAAGTTCTCTGCAAAAGAACAGAAGACCTCAAGATGTTTTTGAGCTTCAATCTCGTTTTCCCCATTAAATCGGGGTAAGATCTTTAGATAGTCCCGTGGCATATCATTCAACACTTGAGGTAATGCCAGGGGGGCATATTTATTCAACAAGAAGCCAGGAACATTGGCCATTGGAGGAGGTGGAGGTAGTGCAAGGGTTTGATGTGTAAAAGGAGGAGGAGGAGGTGGAAGTGAAGTATGAATGACAATAGGAATGTATTGGACAGCAGCTCGAGGTGGTGACGGGAACAACGGGCTGTTAATAGCAGATACTTCGGTGACTTCCTTGACCTCTTCGACCTCAGGAGTAGGGTGAAAGGGGTAATATGTGGTATCCCTTGACTCAGCTTCGTCTTTAATTCGGACACCTCTCCGGGGTGGACTATCTGAGTAGTAATCGGTATCTCCCACAGTGGAGTCGGGACCATGTACTTGAGCAACTTGAGAGGAGGAGGACAGAAAGTCTTCTAAAGAGAATTCAGGGATCTCAGTATGGACTGATGGTCTTTCTCTCCAACTCCTTCTATGTAGGATCTTCTCTGGGTCAGACACAAAAGGTGTCTTTGGCTAAGACGTATCTGACCTCAGGTGTGGCTTACGAGGAGCCAGGACTACCAGTAAATTTTTCTGATAAATGAATGTGGAGTCGCCAAGGTGAGGGATCTACAACTCTCAACTCTCCATGCTCACCTATTTGAAGAGTGAATAAGGTTTTGTTGAGGCCCAGGGATTCAACTTCTCTCAACTTTGATATCCCCGGCAACGGCGCCAAAAAGATGTTGTCAATCCTAGAGACAGCCTTGAGTTGTGAAAGACCAGTGCCTAGGACATCTTATATACCAAGGAGCAGTATGATATAACAAGGACAATTAGCAGACAAGGCTCTTTTGCTATTTCAGTTTTAACAGGAAAGATCAATGTAGATGGAACCAGAATATTCACAAACTCAGCATAATGAAAGGAACACTGCAGAGGCAAGGAGTGAATTCTCAATATAAATGTATCAGACAACTCAAAGACAGCTTGCTGTAAGGAGGGTTGGATTCTAAAAATGCTTTACAGAGATTGAAAATCAGACGACATTTGCTGTGTAAGAAATATATAAGGAATACTAACTACTAATGAGATGAAATTCCATAAACATATCTGAACATGAGATGGGCTTAAGATAATAAGAATCCATACATGTCCATAGCTTTCAGAAAATAACACCCCATAGCACTTACTATAGAAGAAACGTGGATGAAGTTGAAAATGAAACAACATATCATGATTGAGCCATATTTAAAGCGCTAGACAGGTTTAGCATGAGTATCAATTGTGATAAATTCATACCAGAACCAGTGAGCCACTCGCATTCCAGAGCATGATACAAGAAGGATGGAAATAGTGAAATGAACATCTAAACTATATCACATAAGACAGAATTACATACTATAAAGCATCAAGATCAGAATCCTCATTAAAGGTAAAACTCCTTATCGTTGAGACCCAACGAGCTCTTCACATTTGTATTAAAACTTAAACAAAATGCATACAAGAAACTCTTTCACAGCCAATTCTTCAGAAAATCTGGAACCCGTTTTTCTCTTTAGTTGCTGCTTATATAGAAGCCTCAGAAACATGAGCGAGAAGATATTTTTGGGAAAAATATCTTCCTCGCGTGCTGGTAATCAGTTTGAGGTCTCCATAAAAAATAACCAAAATTCATGATGAGGAATATGGGGCATCTCATCATTGACAGTTAGGCTCACGGCCGTTTTAAACCAAAAATATTAAACAACAGTTTCTGACAGAAAGTAAAATGCAGGAGTGGAATGTGAATTCCACTCGAAATTTAAAAGTAACAAACGAAAATGAAAGTAAAAGGCCCCTAGGGCCGAATCATGAATTGACAATGTTCACTGACGAGGTGGAGTTGAGGCGGTCACTGTCACAGATGGCGGAATGTTGGCTGAGAGGAATCGATTTGCCTCTGATGTGGTAGTAGAGGCTTTTCTGCCTGTAGATCTTCATGATTTTCTTTAATTTGGAGGATGGGATTTTGATAATCAATCTTAGCCATAATCCCCAAATTGTCTCCAATCTTCTGTTTCTGCCGCGGCAGGTCTTCGACACTGATACTCTTCAATCTTCTGTTTTTGCTGTGATCCCGTGTGTCTTGTTGATGTGTAGCGCTGCGCAGGGCTCACAAGGCATCAATGCCTATGAAGCATCGACGAGACGCGGAGTTTGAACCCTGATAATGACTGTAACATAGTAGAAGTGGTGGGATTCTAGCATGACGGGGGGCGATTAGGAATGAACCGTCGGTTCCCGAGAGATCAATGGTTGCGATCTAATCGCATCGGAACAAAGCGAGGCTGAAACTCCGATGGAGAAATATGAATGAACAGGGCGATGCAATGAGGGCCGTTGATCTAACTTGGATGGACGGTCACGATTGGATCGACGGATCGCAATTGGGGAAGGCGGTGGGTGACACATTTAAGAACTTGCGATTGGCGATGCGCGATTGAGCGCCAGCCGTCCGATCTGGAACAAGGTCGACGGCGGAGACTTAATCGGCGGGGAGACGGACGAGGGGTAAAGGAGTGGAGTGGGAGAAATAAGGGTCGTTGGATTAAGGGAAATCGATAGCGGAGATTACAATCAGAGGATCGCAATCGAGGAGTGCAGCGGGCGGCACACTTTAAAAGTTGCAATTGCGATCGGTGCGGTGGTGCGATGGCTGTCCGATTCGACAGCGAATCAACGATGGAGATGAGCATTGGAGGGGTGAAAGAATCGGGGCGATGGGCGCGACAAGACTTGCGCGGACCGTCGGATCCGTATAGATCGACGGCGGGTATTGCACCCGCGCTCCACAGACCATAACACCATCGCGTCGGAGCTTTTGACTTTGCAAAGAAAACGCGCCCCACTCTGACCTTCCGATTGCGATTAGCACCCAGGCCTTAAGCGCTCGGTTCTGGGCGCGGGTCATGTGGGGAAACGGTTCGAGGGGGCTGGCCGAAAGGGGCTAGGCCTGATATATGAAGGAAAGTGGGTTTTTGGCCTATCTTTAATGCATTTTAAGGCCATAGGAGGCATTCGGTAAAGGGAATAAGGGGTTTTAAGCCAAACAAAGGTAATTTAAAAGGCTTAAAAGGGGATTTGGGATGATTTAAAGGATAAGTGGGGAATTTAGAAGGGGAAGAAGAATGATGAAAACAGAGGCTTAGAGGGAATGAAATAAGAGGGAAAAGGGGGCCTTTTGGGTATTTTCTTCACAAACAGAGAGGCTTTAAAACTGGGAACAACAGTGAGGATTTATCAAAGGACAAGGCACAAGGAGGCTTCGAGGATGATGTGTTTTCAGAGGGAGTGCATTCCTTGAAGGCTCAAAGACAGTTTGGCCCCCTGTTTGCTTGTCAAAAAATTCATAGGGGGCTAACATGATCAACAGGTTCCATGGGCAAGGACCATGCAGTGCATGCGTTATGTCCCGGCATTATCATTGACCATGGGAGAGTACACATTGACAGATCACTTCTTCGTGGTCAATATTCTAGACACCAACTTAGTATTGGGAGTCCAGTGGCTTATCACTCTTGGGAAGGTCAATATAGATTGGCAGACTCTGGATATGGAGTTTGTGGACAAAAAGAATGGGAAGCATGTGATGCTTAGGGGCATGCACACATACCCTCCTCAGACAGTTTTTGCGCATAGGAAAGAGGCAGATTTCCGGAAGGGAGACATAGGGAGGCAGGTGTCTCAGGCCAATTTACGCACCCAGATGTGCAGACTCTCCTAGACCGTTACTCTATGGTTTTCGGGGACATTCCACTAGGACAACCACCAGACCGAGGGTTTGAGCACACTATTGAGCTGGATTCCGACATTCAGGCCGTGATCACGACCCCCTACAGGCATCCCAAGGCCTATAGGGATGAAATTGACAGAGCGATCCATGAGCTCTTAGAATTGGGGCACGTCAGGCCCAGCACCAGTCCATTCGCTTCTTTGGTGGTCTTGGTGAAGAAGAAGGACGACACATTGCGGATGTGCATAGACTACAAGGCTCTGAACAAGAAGATCATGAAGAACCGCTACCCTATTCCCAGGATCGACGAGTTGATGGATGAGCTGAGGGGGGCGAAGTTATCCTCCAAGATAGATCTGAGGTTGAGGTACCACCAAATCAAGGTGAGGCACCAGGATGTTCCCAAGACTGCGTTCCGATGTCACTATGGCCATTTTGAGTTCTTGGTGATGCCCTTTAGGCTGACCAATGCTCTGGCTACTTTTCAGTCTTGCATGAACCACATTTTTCGTGGTCAATTGAGGAAGTTTGTGCTAGTGTTCTTTGACGACATCCTCATATACAGCCGCACATGGGAGGAGCATTTGCAACACATAGAAACGGTGTTGCATATCTTAGAGGAGCAACACTTCTATGCCAAGCTGTCCAAATGCAAGTTTGGATTGACAGAGATGCTCTATTTGGGGCATATCATTGAAGTGGACAGAGTGAGAGTCCACAAGGAGAAGATCAGATGCATCCGAGATTGGCCAGAGCCAAAGAATATGACAGAGCTCTAGGGGTTGGTGGGTATTTGTACCTATTATCGGAAGTTCGTCAAAGTGTTTTCACAGCTTGCAGCACCCCTCACATACCTCACCAAAAAGGGGGCTTTTAGTTGGATGGAGATTGCACAGAGGGCCTTTGACAGGCTCAAGGAGGTGATGAGTTGTTGTTCGGTATTAGCCCTGCCAGACTTCACGCAGCCATTCGTGTTGGAGTGTGATGCTTTAGGGGAGGGCGTAGGCACAGTACTAATGCAGGGGGGATATCCCACAGCTTTCGAGATCCGGAAGCTACTGTCGCATGAGAGATTATACCCCATCTACGACAAGGAGGTGTTGGCCATCATGCATGCGTTGGCCAAGTTACGGTAGTACCTCATGGGGATCAAGTTCAGGGTGAGGACAGATCACAAAAGCCTGAGACTTTTCCTTGAGCAGAAGCAGCTGCAGGAGAGGCAGCAGAAATGGGTCAGCAAGATCCAGGCATATGATTTTGAAATTAAGTATGTCAAAGGGAAGAACAATGTAGTGGCTGATGTGTTGTCCTAGAGACCAGCGTCACTATCCTTAATGAGCATTGACGCAGATTGGAGGGCTCAACTACTGGTGGAGTACTCCAAAGACCGGTTTGCATGCGAGATCCTAGATGGGCAGGTGACGGATGACCGATACAAGGTGATGGATGAGGTCATCTACTACCGCGACCAGATCTTTTTGAGAGGCAACTCCCATCTATAGGAGATTATTATGCATTCAACCCATGACTCACAGCTTTCAAGCCACCAGGGATTTACCAAAACATACCGGGCCATTAGGGAGAGGTTCTCTTGGAAGGGCCTCAAGGAGGACGTACTCTTGCATGTCAGGAAGTGCATAGTATGCCAGAAGAACAAGGGGTAGCTAAACCATCTGGCAGGGTTGTTGCAGCCGCTTCCCATTCCTGAGGGGAAATGGGAAAGCATTTCTATGGACTTCATCACTGGGTTGCCCATGGTATAGAGCAAGGATTGCATCTTCGTGGTGGTTGACCGGTTGAGGAAGTATGCCCATTTCTTCACCATTTCAGCTCGGTACACTGCTTCACAAGTGGCTGAGCTATTTTTTAGCGACATCTTCAGACTCCATGGTCTTCCAAAGACCATACTCAGTGACAGGGACAGCCAGTTCATGGGAGGCTTTTGGTAGGAGTTGTTCCATTTGGTGGGCACAAAGTTGACACCCAGCGCCAGCTACCACCCACAGACAAGATGGGCAGACCAAGATAGTTGACAAGTGGCTGGAGGGCTACTTGAGGAACTATGTCACATGGCAGCAGAAGGCTTGGCTACGCTGGCTTCACTTGGGGGAATACTGCTACAACACAACATTCCATATGTCTATCAGTGTGTCTCCATTTTATGCTTTGTATGGTTATATTGCACTGACTTTTGTTGATGTAATGTTTGGAGCTAGCAAGGCCCCTAGGGCCAAAGACTGGATCCAAGAGAGCCAAGACATACTTTGGGCTCTTAAGGATAATTTAGCCACAACCCAAAACCAACAGAAGTTGTACGCAGATATAGATCAGGTGGAGAGGCAGTTTGAGGTGGATGACTTAGTGTATCTTCGGCTCCAGCCGTACAGGCAGTCCACGTTGAAGCAAAAGGGCGATGGGAAGCTCAAGCCACGTTTTTATGGGCCATACGGGGTGATCCGGCGGTTTGGAGAGGTGGCATATGAGCTGGAGTTGCCACAGGGTAGCAAGATCCACAACATTTTTCATGTCTCATGCCTGAAGAAGGCTTTGCGACAACAGGTGACTGTAACAACGGAGCTTCCACCTACCAATGATGAATGGCACTTAGTGCTACAGCCGGAGGCCATTCTTGATACCAGGAGAGGCACTCGAGGAGCAGAGTGGTCAAAGAGTATCTAATCAGGTGGAGAAACTTTCCAGATAAAGATGCCACTTGGGAAGGGGAGAAGATTCTGCAGCATCCATCTTTGCAGTTGCTTGAGGACAAGCAACGTTTTGGCGGGGAGGACTGTAATATTCCAAATTAGCAGTCAGCTAATTGGAATATTAATTTTGTTAATTTTTTCCTTTTCTAATGTTCAGCAAGAAGTAAATTGCGCAAGGAGGGACCCACTAATAAACCATAGGATTAATTCACTTTCCTAAAGTCACTTAGACAAATATTAGAGCTGAAGTAGGGCCCAAAAGGCCAGCCACTCGAATGGGACAACATCCTAAGTGGCGGCGCAGGAGAGGCAGCACTGAAGACTGTGCAGTGGCAGCGCAGGGACAAGCTAGCAGAGGGACAACGCAGCACAGGTGCGCCCAAGGGAATGTTGGAGGCTAACTTGAATAAATAAGGGGTGAGAGCAACTCATTCCTTATGCATTCAATCACTGATTTTCTGTATGATAGACTATAGCACACTTGAGCTATTTAGCCAAGTCTACAAGTGTTGTTTAGCACAGAGATTTCCGAGCAAAGATCTCAACCTCTACCTTGGGGGACTTCGAGTGCCTGCTCAGGAGAGGAGACTCCATCCAGTTTTGAGACAGGATTCATAGGAGCACATTGAGGCATACGCAGTCCCTCCAGGACAGCGCAGAGGCCACGCAGGTTGTAGACGAAATACGCAGTCCAATGGGGAGCAGCGTTGGGAGAGTGAGAGAGGGAGCAGATTCCAGTCCGGAGTTTGGAGGGGAGGTTAGCCGCCTCCTACCAAGGTTTTTGGGCAGATTTTCAGTAGCATCTTCCAGCAGTACAGCTAGAGAACCAAATCACCCAGCAGAGCAGCGTACCAAGCCCAAAGAGGCGAATTTTCGGGGTCAGGATTTCTGGAAACCCTTTGCGGGTTTTTCTGGGTTTGTTGAGGACAGTGTGGTGTCTAATTCTCGAAATTTTCTGAGCAACAGAGCAACCTCATCACACAGTCCATTTCCAACGAGTAGCAGCATTTCCAACATGACAACGCAGAGGAGGAGCCACGCACAGCAGTAGAACAACAGGGTTTTTGTTTGGGTTTGAGGAGTTATTTTAGCCTGTCTTGTGCAGGCCAAGGTGCCATCTTCTTGAGCACCTCATTGTACCTTTTTCCCATCAGAAAATCAATAAAATGGCTCAGATGTTTTTGGCTCATTCATGGTGTTTTTAATGGTTATTTTTGTGTTGTTGTAGTTTTAGTCTTGCATGCTTTATATTATTGTTTGTTCCCAATTTGGGATATTACAGAAGTGGTAGTTTTTGGTAGCAGTGAACAAGCGTTCTAGTCTCTATTTGGTGTCTAAGAGGCCAAGGAGCACAAGAGGATAATTATCGCCAAGACCCAGAAAAATGTTCCCAAGGAAAATGCCTTAATTATATTAATTAGCCAATTATTAAATATTTTCCCAAGTCTAACTTAGGAAAACTAGTTAAATAAATCATATTAATTAAGAGAAATTGATTTTTCTCTAGAGACTTCCAGGAAAGTCACCTGATGGGGTCAAGGTGATCTTAGCCATCAATTGTGATCAGATCATGGTCATTGATTTGTCAATGAGAGATTATAAGAGCAAATCGATGGGTCAATTGGAGACACATCAAGGAGTTCGAATTACCCAGTTTTAATGATTAGCACGGGCGCAGTTTGAGCAAGGGAGACACCAGCAAAAGGGTTTCCGTAGAGAAGATTTGGGAGAAATTTTGGAGGAATTTTCTCAATGATTTCCAGTTTCCAATGAGAGGAAGGAGATTGATTTCATCAACATAAGAGGAGGTTGAATTCAACAGTGCGACTAGCCAGTTAGCCAGTGCGAGTGACAAAGGAGCTTGTTTCAATTTCCAGTGTCAGATCTATTATCCAAAGGTAGTGCGCGTTAGTTAAACAAGGTGTTGGAGGCAGTTTTACTTGCAGAAGAATTTTCCTGGAGGCAGTGCAAATTTCTGGAGCAGCTAGTGCGAGTTGCAGAGCCAATGCGAGTTGTCAGGAGGAGTGCGAGTTGCACAGGAGGCCGAATACACCTGCAGAGGGAGACATTTGTGTTGCTAGATTATTTTTGTGAAGAGAAAAAATATTTGCTAGTGCTTTGCTAGTGAGAGGCAAGCAGATTGGAATCCTCAATTTTTGTTTAAGAATTAATATTAAAACCCTCATATGCAGAACTAGTTTTCCCCACACTGGGGTTTTTCTAGGGACAATTTGTCCAAAAATACTGGTGTCAATTATTTGCATGTGCATTATTTCTCAGTTCCTTTTATTTATTTTTGAATATTGTAGTAGTGATTTAAATGTCATTTATAGTCATAATTAAATTTTTGAAGACAAATTATCCCTAGTAGATAGAAGATCAAATTTTAATTGTTGCAATTAAGGAAATTTAACATGGTACCAAAGCGTATCTAAGCGCAGATGATCCGTAAATTGTCGTGGATATTCCACTGGATAGTTCGTCACAACAAATATGATAATAATATATTAAAATTCTGAATTTTTACACTATTACAGTTTTATTAAACTTTTAGATCTGTAAATCTAATTGTAATTAGTGCATGCATTTGAAAGGAAAATATGCAGAAAAGTAGAGAACAACAAAATAAGCCCACACACACACATAAGACACAAAATATGCTCTAGGAAACCCTTTCAGGAGAAAACCCAGCTAGAAGGTGAGGTCGCTCTGCTCTCTTTCTCTATCTGGAAATATCGCTGAAGGTACAAAGAAGTAATGTTTGTGGTCCATGGGCTGCTACAATGCACAAATCCTCTCTTTGTGATCTACCTCCTATCTCTCCTGGCTATCTTTGCTTGGCTATGGAACAAAATGCTCTCGAAAGAAAGGAATGCCTCTTCGTCCAAGTGGCTCGGTTATAACACAGCCCGATAGCCTACTAGTGGTTAACTATGACTACATCAACTCTTAACTAGAGTTACAATATAGACTCTTCTAGAGTATTTTACATCACAAACATGTGGCTAGCCCCTTTTCCATAAATAATGGGGGCTAACACGACATCCTCCCGAACTATAGGTGTGAAAACAGGAAGGTCAACTTCTAAGTGGCATAACTTTTGCATACGGACTCCGATTGACACGCTTCTTGCATCATTGGAAAGATCTTTGTGTGTAGAATAGCATGATTAGGCGCTACGGTAAAACAACAAAGTTGTACCGGCATAAAACGTTGTTTGATGCCTCAAAATGCTCCCGGAAGGTTTCAGACCCTGTTTTGCCAAACTGGATCTCATTGGTAAAAACGATTTCATGAGCTCATTCCTCCACTTTTTCCACTCCAAATGCATCGAGATGGATGACAAACAATATAATGATCCAATTCAAATCACACCTCCTCATTTTGGAAGGCCTTTTGTCCCCAAAGACTTTTTTTTTGGTAAGTTAGGCTAAACTATATTAGATCAAAAGATAACTTTACATAGGCGTCGGGCTGAGATGGTAAGCAGTGCTTAACCAATCCCAACCTTAGAGGCTTTCAAAATAGCGCAGGTTTGGGGTTGTCTCTTAGGAGGAAACCAACCCCTTAATAGCATCAAACAGTCAATATTTACGAAGTGTGCCGTGATACAAATAAAAACAAAAGATTTGTAGTATGTGCTGAAATAACAGAAAACAGAAAAGAGTCGAGTTGTCGCGCAGTCATGGTGTTCCTTCATCATCCTCTGTAGCAGGGTCCTCCTCCTTGATGCGGCATCCATATTCCTGCGCAATGGCCTCCTCAGCAGAAGGCACGCGTGGGGGTTTTGTAGCGGCTGCGCAGAGGATAGGAGCGACTGGGTACTCAGCATTAGGAACTCGCATCCAGACTCCGTCTGAATCCATGATCCACACATCTGCGTCCTCCCTCGAGGCCTCTTGAACCAAGAGAGGCTCGGTTTTTCGAGGAGTGGGCGGCTTAGAGTGCGCAATGGTGGACTTCCTGGGGCCTCTTTTGCCTCTCTGATTCTCCAGAGCTAAGGCGATCTCATCATGGGTGTGCTCAAACCGTTGTGGTGCTTCCCTGTCATGGCTGCCAGAAGAGGAGCCTTCAATGGATTCCAAGTGGTGATCCTGTCTACATTGATAGCGACCCGAGAACGCACCTCTTTGGCTACCCCTGATGGTCTTTTGGCGCTGACGCAGAGCCATGGGGGGGCTAACAAACAGAGAGGGAGAGGTCGGTCCAAAAGCGGTGACGTGCTCAGCAGGGGAGCGCGCAGCAGAGAAGCATAGCAGGGGGGTGCGCAACAAAGAGTTATGCAACAGGGTGGTGCGCAGCGAGGGAGCTTGCCTCAGAAAGTGCGCAGTGGTATGAATCCGAAGAAGCGGGGAATTTCAGAGGGAGGCGTGCAGCCAGGGGGGACGCCGCGGGGAGCGCGCAACCTGGAGGGAATCAGTGGGAGAGGCACCTAGCAGACTAGCACTAGTAGGGTGGCGTGCGAGAGGGAGAGCGCGCAGCAGGGGGGGCGCATGGGGAAACTGAGGCAACAACAGAATGGCAAGGGAGGAGACAAAGAAGGCTCTGGAGTCCAACTGGAGCAGCATAGGGATGACAAAATGAGGAGAGACCGCGCCTATTGAAGACTTGTGGCACAAGCACAGATGCTGTGCGATTTTGTGGCACGCTCGCATATGCGAGTTGGGATAGTTCACTTGGGGTTGCACGTCATTCAATGTATGGCAGAAGATCATGTGCATCAAAGTGCCCATGTGAATGATTGCTGAGAGGAGGTTCCGCATCAGGTTAAAGCTGGCGGTGCAGGACTTCGTTAGCCTGTGCATGGGAAGAACTGGCTTCGCACATTCGCGTCATATCACCCACATCCGGGGGGTCCACAAAGGCTTTTACTAAATGAGATGAGGAAATTTTTCCTCCACCTTCTCTCTAGTGTACCATTTAACTTTGCTTGGAAGTTGTCCCTTCAAACCAATCTGCCAAGGTCATGTTGCCCCTGTCTTGTAGTTGTAAATTTTCATAGATGTTCTATGCTTGATTCAACTTTACTTTAAACCCGATACCAAATAGCAATCACATAAACATGAAAGTAAAATGCTAATAGGACATACTAATAGATTGACGGAAGACAAGCCAAAAATACACTTAACTTGATCACCAAAATATATGTGTTGTGGTGTGTTATGGCAATCAACAGGAGTCTCCTCTTGGTCAGCCAACCAAAAGTGTCACAAAACCCTCAAGACAGCTCTACAACAGTCAACCCAAAGTCAACGAAAGTCAACGTTGTCCAGTAAACGGTCAATGAAGAACAGCAGCAACAGAAAGTCAATGCAGCAAGGTCAACGGTCAACGTCCAACCTTGATTTTTGTGCCAAAAAATGCAGACTGCAGAGATCGGAATTTTGGGAGAGTTTGAGGTCAAGTTGACCAAGCGTTATATGGATTCCAAGCCCCAGAAAATCAAATCGTATCATCATCCCAGATGATGAAGATGATCCGAAAGGGAGCGCCACCCTATATAGTACAATGTCATCATTTAGAGATGTTATCTACAAAAAGGAACCACGAAGAATCACAGGATGTACAAGCACTAGTTTAGAAACATGAAAAGGTATTTCAAGACCTACCAATGAAAATGCCTCCTCGTAGGGAAATCGAACATACAATAGAAGTCAAGGCAGGATCAGACCCTGTTAACATCAAGCCTTATTGCTACCCACATCACCATAAAACTGAAATTGAGAAGATAATCCAAGACCTTTTAAAATGTGGGGTCATATCAAAAAGCAAGAGTCCGTATGCTGCCCCAGTTATATTGGTAAGAAAAAAAGACGGATCGTTTCGGCTATGCATTGACTACAGAGGATTAAATAAGATAACAATTAAAAATAAGTTTCCAATTCCCTATATCGATGAAATGCTTGATGAGCTCCATGGCGCAAAATACTTATCTAAATTAGATTTAAGGTCAGGTTATTACCAGATCAGAATTAGATTGGAAGATATACCAAAAACTGCATTTCAAACACATGAAGGTCATTATGAATTTAAAGTAATGCCCTTTGGGTTGACAAATGCACCAGCTACGTTCCAAGCCACTATGAACGAGTTATTTCGTCCATATCTTAGGAAATTTGTACTAGTATTTTTTGATGATATTTTGATTAATAGTCAAACTTGGAAGGAGCATTTGCAACACTTGGATAAAATTCTCACGTTACTAGAAGACCATCAATTTTATGCTAAAAAATCCAAATGCACCTTTGGAAAAGAAGAAGTTGAATATCTGGGACACCTAATATCCCATGAAGGAGTAAAAATGGATCCTTCTAAGATTAAGGCTATAAGGGAATGGAATAAACCAGTGAACATATCCAAGCTCAGAGAATTTTTAGGATTAACGGGATATTATCGAAGATTTATTAAAGACTATGCGCATAGAACTGCACCTCTTACAAACCTTTTAGAGAAAAATTCGTTTCAATGGAATGAGGAAGCAGGGAAATGTTTTGAAGAATTGAAGGAAGTAATGGCTAATGCACCAGTATTGGCAACTCCCGACTTTTCTAAACCATTTATCATCGAATGTGATGCCTTTGGATTCGGTATTGGTGCAGTATTAATGCAGGAAGGGCACCAATACCGAATCCAGATCCGGATGTACGGATTGCATGTAAGGACTAACACTTTTACTTATTTTTCTCAAGTGTTAGTCTTCACTTTTTATTATGTTTGCAGCGGAATTACAAAACATAAACCAATATCCATAAATCCACAAAACAGATTTGAGTAAGCCAATTTTATTATCTGAAATAATCAAGATTGCCTCGCTGTTTTTATACAGGTCGAGGGCCTGTTTACATAGAATTTACACAGAAACGCAACCCAGTCGTTGCACCGTTGGTCGGGTCGTGAGTCGCACGACTCGCCCGTCCGTCGTGCACGTCCTACACGTCGCACCTCCGTTCAGCGCGCCCACCGTCGTTACCTCCGTCGCACGTCGTTGCCGCAGCGTTATGCGCTGTTCAACCTTGGCGTCGTTCAACTCGGCCGTCGCTTGTCTTTCGTTCAGCGCGCGCCCACCGTGCGCCTTCGACTCGTCGCCTCTTGCCGTCGCTCGTTTGGCCGCAGCTCGGTGCGCTGTCCAACCGCAGCGTTCAAGACTACACGACTCGTCCTTCGCCTTCGACTACCCGCTCGGCGGGTGCATCCACACTTAGCCGCAAACTGAAGTGCGCTCCTTGGAATGACTCGCTTGGATGGTCGAACTTCGATGATCGTTTGCTCTCCAACTCCGCCATACTTATACGCATCCGTTTCGTTGAAGAGTCGGGTCGCTCGCCACCCGAGCCGACCCGCCCATAACACCGACGCCCCGTTTGAAACGTTGTGTCACGGGTGTGGGGGCGCCCGCCGACCCGAGCCGACCCCCCGGTTGGTGTGAGGGGCGCTCGGCCGACCCGAGCCGACCCCCGGTTGGTCTTTGCGTGCGCCCAACGCCCACTAAACGCGTCGGCCCGTGTTACTACTTCGCCGCCCATCGTTCGTCGTGGTGTCGTGACGCCCGTTGTGGGCGCGCCCGTCGTGTGGCGCGCGCCCGTCCTTTGGTCCGCTCGCTATACCGTCCGCCCACGCAATGTTCGTTCGTGGGTGTTGGGGGCGCTCGGCCGACCCGAGCCGACCCCACCGTTCGTTGACTCGCCCGCTACGTGTGGCGTCGGTCGCGCGCCCAACGCGCCGACCGACTCCCCTCTCGGTTTACTCATCCACGGCGCCCGTCGATATAAACTCAAAACGCCAACGCCTTCGTTGACTCGTCGCACATCAACTCGCCCATGACTCGTCTCCCACACTAGCGCGCCCGTTACACGCCAACGTGCGACGCGCGCCCGTTATGTCGACGCGCGCCCGTTGCGTTGCAACGGCGCCCAAGCTCACCAAACGCTCACCGGCGCGCCCGTTTCACCGAACGCGCTCACGAAGTGTCGGGGCGTTACATTCTCCCCCACTTCAAAGCGTTGTCGTCCCTTGACAACATCATCCTTCCGTCGCACGCCCGTCACAACTCCATGTGTGAATATCGTCGCAACTTCCTCCAAAGTGTCGTCGCACGAACTGTCGTTACACCCATGTGCACGATATCGTCGCAACTGTCGTCGCAAAGTGTTGATGACTCCAACATCCTCCAAAGGTGTTCATGTCTCCAACTCTGCTATGAAACCATGAAGAGCACCCAGATGTGAACATCTTTGATCTGCTACATGCTTCGGCCATGTCCCCATTCTGCATTAAGTATCCAACCAACTCAACATAACAAAGTTTGTCATGCATCCGGCACAACTCTGCACATTACTAGTCCCCACAACTCGAACTAGTTGGGTAGCTAATCCAACCGTAGCGTCCTCATCATGAGAATGTCCATCCTCACACCATGCGTTAGTTCTTCCTCCTGCATTAAGGCTGCCAACATCCTGCTATCAAATGCTCCATCTCGCTCCATAATCTGCTCATAAGTTAGAGGGCATCATTGTCTTGAGCAGGAGACAATGAGCCTCATCCTCCATGTTTAGTCTAGAGGGTGGAGGAAGTAGGAGCCAAAGGCTCTTCCTCCTCACTCAACAATTCCAGCCATCTGTCTGGATCTTCCTCTTCCAACCGCATCATGTACGCTTCCCGGCTTTCTCCATGAATTCCTGGGTCTGCATCCTCCTTTGCTTCCATTGACTCAAGTCTTCTTGTCACATCCAAAAGACTCTTGGACAATGCCATAATTTCCTGCGCTTGCTCCTGAAGTCTGCCTTCCGTATTGGCTATCCTCCCTTGGAGTTCAGCATGTCTCTTAGTGTCCTCCACACTCATGGTCGTTATCTTGCATTGGGTCGAACCACCTCCTCCTATGGTTGGTATACCAATAGGACGGTCAGTTTGCCCATCATAGATATACAACTTCCTCATGTGAGGAACCACCATCACTTCGAATTCCTTGAAGAATTCCATGCCCAATACTGCTTCATAGTCATCCATTTTTACCACCATGAAGTCAACATTAGCATGCCAACTCTCTATCTCGATTGGTGTCTTTTCTGCAACCCCAATCACATAATCTGGCGGGGAGTTCACAGCCTTCAACTTAGCTTGGATTGGTTTGAACTTCAACCCAACTTTCCTTGCGGTGTCCTCTCCAATAAAGTTATGCGTAGCACCACAATCAACCATGGTTAGAAGTGTGCCCTTCGCAATCTTCATATTCACAAACTCCAAATTGTTTCTTTCCGGGTCTCTTCTTGGAATAGCTTCGTAAGCTGCTGCTGCACTTAAGACTTGCATAGTCCCAACTGAAGGTTCCTTCCTTTCTGCTTGTACTGCGGCGGCTAACTTCGGTCTTGAAGGACAATTCTTCACCGTATGTTCCTCATCGCAGATCCAACACCTTAGGGGCTTCTTACCCTTCGACTTTGCTTGCGCATTGTTAGGTCTAGGAGCTTCTTTCTTTGGTGCATCGCCCTTTTTCTCAAAAGGCTTCTTCTTCTTTTCTCCTCCAGATCCTCCCGATCCTCCAACATCATGCTCTATCAGTTTATCCACTATGGCAAAGGCTTCTTCCAAAGTCTTGGCTTTCTGCCTCTTCACCTCATCTCGAGCCCAAGGTTTCAACCCAATAGTAAAGTTGAACAGCTTGTCACGCTCTGCCATGTCAGGTAGCTCTAGGATAGCGCTCTGATATGCACTTTGATATTGTTGAAGAGTTCCATCTTGTTTAATATACTTGATGATAGTCCTAGCGTCCCAGGTTTCATCTTGTGGACTAAAGTAAACCTGCAAAGCATCCTTCAACTCTGGCCAAGTTGTGATGTCAGATATGACACCTTGTGCAATCTGATCAAGTCTCCTTCTCCACCACATCTTAGCATCACCTGTAAGGAATTGGGCCACAATCTTCACCTTGACATCTTCATCATGGATGTTCAATCGGTCCAAGTATTGTTCCATATCCCACAAGAAGTTTCCAAGTGTCTTTGAGTTTCTTGCTCCATCATATGAATCTGGTTCCTTCGCTTTAATAACAGGGACAGATCCCCCAGATGACCCTTGTCCCATGGCCCTTTTTACCAAGACCATTTCGCTTTCCACATCCTTGATTCTTGTAAGAGCTTTGGAAAGCTCATCCACAAGTCTATCATAGGATAGGTCTTTCTCATCCATTCTCTTCGTCACTTCACCAAGCTGCCATTCCGTATACACAGAACGTGTTGATACCGTGTCTAGCTCGGCCTTCCATGTGGCTACATCATTTTCCAGCCTCATGTTCTTTTCTCGAAGTGCTTCAATTTCTTCGTAAAGACTCATGAGCTCCCTTTCACGCTTCTCCATGTTCTCCATGAGCTTCTCGAACAAGTCTTCTTGAGAGTGCGTTTGGGACCCCTCAATGACTTGAGGCATATCCACTACATCCTCCATTTTTCTTGCTTGAGACCTCGTCCAGACCATAAATCAGCTCGTAATTATAAGTCAGCTCCAACACCAACTGCACCTGCAACCGTGTCCCTGCTTCAGCAAAAGCTCCCTGCGGAGGGATCCGATACCCTTTGTCTTGCAATCCGTATCAGACCTCTGATACCATCTGTCACGCCCCCACTCCGTTTGTCCACTCGGGCAAGCCGTGCGGCACCGGCTAAGCGGTCACCCTTCGGGACACGGTATAGAGACGAGGAATTACATGCAATCCGTACACGGATCTGGATTCGGTATTGGTGCAATATCTGAGGTATCCGTGTACATTAATATTGTAATGTAGATCCACCTGCTCATCAAGTTCTTCCATGATCATGCTCACATTTGCAACATCTCCATGTGGTTTGCCCACCAATGCTTGCAATGTGTCTTGTCTTGGTTCAACTTGTGTCACAAGTTCGTCCTTCATCTCTTCCATCATATCATCCTCATGAGAATCATCTTTCGGTCCTCCAAGTTTAGTAATTTGGCCATGCAAGTCTTCAAAGGAAGTCTGCATCTCCACCATCTCCTCTTCCATGTGTTCCAAGTGTTCCTCCACTTGCACAAGAGCGTTGTAGTGTTGTTGTCTTCTTTCCTCCAAGAGCTTCGTCATGTTTATAAGCCTCTTTCGAGCCTCCAAACTTGCTTTCCTTGTAGCTTCAAGCTCCAATGTTCGTGGTGTCTTTGGTTCAACTTGTTGTAAAAGTTTCTTCAAAACATCCATAACATTCCGCTTCCCCATAATAGAAGGTTTTAACCTCTTCTTATGGTTCTTCTCTTCAAGTCTAACAAGCTCATCTCGGTGAGTTTGTAGTTCATAGCATAATGCCATCCATCCATCAAACTGGTCCATCTTGTCTCGAAGTCTTTCAGCTTCATCTTGGTTTGAGTCAGAGATCCCCTTCTCGCACAAGGCCATAAGAGCAATCTTAGCCTCATTCACCTCTTCATGAATCTTCTTAGCCTTCTTCCAAGTTTCCACCAATTTTCTTTCCACGACTCCAAGTTTGTTCCGAATCCTTGGGATTTCTTCGTTCAGCTGCTCTATCCATCGCAACGCTTCACAAGTCTTCTCTTCGAATTCTTCCCAACTCGGCATGTCTCCTTTTCTAGCTCTAGCCCTGGCAATTGCCTTGCTTCAGCTAAGGTCTCAAGAGAAACCCAAATATATAAGTCAGCTTCAACACCAACTGCAACCCTGCAACTGTGTTCCTGCTTCAGCAAAAGCTCCCTGCGGAGGTATCTGATACCATTTGTCTTGCAATCCGTATCAGTCCTCTGATACCAACTGTCATGTAATGCAGATGTGTTATCAGAGTTCCATTCGTATCAGCGCCTCTGATACCATCTGTCACGCCCCTGGTATCAAAGTAACAGCAGATGGTATCAGAGCACTCTGTATCAGCTCTGGGGCAATCTGAGTGTATCAGACACGTAATGGAGCGTATTTGTAATATCTGTCACGCCATATCTGAGGTATCAGTCTCCTCAGATATGCAATCCCTCCGGATACCTCAGATATGGCTACGCTCTATACGCCATATCTGAGGTATCCGTCGTGCAATCCGTATATAGAGCGTATTTTGTAATATCTGATACGTATATCTGAGTCTGACGCTCTGACTCAGATTGCGAAGTACCCAAGTACCTATGAAAATCTGAGCGTAATAGACACTCATGTTTATTTTGTAAAGCAGAAAACTAAATAAACATGAGTGTCTCAAGTCCACATACAGCAAGGAAATGCTCACAATTATGCATGCATTGGCCAAATGGAGACAATATCTGTTAGGGAGTAAATTTTCCATCCGGACAGATCATAACAGTCTTCAGTATCTCCTTCAGCAAAAAACACTCTCTAAAGAACAACAAAAATGGATCGAGAAGATTGCCGCTTTCGACATGGAGATATTACACAAGAAAGGAAAAGACAATGTAGTAGCGGATGCCCTGTCCAGAAAAGATGAGGAATCAACATTACTTGCAGTTTCAATTGTTGTGCCTGAATGGCTTAATGAGATTAGAAGTGAGTACACCAAAGATCCGGAAATGTTGGCTATAATCAATAATCTCCCAGGGAATTCAAAATTTGAATGGAAGAACGATATCTTATGGTACAAAGGGAGAATTTATCTAAACTCCAAATCCAAGTTTATATAAAAAATACTCAAGGAATCGCATGATTCCATGTCATCTGGGCATGTAGGATATTTCAAAACCTATTACAATGCACGTCAATCATTTTTCTGGAAGGGTATGAGTCACGATATTCAAAAATATGTTGCAGAATGTGACAAGTGTCAAAGAAATAAAAATGAAAACATTATGACACCTGGGTTACTTCATCCCTTAAATATTCCAACTCAGAAATGGGAAGAAATATCGATGGATTTTATTGAAGGGTTACCTGTATCGGATGGGAAGGATAAGATCTTCGTCGTAGTAGATAGACTCGCTAAATATGCTCACTTTATCGCTATTAAAAAAACAGACTCTGCAAAACAAATTGCGGAGATATTCTGCAAACATATTTATAAACTACACGGCTTCCCGAAGGTCATTGTCAGCGACAGGGATGCCAAATTTAAAGGAAACTTTTGGAAGGAATTGTTCAACCAATGTTGGAACCTACCTCAACATGAGCTCAACTTATCACCCTCAAACAGATGGGCAAACAGAGGTTGTCAATAAATGTTTGGAAGCTTACCTACGGTGTTATGCTACGGAGAAACAAAATAAGTGGGTTCAATGGTTGCATCTTGCCGAATGGTGGTATAATTCTACTTACCATACATCAACAAAAATGACTTCGTTCCAGGCTCTATATGGATATGAGCCCCCGAAGTGGAAAGATTTTGCTTCAATTCAAACAAATTTACCAGCAGTAAAAAATCAACTAGAAGAACACCAGAAGGTTGTCCAAATTCTAAAAGAAAATTCGAATATTGCACAGAGTCGTATGAAGCAACAGGCTGACCGTAATCGAACTAAAAGATCATTTGAAGTTGGAGACTGGGTGTTTGTCAAGCTTCAACCATACAAGCAGTTGTCCCTAAAACAAAAAGGAAAAATAAATTAGCTCCAAAGTTTTATGGTCCGTATCAAATTATTAAAAAGATCAGTCAAGTTGCTTATGGGTTGAGCCTTCCCGATACCAGTCGTGTTCACAATGTTTTCCATGTGTCCTGCTTAAAAAATGCACTGGGTAACCATCAGTGGTCCAAAACAACGCTTCCCATTTTGGATGATGAAGGAAGGCTCATTCTAGAGCCCGAAGGTATCCTATCTACCCGTGATAAGAAGCTACGCTCTTGTGTTATTACGGAATATTTAATCAAATGGAAGGATTTACCCATTGAAGAAGCATCTTGGGAATCTGAAGTGTTTCGCCAGCAACACCCATCATTAAGTATGCTTTGAGGACAAAACATCTTAAGAGAGGGGCAATGTTATGTATATTTTATTAATTATTAGTTAGATATAGTTATCTTAGGTTTTATTAAGTGAAATGACATGATCAAAGATCATGCCTATTCACCAAGGGACACCATGAGGCTATATTTAAAGCCTCGATGATTCCCCATTGTAATCATCTCTCATCTTTTATCAATAATAATATATACTTATAAAGTTTACTAGAGTTTTTACACTCCACGGGGCTTGCTTCAACCCATAGAGGGCTTTCTTCAACCTGCATACATGAATGTCTCTATCCTAGACTTCGAACCCCAGAGGTTGCTCCACATACACCTCTTCCTTTATCAAACCATGCAGAAAAGCGGTCTTCACATCCATCTGATGAAGATTCCATCCTTGCATAGCAACAAGGGAAATAACAGATCGGATGGTGGTATATCGAGCCACAGGTGCAAATATATCATCGTAGTCTACGCCTTTCTTTTGAGAGAAGCCTCGGGCAACGAATCTTGCCTTGAATTTTTCAGCACTACCATCAGATCCATTATTGCCCTTGCTGCTACGCAAGATTGGAATCTTCATCAGATAGATGTGAAGACCGCTTTTTTGCATGGTTCGATAAAGGAAGAGGTGTATGTGGAGCAACCTTTGGGGTTCGAAGTCTAGGATAGAGACACCCATGTATGTAGGTTGAAGAAAGCCCTCTATGCATTGAAGCTAGCGACGAGGGCTTGGTACGAGAGGATAGATAGCTACTTGATGAAGTTGGGCTTCACTCGAAGTAATGCTGATCCGAACCTTTACTTGAAGGTTGATAGAGAAAAGCCTCTCATTTTGGTTCTCTATGTGGACGATCTCTTCCTGACAGGTGCTTTCGTAGATGTTCTATGCTTGATGCATTACGACTTCTTCAAAAGAAGCCAGGCTTAGATTGTACGATTGTACTTATGGCTACTAGATACCCTTGGTATCTATTCGGCTTCTTGCTTTCATGGAATGTCCCCCTTGGGGCCATGTGTCTCTCGGCATCCTCGAGAGTATCCTGAATCATGAGGGTCTTCTCTTCATTGAAGAAGGTGGATCAATGGGGTCCATCGGTCCTTCAACATCGGGCATCATCTCATCCTTTGGCTCTTCCTGATTCCCTGTTCTTACATCATGATCTTCCTCATAGCTCGAAAGTTTTATCACTTTCCTGAGGGAAGCATCTTCATCAAAGGTAACATCGTGGCAAATCTCCACATCTCTTTGACCAGACACATAGACTCTATAAACCTTTGAAGTTTCACTATAGCCCACAAACATTCCCTTCTTCCCAGAAGCATACAGCTTGCTTCTCTTCTCTTTTGGCACATGAAAATAAACGGGACAACCAAAAACTCTAAAATGAGAAACATCAGGTTTCTTACCAGTGAAGACCTCTTCGAGAGTTTTGGAGTCTAGAGCGAAATGCAGGCATCGATTGTGTATGTACACAACAGTATTCGCATCTTCTCCCCATAGAAACTTCGAAAGAACTTGGTCACATAGCATGGCATGGGCAGCTTCCACAATGGTCCTGTTCTTTCTTTCAGCAATGCCTTTTTGCTTAGGAGTATACACGGTTGTGGTCTCCCTCTTAATGCCAGCTTCTCTACAAAATTTATTGAACTCGTTCGTCTCATATTCAGTGCCATTATCGGTCCTCAAAATCTTGATCTTCTTCCCTGTTTGATTTTCCACCAAGGCTTTGAAAGTACGAAACCACATGAATGCTTCATCCTTCTTCTTCAAGAAATATATCCAGGTCTTGCGAAAGAAGACATCTATAAACATCATGTAATAAGAACATCCTCCCAAAGATGTCACGTGCAACATACCTGATATATCAGAATGCATCAATTGCAAGACATCAGATGTCTTTGTGACACTTGAGGGGAAAGGGCCCCTTGTATGCTTTCTTTTGGCACAACCCTGACATACACCTTCATGATCATTTTTGAATTCAGGCATCCCTGTCACCACCTTCCTTCTTCGGGAAGGGCTTTGTAATGAAGGTGTCCAAACCTTCGGTGCCATAATTCGGTTTGACGAATTGTATCACATGTCATAGCTCCCAGTGGACTTCCTCCAACCTGGTACAGTGTATCAACTCTAAACCCAATCGTAAGAGCTTCCTTGAGACTCTTTTTCTAGATGCGTACCTTTCCATCGACGAATGCCACCTTGAAACCTTTGTCTTCCATGGCCAAAATAGACACAAGTTTCTTCTTCAAATCAGGTACATATAATACATCTTGCAAACGGAGGACTTGACCTTGAGATAAATGGAGGGTCACAGTCCCTGTCCCTTTCACGGGATAGGTGGCATTATCTCCAAGAATAATTTTCAGATTAGTATCCTTCTCAATCAAATCAGAGAGCGCTTCTTTAAACCCAGTGAGGTGCCTTGAAGCACCACTATCAATCAACCAGACATCCAAGGTGTAGGGTGGAGATGCAGCAGAGAGAGAAGATACAAGAATGAATTCATTTCTTTTATCATCAACAACATTAGATTCCTCATACCTGGAGTTTCTTGACCTTTTGAAGGGTTGCCCATTTCCATTATGACCAGAGAGAGCCTTCCTCTTTCCTTTGAACCTGTTGTTCCTTTGACTTCCATTCCTCTTGTTGTTGTTGTCATCATCCCCGTGAGAATCCCTTCTATTAGGGCATTCTCTAACATAGTGGCCGCACTTGTTACATGTGTAACATCTTCCTTTCTTTCCTTGGGCCCCTGCTCTTCCATGGTTCCTCGGACCACCATTGTTCTTCTTCTTAGCACGAGCAGTGAAGGCAACATTACCTTCATTTTCATATTCCATCATTCTTGTTTCCTCTCGAGTGCATCTCGACAATACTTCGTCAAAATCAGGAATCACATTATTATTGAGAATGGTAGTAATGAATACATGCCATTCAGAGGGGAGACCTCCAAGTGCGGTGAGAACGATTTCTCAATCAGCCATTATTTCCCCAATGGCAAGAAGGCTATTCCTGATTTGAGTGAACTTCAGAAAATAAGATTGAACGGATTCATCCCTGCCCTTCTTGAGATTCTTCAATTGGTTCTTAAAGAAAAGAACTTGATTTGCATTGTTGGCCCTGAATATATTGACCAACTTATCATACATCTCCTTAGATGTGCCCAGATCAGAGATGTAGGCAACTAGACTTTTATGGATGGAATCCCAGATGATCAACTTAGCTTTGATTTCTCCTTTCTTATACTTCGATTTGGTGGCAATAGGTGCAGATGATGGAGGCTCTTGGATTTTCCCTTGCACATAGTCCATGACCTCTTGATCTTCCAAGACCAAGTCCAAAGACATCTTCCAAGCATGATAGTCAGACTTGCCAGTCAACTTATCATCAACTTTGAAGCCATTATAATTTGAGTTACCCATGGGTCCTTGTTAAATTCTGAAGATGTTCTATGCTTAGATGCAAATATACAAGTAAGATGCAGATAGAACATACCAGTAGATCGATGGAAGACAAGCCAAAAACAGAGATAAAGAATGGTGGCGTTACGACGATCAGCAAGATGCTTCAACCAGCTTAGTCTTCATAAGGTTAGCCACCCACGTGTGTCACACAAACCCAAGACGTTTCATCATGAATACTTCATCAAGACGCTGCACCAAGAAGCCCTAAACGCAAAACCAAGAACGCTGCTCCATCACCATCCAAGAGAGAAGAAAATGTCTCCACAAAGTGTGTGTATCAAATGAACTCCAAGCCTCTCCAATATATAGGCATCTGTGGGGGTGTGTGACACATCTCTTATGCATGTGGGATAAAACAGGCTGACCTTGCACATGTGGAATAAATTCAAAATACATGTTCTGCTCATCCGATCAAGATGATCTTTAGATTGATCTTGCACCTCTCCGAAAGAGGAATCCAATAAAATTATTGGCATCGTCATCTGAGCATCACAACATGGAGTTTGGACCTAGTTGCCCAAAATTAACACTCCCTCTCAACTAGGGAGAACTCCATCCACTAGTGCCATCCAAACATCGTACATCATCTCGCCGTAACTTGCTTCGTTGGCTTCTTTATTTCAAAACAAAAGGTGAGTCACAAAGACATCACTTACAACTAACCCGAAGTCAGCTCAGAGGTCTGAAACCTCTATAGGACTCAAAGGAGTCACACACCAACCCGAAGTTGGTTAGACTGATTCGAAATCAGTTGGAGGTCTGAAACCTCACTTGGACTAGAGAGAGTCATATACTAACCTGAAGGAAGTCAGTTGGAGGTCTGAAACCTCACTTGGACTCGAGAGAGTCATATATTAACCTGAAGTTAGTTTCACTGACCCGAAGTCAGTTGGAGGTATGAAACCTCGCTAGACTTGATCCCAGATCAAGTGGTTGGACACGTGCCATCCTAGACATAGAGAGTACGGCAATCTCCGATGCGTCCATCGGTCTTGCTATGGTCTCTATTCACATTTCCCACCTCATTGGCCAAATGAGAGGTACTTCCCATGAGTCTGAAACTCCATGGGTAGGATGCATACAGGGCATAGATCAAAGAGAGATAAACCAACTCAATATCATCATGGCAGGGCAGAAGCTGACGCAGGGCTAGGCCTGCAATACCCAGGATCATTAACATCTGTGTATATCAACGTTCATCTCAGCTTTTTCCCCAAATCAAAAACTTCAATAGATGGCAAACTCATACAATACCATTATAATGCGGAAGCCTTTAACATAAGTTTATTCTCATGGCTCAACCATTCTTCTTTCATGCATTTAAACCCAAACTGCATTAGAACTTTTACGAAGGACTTTTGACCATCCACCATTAATTTTAAACTCTAGGTTTAAAATCCCAACACTTGTCTATAACTCAATCTTGTGATTTTATGATTATGAACCCAAATCAAAATTGTATGTGGGAAGTTTTCTACTCTACATCATTGGCAAATACTTCCAATCCAACCAAACATTTGCATGCTTCCATAAACAAAACCTGTAACTTCTCGTTTATATGTGACTGAATTAAAAGAATGTGCTATTACTCAACGTGCACACATATCGATTTTATGAATCACATATTAATGTCAGAATATCAGCGTTCCAGAATTCATTACCTCTCGTCCAACTAATAATTTCAAACATCACCAATCGCCCAAATGCCAAGGATCGACTTGGGGTTCATTGATCCTGTGCGCCTTTATCTTTTTAAACAAGATGGGCGTTATATAATCAATCAAAATTACAATGCCATCTATTCTTTGCTCAACACACAATACTGGTTGATTACTGGTTTTTCAACGTTTCCAATTCAAATGCCAGGCTTACAGCAAATGCTACGCTGCTCAAATAATTAATATACCTTCCCAATTGACCTCGCTACATGGTTCTGACCAGGTTATGGAATGTGTCTTCATTACTCTTTTCAACAGGAATTGCATTCACATTCGGCTCAATACAAAATCTGAAGTCGATTCTTCCAAACTCAACGTTTCCTCAACTTCTGTTCAGCGCACCTGCACACCTTCCAATCACTTAAATAACATCATTATTTAACTGTCATTCAATCAATCTGCGTGTCCTGTGCCTTCATAAATTAACTGGATTTTAATTCAAGCTCAGCTTAGGTAATGATCAGTCTTCACAGCGTTCCATTGACCAGCGTTCCATCAGTTTAAAAACATCGATTATACAGTTTGACTTAAATCGATTTCTTTTCCCTTATGTTTAACACAATTATAGTTGAGTCTATTCATACAATATTGACCGAATTCAATCACAAATTCTGGACATTTGTTATTAAAACTAAATAGAACTTCTACTTCATGATGAAGCAGCTGGGTGCTCTTTTTTTTTCCTTTGCTGGCAATTAACCCCACATAGCATGTTAAACCATTACGCTGTTCATACCATTCAGTTGTCAACCTGATTCACATCATAAGTGAAATCGATCCTGCTTGTAGCGCTTACACAATTCACAACAGATATGAAGGTTTATTCCTGATTTAGATCTGGTACTGTGCATTTTTCAAAACATATCTACTATTACTCATTATAACCGTACAAAAGATATGAAATCGAATTTCATAAATGTTGCAATTGCTGCCACTGTTTCATTTCAAGTCTGCGCCCTTAAACATACATTAAAATCGACTTCCAATCAAAATTTCACTTAGAACGGTGCCCTTTTAATTTGAAAACAGAGATTTTAACGCCACTTTACCCTAAATGATTTGTATGACAGATTTTACACATAAATGTGATTCCAAGCCCATCGATCCTCATTAACTCAACAATACCATGAACTTTAGGAAACAAATATACAATTTCTCAATCAACAAATGTATATAAACTGAAACAAAACAATAACTTACAACTTTTGCTGGCCAGATATTTCAATTCTGTGGCCCTTACAATTTTCTGAAGGCTTACAGCCTTGGTTGTTCCAAACCAGCTCTCTATTTCACAATCTCTAATGTGGTTTTCACTCAAAACCCATTCCTATTTATACAATTTAAAAAACCATTTAATTAAATGCTCAATCCCTTCAATTTCTCAACAAACCCCTAAATCTCTCAACATCCCTAAAGGATAGCTCTTTATCCCTAAAATCCTTCATCTAATTAAATTCCCTCATATCCTTTTATTAAATAAAAAGATATTTACAAAAATCCTCACCTTCTCCTATTTTATTCAAATTAATTAATAAAATATTACAAATTATCACACCCCCCTTTTAACATATTTACAATAAAAAAAACGCCCTTGATGCTCCTGCATCAGAAGCACACCAACAAGGTTTGGCAAGCCTAGCTCTATGGTTGCTCATAGCTCCAAGAAGTTATCCCCAAACTTCCTAACCTTCCCTGAGAGTCTTAGCATCGTGGAACGACCCTATGGTGTGGGTACTATTGGACGATGAGCTCTAGGAGCTCTGGGGGGCTTTGGGGATAGCTTCTCGGAGCTATAAGCACTCACGGGGCTAGGCTTGCCGAACCTTGTGGTGCTAATGCCCCGCCGTTATGATGTTTGAGTTGGTTCACCTCTCATTCCCGTATGCATCCTACCCATTGAGTTCAAGGCTCATGGGAAGTACTTCTCATTTGGCAAGTGAGGTGGGAAAAGCTAGAGACTAGTAGCAAAGACTGATGGACGCATCAGAGATTGCCGTACTCTCTATCTAGGATGGCACGGTCCAACCACTTGATCTGGGATCAAGTATAGTGAGGTTTCAGACCTCCAACTGACTTTGGGTCAGGAAAACCAACTTCGGGTTGGTATGAGACTCTTTGTGAGTCCTATAGAGGTTTCGAACCTCTGGGCTGAATCTGTCACCCGGGAATGATGTCTTTGTGACCGACCCACTTCTGTTCTGAAATAAAGAGGCTAGCAAAGCAAGTTACGGCGGAATGACGAACGATGTTTGATTGCACAGGTGGATGGAGTTCTCCCTAGTTGAGAATGAGTGTTAAATTGGACAACTAGGTCCAAACTCCATGTTGTGATGCTCAGATGAAGACACCAATATTTTTATTGGGTTCCTCTTTCGGAGAGGTGCAAGATTGATCTAAAGATTGTCTTGATCCGATGAGCAGAACATTTATTTTGAATTTATTTTTAATACTTTCAAAATATGTGCAGGTCGGCCTTAAGGTTTTACACCACCAGCAAATGTGTCACACACCCTCAGTGATTGATATAAATAGAGTCAACGTTGGAGGACATTTCACTCATCTCATCCTCTCTCCTCTTCTGATTGGTTTGAGCTCCTTGGAGGCAGTTTTCTGTTCACACGTGGGAAGAAGGACGAAGATATTTCTACTGCAGCTAGGGTTTCCACGCAGGTTTGACCAGCGTTGACTTTGGTCAACGCATGGTCAAAAGGAGCTGATTTTTGGCATAGACTTCGATTTCTGAAGTTCGTACATTTTGGCACAATAACCGAGGTCAAAGGTTGACCATAGATCGAATTGCGTTGACTTTTCTTGCTGCTGTTTTGCGTTGACTTTTCTGGGCAGCGTTGACTTTTTCTGGGGTTGACTTTGAGTTGACCGTGTGGCTGTTTTGAGGGTTGTTGTGACACATGTTGGGCTGGCTGACCAAGGATACTTTGCTGGTTGAAGCATCCTGTTGACCATCGTAACGTACCAACACATTTATCTGTGTCTGGTTTGTCTTCTATTGATCTACTGGTATGTTCTATCAGCGTTTTACTTGATTGTTTATGTGATTGCTGTAGTGAAAGTAAAGTTGCATTAAGCATAGAACATCTACATAAATTTAAATTTCAAGATGGGAAAAAGGTACAATGAGGTGCTCAAGAAGATGGCACCTTGGCCTGCACAAGACAGGTTGAATTAACTCCTCAAACCCGAACAAATACCCTGCTGTTTTACTGCTTTGCATGGTTCCTCCTTTGCACAAAATGCTGCTGCTCGTTGGAAATGGACTGCATGTTGAGGCTGCTTTGGTGCTCAAAAAATTCCAAGAATTAGACATCGGACTCTCCTCAACAAACCCAAAAAAACCCACGAAGGGTTTCCAGAAATCCTAACCCTGGAAATTCGCTCCCTTGGGCTTGGCACGCTGCTCTGTTGGGTTATTTGGTTCTCTGGCTGTACTGCTGGAAGATGCTACTGAAAATCTGCCCAAAAACCCTGGTAGGAGGTGGCTAACCTCCCCTCCAAACTCTGGACTAAAATCTGCTCCCTCTCTCACTCTCCCAACACTGCTCCTCAATGGACTGCTTATTTCCTCTGCAACCTGCGTGGCCTCTGCGTTGTCCTGAGGGACTGGGTATGCCTCAATGTGCTCCTCTGAATCCTCTCTCAAAACTGGATGGAATCTCCTCTCCTGAGCGGGCACTAGAAGTCCCCCGAGGTAGAGGTTGAGATCTCCGCTCGGAAATCTCTGTGCTAACAACACTTACAGACTCGGCTAAACAACTCAAGCATGCTACAGTCTATTAGATAGAAAATTAGTAATTGAATGCATAAGGAATGAGCTGCTCTCACCCCTTATTTATCCAAGTGAGCCTCCAACGTTCCCTTGGGCACACCTGTGTTGCGCTGTCCCTCTGCTAGCCTGTCCATGCGGTGCCACTGCACAGTCTACTGCGCTGCCTCTCATGCGCTGCCACTTAGGATGCTGTCCCATTCAAGTGCTTGGCCTTTTCGGCCCCACTTCAACTCTAATATTTGTCTAAGTGACTTTAGGAAAGTGAATTAATCCTATGGTTTATTAGTGGGTCCCTCCTTCCCAATTTATTTCCTGCTAAACGTTAGAAAAGGCAAAAATTAACAAAATTAATATTCCAATTAGCTGACTACTAATTTGGAATATTACAACTTCCCAGGAAAACCGATCAAGGAGCATGTCTAATCATAAATGGTATGGTTTGGTGGGTAACTTCATGAGTTCTATTATGCAGTCATGCCAGGTTGTTTAAGATAGTCATCCACATGAGTGCGTTTGAAATTGAGAGAGCACTTATGCATTGTGTTACCCTTTCCTCAACATTGTTTCTTACAACTCCTTATAAGCCTTTTTCTTTGTTTCACTCCTTTTTTTTTCTAAGTAAGACTAATTCTATTAAAAAAGCATATAGTACAAAATGGAGTTACAATCAAGAGAGACTAGACAGCGGAGAAGCCGGAAATGATAAACTATCAATCTCGGTCCGGTAAAGCATACAAGAGAGAAACATAGAGGACATTGAAGAGAAACATGGGAACCATAAGAGACAGACACAAGAATCTACCCAGAATGGGATGAATCATCAATATGACATTTCTTTCCTTTCTTTTTTGTAACTTTAACCCAACCGTCATGGAGCGGGTGGGCTAAAACCACTTGAAGACTGTTGTTGACTAAAGGTAGAGTCTCCTTATTCGAGTCGAGGAGGAGGACTCATCTGTTCGCTTCTGAGCACCCGAAGAAACATTGGCCCCCCCAGGATCTGCCGAGGGAATATCCTTCTCCTACTTTGCTACATCCACATTTGCTTGAATCTCATCCTCATCCGAATTGAAGGACTCAATGTTATCCATGGGATGCGGATCACTGGGTTTCCAACTTTTAGAGTTGGATTTGCAATTGCTTCTCTTCTTTTCGGCGAGGAACATAGTACATGAGTTCTGAAGATGCCATGTTTGATGGTAGTGACGACATCGGAAAGCAGTATTCTCATAGTCCAGGGTCTGTGTCCAAAGGAAATCACCAACTTTGAGATTGATTTGATCGGGTAGACCTTTACTTATGTCAATTTTGGCACAGATTCTACCATAGGTGTAAATGTCCGTCTCTCCCCCAGAAGGATTCGTTGCCAGAAAGCGACCTAGAGAGTTTCCAATTTCTTGAAAGACAGAAAAGTGCCATAAGTGAGCAGGTAAATTTGGAAGCGTGACCCAAATAGTAATGATTGCCGTAGAAGGGTCGAAGTCTAGGAACCAGGGGGTGAGGAATATCCCTGCTTTTCCCCAAAACCATGGACCACTAGTTAAGGCTTTTTGATAATCTTCATTGAAAGCAAACAACACTATAAAGAAACCCTTCGAGCAGAAAATAACTTTGCTGTTATTGGTCCAAGTGGAATTAATCCATTGGTAGAGATTTGCCGTGCGAGGCCATAATCCATTGAATCGACAAATAATGGCAGATTCTGCATACATTTGAAACTGGTTTTCAAGTGTTGGGTGGGAAATTTCTACAGAAGGTACATCCTCCAATTTATCAACGAAAAAAGGCTTGGGAGCCTCAAAGGGTTGAGCAGCTTTCTTGGGAGGCTGTGCATGGACAACATCTTTGTAAGAGAAAGAATGAGCGGAAGATGGCTGACCTGCTGCCCCTCCTCGCAGAAGAAGGGTTAAAACCACAGTAGCATCTTTTTCAATATTATAAAATGAGAGCAAAAAAGAATCCTCTAGCTGTTTACCTCCATAGAGAAATTGCTGAAAGGCAGAAGGAATCCCCAACCTGAGTTCAAGGGCATACGAAAGGTTCTTCACCAAATCCGAAGAGCGAACCCAAAGAAGCATGGTTTTGCTAGAGAGAAGAGTGATCTGTATCTGAAAAGAGGGGGTTATAAGATCTGGGGACCGCTGGCTACCAAAACTCATCCGTGAAGCAAGATTGTCGAGCCCTGTTGGTCGTGGCTCGCTGCTAAAAAAGGCTGCCTCTTCACATTCTTCCAAAGATCTCTGGATTTCGAAAAATGGTCGCCTCTTCACCATTGTCTTCAGCATATTCATCAAACGATTGGAGACACCCAACAATGGAATGGAGAGTGCCCCTTCCTTATAAGTTATAAGGAATCTGCTGCAGACATCGTTGCCTGTGGAAGGAGAGGTCCAGGCAGCCGTCATTGGTGATTTCCACAGCATGGGAAGAGAGGAACTTTGGAATCTCCACATCCGGGCTCCCACCGAGTCGTCCATACCCCGTCATAGCCCTGCAAATGGTCCAGAATGAGGAAACCCTAGTCATGGCTGCGGCCATTCTTTCGCCCTAGCTCCAAACCCTTGCCGACGGAGGGAGAAAATCCAAATACTCTACAAATTTGATCAGCGAAATCGTTTCTTCTTTTTCTTTCTTTCATTTAGTCCCTTTCCTTTAAATATGTATTTCATTGCATAGGGTTTGTGGTAATGGCCTAATAGCGAAGGGGCATTGCTCAAGCTTTATCTTAGCTTTTGAATTTTCTATTTCGCCTTTCATATTGAGCTTATAGCTTTTTTAGGGTGAGGCTCTTCTCATGGGACTTTGAGCTCGAACCTTTTTTGTGACATATGACAACCAACCCATGAGTAGGACAACGAAAATTTGGAAGGATGGAGAGTGTTAAGTATGGGTTGGGATATGAATACACTATACCTTTCAAGTCCCCCTATTAGCACAACTCAATCTAAGAGTGATGACATGTAGTGTACCTAGGTGGGTAGTATGGTTATCAAAGCCAAGTAGTGTACCTAGAAGGGTAATATGGGGTACCTAGGGAGTTACCCAAGGGGAATAATAGTAGTTAGGTGCTTATTTAATGTTATGTATGGAGGCCATTTCTGGTAAATAATGTTCATGTAGCGGTGTGAAAGCAATAAATATAAGAGGCTTATTAGAAGGTTCCCCTCCTAGAAGGTAGATACTACCATATAAAGAAGTATAAGCAATGTAATGGGGTATGGTGAGTGTTGTAATTGTAGCAAGCAAACATTGCTTGTGGAGTGTTTTCCTTCCTTAAAGGAATAATATAATGTGTTACCTTACTTCAAGGGTTTTCTCTTCTATTTTTGTGTTCATTATTTTGTTATCTATTGTGTGGATTTGTTATATTCAAGTTAATTTTTCCCTTATACTTTTAGATATATTGAGAAACGTAACATTTGGTATCAAAACTCTTTCTTGGGCCAAAAAGGGAATATTTTTTTTTGGGTGGAATTTGAGTTAATTTCTGAAACTATTGAGCACAATTTGAAAAACCGGTTGGATATTTGAGTTTCTCTTGGAAAAACAACTGATCTCAATTTTTTTTTTTGTCCAAAACAGATTTTAGTAAGTGGAGATATTGCTGAATTAAAAATAGTTGTTTTAGGGGTTTTCTAGGGATGGTTGCATGATTTACAGATTATATATTTTTTGATAGAGTTCTCACATTTTAGTCAAACTGGTGCTAAAGGTTATAGAGTAGCCATGACATTTCATCGTTGTGGTCATAATAGCCAATCATAGATGTATAACATAGGTTGTGACCATTTTAATTTAGCTGTCTCAAGGAGCTCCATTGGAAAGTAAGTGATTTTCTGTAAAACCCTAGTTCTGTTTTTGGGTTTTCATAAGGAAGATGTATTTTATAGGGAAGTTTGATGGCCTTAGTATTGAAAAATATATAAAATGGATGAAGTCAAAATGCCCAACAGCTTGGAAAGAGAATATGTTTGCTCATCCAAGTGAAGTAGCACTTATACGGTGTAAGTCAATATCTGTTCAAAATACTACTATGTCTAGATGAAGATTATGAAAGACTATATTTAAATTGTTGGTCTCATGGTGGGAAAAAGGATAAGGAGAGAACCAAGGGTTTATTTTCTTGTGGCAACTCTATTTTATAGGTTCATAGATATATTCTTGAAGAAAAGTTCATTGTCTCTATTAACTCTAGTTGCTAGCATAATTTTATCCATGTTTAGTTGGTGAAAAGATTGCAAGCTCCTACTAAGCATATCCAAAGCACACAATTGAGGGTGACAATGTACAAATTTTTAAAGATTCGAAGCTCACTATGGATAAATATGTCTTGCATTATGATTTTCATGCCATATATATATGAATGTTGTGGATATTATTCTTGGATATCCTTGGATGGAATCAAGTGGTACAATGAATATTAATGTACAAAAGAAATTTATAAAGCTTTGGTATAAGAAAAAGAAAATCACATTGCAGGATATGTCTCTTAGTAAACAAGAAGAGCCCAAGGGGCCACATGAATAAGAAACTATAGAAGAACATGAAGAAAAACTCATAGGTGAAAATGCAAGGAGACACATGACTCAAAGGAAGACCACATCGAAGAGTCCAAGCTAGAAAATCGAAGAGCTAAGGTTGATGTATATCACCGCCCACACCACTTGAAAAAACTAAAGTCATCAAGGCAAGGGTGTGAGCATCAACAAACTTATTATTAACAAACATAGCACCAAAAAGGCAACCAATTGAGGCACATGGAGGCATAACAATAATGCATCGAGATATTAGAGTAGCACAACAAGGAACAATAAGATATCGGATCAATGTGGCAAGGAAGAAGTTGGACCCCATGTTCATATTTCACTAAGATGGATGGATGCTCATGCTTCATATCAACTTGCTACATTGCTTAGTTGATCGTATTGTATGGCTCCTTTCCATGTTTCAAATAGAAAACATGCGAAGGGGGATGGAATGTAGTCTAACTAGGAGGGTAATATGGGGCACCTAGGGAGGTGCCCAAGGGGAATAACAATAGTTAGTTGCTTATGTATTGTTATGTATGGAGGCCATCTCTAGTAAATAAAGCCTTATTATACACTCACCATATCCTATTTACTAGAAATGACCTCCATTGAAGCAAGCAAGCATACTTCTTACATTGTGCATTATTTTATGGTTTTAAACCAATGCCATAAATGAGTAAGGATAGTGCTTTATCAATCTAGGGAATATGGTGTCTAGGATACAAAATATTCTAGGGTTTCTTTAATAGTGATTCTAAATCCAAATAAAACAACTTACCCTAGGCTTTGCAATTTAGGTTCTCAATTTTCTAGATAATTAAGGGAAAAAAAAACTATCTCTATTCCTCAAATACTTGGGGGAAGGGCTTAGTTCATCAAGGGATAATAAAGCAACTACCAAATAAACCAACCTAGCATAAGAAATACATCCCATGGAACATAAAACTAAGATAAAGCAAAGAAACTAACTTACTTCACCATGCAACATCCAAGATCCACCATAAGCATCCATGAAAAGAGATCACATCACATCATATCATCCACCAAATAAAATCGTTCAAATAGGTCTACATTGTGAAAGAGAAAGATTATTATGAAGGAATATAATAATCCAAGTGTGGCAATGCTCCAAAGGAAATCGACTCCCCTTATTTATATGAGGGTAGTCAACTTGGTTTCATCAAATTAGACTAAAAAGCCCTAAAATAATCAAAATCCATGATACAAGGTGGATAGGTCACAAATCAGCCCCCTAAAGATAGCAATCAATGAAATAACATAAAAGTAAGCCTTAATTAGCCCACATGTGAGTGTATTTTGTTAATTTTGGGCAGCCAGGGAGAAATTCCCTAGCCTATTATGAAATATTATTTAACTTAATAAAAGGAATTTGAGTCAGCTTCAATCTATTGGAGGGCAAAGTAGTAAAATAATTTTTTTGAAATTGGTCAAAGTTAGACTCAAGTCGGCTCACTCCTCTAACCGACGTGCCCCTTTGATCTCATAATCAACTATAAATACCCAATCATGTTACTCTCTTGGGTATGAAAATTCGAATCTCTCTAAAACTTTGCTTGGTTTGCAACTTCGGATGGGTTAGATTATTCTAAAGGATTCTCGCATCTTTTATGGTTACAATTTCTCGCTCTTGTGGTTAAAGTCTCTCGCATAACTACAAAACTCTCGTATATGTTACAACAACCTCTCATTGACATTGATTGTTCTGGATTATACTCTTGCTTGGCATCTCTCTGTTCTAGATTATACTTTTGCACCTTATATGGTCTCACATCCCTACATTGGATATTCAGTCTCGTACCTCTGTCATCTCACTTTGGATATTGGCCTCGCATCTCTGCATTGGATACATACTCATGCTCTTTGCTGGATATGAACTCGTATTGTCAGAATTACTCTCACATCTCTTTTGGTCTCGCATTGGTTTGATTCACATTATAGTATGGGCACCTATGTATGGCCCATGTATGTGGTTCGCATGGCCTAGGTGTATGGCTTGCAGTGCTTGGTTGGTATGGCATTATGTGCCCAGTTGGTATGGCCTGCAATGCCCAGTTGGTATGGTCCCAGTGCCTGGTTGGTATGGCCCGATGTGCCTGGTTGATATGGCCTGTAGTGCCTGATTGGTATGGCCTGATGTGTCCAGTTGGTGTGGCCTGCATTGCCCAGTTGGTATGGCCCGCAGTGCCTGGTTGGTATGGCTCGTAGTGCCGGTAGGTATGGCCTGATGTGTGTGAAAATTTCAATCCTGAAATTCTACTGCAGTGATTGATTTATTTCTCCTACTTATTTCATGATAAGTTAGTTAGAGAATTCTTCCAATAAATTTTGAAATAAATACTACTGCAGTAATCACTCAAGTACATATAGAGAACAAAACAGTAAAATGCAAGCACAAGAATCAATCACAATGACAATTATTTTTGGACAATTGTCCCAGGAAAAACCCAATGTGGGAAAACTAGTGCAGCAGATGAGGGTTTATATATCAATCTTCAGCAGTAAATTCTTTACAAGGAAAGACTGACAGAAACAACTAAGAAACTTCTTGAGATACACCTGAGATAATTCTTCTCCGGACCTCCGAAGAATTTCCGACACCTGAGGGACTCATTGGCCCTCCCTGCGTCACTCTGCATCACTCCTGCATGCCTCTCTGCTCAGAGCCAGCGTGAGACTGCGTCACTATTGCGTGAGACCTCTGCGCTGCTGCTGAGTGCTGCCTCTCTGCTCTTCTTTATCCTTCTCCCC
Organism: Pinus albicaulis; assembly: GCA_034641835.2. NCBI lineage: Eukaryota > Viridiplantae > Streptophyta > Pinopsida > Pinales > Pinaceae > Pinus > Pinus albicaulis. The sequence goes on along the minus strand of CM076584.1, from coordinate 774,007,102 downwards.
TCAAGCCTTGACACTGCTGATGCCCTCTGCTTCCTCTGCCCTGCAAATCTCCCTCTGAAATTGAATTATATTCTTTTAGAGTCGACTTCCCTCGGGTTACTAAATGTTTGCCCGACCTGCTTTCCAAATGGCCCTCAAGTCTTCTTTTATAATTTCTTCATTGACGAATGAACAACCCAGATTAGAAGTCTAATCAATGGCTAAGATTAAAACTTGACTTGATCTTCGTTCTCTAGAAGATTCACACTCTGTTTTATTAATACCCTTTAATTATTTAATTTCCCTAAGTTTAGACTTAGGGTCCTCATTAAAATAATTAATTATTTTAATAAAACATAAACTGAGTGGAATTTCCATGAACGATTTCTGGGTTCTTTAGAATACTGGTGTCCAAGCCTCCTCACAAATTTTGAGACTTAGATCACTTTCCGATGCTACAAAAATCAACACTCCCTCTTAGCAAGAAAGTGTTCTAAAAATTTGCTTGCTGCATACTGCTCTGTCTTTGAAGCACCCTCTGAGCTGTTGATGCCTTGGCTGCTGCTGCCCCTCATAGGTTGTGCTGCTGCCCATGACTCTGCCACAGTCACTTCCTCATTTGTACTGCAACTCTCTCTTAAATCTGCACCTGTCCACTTCTGCTACTGAAATGGATTCTTGATCATTCCCATTTTCTCTCTGAAGTAAACAAACTTTGTCTTTCCCAGAGCCTTGGTGAGAATGTTTGCCACCTGTTCTCCTGTCGAAGTGTACTGCAACTGTACAACTCCCCGCTGGACACAGTCTCTGATGAAATGACACTTGATGTCAATGTGCTTTGACCGATCACGAAACACGATTTTCAGAGAGCTTGATGCAACTCTGATTATCACATAGAATGTTGGTCGCTTCCATCTTTTCCTTGAGTAGATTCACAAGCAGCTTTCTAAGCCATATTGCCTCGCACGAAGTAGTTCTTGTTGCCATATATTCTGCCTTAGCTGAGCTCAGAGCCACGGATTTCTGTTTTGCTGCACCTGGAAGTCATTCCTGATCCAACATTGAAACAATACCCATTGGTACTTTTTCGATCTACTGGGCTTCCAGCCCAATCTACGTCAGTGAATCCACTCAATCTGATGTCATTGCCTCGGGTATATCTGAATCTAAGCTCGATTATTCCCTGCAGATATCTGAGAACATGCTTCGCTGTTGCCCAATGTGCCCTGCTAGGTTCCACCGTGAACTGAGGGTCTTGACAACATAACAGATGTCTAGCCTAGTGTTGACCAGATACATTAGGGACCCTATGAGCTGCCTATACAAAGTAGGATCAACTTCATCATCTTCGGACGTATCAATCTTCTTCTAGTTGGTGATCACTGGAGTAGCCATGGGTATACAATCCTGCATCTGGAAACTCTTCAAAATTTCTATAGCATATCTCTCTTGACCAAGGAAGATCTCACCCTTCTGCTGCCAAACTTCCAACCCCAGAAAATAATGCATCAGCCCTAGATCCTTCATGTCGAATACTGCAGCTAAATTCTCCTTGTAGTCCTTGATAAGCCTAGATGATCTTGTTAGGAATAGATCATCTACGTACAACACCAGTATCAGAGGCTCATCCCCTACTCTCATGTTAATTTTGGACAACTAGGTCCAAACTCCATGTTGTTATGCTCAGATGAAGATATCAATATTTTTATTGGGTTCCTCTTTTGGAAAGGTGCAAGATCGATCTAAAGATCATCTTGATCCGATGAGTAGAACATTTATTTTGAATTTATTCAAGATATGTGCAGGTCGGCCTTAAGGTTTTGTGCCCCATATATTGGTCAACGTTGGAGGACATTTTCACTCATCTCATCCTCACACATTTCTCTCTCCTCATATGATTGGTTCGATGTCTTTGGTGGCTCTTCTCTCCACACGTGGGAAATTTCCAACAACAACACATTTATGATTTCGGTCTAGGGTTTCTGCAACAAACTTTGACTAGCGTTGACTTTGGTCAACGCAAGGTCAAATGGACCCAAAAATCTCCCACAATTTCGATTTTCCTAATTTGCATTTTTTGGCACTATTCTTGAGGCAAAATGTTGACTTTGACTTTTCAGCATTGACCTAGCTGCTGCTGCTGTTTGTGTTGATCGTTGACTTTTTGGGTTGACTTTTGAGTTGACCGTTTGGCTGTCCTAGAGGGTTGTGTGACATTGCTGGTTGGCTAACCATATTGAGAATTTGCTGGTTGAAGCATCTTGTTGACTGTTGTAACGCACCAACACACTTATATATTTCTGGCTTGTCTTCTGTCGATCTACTGGTATGTTCTATCAGCATTTTACTTTATTGTTTATGTGATTGTTGTCTGATATTGGAGAAAAATTAAAGTTGCATCAAGCATAGAACATCTACATAAATTTACATCTCAGATAATAGAGATTGGGATCTGCGTCACTCTTGACAAATCCATTTTCTGCAAGTAGCCATCAATTCGACCATACCAAGCTCTAGGGGCTTGCTTAAGTCGATACAAGGCTTTCTTAAGCGTACACACATGAGTCTTCTGCTCATGCGTTTCGAAGCCCTCTGGTTGTTCGATATATACTTCTTCTATCACCGCATTCAAGAATGCAACCTTGACGTCCATTTGGTGAATCTCCCACCCCATCTGTACAACAAGGGATATCACGGATCTAATAGAAGTATATCTGGCTACTGTTGAGATTTTGTGTATTTGGGGTAGCATCAATTGTGCTCTAGCTCCCAAATTTTGAGGAGGGACTAGAGTACACTTGATCTACAAGACCCAGAAATTGATTTGGGAAATTTCATCTGGTTTAGGTGATATTAAATTAATTAATTATTTTAATGTATTTCCTAAGTTAAAACTTAGGGAACTTAAATAATTAAAGTGAATTTAATTAAACATGTGATGAAATTGTCTTAAGTCACACGATCAAGTTTTCTTTTAATCTTAGCCATTGATTCAAGATTTGATCATGGCCGTTGATTTGTCAACGAGAAAAGTATAAAGGAAAGGGTTGGGGTCATTTGTAAAGATACACAGAGGCAGAGCACTAAAACTAAGCTAAGATTTTAGGGCAGGGTTTGCTAAGAATACTCAAAAGTGTTTTAGCTGCAGAGAGGGGAATTTAGGCCAAGGGGATGATCTGATCTTGGGGTCTAGAATACATAAGAGGTAGAGATCAGCTCAAGGATAGCGCAAAGGAGAAGGGAAGCTGCAGCAACAAGGACAGCGCAGTCCCTCCAAGGACAACGTGATTTTTAGCTGGAAACCCTCAGAGGGTTACGCAGAGACCCTAAGGGGCAGCGTAGGGCCTGCATCACCTAGTCTAGGGGTAACACAGAGCTTTCCGGAGCAGCACTGAGGGTTACAGGGGCTTCAGAGGCTGACGCAGAGGCTTTCAGGGGCAACGCTGTGGTTTCTAGGCCCTAATCTTAGCCGAGTTTTGTAAATCCTATTTGAGGGTGTGGATCAGTCATTATTTTGGCCCTAGATCAGCCAGTGAGTTGTAGATCTAGTATATTCTTTGTCGGGTTTTCCAGATCTGGAACCTAGGCTTGTTGTATTCAGAAAATTCTTAATAATAAAACCCTCTAGCAGCCAGAGACCGGTTTTCCGCATTGCGTTTTTCCGGGGACTATTTGTCCAGAAATAACTGTCACTTTGTTTATGTGTGCATGAACTTGTTCTAGATCTGGATTGGTGGAGATTTGTTATGTGTTTTGCTTCGATTTTAAATTGAATTTATTCAGTTAATAACTTGTCTAAGTAGGAGAAGCATTACCAGATTAATAGTAATAATTTCTGCATAAAGTGTAAAGATTCAGAAGTTTCCACATGGTATTAGAGCAATTGCAGATCTAGGAGGGTCACCAGCAAGCGACTGAAGGTTCTAGCTGCAAAAAGCAGCAAAAATGCAGATCTGAAGGGACAATGCAGTTTTCAGAGGCAGATTCACGCAGAGGGAAGGATGACGCTGTCTAATGTTGTGTCCTAGCAAGCCCACGCAATTATTGCGCAGAGGTAGCTCAGAAACAACGCTGGATTGGTTTGAAGCTTGCTAGTGTGATTTAGATCTGAATCTGTCAGATCCAGAAAAGACTATAGAAAAGCTGCAAAAATTCAGAAGGTGCTGGTGGGGTTAATTTTCTGAAGTTTTCAGATTTTTAGCCTTAGCACAAGTGACAAAGAACGAGAGGAGATCAACTTCTCAGAGAGTTTTTTTAACCAAGGGAAACTTGCAGTTTGATCAGAGGATCAAAGAAGAAGCTGAATCATAGTTGATTTGATAGATTTCCAAGGAGGGAAATCAGTTTTCAGAGGGAGCAGAAGGTGCCTGTTTCACCAAGGGCCTTAGATCCATTTCTCTAGCAAAGAGAAAAGGAAGTTCTGACACATTCTGAGTAGATGGCTCCTCATGGACTGCGTGATCAGGATAGACTGGATGGCCTCTTAAACTTTTCAGTTTGGAAGGCAAGGATCCTGATAGTCCTTGAGGCATATAATCTTAGAGACCATGCAGAGCAAACTCTAGCCACAACGACAGATCCGGATCTCCTTCAGAAGCATAAGGAAGCTGCTGGGCATGCCAAGTGGCTGATTATGGATGGAATCAAGGACCATATTGTATCACACGTAGCTGAGAAGAAGACAGCTAACGAGATGTGGAAGGCCTTGACATCCCTGTATGAGGGAAAATCTGTCCAAAGAAAGATGCTGTTGGAGACTCAGATGAGGTCATTCATGATGGCCAAGGGAGAAGACATGGAGCATTTCCTCTTCAGACTGCAGTCGATCAGAGATCAGTTGACTGCAATTTGTGCTAAGGTGGAAGACGATGTGATGGTCAGGACTGCTCTCAATGCAGTCACAGATGAGTGGGAAACCTTTTTCCAAAGTATCTTGGGCAGAGCAGACCTCCCAGATTGGGAGCTTGTGGTCAATTCTGCATCAAGAAAAACTCCGCAGATTCACCAAGAAGCAATATAGCTCTAGATCGAGCAAAGTGAAGAAGGAAGATGTAGCCTTGGCATCAAAGAAGCAGCCAAAGAAGAAGGATCTCTCAAAAATCAAGTGCTTCCAGTGTGGTGAAATGGGACATTTCGCCAACAATTGTCCTGAGAAGAAAAAGGACAAGGAAGCATCTTCTTCCAAAGCAGCTGTGGCAGATGATGGGTCAGGAGGTGATGCAACCATGAGTGCTCATGAACCATGGAGGTGGGGTGACATGGATATGTAGAGGAGCTACATAGAAGAAGGCAAGATCCTTGAGCAGCTCATCTCTTGGATCACATACGAGCTATAGCAACCTTAAGACAGTAGCGAGACAAGAGTAGTGGGTGCATAGATCACAGATGAAGCAGAGGCAGAGGCAGATCTGAAGACTGGAAGGAGCAGCGCAGAGCAAAGCAGGAGCAGCATAGAAGCAACAATAATGCAGAGGCTGATGTGACTTCAGCAGCGCAAAACAGAGCTGCTTACGCAGTGCAAAAGGCGTCAAAGGGACAACGTAGTGCAACAGCAGCGTGATAGATTTCAGCACAAGGGGCTGATGTGACTTCAGTAGTGCAGAGGGAGTCTGATTACACAAGCAGAGTTGTAGCTATGCATCGTTCTTTAGATGTTGGCACAGATCTGGACCTATGGAGCTTCAGTGATGAGGATGTAGCCCATCTGAGTTGTCTGTCAAAGATTGGGCAGGAGATTTAGTTGTGTCGCTCAACAACTGAAGTTGCAGTGCAACAGATTAGCAGTGGCAGTGCTATGAGCAGCACAGATGCAACATATCGAGAGGGAGTTGCAGTACAGAGTTTGCAGTGGCAGTGGTTGAGTCATGGGCAGCAGTACAGAATGGCAGCAGCAGTGCAGAGTTGAGTGGCAGCAGGCCAAGTATCAACAACACAGAACCAGTGCTCAAAATCATGTAATGCATAAGTGTGATGTATTGCTAGAGCACACCCTTGATGCTAAGAGGGAGTGTTGAGATTTTGTGTATTTGGGGTAGCATCAATTGTGCTCTAGCTCCCAAATTTTGAGGAGGGACTAGAGTACACTTGATCCACAATACCCAGAAATTGATTTGGGGAATTTCATCTGGCTTAGGAGATATTAAATTAATTGGTTATTTTAATGTATTTCCTAAGTTAAAACTTAGGGAACTTAAATAATTAAAGTGAATTTAATTAAGCATGTGATGAAATTGTCTTAAGTCACACAGATCAAACTTTCTTTTAATCTGAGCCATTGATTCAAGATTTGATCATGGCCGTTGATTTGTCAACGAGAAAAGTATAAAGGAAAGGGTTGGGGTCATTTGTAAAGATACACAGAGGTAGAGCACTAAAGCTAAGCTGAGATTCTAGGGCAGGGTTTGCTAAGAATACTCAGAAGTGTTTCAACTGCAGAGAGGGGAATTTAGGCCAAGGGGATGATCTGATCCCGGGCTCTAAAATACACAAGAGGCAGAGATCAACTCAAGGACAGCGCAGAGGAGAAGGGAAGCTGCAATAGCAAGGACAACGCAGTCCCTCCAAGAACAGCGTGATTTTTAGCAGGAAACCCTTAGAGGGTTATGCAGAGACCCTAAGGGGTAGCGTAGGGCCTGCGTCACCCAGTCTAGGGGTAACGCAGACCTTTCCAGAGCAATGCTGAGGGTCAAAAGGGCTTTAGAGGTTAACGGAGAGGCTTTCAGGGGCAGTGCTGGGGTTTCTAGGCCCTAATCTTGGCTGAGTTCTGTAAATCCCGTTTGAGGGTGTGGATCAGTCATTATTTTGGCCCTAGATCAGCCAGTGAGCTGTAGATCTAGTATATTCTCTGTCGGGTTTTCCAAATCTGGAACCCGGGCTTGTTGTATTCAAAAAATTCTTAATAATAAAACCCTCCAGCAGCCAGAGACCGGTTTTCCTGCATTGGGTTTTTCTGGGGACTATTTGTCCAGAAATAACTGTGTCACTTTGTCTGTGTGCATGAACTTGTTCTAGATCTGGATTGTTCTAGATATGTGCATGAACAAGGTCTCTTCATAGTCTATCCCTTTCTTCTAAGCATACCCCTTTGCCACAAACCTGGCTTTATATTTTTCCACGTTGCCATTTGCGGCATATTTGATCTTGTAGATCCATCTCGACCCACAACTGATCTGTCCCGAGGCCTAGGAACCACTTCCCAAACATCATTTGTCATGATGGAACTGTACTCTTCCACCATTGCATCTACCCACACCTGATGTTGAGCCGCCTCTTGAAAACTAGAGGGTTCCCCAACCTGAGCTACCAAGGCTTGGTATCTGTCCAGTTGCCTGCTCTGCCTCTTCTCATTTCTAGGGGCTCCGACAAACTCCTCTATGTCTCTCAGAATTTGTCGTAATTCCCTGCTCGTCCTGCCACTGGTAGTGGGTGGAACTACCTGCTCCCCCTCCTGCAAATATTTGGGAGATGAATCCCTTGGATCCTTGTGCCTTGGAGAAGCACTCGTGCTAGCCTCTGCTGGTCGTAATAGCTGGAATAATGGATCCTCTTCAAACTGTGTTGCAGAAGGCATCTCTCGGGATTTTCTGAAAGCTCTTTCCTCCATGAACTTTACATCCCGTCGCACTACAATCTTCCTACTCTCAGGAATGTAGATTCTGTAAGCCTTTGCATTCTCACTATATCCCACCAGATATCCCTTTTCCGCAGTCTTATCTAATTTCTTCTTCTTCTCTTTGGGTACATGACAGTATGCTACACTGCCAATGTTCAGAAGTGGCTTACTTTTGGCTTCCTGCCAGTGAAGACACTTTCTGGAGTGATTTTACCCAATGCGCTGTGAGGAATCTTGTTCTGAACATTTACAACTGTATTACAAGCTTCAGCCCACAAAAATTTGGGCATGTCTTGACATACAACATTGCCCTTGCAACCTCCTTTTTGCGATTCCATTCTGCTTCGGATTATATGGAGCGGTCCACTCTCTTCTGATGCCTTCCCTTGCTCAGAACTCTGTGAAGTCTTTATCAATGTATTCTCCACCATTGTCTGATTGCAGTATCTTTATTTGCTTTACTGTCAGATTCTCAACCAGAGCCTTAAACTCCTTGAATCGATCAAAGACTTCATCCTTGGTCTTCAGAGAGTAGATCCAAGTCTTCTTGGAATGGTCATCAATAAAGGTGACGAAATATTTGGCACCACAAAGAGCTCTAGAGGACATTGGTCCGCAGATGTCCGATTGTATTAATCACAACACACTCTTTGCCCTATTGCTGCTCCTGGGGTAGGCTGCCTTGGCATACTTCCCTAGTACGCACGCTCTACAAATGTCATCTCGCTCGGTGCTCAGTTCTGGAACTCCCGTGATAGTCTTCTTGAGAATTCTCAAAGCCCCATGGTGTAAGTGCTCCATTCTCTTGTGCCATAGTTCATTCAAATCCTTCTCATCATTGCTGCCTATCAGTGCCATTGGAGATTCGAGCTGTAACTTATACAGTTTATTACTCCTGACTTCGATTTGTGCCTTCTTCTTCCAACTCAGGCATTTGACATATACTCTTTTGCCAATGAAGTAAACGTCATAGCCCTTGTTTTGAAGCTGAGACACCAAGAGTAAGTTCATCCCCAAACCAGGCACATGCAACACATTGGTGGCACAAAGCTTATTGCCAACTTCTGTTTGAAACACTATGGTACCTCTTCCAACAAGGGTACACTTCGCCTTATTGCCCATGGGGATCTGAAAGTTCATCTGCTCTTCTTAGTAGCTTGAGAAACATTCTTGTACTCCTGTCATATTTGCAGAAGCTCCACTGTCAATATACCATACTTTTGGAGAAGCAGAGCTTGATATGCAAGCAAACTCTTCTTCCAGTCTGGAAGCCAATACAGATATTTCGTGATCCATCTGTTCTTTCATGCTTTCCCTTTTTTTTGGAGAGCTGCGTGAACCCTTCCAAGTTGCTGCTGCAACAACTTCTGGTCTTCGTTCCATCGCAGGGTCTCTACTCCTGTTACTCTATCTCAGCTCTGATACCATGTGGAAATTTAAATCCTCAAATTCTACTGCAGCGATAGATTTATTTCTCCTACTTATTTCAGGATAAGTTATTTACATAATTCTTCCAATAAATTTTGAAATAAATACTACTGCAGTAATGACTCAAGTACATATAGATAATAGAACAGTGAAATGCAAGCACAAGAATCAATCACAATGACACAATTATTTTTGGACAATTGTCCCCAGAAAAACCCAATGTGGGAAAACTGGTGCAGCAGATGAGGGTTTATATATTAATCTTCAGCAGTAAATTCTTTACAAGGAAAGATTGGCAGAAACAACTGAGAAACTTTTTGAGATACACCTAAGATAATTCTTCTCTGGACCTCTGGAGAATTTCCGACACCTGAGGGACTCACTGGCCCTCCTTGCGTCACTCCTGCTTGTCTCTCTGCGTAGAGCCAGCATGAGACTGCGTCACTATTGCGTGAGGCCTCTGCGCTGCTCCCGAGTGCTATCTCTCTGGCCTTCTGTGTCCTTCTCCCCTCGAGCCCTAACACTGCTGATGCCCTCTGCTTCCTCCGCCCTGCAAATCTCCCTCTGAAATTGAATTCTATTCCTTCATAATCGACTTCCCTCAGGTTACTGAATATTTGCTCGACTTGCTACCCAAATGGCCCTCAAGTCTTCTTTTATAATCTCTTCATTAACGAATCAACGACCCAGATTAGAAGTCTAATCAATGGCTAAGATTAAAACTTGACTTGATCTTCGTTTTCTAGAAAATTCACTCTGTTTTATTAATACCTTTTAATTATTTAATTTCCATAAGTTTAGACTTAGGGTCCTCATTAAATAATTAATTGTTTTAATAAAACATAAACTGTGTGGAATTTCCATGAACGATTTCTGGGTTCTTTAGAATATTGGTGTCCAAGCATCCTCACAAATTTTGAGACTTAGATCACTTTTTGATGCTACAAAAATCAACAATGTGGTCAGTTGGTATGGCCCACAGTGCCCAATTGGTATGGCTCATAGTGTCTGGTTGGTATGGTTCTTCTACATTTAGGTTTGCATTTTTTAACTTAAGCGATAGTACGTGAATAAGGTTTTATATCAGCTTATGCAACAATGATATGGCAGAAGCCTTCTTGGACTCATTTGATTATCAGAAGTTAGTTCACAATCAAAGTTGTGAACTGACTTGTAGTGGCCCTAGGGGGCCTGATGTAATATCTCACTATGGATGTACTTTGTATCTCAGCTGAACAATTGATGAATATCTAATAAAAATATTAGGAAGAATTGAATTCCGGGTTTCCCCCTTGTGGGGTTTCGCCCTGGTCTCCGACCAAATCTTGATGTCTCTATTTGTGCATGCTTTTCTTCTATGTTTTGCTCTATGTTGCAGGGAACGTGGGTCTAGGGTCTGTTTCAACACAGAAACGAAACGAAAACGCATTTCATCATATCGTACAACTTGGAAATGTGTTTCCGTCCGTACTGGGCTGTTTCACGTTGGGGAAACATGCCCAGTATGGACAAAAACGCATTTCCAGGCCGTACAGGCGCATTTCCGTCGCTTTAACTTTTGTTTTTTGTTTTTTTTTGGGTTCCGTGTGTTATTATTTTTTTAATTGTGGAAAGTGTCTTTTGGATGCTTCTAGATGGCTCTCTCAACTTATAAAAAGACTCTCGCCTCATTCTCTCATCACATGAATTGAGCAAGTCGTTTCACTTGGAGAAGGGCAATTTTAGCAAGGAGAAAAGAGGAAGAGAGTAGTACTTTAGCTAGGGCATTTTGACGAGTGAGCAAAGGAGATTTCAACAGCAAGAGAGTGATTTCAAAAGCAGATTTGGAGTGCGAAGTTTCCAGCTACGACATTCTTGGTTTTTGTCTCAGCTACAAGCATATTTCTCGTCTTTTGTGGCATTTTGGGGTAGCTTCAGCTACACAAAATTTATTTGGGTAAGAAGCATTCAATTTCTTGGTTTTTTTCCATTGTTTCTTCTATTTTCGAGGGTTTTTTGCTACCAAAATGATGAAAAACGTTTTTTATTTACATATTTGTTTTTTATTTTTTATTTTTTTTTGCAGTGATGGCTTCCATCCAAGGTTCAAGTTCAAGCCCCAAGTCCAAACCAAGGGCTGAATATTATCCTCTTTAGAGGCATGTTTAGAAGCTTCAAAGATGTGGAGGTGGTGGCTCATGGGAATGGCGATGTAATCTTTGCAGTAATTCTTACAAGGGCTCTTACCCAAGAGCGAAGGCACATCTTTTGCATGGAGGAGGACAGGGGATTGCAGGTTGCACAAAAATATTAGACCCTGTGGTGAGGAGGGAATATCAAAGAGAGCACGATTAGGCAGATGGAATTAAAATAAGGCATGGTGAGCTTAGTCAAGGTACTATTAAATCTCCAACAAAAATTGAGCCAAGGATTGTAGTTGAAGCAAGGAAGAGGAGAGCCACTCAACAACCAGAACAACCACCATCCAGAGGGGCATCCTATACAGTTCAAGATAGCAGATTTGCTAAATTAGCGAATGTGCAAGCAAGAGAAGAAGTTGACTCCAGAGTGGCTAGGTGCATCTATGCATGTGGTATCCCATTCAATGTTGTTCGCTCTCCTTACTAGCAAGATATGATAAGGGAAGTTAACAAAGCTCCTCAAGGGTACAAGGGCCCAACTATGAGAAAGTTAGAACTCAGCTTCTCAAAAATGAGAAGGGTCTTGTGGAGGATATCTTATCACCAATTCATTATTCTTGGAGTAGCTCTGGGGTTACCATAGTCGCAGATGGATGGACAGATACAAGGCGTATACCATTGGTAAATATCATTGACACTTCACCAAAAGGAGCAATGCTTTTAAAGGCAGAAGATTTCTCGGGAGAGGTAAAAGATGAACAATTCATTGTTGATGTTATTATAAAATCCATTGAACAAGTAGGTCTTAACAGGGTGGTGCAAGTTATCATGGATAATGCGCCAGTATGCAAAGATGCAGGGTTAATTATTGAGGGGAGGTATGACCACATCTTTTGGACACCTTGCATTGTCCATAATTTGAATCTGATCTTAGAGGAGATCGGCAATAAATTCCCATGGAGAAAAGAACTCACAGGGGAAGCAAGGGAGATTGTTAAATTCATCACCAACCACCACCTATCTCAAGCAATATTTCGAGAGTACTCCAAATTGGAGTTGTTAAAAGTTGCTGAGACAAGATATGCCTCAAACTTCATAATGTTGTGCCGCCTTGTTGAGGTTAATCAAGCATTAGTTTCTATGGTGGAGAGTCAAGTTTTGGCTGAGTGGGGACAGGTAGATTCAGAGCGGGGATATACGGTACGTAGTTTGTGCCTTGATGAGGATTGGTGAAGCAAAATAGATTTCTTGCTAATGTTCACAACCCTTGCATTTGAGCTTCTTCGGAATGCTGACATTGACCAACCTTTCTTAGGAGAGGTATATGATGGCATGGATTCCATGGTTGAGAAAACTATGGAAATCATTTCACAAGAGTCTCCACAACTTTTGTTTGTAGATGATCATTTTGTTGAATTAGTCAAGAAAATCATTGTTGATAGGTGGAACAATTTCAACACTCCATTGCACACTTTAGCACATGCCTTGAACCCCAAATTTTATGATGAAGAGCTTATTGCTCAAAGCAATGGGAAGAGGAAGGCACCCCATAAGGATAGAGAGGTGGCTAATAGGGTGAAAAAAGCCCTTATGAGAATTTTTCCAGCTCATCTATACAGGGAGGTGAAGGAATAATTTGCCAGTTTTGCTGTAGGAATAGATGATTATTCAGATATATCATCTTTGGAGGAGAGAAGCACCATGAATCTAGTTAGGTGGTGGATTTGTCATTGAGAAAATGGTGTACATTTGCAAAACCTTGCCATTCGCGTCTTTTCACACGTGGCAAGCTCTTCATCAGCAGAAAGGAATTGGAGCACCTATGATTTTATTCATTCTCTGAAGCACAATAGGTTGGGCTCACAGAAGGTAGAGGATCTTGTTTATGTGCACTCCAACCTTTGCCTTGCATCTTGTAGGGGTCCAAAATATGGCAATGGTCCTTTTAAAGAATGGGATGTGGATCCAGAAAATCTTGATTTGGAGCTCTCCCTTGCTGCCATGAATATTGAGGACTAGGAGCATAAAAGTGGAACTGGCCAATCATCTTCTTCAGCTACACCATCCACTGCTGAGCATGCTTCTGCTGCTATTTTTGATGAGGATTCTGATAATGAGTATTAGTCTTTTGACTTTATAGTACTTGCAACCTCATATATATAATAAATGTCAATTTTGAGATTTTGATATATAATAAAGGCTGATTTTGGATATTTCGATATTGATGTTTTCATTGTGTGTCTGTTATCATTCATGAGTAAATGTGATGTAAATTTAGAGACTTATAGTTTATGCTTTGAATGTAATAAATTATAATTTATCATGTATGTTTTATGATTTCACATAACATTTCTTAAATGTCCTAAATTCTAATATATATATAATTGTTTTTACCTGTTTCCAAAATTTGGGAGGTCGCGTTTCGTACCCGTACTCATTTCGAAAACTCGTTTCCGTTTCCCTGTTTCGTACAACTTAGGTTTTGCTGCATTTATAGTGTTATTGCTCTTTCTACATGATTTCTAATGATGTGATGATGTTATGGGGTGAATGCTTATGTAAATGATGAAAAGTATAAAAATGCAATTATCAACATCAAAGAACAATATAGCCCTAAGAAAACTTAACATGGGATCAAAGCTGGGCTAAAGGAAAGTCATGGCTATCACCCCTGTGATGACACCAATGGATCAGGTAGAATGAAAGATATTGGAGACCTAAAAGAATGTTAGGGTTTGAAGGAAACCCTAGGCAACTTTGTTTTAGCAATAAAAATTAGGGTTTGGTGGATATCATGAGGTTAGGATTTGGAAGAAACCCTTAAAGTGTGCTTGGAAGAAGGGCCTGAATATTTCAGCACATGTGACATATTCATTGTAACCCTAGATGGGCTAGTCTCAGTTGGGCCTAGCTGCTGATGAAGAAGATTGAAATTATTGAAGGCAACATTGACATATTGATGATGGATAGTAATGACTCTTGAAGGCTGGTTCAAGAGGGAGCTGATCACCTCTCGTTAAAGTCTTAAAGATAAGTACCTTCAAAACTTATGTTATTTCTTTATGACATTGGTCTTATTTAAATTTATTGCTTTGATTATAGCTTATCCTTCCTGCATGAATATTTGAGTATTTGAATACCTTTAACTCTTTGATGAAGATGTGATAAGCAACTCCTAATTGAGAATCAACTAGATGCTAAAAGGTGCAGGAAAAGAGGGCTAGTGCAGGAAGAGAAAAGTTGGAGATGGAACAAGAAGGTAGACCTATGACAAAGTGTATATGCTAACCAAGTGCAGTAAGTTGCTAAGATAGTATGACTCCGTGATCTAATATATAACAGTCTTTTGTAAACAAATATGGCTTTGCCCTGAAGAAACAATGATTATGATGCATGGCAGTAACATGACAGATAAGGTTGAAGTCCCTTTTGATTGATGATGACTAAAGGAGCTTCCCATTTAAAGGGAGAGATTCTTGATGAAATATTATTTGCATAATGATTGTAAAATTGGGGCTACCTCAGGGGTTTTATAAAAATACCCAAGATTGCAAACTTGGACTGATGAACATTTGATGTTGTTGAAAGTATGTTCTTGTTAACTAATTTTATGTGCTAATAGTTCATTGCTGACAGGTCTGGTTTACCACAAGTAGTTTCAAGATCCACTTCTCACAAAAGTGTAGTAGAGGAAGTGTATTGTCAAAAACGTGGCATGTTGGATTGTATTGATGGATTATTGTTGCTAAATTTGGTGGATCTCGTAATGAGCAATCATCAACATGGGTCCTTGTGTTGCAAGCATCCACCCCAAGCTAGATAAAGTCCAGACATATGTCGCTGGGACTGAGACATCTTCATGGATTGAAGTTATGCTGATGTATGAGACAAGCTTAGGCTTGCGATTGCTGCCTCCCTATGTGAGAGGGAGAAAGGATGAATATGGTATTCTTTTCTTTATTTCATGCATTTGCTCTAATATAACTTTTGATTTGATGTCCCGTATGAACAAAGAACAAAGGACTGTTGCTGTAAAGAACTGCATAAGCCATTGTAATCGAACTCTTTAGTGAGCTGTTTGAGCTGGTATCAGGTATGAACACCTTGATATGTTGCAAAGAAAAGCAGTGATGCTTATATTTTTTGATCTATAGAGAGAAGCTTGGTTTGATTGATGTAACCCTCTCGGGTAAGGGTCCTGGGTGATCAAGAACACTGAGCATAGCTCTTCCCCCTTGTTTGAGCTCCCAAGGAGGGAATTGAGCATTAAGGGCTCATGGGGTTGAGGGATCTCTGGACAATAGGATGGTTGTGATCCTTACCCTTTGTGGTAAGTAGTATCTTTCCTATCTGTCACCATAGGGTGTGCATGATTCTTGTCATTTATGACAAGTCTTGTATCTCCCCCTATCATGATTAGACATAGTATACCCCAGTATGCATCCTACCCACAAGCAAGGCTTGTTGGGATTGCCTCCCCATCTGGCCAATGGGTTGAGATGACTTGAGATGGTGTGATCCTTGCATGGCAAGTGGTATCTCGCTCAAGTATTGAGGATGCAGGTGTTCTATCACTTGACTCTTGAGGGTCAACGTGGGAAGATCAACAAACATTGGGATGGTTGTGATCACTACCCTATATGGCAATTTTGGTCTCGCTTGTTGATCTAACAACAGGATGGATGTGATCCTTGCTAGTAGATGGATCTCACCCATTGTCACTGGACAATAGGAAGGATGTGATCATTACCGTCTATGGCAAGTTTGGTCTCGTCTGTTGATCTAACAATAGGATGGATGTGATCCTTGCCTGGTATATGGATCTTGCCTTTTGTCATTGGATAGAGAATGGTAGCTTGAGCTCCCCTATGATGCCAAATTCTTCCTCGCTAGATGATTATTCAAATTCTTCCTACATCGTCATGGAACGTGGCTGGACACACTCTACAAAGCGTTGGATAAGCATCACTTATCCCCTAAGGGATCGAAGCTACACCTATAAAAATTACCTAACACATTCTCCAAGAAACAAGTGAGATCAACATCATGGGTACAAGAACCATAAAAGCATCAAGGTGGACCATATTCAATGCTAAATCCATCAAAGTATATCGCACAAGTATCATCTTCAAATGTCCTCCTAGCTTATGATTGTGCACAAGTTAGCTCACTTAGGTATGGGAGGGTTATTACATGACCTTATTAGGTGTTTCCACCCTAAGGGGAGGAACAATTCCTAGCATGACCCTTTCAAATGATAGGTGTAAGTGATAGGTGTTATGACTTTGGGTTTACTTCCTAAAAGGTATCATAGTCTTATATTAGGTTATGCAAACCATCGTCCATGAGCGCATTTGTAGAGGTAGCACGTAGCTATGTGAGTTAACTTCCCTTGCCTTTGTTTTCCTAACCCTCATACTTACCTTTATCTTTATTGTTATGATATGGCTTGTTTAACAAACTTCATTGATTTATCAAGTAATAATAATGATTTTGTGCAAGCATCACGCAAGGTTTGTCTTGATTTTGATTTAGATCAATTATTGAGTGGAGTTTGCTGGAGAAGGGAAGCATTCCCTTGGTGTATACATCTCGAGAAAATTTATTATTTGCTGAGCTAATAGAAAACACACACAATTGCAAGTTTTCCTCGGAGTTGGGGTTTCCTGGGCATATCTTGTGTTTTATATGTTGAATGTGTTTGTCTTCAGATTTATTTATTTCTGCTGTGCATGGTAAGTTAGAAAATTTAGTGTATTTGCAATTTAAGTTTCCAGTGCAATAATTGTTTGTATTTCCGGTTTTTACACTAAGAAAATTGCGAATCAATTACTTGGTTTTAAGAAAATATAACATGGTGTTAGAGCGTAGTCTCTGATTGAAGACCAAACATGGTTTTATCTTGAGGAGTAAGTTATGCGATTTAGAGGGAGGGAGTTTATCAGATCGATTTGGCTGCTTGGGTTTCTGGGCAGTGCACATTGTTTGTGGGCAATGTAGTTTGTTTTGAGCTATGCGATTTGGCAGTATGGTGTATCGAGGTCTCAAATTTGAGGACAGATTGGATGGTGCGTCCAACTTCCCTTCGTGGCGTGAAAGGATAACAGTGGTGCTGGAGGAGCAAGGGGTATGGGAGTTTGTTGATAATGTCCCAACTGCACCCACTGACCTTCAACAATTGTCTCAACATAACAGGAAGGATGCCAAGGCAAGAAGAATCATCTTGGAGAGAGTCAAAGACCCATTATCCCTCGCATGTCTGGGAAGAAGACAACCAAAGCCATGTGGACAACCATCATTGGTCTTAATCAAGGTTTAAGTGAGGTCAGGAAGTTGGTATTGAAGGACAAGCTCATGAATATTAAAATGACCAAGTCAGATTCTGCGGTGTCTTACCTCACCAAGTTTTCCCAAATAAAGGAAGAGTTGGTTGGTGTGGATGAGACAGTTTCAGATAGGGACCTAGTGAATTTTTCTTTTTTTGGTTTTACCAAGTCTTGGCAAGCCTTCATGGATGGGATTTGTGCTAGATAAAAACTTCCAGATTGAGGGATTATGGGGCGATTGTGTCCAAGAGGAGATTCACAGACAAGCTAAGTCTCATGTTAAGATCGAGGAAGATGAAGAAAATTTTGCCCTAGCCAGCAAAGGGGTAAAGTCAAAGGGTAAAAACACCAGTGGTGGTGGAGAGTCGAGATCCAAGGGTGAGAAGAAGAAAAAGGATCTCAGCAAGATCAAGTGCTTTTTGTGCCACTAGTTTGGATATTATGCTACGAAATGGCCTAACCGGAAAAAAGGGTCCTCGAAGGACCAAGTAGCAACATCTACAGAGATAGATGAGTTCTCTTCTCATTTTGAGAAGGAGATTTCACTAATTGCTTGCATGGAAAGCTTAGTGGATACTAGTTTATGGTATGTGGACAATGGTGCATCCTGTCATATGACAAGAAACAAGAAGTATTTCAACAAATTATCAGAAAGGGACATGTAGTTCGACATTGAGATGGGAGATGATGGTAGGTACTGGGTCGAGGGCACTGGTACAGTTCGTTTTGAGAGGGAGTCTCGAAACGCTCTATATCTCAAAGATGTCCTTTACGTACTTGGGCTCGAGAAGAACCACGTTTCAATTCAACACTACAGGACAAGGGGTACAAGGTGACCTTAAAACAGGGTAGGCTTTTTATAAAACCCTTAGACTCCAAGGTGGCTACGCAGATCAGGGTTAGGTACAAGAGCCTGTACAAGTTGCAGTTTGAGACAGTCGAAACATTGACCAACAAAGGGGGCCGTGACTCAGGAAGCGAGCTTGGGGAATTGTGGCATAGGTGCATGGGGCATTTGCAACATAGTGCGTTGAAAATTCTCAAGAAGATAGTGCAAGGGCTGCCACAGTGTAGCATGGACCAACATGAGGTGTGCAAGGGTTTCACACTTGGCAAGTATTCCAAACCTCTTTTCCTAGCAGAGAAAACAGGGCCAAGGGTAACTTGGACATTGTTCATTCAAATGTTTGTGGTCCTTCCTCTACAGTATCCCTTAGTGGGTACAAGTATTATGTCATCTTCATAGATGATCACTCGAGAAAGACCTGGATATTTTTCATGAAAAAGAAAGACGAAGTCTTCTCAAAGATTTTGGAGTTTAAAGCCTTGGTTCAGAACTAAATTGGCAAGAAAATCAAGGCACTGAGGTCTAATAATGGTGGTGAGTACACCTCAAATGCATTCAAGGAGTTGTGTGCTGAACAGGGCATCAGGAGGGAGCTGACTACGCCATATAATCCTCAGCAGAACAGGGTGGCAGACCGCAAGAATAGGGCCATAGTTGGAGCGGCCAAAGTCATGTTGCATGATTAGGGGTTGTCTAAGTTTCTTTGGGTTGAGGCATGTAATACAACAATTGTAATATTCCTAAATTAGGATGCAGCTAATTGGAATATTAAAATCTAATTTTGCTTTCTTGTTTGATGAATAAATGGGTAGGGAGACCCATAAATCTCTTTATTAGGAATAAAACCACTTATCATGTGAAAGTGGATCATATTTTCAGCTTAATAAAGCACCCTAAGGTGTGAACAAGGGCTAGAGCATGTGGACTGGGTCAACTTTGACCAAATCAACAACGCTGTCATGGAGGAGTGGACATTTATGGAGAGACAACACAGTGTTAGATGGAGACACCTTGCATGGAAGTAGTGTCATAAATGAATGGGGCTTAGGGTTAGAAAGCTCATTTCTTATATAAGGAAGAGGATGGCAGCCATATTATTCATGTTATGATATGTTTATGTTTTGATTATATGGTCTGTTTAGACATATAAACTTTCTTCAGCTGTTTAGCTAAGATTGCAGTTCTGTTTAGCACAAGGTGTTCCTGATCGGAAATTCTACCTCTATCCTTGAGAAGCCTCATAGGAAGAGCTTTTGCACTATATTTCCACATTCAGGTTTCAGGCCAAGTTTCAGTCTTGTGGTATAGCGTAGTTTCTGTTGAGAGATGTGCTGAGTTGCAGGGTGCAGCAGTGGAAGATTGTATTGGGTGTTTTCTGAGCTAGTTTTGTAGTGGAGGAAGGTTTCCTTCCATTGGGAGGCAGTGAAGGAGCCCCTTGGGCTTATTTGACATATTTGGCATCAGGCTAAGATGATTTTATCCCCTACAACGCAGTTCCAGTCCATATCTGCATTATTTTAGTGATCTGTTGTAGTGGGCAACCCAAAAAGGGCCGAAAATCCAAAGTTAAAATCTGGCCAAACCATTTCTGGGTTTTTTGAGTAGAATCCGTGGTTAAAATCCCGGATCATTCTGAGCACTCTAACAGCCTTCCGCACATGGTTCTTCTCCTCAGAAGTAGCAGTTTCCAGCAGGAGAATTTTCCTTAGCAGCAGTAGTTTGCTTTCCATGGAAGGGATCAACCCTTCATTTAGAGAGTCCTTTTGGAGGAGTTCATTCAGATCTACATCAGATTCAACCACCTCCTTCTCTGTGCTTTAGTTGCAATGCATCTTCAGCCCTAAGGCTTTAGATCCACCATTCATATTTTGTGTATTTCCGGAAACCCTTCCTGGGTTGTCTTGGAAAAGTGTTGAGGAGCATAGATCTCCATTTTTTTTAGCCCTGTATGAGCATGATATTATTAGATCCATTTATATATATGTTCCAGCTGCAGTATTAGTCACTAAAACTGCGCTGTGTTTGCTTCAGTTTTTTGTGTAGCAGTGTATTACATGTTTTGGGTACATTTTGGCATTGGAGGCTTCTTTTACCTATCTTGAGGGGCTTGATTCCCAAGATCTTGTACTTATTTATTGCTGTTATACATAATACCATGAATCTATTATTTGGCTCATATGTAATGTGTTAACATTTGCTGCTATTTCCATTATTATGAGCTATATTCCTGCTTTTCCGATTTGGGGATATTACAGTGGTATCAGAGCATAATCTTGGCTCAGCCTGTGAAGACATTGCATCTATGTTATCACAAGAAGAAGAAGCTTCTCACAGAAAAGAGAAGGCTTATAGAAGAGACAAAGGCAAGTCTCCATTATTGGGAGAAATGGAGGGAAAGAAGTTTTCAGAACTTCTTCTCCAAACTCTGCATGAGCTTAACAGAGAAATCAAGGCAATGAGGAGGGAAAGACATGAAGATCCCTCAAGAATATTTACACATGAGGAAAGCTCCAATCATTTATATTATGGGTGTGAGCATTCAGCCACACAATCAGATCTACAACACTCTACCATGCCTATGTTCATAGCAAGAGAGATGGAGATAGGAGATGTACCAAAGGAGGAGACTCTTGGTGACTATCTTCAAGAGTATGAATATCAATCTCAGAGGTTCAAAGATCATCTAAACTTCCAAGGGTTTTGCAAGATCAAGGAGAATATAAGACCTAGCAATCACAATAGAAGCAAGTTGTGCAAGCAGCATGATTTGGGTAGATTCTTTCTATCTACTTTTGATGGGTCACCTAAATGTGTAGCAAGGGCTTGGGTGAAGGAGCTAGACACCTATTTGCAGCAGCACCAAGTTTCAGAAGATGAAGCCCTTAGAGTAGCAGCGCTGCATCTGGAAGGTAAGGCTTATGCCTGGTGGTTATTTGAATCCTTTTCATTAAATTATGCAAATATATCTACTTATGCAAGGTTCACTAGGAGGATAGTGAAAAGGTTTGATGAAAAACATTCTGAAACATCCTTGGATGAGCTAGACAAGCCTAAACAAACAAAACCTTTGCATGGGTTGGAAGGATCTATAAACTTAACTCCATTTCAGAAAACTAAAAAAACGATTAAGGGGGTTAAGAACTTGCAGAATACCTTGCTTGAGGCAAGATCCCCACTTCAAGAAGAGCTCTCTTCTCAAAAGGAAGACATGGAGATCTCTTTTTCAAAAGAGGATCAAGGCAAAGGGCCTCTTAATGATGATGAGGTAACCTCCACTCATGATGAAGGGAAAGAGAAGGCAAGAGGTAACAACGCTGTCACATCAGGAGCAAATCTAGTACCTCATGGAGAGGAAGATGGAGCAATTGCTCCAATGAAAGGAGCCCTTGCATGTTTGCAAGAAGTTCCAAAGAATCTCACATGCAAAGATCAGGGCACAATCCTTGAGTAGCATGTGCCATCATGGATAGATTGTGAGAACTTGAAGAAGGAAGAAGAGGATAGGGAGGAAGACCAACATCATATGATTAGGAACACACACCCCTATCTATTTCAGAAGATTGATGCACAAAAGAGGCATACTGATTTGCGCAGTGAGAGCAAGGACAAAGCAATCCACTCTTGTATGCAGTCTACTCTTGACATTGATGTTTCATTACATGGAGGCATTCCACTCGGGAGACCACCAGATCTGTTGATGATGGGAGATGCTTCACATCTAGTTGCACCACTCATTGATTCCAGAGGGGTGAGCACCTTGGGAGGACTTGACACAGTGCAGAGAGTTTGGGGTAGGCTCAAGGAGGAGGGAGACATTCTCCCAGTATCAGTATTACCCACTTTCACCAAACATCTTGCATTGAGAGAAGATGTTTCAAGGATGGATGGCACCATCAGGGTGCAAGGAGACCACTCCATAGCTTTGGAGAATCAGAATATACTTCCACATGGGAAGAACTCTTCCACATTTGGTAGAGGTTGGTGGTCGGACATGCTTACAATGGCCAAACTCAGAAAGTTTTTGATGGGTGATAGCTTCTCATGGAAGGCTAGCCTCCAAAAACTTCCACTTTTTCTAGAGTATGAGAAGCTGTAGGAGGAGCAGCAGAGGAAAGATTGCAGCATTCCAGTGTATGACTTTGGCATGAGAGATGTAAAAGAAGAGGGCAACAACATGACAGGTGCTTCACATGATAGATCAACAGCGCTGTCATTATTGAGTATTGACCCTTATTGGAGATCCCAACTATTAGTGGAATACTCCAAGGATCTCTTTTCATGCAGAGTGCTTGATGACCAATTATCTGATGGGAGATATGCAGTGATAGATGGGGTCATCTATTTTCAGAGTAGAGTCTTCTTGACTAGAGCTTCTAAGCTCAAGGAGAAGCTACCAGATGCAACATATGAGGGTTTGCTCTCCAAACCCATTGGTTTTATAATAGCATACCGTACTATCCTAGAGGGATTCATTTGGGAAGGCTTCAAAGAGGATATGCACCAACATATGAGGAAATGCATGGATTATTTGGAGGATGAGGAGAGACTTGACTCTTTAGTAGAGTTATCACAACCACTTCCTTTCTCATTGGGAGTGAGAGGAGGCCCATATATGAGCCACCTTACTAGCTTGAACCAAGTACATGGTAAAGATTGTATTTCTGTACATCATGATTCATTTACTACGTATTTGCATTTCCTTATCATACATGTGCAATGCATTGCTCCTAGAGGGGGCACTTTTCCTTCTAGACTTCATAGTCTACTTGAGGCCATAAGCAGCATTAATGATGGCCACTCCCTAGGAGATCTTGGGGAGATGATATCTTATGTAGGGTATGCTCAATTCACACCATACACCATACACCTTCTCCAAGCTTGTGAGGAGATTGGGGCAACAAACAAGTGGTTGGGAAACCACTCATCATGCCATATTATGAAGCAGTTAGGAGTAAAATTGCGCTGGTTGCACTCGAGGGACCATTGTCCTTCTCCATTACTTCATATGGCAGCTAGCATGACTTTGATTGTGATCCCATATGTTGATGATGTTCTTATTATTGTTGGGGACATGATTGGAGGGATGACACATTGGTTGGATGTGTCCATTGGGAATGAAACTTCCCACATTTCTTCATGCTTCAAGGGGAGCATGAGAGATTATATGGCTGCTACATTATATCACTTGTTTCCTTATGAAGGGAGCCATATGATTGATTTATGTCCTTGGGAGGAGCCTCTCACATGGGAGGAGTCTTTCTATGAATTGCCATTCTGGAGGGTGATTCATTTTATATGGATGATAGCTTGGAGGATGGAGCTTCACATGGGGATGAAGGTTCCCTATATTTTGCAGATATATCCTTACAGTTGTTTGAGGACAAGCAACATTTGGGAGGGGAGGATTGTAATATTCCTAAATTAGCATGCAGCTAATTGGAATATTAAAAGCTAATTTTGCTTTCTTGTTTGATGAATAAGTGGGTAGGGAGACCCATAAATCTCTTTATTAGGAATAAAACCACTTCTCATGTGAAAGTGGATCATCTTTTCAGCTTAATAAAGCACCCTAAGGTGTGAACAGGGGCTAGAGCATGTGGACTGGGTCAACTTTGACCAAATCAACAGCGCTGTCATGGAGGAGTGGACATTTATGGAGAGACAACGCAGTTTTAGATGGAGACACCTTGCATGGAAGTAGTGTCATAAATGAATGGGGCTTAGGGTTAGAAAGCTCATTTCTTATATAAGGAAGAGGATGGCAGCCATATTATTCATGTTATGATATGTTTATGTTTTGATAATATGGTCTATTTAGATATATAAGTTTTCTTCAGAGGTTTAGCTAAGATTGCAGTGCTGTTTAGCACAGGGTGTTCCTGATCGGGAATCCCACCTCTATCCTTGAGAAGCCTCATAGGAAGAGCTTTTACACTATATTTCCACATTCAGGTTTCAGGCCAAGCTTCAATCTTGTGGTACAACGCAGTTTCTGTTGAGAGATGTGCTGAGTTGCAAGGTGCAACAGTGGAAGATTGTATTGGGTGTTTTCTGAGCTAGTTTTGTAGTGGAGGAAGGTTTCCTTCCATTGGGAGGCAAGTAAAGGAGCCCTTTGGGCTTATTTTACATATTTGGCATCAGGCCAAGATGATTTTATCCCCTACAACGCAGTTCCAGTCCAGATCTGCATTATTTTAGTGAGTTGTTGCAGTGGGCAACCCAAAAAGGGCCGAAAATTGAAAGTTAAAATCTGGCCAAACCATTTCTGGGTTTTTCTGGGTTTTTTGAGTAGAATCCGTGGTTAAAATCCCGAATCATTCTAAGCACTGTAACGACCTTCCACACATGGTTCTTCTCCTCAGAAGTAGTAGTTTCTAGCAGCAACAGTTTCCTCAGCAACAGTAGTTTGCTTTCCCTTGAAGGGATCAACCCTTCATTGAGAGAGTCCTTTTGGAGGAGTTCTTTCAGATCTACATCAGATTCAACCACATCCTTCTATGTGCTTTAGTTGCAGTGCATCTTCAGCCCTAGGGCTTTAGATCCAGCATTCATATTTTGTGTATTTCCGGAAACCCTTCCTGGGTTGTCTTGGAAAAGTATTGAGGAGCATAGATCTCCATTTTTTTTAGCCCTGTATTAGCATGATATTATCAAATCCATTTATATATATATATTCCAGCTGCAGTGTTAGTCACTAAAATTGCGCTATGTTTGCTTCAGTACTTTGTGTAGTAGTGTATTAGATGTTTTGGGTACATTTTGGCATTGGAGGCTTCTTTTGCCTATCTTGAGGGGCTTGATCCCCAAGATCTTTTACTTATTTATTGCTGTTATACATAATACCATGGATCTATTATTTGGCTCATATGTAATGTGTTAACATTTGATGCTATTTCCATTATTATGATCTATATTCCAACTTTTCCCATTTGGGGATATTACAACAATTTTCTTGTAGAACCAGAGTCCACACAGATTGTTCAGGCAATTTACATAGAGGAGGCATTTATAGGGAAGAAATAAGATATATCACATTTTTGGATATTCGACAGCCTTGTGTATTGCCATGTACTAGAGGAGAAAAGGAAGAAGCTGGAGCCCACAATAGAGAAGGGTTCCTTCGTGGGCTATGTTACCACAAAATCTAGCGGTGCCCTAAGGGGAGAAAACCTATGGGACAACTACTAGACTAAGTGACAACAATGGGACAATGGCCCACTATCACCACAACCAAGGTCCCTTGCTCTTTACGAACTTTCACCAATGGGAGGAGTCCCGGTATGATTATGATCACCTATAATAGATATTCTAGGTTTGAAGGTTCAAGTTGGAGCTAGAGCTCATTCAAAGAGAGGCTCAATAAAGGTACGAGGCTTCAAAGAAGCAAATTGCTCTCTAAGAAAAACCCTAGAAAAGGAGGCACAAGACCTAGGGTGTTGAGGTTTCTCGGTGGTATTAGGTATTCACAAGGTCAAGGCCCGAGAGAAGAAAGGGCTTCTTATGATTTATTCCAATGAATACTAAGCTTACACAACCCTCAAAGAAGTCCCCAAGGTGAGAGAGAAAGACCTAGGTTTTCCCAGGGCAAGAGATTTTATGGATGAAACTCAGGCGGATGCCCACCAAACTTGGAGCATATGTAGCCTAGACCCTGAGCTTGATGTTTGGACCCTTGGATTCCTGAAAAATCAACATCCTAAAATTTTGTTGCAAGCCCTAGATTTCCACTCTAACTTTAGGGGACTGAAATTTAGGAGGAGAAAATATGGAGAAAGAGGAGTTTGATCACCAAAATCCTTGGACTAGTGCCCCATTCCTTTGGGCAATGGAGTCTTGAGATGCTTAAGATAAGATAAAATTTCTTCCAAGGGGACTCGAAATCAATGCCCTAGTTACCAATTTCAAACATTTATCCTCTTCAACATATAATGGAGTTTCATGAAGAATCAAAGACATTCATTCACTAGGAACATTCATTACATGCCTTGCATTGGATAACATATACCTCTACTAGAAAAGCTTTCCAAATTTTATCTTCAATAATTAGGGCACAAATTCACATATTCTAGAGCAACAATTCCATACATTAAACAATATTTAAAGAAAAATTTCATCAATAAGAAGCACTTACAAAGATACATGCAATATATCCATCCATCATTTAAGAAGAAGTTCCAAAGAAGAAAAGCGAATCATCTTCCACACATCAAAATGCATCAAAAGAGTCTCCAATAGCTCCAAAGAAAAAGTACGAGTTCTTTACAAGAGAACTAATCCAAGTGTGATGATGCTCTCTCACAAATGAGAGTAAGTTCTATTTATATGATCCTCACTAAGTCGATTTAGCCTAATTATCCCCCAAATCATTAAAATAATGGGCAAGAAACAAGCCCTGGTCACAAGTTGACCAAGTGGCTTTCACAAATTATAAATTAGCCATCCAAATGTTAGCCGAATGATGATGTCATGCTGATGTAGGGTCGTTGGAGGGCCACGTTGAGTCCTCTTTGTGCCAAAATGTGAGATAGGGCTCTATAAATCTCTAACAATGGGATGGCCTCTTGGTGTCCATGCAAGTCAATCATGTGGGGCCCCAAAGTGGGTTTGGGGCACAAATGCTAGTATCATGGGTATACAAATGATAAAATAATCTGTATAATGCTCCAAATGAGGGCTCTGATGATGGTGCCTGCCCTCCCATGCTTCAAGGGTGAGACAAACCTCCTCTGGGCCTTGGATCAACTGCTATAATATGCTAGGCCGGTCGGGGCACACTGATCCAAGTGCATCATCTCGCAAATAATGTGGGGCAATGAATAGAGTGGTGAGGGTGCTGAAGGTGCCCATGGCATGAAATGATGCTCTAACACATGATGGACTCCCTTGGATCTCAACGCATCCCTTAGGAGTGTCAATATGATCTTTTAGTGGGCTTGGGCCCCAATTAAGTTTCCCATCCCATGATGAAACCACCTACCAATTACATATAATGTCCAATGCGCCTCCTCACCCTCAGGTACAATAATTCATTAGTTCATCTAATTGAACCAATCTTATTAATCAAGGGCACATTGAGACTTCATAGTGGGCTTCTCTTTCAAATTTGGGGCTTTAAGCTTGTAATAGTGTTACCTCCCTAGGTAGGAGTGGCTAATAAACAACCCTATTAGGCGTTCCCAACCCATAAGGGGAAAGGCAGTTCCAAGGTACGTCCTTCAAGTGATAGGGGTCATGCGAATAATGATGAGATGGATGGGGACACATGAGTCTTAAAGCCAAATGCCATGGGTTCAAGGATGGTAATGATGAGGGGTGTCCACATATTTGGGTGTATACGTGTAGGAGGGAGCAATCATGGATACATGAGTTACCCCAACCTTTGTTTTTCCACCCTTCATTATTTTCCTTTTGCCATTTTATGATTTTTCTTTGTATTATTGCTCGGGGCTCTAGGAAATAAGAGCATGCTGTGAGAGATATGCAACAACTATTACCCCCTTAAGGTGGGGCAGTTTATCGCTCACTAGGGATTGGGATGTGCATGGGTTCCTTAATGATGTGTGGGGCACTAAAGGGCCCTAGGAACCAGGGTGATGGCCATGATAAAGGGTTAGAGCTCATGTTTGGCTTTTGCCCACGTGCTATATTAAACGTCCCAACCATCTTTTGCATTTTATGATATTCTTTTCTTTTGTTTCTTGCTTGTGGTCATGATATGCTTTTAATGTTCTTTTACTTGCATGAACCTCCGGGGCAATAGTTCTAGGCTTGACCCAGACATGTGGACAAGGGGAAGGGGCGTACCAATGCCTTGTGAACCTAGTGTTCATGTTGTTGATTTTTGTAGCATCAGAGAGTGCTCTAAGTCTCAAATTTGGTGTAGAGGCTTAGACACTAGTATTCCAAAGAACCCAAAAAGCGTTTGTGGAAATTCCATTCGGATTTTGTTTTATTTGAAAAATTAATTATTTTAATGAGGACCTTAAGTCTAAACTTAAGGGAAATTATATAATTAAAGGGTATTAAATAAAACAGAGTGAATATTCTAGGGGACATGGATCAAGTCATGTTATAATCTGAGTCGTTTGATTAGACATCTAATCTGGGCCGTTGATATGTCAACGAGAAGACTATAAAGGAAGGCTTGAGGGTCATTTGGAAAATACACCGAGATGCTGAATTGATCTAAGATTGAAATTTCTGGGGCATGGTTTGCTGAGAAATTCAAACTAGAGATCTGAGCAGTGAGGGAAAGAGATAACATCCAGAGAGGAAGAGATTTTCTCAGCCAGTGGAGCATCAGTCAGAGAGAGGCAGAAGAGATCTAACCAAAGCCAGTGCTGAAGGAAGAGGGCTGACGCAGTGACTGTGTAGGCTCACGCAACAGTAGCTGGTGAATTTGTTGATGCCCACTGGTTGTTGAAGATGCCCACTGGCTACTGAAGCTGCCCACTGGCTGCTGAAGTTGCTCACTGGCTGCTTTTGCTGGTTTTGTCGAGACTTTCAGTCTGACAACCACCGTTAATTTCATTGACATTTTCCCCCCTTTGTCAGTTGAAAGGAGAGACACTTCTCTGGAAAGTTTTCCTGAACTCCCCCCTTTCAGTTGTAGGAGTTTTACACTGGTGTATTCCCCTATTCAATTGCATGAGAGTACCATCTTCTTTTCACTGTCGGCTGCACTATGTGTGATTGTATTCGATTGTAGAACTAAGACAATCTTTTGACTGTGGATGACCATGCCCAAGGATCGATCCATTCATAATGTATCTTCAATCTCACTGATTGTTGGTGGTTGCGACATTTCTCTGAGTAATGATTGGGCTTGCCACAATGGCGACAAGGATGGAGATCAAAACACTGATCTTCCATATGACCGGTTCTTTGACAATGAGAACATGTCGGTTTGATTGCAACTTTGGGTTGCGTGCATTTCTGTTTGTCTGCAACTTTCTCAGAACTTGCTGAGGTGATTTGTTCAAGAAATCCTGCACTGACGAACTTAATTGGCTTGGAATAATCTGGGATATGCAAGTTGGTGTCATCGTTGACATATCCTAAGCCTCGTTGATTCTTGTTACTTTGAATTTCTTCCCATGGCTTGATGATTGGCTTGGAAGAAAGTTGAATTGGAACAACTTCAACACTAGAAGTTGTTTGGATAAATGACTTAGAGTCATCTTTAGCTGTATGGTTCAAAGACTCTGAAGCATCACTCTTCTCTTGCAACTCATTTCGTTGTAGTTGCGACTCTATTTGAAGAAACTCAATGGTTTCATTTGTTTTTTGTAGATGCCGTGAAAGATCAGCAAGAGTATCTTTGCTGATTTGCACCATGTCTTCATCACTTGAGAGGATCAAATTGTGAAGAATTTTTAACAACTGGATGCGTTGCGCCATCTGAACTCGCTCTCTTGAATTCAGGCTCTCTTGTCGTAGATGTCGTGCTTTGAACTGTTTCACTTGATTTTGTTACTTGAATGACAGGCTCGCTTGCAATGTGGCTTGAATGGCACGCTCGCTTGATTTGTTGCTTATTGTGCTTGCTTGGAACACTTGCTAGAGTTGTAGAACTTTCTTGCTTGAACTCTTGAATTCACGCTCGCTTTGCTTGAACGCTCACTTGACTTGCTTGATTACTTCACGTTCACTTGAATGAATACTCATGCTTGCTTGATGTAGATTTCAACTTGCTTGATTGGTATTAGAGTTGAACTTGCTTGGTTGCTTTGATGGTTGCTGCAATGAACTTCACGCTGGCTCGCTTGATGGTTTGAACTTTGTACTGACTTGATGGAAATTGCTTGAATGAATACTCACGCTTGCTTGCAGGAGATGTGAACTTGTTGCTTGTTTGCTTTAGAGTTAAAACTCGTGCATTCACTTGATTCTGCTTAAAGAAAGGGTGTCGAACACTGTCGAAAATGCACCCAAAAACGCTTAATGATTTTAATGACTCACTACAATGAATTCACTTGTCTTAATTTGACTTAGTTGAAGAGAATTGACGCTCTTGACTTCTTATCAAATCAAAACTTGGGTGTTGGTTTCAATCGAAAGTGCACCCTTTAATGCAATTTGAATTTGATTACATGTTCTTAAATTTATTGCAAGAATGTTGATGTAGACTTTTCTTTGAAACGCTGGATTTTGCAGGTACATGAACTTGATTGTATTAAGTGAATTTGCTTGTTGAGGTAAAACGCTGATGTTGACAACTTTGATTATTTGTTGTAGTGGCGCAAATGCATGTGTTGAGTTTAATTATCCTTCCTTGCAGCTACTTCGTTACAGGTGTTGTGCTTGCTTGCATTGAACTTTATGTGTGTGTTGATGAGATCATTTATGTGTCAAAACTAGACACAAATCATAAGCAACAACATGAACCATGCACCATCATAAACACATTCTTCGTGTACCTAAGATCCCCTTATTCAATTTTGGGCGGATCTAGGACACAATCACCACAAAAAATATATGCTTGATTAAAATTTGCAGTACATAATCAATCTTCACCTCCAAGCTGGCAACCCATTGATGCAACTTGTCTTCAAAAATTGAATGGATAATGACATGATCTCTCTCAAAGTAAAACAATACGGGATTTAAAAAAAAAAATCCACATATCACTCAAATACAAAACACTTATCCCTCCAAATTTACAATAAATCACCTTATCTCTCCAAATACAAATGGAAACACACCTTATCTCTCTAAATTACAAAAGACAACTGGTTACTCTAAAAAATATCACCTTATCACTCCAAAAAATAACATAGCTTATCTCTCAAAAAAAAAAATAAAAATAAAAAAAGAAACCTACCTTATCCCTCCATTAAACAATTTAAAAACTTTTTACAGACTCTTGAACCCCAAAATATGCAAACTGCATTTTTCCACTTATTCTTTGGCACGTATAAACACGGATGTTCTCCCTCTCATGTTCACTTTTACTCCAAAACACCATTTTTCTAACAACAACAAAAAAATGTTTTTGCCTCCCTTTTTTTTTAAGTAAAAAAAAAACTTTGAACTTTAAAAAAAATAAAATAATTCTCTCTTGTAAAAAAATTGAACCACGTTTTATCGAATCAATACTTTCAACACCATAATTTGCGGCAGCTTTACTGACAGTTAAGCTCGATTTCCAACGCCTTCATCATGGTATCCCAGATCAAAAATTACATCCAGAATATTATCTTCAGCTGGTTCCAATGCCTAAAAGATGCCTCGCCGATGCTCCCGGATTGCAATCGGGACTGATTCCAATGCCTTGAAATCCCAAATGAATAAGGGAAAAAGCACGAATGTTGACGCGTTACTAGTTTATTGAAGCGTGGAGCCAAGCATTAGTCTGGCCAAATGTGTTGAAATACGTCTTGAAGCAGGTGCTGTTGATGTGATGTGATGTATGTGGCCAACAAAATTCACTTTCACCAGATTTGCAACAGTTAATTCTCATAAAAGAACATGAAAACCACGATGCGTCTCACAAAATTTTAGCTCTCTGTATTTACATTCACGGATTTCTAGTTTCATCCAATGCATAGTCTTTGAGCATTGGATTGTCATGGATTAAATTCATGTCATGGATTTCGTGGAATCGTATATATAAAACCTCAACCCTATGAATAACGCATTCTACTCATTATAAAATGAAATACCTTTTAATTTCAGAAGCTAAAGCTGGACGAGATCCTTGAACCGACTATGAGCTCTCCATTATTAAGTGATTTATGTTGTTGATTCACGAATTTCTTCTTCATTTAATGCCTCCTCCAGTTCATCTAGTCAACACTCTGTGAACGTTGGCGCGGGTTGTCCAGAACTATGGTAAGCACTTCAGCAAATTCTCATTGACGTTGAGATAATAGCAATGGTCATGAGTTGTCCAGCATCGGTCCATCCCATCACATTTATTCACATGTATCTGTCAAATTGATTAAGAAATTTATTGCAGCACCGTGAGTATTGGCATATCTGATTATTGGATTTCCTGTTTAAAAATAAAATTGAGCAGTCTGGATATGATGTTAATACAGAACTTCCAGCGTTAATAAATCGAGTAGCTTGATAGTCACAGTCCTTTCCCACTAACATTCTCAATTTTTTGGTTTAAACTTCAACGAAGATCTATACTTGAACAATTCTCGATCTGCTCAGGAGCTTCAACGCTGATATATCAGGAAATGCCTACTCAGAAGCTTCAACAATGATCTGTCAGGCAACGTGGAACGCTAGTCTATTTGTAAATGAAGTTATTTTTCATGATCCAAAGGGCGCTCCTATTAAATGGCACCTCAGCAATGACAACCAGAACCTTTATGACGGCAGGTTCTCATACCAAATCATAGCACGACATTCGCCTGCAAAGAGAACTTGGCCAATGCTCCGTCAATGCTTGGCTTCTTCTCATTTTCACGCACACTTTTCTACTTCACCACTTTGATCCACACAGTATGCTTCCCACTTGCTCATCTCGGATCCATTCTACTGCCAACCATGCCTCCTTACGCTGGCTTGGATCGGGAAGATCACCACAACCTCCACAGATTTCTCAACTCTTCTCTACGCAGGGTGTGTAAAGGAGTGAAAACACAACAACCACAACGCATGAAAGGCTCAACCTCATATTAATCTCCTGAGGCTCTGATACCACATATTGAAAATCAAATCAACTCATAAAATACAGAAAACACACATAATAAACCAAAGACCAAATATTGGCAGAAAAGGCTTCAGCTTCACGGCTTCCTCACATATTTTTCTCATTATTAAAAGAATGTAGTGTTACAATTAAATATATGAGGAGACATTGTCTCGAGATAGTGCATGCTATCTTGGACACCTTGGTTGAGATAATTTCTCAACCAAACACACACCAATATAGGAGCTACCTAAACTAACTCCTATCTTAGAGGAACAACCCAAACTAAAGAGTTAGGCATAAATTCCTAACTTTTAATATTTAATTTATTTATTTTATTTTTGGATTTATTATTGTTTTATGAGAGAGGCTAACACAGAGATAGAGGAAGGGTTTTCGGAATTTTGTTGGTGGATCAGTTTCGGAAGCCAGGATCTGGAAAGTGGCACCGAGAGGCTGTTCCTCAAGGTCCAAGGAGGCAAAACGACTTGGTTGAGGGCTAACGCTGAGCCTGGCAGGGGGTGATGCAGTGGCTGGAAGTTCCAACGCTGGATCTGCGTAGAGGTTGCGTAGAGCTTGTGCGAGGCAGTGTTTTCTTCATCTAGATTAACTAGAAATTCAGTGATTGAGTGATGTAAATCCTCAAAAATTCTTTTGCCATTATTTCTCTCTATAACTGAATCACCTTAGGGTATTCAAAGATGTATTCGGACATTGCTACTTCTTAATAATAAAATCCTCAGATTTGCTGCACCAGTTTTCCCGCATTGGGTTTTTCTGGGGACTTAGTCCAAAATAAAGGTATCATAGTGTGAATGATTTCCTTCTTCAGTTTCCTTGTTTCAGAATCATAATTATTATAGTGCAGGTTGCTTCAGTGATTGCTTCAGTATTTCATGAATGTACTCATGAATAATTGTGTAAAGTAAATTACATAATACATGAAGTAATTGAGATGGTTGCAGTAGGATTCATTAGATCTAGGATTTTTCACATGGTATCAGAGCATTGATGTGAAACAAGAAGAACAAATTTGAATTCTGAAGTGAAGGTCGTTCTTGCTGCAGCCCAATAGAATGAATCCATTGAAGGATTGCACAATTTTGGCAAGGAGGGCTAAGATTTTCGTGGCAGTCTCTCTCTGAGTGAGTCAATAGAGAGAAGGGATTTCATATTCAAGACCTTGCTGAGGCAGAGGGAGCAGTGCAGAGTCTCCATGCAGAAGACAGAGGGATGCAATTTTCTGAAGCTGTTGCTGTTGGAAATACTGAGAGGGGGGTGAATCAGTATTTCTTTTCAATTGTTAATTTTACCAGTTAGATCACCTATATTTAGAACACAAAATGAACAATAAAAATAAATGCTTTTATTAATTTCTTTTTTACAATAAATCAAGTACAATATATGTAGGGCTCCAACCCTAGATGAAGACACCAATCTTCAATCTCCCAGGCTCCAACTTGTATTTGCCAAGCACGGACTTGGACTTCCAAGGCTCCAACCTTGTCAATTCTGAGGCACCAACCTTAAGGGCTCCAACCCTATATTTGGTACAGGCTCCAACTTGGTCTCTTGAGGACTCCTATCCTCTAGGGCTCCAACCCTGTCTTCCAAGGCACCGACCTTGTCTCTATGAGGCTCCAACCTCCTGCTTCAATTCGTCAAGATATATTTGGTTATACTTCACGGCTCCCAATGTTTTCTTCAACAAGCCCTGTCAATCTTCACCAATGCCTTCATTTAGTCTCTACGTCACTTCATCAATGCCAACCTTTTCTTCTTAGAAGGTATCACCACTGCTCTTCATCGTACCCAAACAATTTCTCCAAGTTACATCATGATGACATCAATGATGTATCATGATCTTCAAAGTTCTCCACAAGACTTCTCAAGGTTGAATGTCTTCAACAAACTTCTTCACTGTTCTTGGTTTGTCCTTGACTTGACTTGTGCTTGAGCTTGACTTCACTGTCCCAAGATGATCATTGTTCCTTGTCTGGGTTCTGTACTATTCATCTAGCAATAAGCATCATTATTCCTGCATCACTCTTCATCACCAAATCTGCACCATACTGCACCAATGGTTCTGCACCACACTGTACTAACACTACAGCTGCACCAACACTTTTGCACCACAGATCAATGCATCACCACCAAAAACCGAAAGACACAACAAGTGCTGGAAGGATCTGAGTCACTGCAATAAGAGTCCAAGACTGTTATGTATATTTCCACATGTTGAGATTAAGACTGGATCTTTCCACTAATATGTAACTCTTCACAGAACCTTCTCAAGTTTATTATACCTCCACCATTTATCAAGGAAAGAGGACCGATCTGCAAGCTAAATAGAAGTTTGATGATACAATTTGAAATACCAATGTTGTCCAGAATGTGCTTGTTGTCACAGGTTCTAAATACTACACCACAGGTCCGAGTGAAGTTCTGAGGCTACTCCATAAGTCAGGGCCAAGTGCTGAAGCTGCTCCACACTACCAAGTTTTGTCCTGAAGTATTTTCACAATACTGAGCCCTTGTAAGACAGATTCGTAGTCCTGTAGCTTCTATGGAGGAGACCAAGCTCCAAAAACAACCAAATGTTGTCCCAACCTTAATTCCAACAACTTCTGGGATATTAAACCAAAGTTTTGTGACTTCACTAAGTCAAGCTAAAACTGTCCCTTTGATCCAAGTATTGACACAGTCTATAAGCCATAGGTCCAATTCCTCCAAACACTTATTTGACTGAATTGAAACTCTGTCAATAGAACAACCTCCTGTAGATTATTATATGTCCGAGCCTCCACAAAATACAGGTCCAAACTCCTTGTAATCCTCTCAGGGTGACTGTCCCTTAATGGTTATGTCGAGTCCTAAACTGTGCCTTCAAGGATATTGCATGCTATCTGAGCTTCACAAGGCTGTGATAGTATTTTGTGCTAAAAGTCTGGGTGATGACAAATCTGAGGTGAGGTATTTAGTCACAAGAAACTACCCAAAATTCTGAGCTTTCCAACAATGATCCGAGCTGATATAGTGGTAGCTGTTCTGGTCTTGAATAATTATTCAATCAAACAATTTAACCCAAACTGTAATTCATTCATGTATCTCAGCCTGTATCTCGTTTTGTACTTCTGCTCTTATATTCCTCACCGAGATGATGGATTAAATGATGAGTCTTAACTTATATATATAGTGATTTTAAATGGAAATGAAGGGATGCGTCTTTTGAGGGAAGCCAACTCAGTTTAGTTGAGCATAGGTCGGCTAGACTGTAAAACAAATTAGGATATATAATTTTCAAAATCAATTTCTCACAAACTATTGGGAGTTTGAGGGCAAGTAAGGGCTTGTTAGAAAGAGGAAATCTCGAGAGATGATTTATCAAAGGATGATTGTCCATGTGTGACTCAACAAGGATTTTATAGGGCCCTTTCACAGATAGCTTCTGCAAGAATGATTAAGAATCATAAGCTCCCCCTAACAGTATGCATGGTCTCCTTTCTGGCAGAGTCTCATCATCAAACACTCGGAATATCAAGGATGTTTTCATCAAATCAACAACATGTGTTGTTGGCTGGAGTGTTCAAGAGACTTTCAGATCCTATTTGCTTGCTTCTCCATACTTGTGTAACCTTCTTCTCTGGCTTAGTTGACATAATTTTAGCTTGTTGAGGGACTCAAGTCAAGTTACAATCACGAGCCATATGTCCAATCTTATGGCAATTGAAGCACTCCATGTTGTTCATGAATGAGAGATCATTACTTCTTCTTGCAAAATTGCTTCTAGGAGATTGATGGGGACCATTATATATGTCTTTGTGATATGCCCTACAATCTTTTGCCATGTGCCCAAAGTTTGTACAAGAATAGCTATAACCAAGAAATATACTTTGGTACCTGGGAGATGAAGAGTTCCTTGAAGTACTTCTGAAGTCTTTTTGCCTTGGAATTCTTTGATGACATTCATTTCCTTTTGTGTTCTTGACATCATCTGTAAATCTCCTTGGAGTAGGGTTTCTTCTAATGTCATCTTGACTCTTGCCTTTGTTGGAACTAGGAGCGTCAACATTTCTTTTTAGGTTCCTCACATCTTTGTTGTTTGAAGCATTATCATTCTTGCTTAAGGATTCACCTGCATAGCCAAGACCTAATTTGTCAAGGGGAGACCTTTGCTGACTTAGGATGTCATCTAGTGTTTGAGAGCTTTTTATGTTTTTATTCAGCAATTCAACTTCCTTTTCAAGAAAGTCGATTTCTTCTTTCAACTTTTCACAATCTTCATCTTTCATAAGTAGTTGCTTCTTCATTTCTTCCATCATCCTTGTTGCTTCATGTGCTTCGATTTTAAGGGAGATGATATTTGATTTCATTATGAAGACTTCTTCATTCTCTTTTGCTAGACTGCTCTCCATTTCTTCTTTTATTGTTGTAGCTTCACATGTTTCAGCCTTGAGAAGATTGATGTCTGATTTTAGTTTCAAGATTTCTTCATCCTTTTTGTCTAGTTGGCATATCATGGTGTTTCTCTCCTTTTCTGCTTCATTAACTTGTCCTTCTATGAATGCCAAAGTTTCCATCACCTTCTTAGCTCCTTGCGCTTGTTTCCTTGCTTCTTTTAGTTGAGATCTAAGAGAGGAGACCTCTTCCTTGTATTGACCAATCTAAGCTTCAAGACTATTCAAGCTCTTAAGTCTTTGTTCAAGGTGGCTTGACAAAGTTTCTTCCCTTTTCTTTGCCTTATCCAATTGATTTGTCATAGATATGACTTCTTCATGATGCTTTCTTTTGTTTTGATGAAAGTCCTCTTTAAGTTTGGTGAGCTCCTCATCTCTTTCTTGTACTTGAAGCTTGACAAAGTCAACTTCCTTCCTTGTCTTGTCTTGGTTACCATCTTGCGTTTTCTTCTTAAGTTCCTCATTTTCCTTTTTCAAACAGTTAATCTCTTCCATGGAAGCCATAAGTTTATTCAAGAGATCTTCTTCAAAGTCTTCTTTATTCTCTTCATCTTCTAGGTCTTCTTTAGCCTTGTTGTCATCTCTCTTATCTTCAGCTTCTTTGACGAATTCTGGACTTCTTTCTTGTTTTCCATCATCTTCTTGACTAGAGATCATTGTCAACGCTAATTTTGAGTGAAGATCATGAAGTTTGTCCCATATGACTTTTGCTGATGAACATTTTTCAAAATTGGCCTTTAGAGAATTTGGTAACCCATTCAAAATTGCCTTCATTGCTCTTGTATTGTGCTCGGATTCTTTGTCCATCGTGTCATTAGTAATCACTGATTTCCAAACTTCAATTCCTTGAGTCTTCAAGAAATTCCTCATTCTTGCCACCCATATATCAAAATTTCCATTGAACAATGGAGCTTTCGCAAATTGATTTACTTCAATTTCAATGGTTGAGGAAGACACATCTTTAGGAGGATTGGAGACTTTCTTCCTTGGCGTTGCCATTTGTGTTCTAATGATCAACCTTCAAGCTGTTAGGCTTTGAGTGAAGGTACTAGCTCTGATACCAATTCTTGGAAATACTGAGAGGGAGGTGAATCAATGTTTCTTTTCAATTGTCAATTTTACTAGTTAGATCACCTATATTTAGAACACAAAATGAACAATAAAAATAAATGCTTTTATTAATTTCTTCTTTACAATAAATCAAGTACAATATATGTAGGGCTCCAACCCTAGATGAAGACACCAATCTTCAATCTCCTAGGCTCCAACCTGTATTTGCCAAGCACCGACTTGGACTTCCAAGGCTCCAATGTTGTCAATTCTGAGGCACCAACCTCAAGGGCTCCAACCCTATATCTGGTACAGGCTCCAACCTGGTCTCTTGAGGACTCCTATCTTCTAGGGCTCCAACCCTATCTTCCAAGGCACCGACCTTGTCTCTATGAGGCTCCAACCTCCTGCTTCAATTCGTCAAGATATATTTGGTTATACTTCACGGCTCCCAATGTCTTCTTCAACGAGCCCTGTCAATCTTCACCAATGCCTTCACTTAGTCTCCACGCCACTTCATCAATGACAACCTTTTCTTCTTAGAAGGTGTCACCACTGCTCTTCATCGTACCCAAACAATTTCTCCAAGTTACATGATGATGACATCAATGATGCA
Source organism: Pinus albicaulis (assembly GCA_034641835.2). NCBI lineage: Eukaryota > Viridiplantae > Streptophyta > Pinopsida > Pinales > Pinaceae > Pinus > Pinus albicaulis. The sequence goes on along the minus strand of CM076584.1, from coordinate 773,968,020 downwards.
TCATGATCTTCAAAGTTCTCCACAAGACTTCTCAAGGTTGAATGTCTTCAACAAACTTCTTCACTGTTCTTGGTTTGTCCTTGACTTGACTTGTGCTTGAGCTTGACTTCACTGCCCCAAGATGATCATTGTTCCTTGTCTGGGTTCTGCACTATTCATCTAGCAATAAGCATCATTATTCCTGCATCACTCTTCATCACCAATCTGCACCATACTGCACCAATGGTTCTGCACAACACTGTACTAACACTACAGTTGCACCAACACTTTTGCACCACAGAGCAATGCATCACCACCAAAAACTAAAAGACACAACAAGTGCTGGAAGGATCTGAGTCACTGCAATAAGAGTCCAAGACTGTTATGTATATTTCCACATGTTGAGATTAAGACTGGATCTTTCCACAAATATGTAACCCTTCACAGAACCTTCTTAAGTTTATTATACCTCCACCGTTTATCAAGGAAAGAGGACTGATCTGCAAGCTAAATAGAAGTTTGATGATACAATTTGAAATACCAATGTTGTCCAGAATGTGCTTGCTGTCACAGGTTCTAAATACTTCACCACAGGTCCGAGCGAAGTTCTGAGGCTACTCCATAAGTCAGGGCCAAGTGCTGAAGCTGCTCCACACTGCCAAGTTCTGTCCTGAAGTATTTTCATAATACTGAGCCCTTGTAAGACAGATCCGCAGTCCTGTAGCTTCTGTGGAGGAGACCAAGCTCCTAAAACAACCAAACGTTGTCCCAACCTTAATTCCAACAACTTCTGGGATATTAAACCAAAGTTTTGTGACTTCACCAAGTCAAGCTAAAACTGTCCCTTTGATCGAAGTATTGACACAGTCTACAAACCACAGGTTCAATTCCTCCTAACTCTCATTTGACTGAATTGAAACTCTGTCAATAGAACAACCTCCTGTAGATTATTATATGTCCGAGCCTCCACAAAATACAGGTCCAAACTCATAATCCTCTCAGGGTGACTGTCCCTTAATGGTTATGCCGAGTCCTAAACTGTGCCTTCAAGGAGATTGCATGCTGTCTGAGCTTCACAAGACTGTGATAGTATTTTGTGCTAAAAGTCTGGGTGATGACAAATCTGAGGTGAGGTATTTAGTCACAAGAAACTGCCCAAAATTCTGAGCTTTCCAACAATGATCCGAGCTGATATAGTGGTAGCTGTTCTGGTCTTGAATAATTATTCAATCAAACAATTTAACCCAAACTGCAATTCATTCATGTATCTCAGCCTCTCTCTCGTTCTGTACTTCTGCTCTTATATTTTTCACCGAGATGATGGATTAAATGACGAGTCTTAACTTATATATATAGTGATTTTAAATGGAAATGAAGGGATGCGTCTTTTGAGGGAAACCGACTCAGTTTAGCTGAGCATAGGTCGGCTAGATTGTAAAAAAAATAGGATATATAATTTTCAAAAATCAATTTTTCACAAACTATTGGGAGTTTGAGGGCAAGTAAGGGCTCGTTAGAAAGAGGAAAAAATCCTCTTTAAGATGGTGTAGGATTCATTTGGAAAGGATGCCTCCAAGCTGTCCAAAATTATTTTTTTGTGACTGTTACTGAAATCGTTAGTGCAGAAGATGATTAGGACAGTATGGCTTCTCCATTGTTTGTCTTCTCCATTATTTGGCTTCTTCATCATCATAGGAACATGTAGGACATCCACGTCATCATGATAGTGTCCAACAATGAGTGTATCATCCATGTCATCCCATAATTGTGCAGTGATATGTTATAGTGCAGCATGATTAGGAGAACTTCAAAATAGTCTTCCAACCATCAAATGATATCTTCCACGTTATCATCTAGTCTTTCAACCTTCATCAAGTGCCATCATCAATTGTGGTTATTCATTTAGTGTATGACTCCATATGTTATCAGGGGTTAAGGTCTAGATCATCAAGGCACATGCAACATTATAGCTAGTTCAAAGACTTCTTAGGACTTCTTCATTAGTGGTTTGACATCTTCATGGGTTGACCTCTTCATTGATGGCATTCTTGTCAAACAAGAGTCATGACATCATCATCTGGTACCAGACTTTTATTGTCTTCAACCTTATCATCACATTCTGGGGTATCTCAAGAATATTTGCCATCTCAGCCAATGCCATATTGACATCAATGACAACCTTGATTAACAGTTGCTGGGCAGAAAGCGTCAGAAGGAGTCAAGAGCACATAGTTGGGAAATTCTTCCTCAGTGATTTCCTAGCCGAGGAAGTCAACATTTCTCAGTTGCTGAGCAGTAGAGGAGCAACATAACTTACAACACTAGGGAGTGCATAAGCCTGCCAGGTGCTGCGCAGTAGGGAGAAAGAGGGAGCATATTCGATAGTTTTCCGCTGAGATGGCATCTCATGGACTTCGTGATCAAGATCGGTTGGAGGGTTCCTCCAACTATATGATTTGGAAGGAACGGGTTATGTTCCTTCTAGATGAATATGATCTGAAGGCGTTCGTGGAGAACGTGGTAGCTGTACCTATAGATCCAGATCAAAACAAGAAGTACTACGCTGATATGGCGAAGGCGAAGAGGTTGCTTCTTGATGGTGTCAAAGACCACATTGCCTCACATTTTGCTGGCAAGAATATTGCCAGAGAGATGTGGGTAGCTTTGCATGACCTATATGAGGGATCTTTCGAGCAGAGGAAGTTGTACTTGGAGCAGAAGCTCTGTATGATCCAGATGCGGAAAGGGGAATGCGTGGCTTCATACCTCGTGTGGTTTCAGGGGATTCAAGATCAACTGTCAGTAGAAGGTGCTACACCTACAGTTGCAACCATGGTATGGATGGCCCTTAACAGTGTCACGGAGGAGTGTCAAGTGTTTGTGAAAAGCATATTGGGCCGGGCAGCATTACCTAGTTGGGAGCAGTTGTGGCCAACTTTTCAGGTGGAAGAGCAGAGGAGAGACCTCGTTAAGTGTAAACTTGATGGCAGCAGTGGAAGCAGATCGACATCCGTGGGGGAAGAGGAGAATGCAACCCTTGCATCGAAGGGACAACATGCACAACGAAAACCGAAGCGTGATGCTTCAAAGGTCAAGTGCTTCAGATGTGGCGAGATGGGCCACTATACATCTCAGTGTCCTCTGAAGAAGAAGGACAAAGATGAGAAGCATGACCCGAAGGTTGCAGCCTCGAGAATTGAGGAGAATGAGGTGGCCATGAGTGCCCATGCTTATCCTAGTGAGAAGTGGGGTGATATTGAGCTGTAGTTCTTTGAACTTCAGTTGGGCAAGATCCTTGAGGAGCCCACCTCATGGATCGTACTTTGCTACGGGAGCCCATGATCAGCAATAGCGGGATGGAGGAGTATTCAGATGGAGCTGAGGAGTGATGGAGACGACAATGTAGTAGATAGCAGCGTTCATTTCTGGAGCAACGCAGAGCAGAGGCATTAGTAGCGTAGTAGCAACAATGCAGTGCACAGTGGTGCAACACAGTGCTTACGCAGCAGCAACGTAGAGCATCAGAGAGACAGCGCAATAGCTATCAACAGTCAGATTCTTCAGCACCAAGGTGCATCCACTAAACACTTGTTGAACTTTGGGTGAGTTTCAGCTGTTTCTCTGAACAACTGAGTTGCAGTGGATATGCAGTGGCAGTGTTAGTAGCATAGCAGATGCAACACTTGAGAGGGAGTTGCAGTACAAATGCAACAATGATAGTGGCAGTATCATGGGCAGCAGTACAGTGGCAGCAGCCGTGCAGAGACTGATGAACTTCAGTGGCGCGGAGGATGCTTCAAGGTTGGAGTAGTATGCAACAGGCATTTTTGCTAGAGCAATTTCCTTGCTAAGAGGGAGTATTGATTTTTGTGGCATTAGAAAGTGCTCTAAGTCTCAAATTGGGTGTAGAGGCTTAGACACTAGTATTCCAAAAAACCTAGAAAGCGTTTGTAGAAATTCCACTCGGATTTTATTTTATTTGAAAAATTAATTATTTTAATGAGGACCCTAAGTCTAAACTTAGGGAAATTAAATAATTAAAGGGTATTAAATAAAACAGAGTGTGAATCTTCTAGAGGGCATGGATCAAGTCATGTTATAATATCAACCGTTGATTAGACATCTAATCTGGGCCGTTGATATGTCAAGGAGAAGACTATAAAGGAAGGCTTGAGGGTAATTTGGAAAATACATCGAGACACTGAATTGATCTAAGATCGAAATTTCTGGGGCATGGTTTGCTGAGAAATTCGAACTAGAGATCTGAGCAGTGAGGGGCAGAGATAACATCTGGAGAGGAAGAGATTTTCTTAGCAAGTGGAGCATTAGTCAGAGAGAGGCAGAAGAGATCTAACCAAATCTAGCACTGAAGGAAGAGGGCTGACGCAGTGACTGTGTAGGCTCACGCAGAAGCAACGAAGAGGCAAAGGAAGGGTTTTCGAAATTTTGCTAGTGGATCAGTTTGGGTGGTCGGGATCCGGAAAGTGGCATCGGGAGGTTGTTCCTCAAGGTCCAAGGCGGCAAAACAACTTGGTTGAGAGCTAACGCTGAGCCTGGAAGGGGGTGACGTAGTGGCTAGAAGTTCTAGCACTGGATCTGCACAGAGCTTCTCTGGGGTAGTGTTTTCTTCATCCGGATCAGCCGGAAATTCAGTGATTGAGTGAGGTAAATCCTCACAAATTCTTCTGCCAATATTTCTCTCTATAATTGAATCACCCTAGGGGTATTCAGAGATGTATTCAGATATTGCTACTACTTAATAATAAAACCCTCATTTCTGCTACATCGGTTTTCCCGCATTGGGTTTTTCTTGGGACTTAGTCCAAAATAAAGGTGTGATATGTGTGAATGATTTCCTTGTTTCAGAATCATAATTATTGTAGTGTAGGCTGCTTCAGTGATTGCTTTGGTATTTCATGGATGTACTCAGAAATAATTGTGTAAAGTAAATTACACGATAGATGAAGTAATTCAGATGGTTGCAGTAGGATTCATTAGATCTGTTTAGATTAGGTTTTTTCACACATGTGGACCTAGATAGGGAAGATGATGAAATAGGGCTTGTAATGTGTGGAGGGGAGTGAAAAATGTGAACTGGGAAAATAGGATCGCGCTACCAAAATCAAGGTTTTCCAAGTAGTGCCCTTCCTGAAGCCATAGGCCAATAGGGGAGATCCCACGAGACTAGGATTGCGGATTAACCCCCCATTTAAGGTGAGGGAACAAAACTATAGTCAAAACCATTCCTTCTTCCAAGTCACCCAATAATCCATGTCGAATATGCCCAAGGAAAAACAAGCATAAACACCTGATTGCAATTTGAAAGACATATCTTTAGGATCAGATTTCCTACCTTCAAACATATGCTCTCGACAAACGAGCGAGGGGACATATGACTAGTTCAGGGATCGAAGATCAAATGGCACAATAAATCGACTACACTGGTGGCTGTTAGGGCTACTGGCTGTCGGCTGAAGAGATACCTAGGAGAAAAATTCTCCTATGGGGTCACCCACATTTGGTCGGTAACATGCTAGAACGAGACATCCAAGGTGTACAAGATATAAATACTAGCACTTAGGAAGAAAATCATTAGGAGAGATGTGATGTTTGAGGATGAAAGGGTTTTGAAAAAAGTGCTGAGAGCGTGAACTGACTGCGGTGCAGGAGGAGGAGGAACAGGTTCCCGAGCAGGAAGCTCAACCAACACCTTAGACTATAGATGTGCATGATCAGGTTGAGCAACATAAGGATGAAGGGGACACGTAGTTAGAGGAGAGAGTAGCGTCCACTCAGGCAGTGACTCCCAAATCAGGGAGAAGGAGAGTGAGATGGGCTGATCAACTGATCAATAAGGCATAGGAGCAAGTTGGAGCTCCTAGCACATAAGTTAGAGAGTGCAAACAACCACAAAGGTACATAGGATATATGGCACTTATGGCTGAGTTGTTGGATGCCAAGCCTTCCAGTTATCAGGAGGAAACCACTCAGCAGGTGTGGAGAGATGCCATGGTGGAGGAGTATGCCTCCATGAAGAATGATGTCTAGGAGGTGGTGCCGACTCGAGAGGAAAAATCAGTTTTGGGCTCTCGCTGGGTCTACAAGATCAAGCATGGGGTTGATGGGAGCATTAAGAAATATGAGGCAAGATTTGTGGAAAAGGGGTTCTTGCAGGTAGAGAGGATTGATTATGATGAGATATTTTTCTGTTAGGGCTATTGCAACATAGATAGGGTGGAGGATCCACTAAATGGACATCAAAATGACGTTCCTCAATGGGGTTGTTGAGGAGGATTTTATTGAGCAATTGGAGGGATTTGAGAGATGCAACAAGGATACTCATGTTTGTAGACTCAAGAGAGCCTTGTATGGGCTCAAATAGGCTCCACAGGCATGGTATGCTCGGATAGACAGTTACCTTCAGGGATTGGGCTTCACTAAGAATGAAGTAGACCCCAACCTCTATTACATTGTTGTTGGAGGTGAGGTGCTTATTTTGGTGTTAGATGTGGACAATTTGATTTTGACAGGGACAATTGAGCTCATCTAGAAGTGAAAGAAAGATATTGCAGGCAAGTGATGAAGGATATGGGATTGATGCACTATTTCCTTGGGCTAGATGTTTGGCAGGGTGATGGAGAGATCTTGTTGGGACAGGGCAAGTACGCTTTGAATATTCTAAGAAGATTTCGCATGCAGGATTGTAGGCCCATGACCACACCTTTGGTCACAAACTGGAGGAAGGTGGATATATCCAGATTAGAGTGAGTAGATCCCTCACTTTACCAACAATTATTTGGGTCGTTGATGTATTTGGTAAATACACAACCATACATATGTTTTGCAGTTAACTCTATGAGCCAATTTATGGTCGAACCTACCAGAGTGCATTTGGTTGCTCCTAAGCACGTATTGAGATATCTCAGGGAAATAATAGAGTTTAGATTCTGGTATAAACAGGTTGATGAGATGAGGCTTGAGGGCTTCACTGATGTAGATTTGGAAGGGAGCTCCACAAATAGGAAGAGCACATCGAGATGGACATTCAATGTTGGATCAACATCTGTTTCTTGATTTAGCTAGAACCTGAGATCAGTTGCATTGAGCTCAGTTGAGGCTGAGTACATGGTTTCCAGTTTGGCAGGGTGTAAGCTATTTGGTTGAGGAAGCTTCTCGTGGGCTTGTTTAGGATAGAGTTGGAGCCCATCGTGATCCACTGTGACAATCAGAGTTGCATTAAGCTCTATGAGAATCCAGTGTTTCATGATTGCTCACATCAACATACATTATCATCACAACCAGAATATTGTTCAGAGAGGTATAACTACACTCTAGTATGTAACAATAGAGGAGAAAACAACAAGCATTCTGACCAAGGCTTTGCCAAGGACCAAATTTGTTTACCTCAAAGAGAATTTGGGTGTAGTGCAGAACACCTTCCTTTCTAAGAGGGTGTGTTGATTGGAGTAGAGCAATAAGGGTTTTGCTTGCTCAGGCGCCAAGGCTAGTAGAGGGATCCGCAAGACAACCACTTTAGCAAAATATTAATTTATTTAACTATTTCCTAAGGTTGAACTTAGGAAAAATTAAAAAAATTATAACTTATGATTTCATCTTAGCCCTTCATCATGATTTAATCTCAATCGTTGAGAGTGATGTTAGGGTTGAGGTCGAAATTATAAGAGGATATAGAGTGAGTGAATGGCTAGATTGATGAGCACAAAGAGTGTGTGATTACCGCAGTAAGAAAAAGGTTTTCAACAGTCAACAAGCAGATCAGGATCGAGAGACAAGAAGGAAGAGGCCAACCAGCCTTAGCCAAACCCTGAACTAGCGCTACCATATGGCGAGTTGCAAGTTGCAACGTGCAAGGAGAAATCGACCTGTGCAGCCGTACAATGCACATCTGTGTGCAGAAGAGCAGATCTACACAAGCATTACACATGGGTTGTCTTGATTTTGATTCAGATTAGTTATTGAGTGGAGTTTGCTGGAGAAGGGAAGCAATCCCTTATTGTATACATCTCTGGAGAATTTACTATTTGCAGAGCTAATAGAAAACATACGCAGTTGCAGGCTTTCCTTGTAGTTGGGGTTTCCTGGGTATATCTGGTGTTCTATGTGTTTTTCTTTAGATTTATTTATTTTTCACTGTGCATGCTAAGTTAGAAAACTCAGTGTATTTACAATTTAAGTTTTAGGTGCATTAGTTGTTTGTATTTTTGGTTTTTGCACTTAGAAAATTGAAAATCGGCTACTGGGTTTTAAGGAAATATAACACCAACATGAGGTGTGTGGGGGATGCACACTTGGCAAGTATGGCGAAACCTCTTTTCTTAGTAGAGACAACAAGGCCAAGGGCATCTTGGTGTTGAGATTTTGGGTAGCATTAGATGTACTCTAGCTTTGAAACTTTGTGGAGCGGCTGGAACACATGAGATCTCCAAGACCCAGAAATCGTTTGGAGAAATTCCATCCATTGTAAAAGTTATTCAAATAATTAAATTTTTTCATGGGGACCCTAAGTCTAACTTAAGGAAATTGAAAAATTAAAGTGAATTAATTTACCGGTGGTGAGAATGTTCTAAGTGACGTGGATCAAGCCTTTTCTAATTTTAGCCATTGATTAGAGATTAGATCACGATCGTTGATTTCTCAATGAGAAAAGTATTAAAGGAAGGCTTGGGGTTAGTTGGAGGACACACACATTGCAGTAGCACTTGATCTAAGTCGAAATTCTGGGGCGTGGTTTGCTGAGAATTCTCGAGTGAGCTTGCAGTGCTGGAGAGGGGCAGATCGGCAAGGGATCACACTGATCTGAGATCGAGAATACATACATCAAAGAGGCAGATCCGTACCAAGCAGCGTAGAGGCCAACAGGAGGGATGCAACTAGCCAGGCTGATGTAGAGACAACGCAGAGGGTGACACAGGGGCAGCCTGTGCTGCGCAAAGGCTGCACTGGGCAGGAGAGGCTGACACAGAGGCTGGAAGAGCTGCGCTGGGGTTCTAGTGGGCCAGAAAAGGTTCATATTCAGTAATTCCTGAAGGGTTTGAATCAACCATATTTTCTGTCTGCGAGTGATAAGGTACAACTGCTGTGAAATTCTCTAGTTGGGCAAACCACTACTGGTGCCCTTGATGTATTCAGATTCTGCTTAATAATAAAACCCTCTAAGAGCTGCTGCATCGGTTTTCTTGCATTGGGTTTTTCCGGGGACATTTGTCTGAAAAATCATGTGTGTCCTTTGTCATATGTGCCCTATGTTTTAGTAAATGATCTGTATATGTACAGGCTGCAAGTTGTTTTTACTTTGCTATTTTTTGAATATTTCTGAAAATAACTTGAATAATTAAAACACAAGTAGGAGAAGTAAATCAAGATACTGTAGTAGGGTTTCTGTAATTTTGTATTTAGAAATTTTCACATGATATCAGAGCGATTGCAGATCAAGTTGAGGCCATCAATAAGAAGCTGAAGAATTTTTTGCTGCAGGAAGGCAACTGAAGCTGATAGATCCAGGAAGAGGCAGCGCAACACCAGAGGGACAACGCAGACCCAACAGAAGGGTGACACAGAGCCTGTTTGCTCACGTAGGCCCTAGTAGGTGACGTAGAGCCTATCAGGCTCACGTTGGGTTGACGCAGGCCGTAGAGGGTGACACAGTCCAACTTGGAGTGACGCTGTGTCGATTGCCGGGGCTGGAAGTACAACTTCTGATCTTCAAAGTTGCTGGTGGGGTATCGGTTTTGTCGGTGCAGAGCAATGCCTAGCAAAGTTGACAAAGTAAGGGGAAACAGTCCCTCAATAAATTTTCTTGCCAAGAAAATTGAGATTCGATCAGGAGGGTGATCGTAGAGGGTTGATTCGACAGAATTGGCAGAGGATTTTCGAGAGGGAAATCATTTTTCAGAGGGAGGAGATTCTTTAGAGGGGTTCTATCGCTAAGAAGCCCAGGTCCGGTCTTTTGTTGAGTGTAGCAGCAACAGAAGGGAGAAGAGCACTTGCTTCGACTTGTCTGAGGAGAGATGGTCCCATACGGAATGAGAGATCAGTATAGGTTAGACGGTGTGTCCAACTTTGCTATCTGGAAAGCCAGAATCCTGATAGTCCTCGAGGAGTATGACATTAGAGATCAGGCTGAGAACGTCCTGGCTTTGCCAACCGACATTGATGCTCTGAAGAAGTTCAATGAAAATCAGGGGCGGGCTAAGTGCTTGATCATGTATGAAGTGAAAGATCACGTGGTCCAGCACATTGCCGAGAAGAAGACGACAAACGAGGTGTGGACTACATTGACCATGTAGTATCAAGGTAGTTCCATCCAGAGAAATATGCTTCTAGACAATCAGATGCGGATGTTCCAGATGCACAAGGGAGAGGAGATCGATTCCTTCCTCTTCAGATTGCAGACTATTCGAGATCAGCTGATTGCCATGGGGGCAACTCCGGATGATGGAATCATGGCAAGGAATACCCTGAATGCAGTCACCGATGAGTGGGAGACCTTTGTCCAATGTATCTTGGGCATAGCACAACTCCCAAATTGGGGAGACATTTGGGCAATCCTTCGTCAGGAGGAGATCCAGAGAATAACCAAGAGGGAATTCAGCAACGAAGGAGTCAAGATAAAGAAACAATAGGAGGAATATGTAGCCCTAGCATCTAAGGGACAATGACAGCAAGGGAAGAAGAAGAAGGACCTATCCAAGGTCCGATGCTTCAGATGTGGTGAACTGCGACACTTTGCCAATACTTGTCCTAAGAGGAAGGGCAAGGAAGATTCAGACTCCAAGGCAACAATAGCAAAAGGGGACGATGGTAGCAAAGATGATGTGGCCATGAGTGCTCATGTACCTCGAGAGAAGAGGTGGGGCAACATAAATCTGTAGATTGTGCTATAGATGGTGGTTGGCGGGATCTTTGAGGTGCCTAAACTCTTGGATCACATACGAGCTACGAGAGCCTTAAGACAATAGCAGGATGACTGAAGTTTGTGGGTTCAGAAGATCATGGAGAAGCAGAGGCGGTGTTGGGATGCTGGAGAGTAGAGCAGCGCACTACAATGGTAGCATCAGCGTGGAAGCAGCAACGCAGAGGTTGATGGGACTTCAACAATGCAAAGGGGCAATGCTTACGCAGTGTAGAGCAACAACAATGCCGAGGCTCTAGAGGGTTAGCGCAAAGCAACAGTAGAGGGTGCTTCAATGATGATGTTGTCAATCCTAGAGACAGCCTTGAGCTGTAAAAGACTAGTGCCTAGGATATCTTATGCAGTAAGGAGTGTAAGGTAGAATTCGAGGCTCTTTACTACTTCAATTCTCACAAGGGAGTATAATATGAATGGAACCAAAATATTCTTAGAGTCAGCAAAATAACAAAATGCCGCAGAGGCAAGGAATGAGTTCTTAATATATATGCATCAGACGACTTAAAGACAACTTTCTTTAAAGAGGGCTGGATTCTAGAATGCTTTACAGAAATTTAAAAATCAGATGAAGTTTGCTGCGTAGAAAATACAGAAGGATATTAACTACTAATGAGAGGGAACTCCGTAAACATATTGGAACATGAGATGGGCTTAATCAGATAAGAATCCATACATGTCAATGGTCTTGAAAGAATAACATCTCACAGTATTTAATATAGAGGAATAATGAGTGAAGTGAAAAGTGAAACAGCATACCATGCCTGAGCAATATTTAAAGCGCTTGACAAGTTCAGTGTAAGTATCAATGGGGATAAATTTATACCAAAAGCTAGTGAGCCACTCGCATTTCAGAACATGATATAAGGAAGTGGAAATAGAGAAATAAACAGTAAAACGATTTCACATAAGATAGGGTCACACACTATAAAACACTTAGACCAGAATCCTCACATAGAGTAAAGCTTCTCCTTGCCGAGACCCAACGGGCTCTTCGCATTTCTATTAAGATTTTCACAACAAGCATACAACAATTCTTACACAGCAAAATTCCTTTGAAAATCTGGAACCTGTTTTTCTCTTCTGATCTTGCTTATATAGAAACCTCCATACATGAGCGAGAAGATATTTTTTGGAAAAATATCTTCTTCGCATGCCAAAAATTTGTTAAAGGTCCTTATCAAAATAATCAAAACTTATGATGAGGAATAAAGGCCTCTCATCATTTGTAGTTAGGCACTCGGCCGTTTTGAAACAAACTATAAAACAAACGTCTGGGCAGAAAGTAAAATACTGGGGTGAAATATAAATTCCACCTGAAACTTGAAAATAACTAACTAAAGTAAAAGTAAAAAGGCCGCTAGGGCCGGATCATGAATTAACAGTGTTTCATTACCGAGAAGGGGTCGAGACGGTTGCTGATACTGGTGGCGGAACATTTGCAGATGAGCTGGCGATCTGGCTGGCAAACTGGGTGCACCTCTGCTGACTGTCCGCTGAAGGTTTAGGGATAGCCGCGAATCCTTCCACTTTGATGAAGGCCTCAGTAAGATCATTTAGATTCGCCTCGGTGGGGATCTTATGTTTTATCAGATGAAGGAGAACGAATTCTGGGCGGAGCGCTGAGACAATTGTTTCTTCTTTTAACCGAGCGGTTTTATCTGACAAGATGTCCGTGCGGTCCCTTTCTTCCTGGAGCCGTGCTTCATATTCTGGTAATGATCGTAGCATGGAAGGAGTGGTAGGGTCCCAGCATGACGGAAGTCTTGCCGTTGTGATCTCGGTCCAAACTGCATCGAACCGGTCCATGTTGGCTGCCAACTGTTGTAGGGTCGTAGAAGCTATGACGCGGGCCGACTCCTTATCAATAATCTTCTGGCATTCGACGGCTTCCCTAAACCGACTCGCTATGCCATGTTGCTCCGCCTCACTAGCTCTCAGCCCTTTCAAGAACGAAACATATCCCCTAGCGTGCTGGGCTCTGCTGGACAAGTTGAGATCTCCCTCCTGAAACTTCCTCCTCAGATAGAGTACAAAAGATTTTATTTCCTCGATGACTTTCAGGAACTCTCACTGCTCTATAACTGCCGAAATGATCTCTGACCAAATAATCCTTCTCCCATCCCTGAGGGTGATGTTACCTTTCAGGCGGTTGTTGAGATCATTGATGGTCTTCTGCTGGTCGGCTCTTGCCTTCTTCTCCTGCTCAATCTCCTTCTGCAGTGTCTCTATTTTTCTGGTATTCTCAGCCAAGGAGGTTTCCAACTCGGTGATTCTCTGCCTCGCGGTGGATGCCTGCTTTTCTAGTATATCGTTTGCAGCTTTCGCTGCGGTCAGCTGCTTGGACAACGAACTAGTCTCTGGTGGGGTTGTAGTTGGCGCACAGCTGTGTGTGTCCCAGGTAGTCTGCAGCTCCGTCAGCCTCCTCTGAAGAGTGGCGATTGTTTCTGCGATTTTTTCTTTTTCCTCTTTCTCTTTTGCCAGTCTGTCAGCCAAGTCTGCTTTTTCTTTCTCTGCTTGCGCCAATTCAGCCGTCTGAACGTGGTGGGATGCCGGTATGCTGACCTTGCGTTTTAATGACGCAACCTCCTTTTGCAATTGATCTATCACATAGCGCTGCGGGTTGGAGTCTCCTGTTTCCTTTCCTTTGATTGACTCGGTAAGACTGCGCACTTGATTCGAAAGGGTACGGGAATTTGCCTGTTCCTTCTTTAGGGTTGCCCTCACCTGTTCATGCTTTTTCTCCAATTTTCTCAGTGCAATAGTGACCCACATTACCTCGTCCTTCAACATATCACCCACCACCTGAAACAGCTTACATTTGTCGGGTGCTGGTACCTTGGCCATGTCAATTGCATACTCAAGCACTCTGTAGCTAGTGGTACCTGCATCAGGATCCAAAATAGCCTCAGCCATAGACAATACCAGGTGTTCTGTGTCCACATTTATGGAAGCGGAAACCCTGGTGTGGTATTTTTCTACATAACCTTCCAGCTCGGCCTTGTACTTATCCCTAATCGTTTTGTTTTTCAGGGTCCTTTCAATTACAACTGGTGAGGTATAATCTCCGATGGCCTGTGAGACTTCAGAGAAGTCGGAGGAGGTGACACTGTCTCTTAGCACTTTGATCCCAGCTTTGCTCCTGTCGTGCTGGCCATATGGTGTAAACTGCTCAAGCAGCTGCTCTTCCCCTATGACTTCTGCCTCGCTCGAGACTGTTTTCTGCTTTTTGCGAAGGGGAGAGCCTGCTCCCGAGGGACCCACTTCTTCTTCTTCTTGGCCTCTATTGACGTCTTCTCCTTCCCCTGTGGCAGATGAATCTGTCTCCATCTGCGAAATCAAAGGCCAAGTTTCAAGGTTAGCCCTCCACTCTATAAACGGTCTTGATTCATGTGCATAAGGAGTGGACTTGTTCCTCTGTTTGAAATAATATCCCGAGGATCATAGGGCCAAGTCTTCCCTTGTCTTAGGTCCATGCCTTGCAACAGCTTCTCAACAATGGGAAGGGCGTGTCTTGAATTCACAATAAACGGGCCAATAGTGATAGGGAGTCTCAGGATGAAGCCTTTCTTTGCAGGGACAAAGTGGAGTTGGTCAGACTTGAGAGTCTGCCGAATATACTGCAGAGCATAGACTCGTCGAGCAGGAAACACAGGCAGCTGGTAAGGGGGAACTTCGGCTTCATAGACTCGAATTTCAGTGTAATTGTCAAATAGATACCAATCCCCGGTGCTCTGGGTTTTACTGGCTTGTAGCCAGCTCTTCATTTCAGGAAAAACCCTAGGTGAGGGTGAGTCATGGATGATAGTGTAGACAATGGGCATGAACTCATTTAGGAACCTGGAATAACCCACCCCATTAGGTATTCGGCGTACTGAAAACTTCCAGTCAAAAACAGGTCGGGGTTGAGAATTGACATCATATACCCTCTCTAAACCCAAACCCTCGAACTTGTCAGCATGCTGATATAAGAAAAGGTAGAAGACCATCGAACAAAAACAGAAGTGACCAGTTTTTGAAAGCTCTTGGAACTGGGTCTGAATGTTAGCAGCCAAGAAGCTAGGGATATCCAGAACTACCCCCTTCTGAGACATTAACCACAAGAAATAAACACAGACCCTGGAAATTTCTCCCTTACCACCTACACCTAAAAGACCAGCGATGAGGGCAAGGATGGGCTGCACTTCTTCTTTGAACAGACTCAACGGGAAAGGTTCTGCGGCTGGAAGGGACGTAGCCTGGTTGCTGGTTATAGAGGAGATGAAGTCGTTTTGGTGCTCCCACGGCAATTTGGTGAACTGGGAGGTTAATGCCACTTCACTGAAACTGGTATAGGTGGTGCTGGTGGGAAAGCGGAGGGCTTGTCTGATAATGTCGGGGGAAAGAGAAAAAATCTTATTCCCCTGAGCAGAGGTAAATGTGCCTCGACGCTCATCGTAAGCATCTCTAAGCCAACAAATAAAATCGACCACTGGGTAGACTAGGGGGGTAATCTGATGATATAAACCTGATACAACTACCCGATATCGATCCCTATTATCGATATGTCGCCTAAAAAGCTCAGGTTTTATACTGCTGATGGGAAAAGGGTATTGGGGGTCACAGATTTCGGCTTGCAGGTCGATGAAAGGTTCGAACCCGGGAGGGTTTTTGGTTTCTCGGACCTGAGGAGTCTCTGGTTCAGTTTTCTTGGGTGTGCCCCTTCCCATGACTGACATATAAAACTTTTAAAAACGGAAGGAAAGCAGAGGGAATATGAGGGACGGAGTACCTGTGCAGTAGGGAAATCTGCTCGGGAAAATGACGCGGGGGGTGTTGATAGTGACTGGGTAGACCTTGGCACTAGCTCCCACTTAGTTTATACCGTAGCTGGAAAACCTGCGAATTTTACGGCAGTAAAATACGGGAAGACTGTTATCTGCGACTGAGAGTTCTGAGGTAAAAGGCGGAGAGGTGAAATAAACGGAGGGAAAGTGTCGTAAGGACACTGACAGTGGAGCACGCGGCGTATAGTGATAGGGTATCAGCTGGAAGCAGGTGACACCGCGTGCCGGGTTTAATACTGGAACGGGCCTTGGTACCAGTTCACCTAGAAACTTACCTTACCTTTCTGCTGCATAAGCCATCCGGTTCTTGAAAAATAATCGTTGTGAGGCTGGTTAAATACACAACGCACAGGTCTCTAGGGCCTGCACTGCACTCTGCCACCTCACTCTTGCTTGCGCTTTTCTCTGCCACATCATCTTTACCTTGGGTCCACCCCGTGGCACGTCACCTTAATTCCGCGGGGGTGTGGCTCTCTTCCCCCTTCCGCTTCTTGACCCCCGCGGAAATTCCCATATGAAGGGTCCCTTCACGTGCGTATTGTGAATGCGGCGAGCTTTTTTAATAGTTTTGTTTTGTGTCCTTTGCACCATGCCTTTGCCCCTTTTGTATTACCTTTACCCTTTTCGTTTCATATTTGAACTTTTCTCGTAAATATGCTTCGGTTCTTTTTTAGGCACGTGACTTGTCTTACATCGCTTCTCTTCCACCATCCCTTTGATGTTTCGCCTTCTGTCATAACACTCGATACATGGTTTCTCAAGTTTTAATTATAAAATGACTAATGTTAATTAATGATCAACATTGGCTCCACCTGGGGACGGCACGTTCATTCTTGAGCGTGTCGAGAACTCCGCAGACCACCTGTTTATCTTCTGTGGACACCTTTCCTCAACACTTTTAATTTTCCTCCTCATGATCCATCACGGCGCACACACATTATTCAATCAAAGATGAAAGCAGTAACTAATATACAATATGATACATCAGGCTCTCTGGGCCTAACTTAGAACTGGAAATAAGGCTTGAGAAACTGACCGTTTATAGGGGCATCGAGCAGATCTCCCTGTAAATTATCCAACTTGAAAGCGTTGTTTCCTCCTTGTTCTACAATTTTAAAGGGGCCAAACCAGAGGGGGTCGAATTTACTGTGTTTCCCTTTATCAGCCCTTTGAATGTCCCATCTGAGCACTAAATCCCCTATCTGTAACTTTCGGTCCTTGGCATGTTGATAAAAAATATCTTTCATTTTCTCCTAGTATTCAACTAGCCTCTGACTCACTTGATTTCACGTTTCTTCTAGCTCCACCAACTGGTTGATTCTCCTAGTCACATCATCGGGCTCTTCCTGAATTTCTTGCATGAATTGAGCCACTGGTAATGCTAACTGTACAGGGAAAACTGCTGCCCTCCCATATACCAATTCGTACGGGGACTTCCCGGTCGCCCTCTTGCTGGTAATCCTACTGGCCCATAGAGCGAATTTTAGCTGGGAATCCCAATTCTTCTGATTTTCATTGATAGTCTTCTTCAGTGCTCTTACCAGCGTTTTATTCGATGACTCTGCTAGGTTGTTTCCTTGTGGGTAATAGGCTATAGAGTGGCCTAGTGCAATATTATACTGTTGACAGAAGCTGACAAACTTTGCAGATTTAAAGGCCTGTGCATTGTCGGTCACAATCTTGGCAGGGCAGCCAAATCTGGATATGATGTTTTCTTCCATGAATTTTATCACCACAGTATCTGTTGCGTTCCTGGTGGGTATAGCTTCCACCCATTTTGTGAAATAATCCGTGGCAGTTAGTATCCACTTATGCTGACCGCTTGATGGAGGATGTATTTCCTCGATAAAATCAACCCCCCATTGTTGGAAAGGTTCATCTACATGAATAGGGATCATGGGCAGAGGTGCTAGCTTCTGTCTTTCAGCAAATCTTTGACATTTCTCACAAGCTCTGATCCGGGCGAGGACATCTCCAAAGAGTTTGGGCCAGAAGAAACTAGCCTTCAGGATTTTATGACCAGTAGCCCTCCAACTGTAATGGCCCCCACAGATTCCTTCATGAAACTCAGCCATTATACTCTCTACCTCTTCTTCTGTGAGACACAAGAGTAGGATGCCTGAGGGGTCTCACCAGTACAGCCGACCGTTTGCAACCACGTACTTTTGTGACCTCAATCTCAGTGTTCTATATTTAGCTTTGTCACAGCTAGGTGGGCAACTGAGTGTTAGAATATATTCCACTATCTCCTTGTACCAGGGGCTGATGAGGTACTTCATATGTGTCTTCTGAGAAGCTATCTCTACTCCCTGTGGTTCCTCTTTCCTCTCAAACTCCTCGCTTTCTATCATGGACAGGATTATACCCAGAGCCTGACAATTTGATTCAGACAAGATTTTGGCTAAACCTTGTCCCTTGATTAGCTTGGTAGGGCGGATGTCTAGCTCATACTCATGTATTTTGGCTATTCATTTCCCTCTTTTTCCTTCACTATCTCCCTGGATAAGGATATCCTTAACAGCTGTTGTGGGCACAAATGCAGTAACGTGAGACTGGAGGACGTACATACGAAAGGCTTTGAGGGATTTCACCAAAGCATATGCCTGCTTTTCCAATATGTTATATTTCAGCTCAGCATCACGAATCACCTGACTGAAAAAGGCAATAGGCTGCTCATACCCATCTTCATTTTTCTGCAACAGAAATCCTGCTACTGTATGAGGTGATGCAAAGGAAAAGATCATAAAAGGCTTGACATAGTCTGGCCCAGCTAGCACAAGGGCTTCAGCAAATGCATTTTTAATCCTGGCAAAAGCCTCTCGTGATTCTTGTGACCACTTAACCTCATTATTCTTCTTCAGCATGTCAGTTATGTGCCTAACTATCTCAGCGTAGTTAGGGATGAACCTCCTCAGGAATTTTATACGGCCTAGGAATACCTAAACTTCCTTTCTGTTTCTAGGGAGAGAAATTTCGTTTATGACTTCTACTCTCTTAGGGTATATCTTTACTCCCTCTTTGGTTACAATATGCCCCAAAATCTTGCCCTCTTCCAGTGCAAACAAAGACTTCTGCGGGTTGAGGGAGAGGCCATACCTTCTGCACTTATCAAAAGTTTTGTGCAAGTGTTGAATGTGCTCTGCGTCATCTTTTGAAAACACAGTAATGTCATCCAAATATACCACCACAAACTTATCTTTCTCTCTGACAAGCCCTCTAAAATGTGGCCCCTGTGTTAATCAAACCAAAAGGCATCCTGGAATACATAAATGTTCCCCATGGAGTGGTGAAGGCAGTCTTCTTTTGATCTTCTGGTAGTACAGCCACCTGATTGTATCCAAAGAATCCATCCATCATCGACATTCGAGAAGCTCCTACCACTTTCTGCAAGATGTGATCCATCTTGGGAAGTGGATAATTATCCTTTAAGGATGCTCTGCTCAGATTCCTGAAATCAACACATAGCCTTATTTCTCTGTTCTTCTTCCGCATAGGGACTAGGTTTGCTACCCACTCAGAATATCTCAATGGTACAATGATTTTGGCCTTCAGCAGTTTCTTAATTTCTTTCTCAATAGAGGGTAGCAACAGGGGATTTATCTGTCTAAGCTTCTGTTTATGTGGTTTTGCATCTCCCTTCAGTGGAATTTTATGTTGCATAATGTTGATATCAAAGGTTTTTAGGTCTTGATAAGACCATGCAAACACGTCTTTATAGGATTGGAATAACTTCTGGTAGAGATGTTTATATTCATCCGGGACCTTCTTGGACAACTTCACGATTTTAGGGTCAGCCTTAGTGACGAGATTCAGATCCTCTACCTAATTCTCCTCTACCACTTTGTTCGGCTGCAGTGGAACGTCATTCTTGTTAAACAGCCTTTCTAGGGGCACTAATCCTCGGGGAATGACATTTCCTTTCAACTGCAGAAAATTGTGACCAGCCACCTTTTCTTCCCATTTATCTCCTGAAGTGTCTTCGGCCTCCTCTTCTTCACAAGTATCAATCTCCATGTTGGAAAATTCCCCAAATGTTTCCAAGAATCTCTTCACCTGCTCTTCATCTTCAAACACTTGCTAATGTTTGATGTTGTCTGGGATTGATGGCCGATAACGTACCTCAATTTCATATCTCAAGAGGGGATTCTGAGGTGGACGAAAAGTGTTGGCAGCCACTGCAAGGGAATCTGCCATCATATTCTGCTCTCTGGGCATGAACTGGATATTGAATGCCAAGAAGAAATTCTCCACCAGATCCAAAACTTCATTCCTATAAGCCCTTAGCCTAGGATGTTTGGCTTGGCACTGATTCTTCACTTGCCTGACTACCAGTTCTGAATCTCCCAGAACCTTCAGACTTTGTATGTTCATGCTCCTGGCTGTCTGCAGCCCCAACAAAAGTGCTTCATATTCGGCCACATTATTTGTGGCTTCATACTCCAGCTTGAAAGACAAAGGGACCCATTGGCCTGCAAGAGAAATCAATAATACCCCAGCCCCATTTCCTTCTCTGGAATTTTCCCCATCAAAATTAAG
Source organism: Pinus albicaulis (assembly GCA_034641835.2). NCBI lineage: Eukaryota > Viridiplantae > Streptophyta > Pinopsida > Pinales > Pinaceae > Pinus > Pinus albicaulis. The sequence goes on along the minus strand of CM076584.1, from coordinate 773,947,752 downwards.
TGTCCAGACTTCTGATTCAGGACTCTCTATGGACTTCTCCATCTTGATCTGGTAAAATGATGGCTCATGAGCATACTCTTGATCTTCCTCCAGCATTAAACATGAGAAATATCCCTCCCTGCTATAAACTAGGGAATTAACTGAGTCAGCTGCCTTGGTAACTGTCTTGACAAATCTGGTTTCCCGGTACAACCTCCTTTCTTGACCACCAAATACAGGGATAGTGGCATAAGTCAAGTCCAGCTTGATTGATCCCCCAATTTTAATTCCTCAAGATCTTGACAGTAGCATTCCAAAGTGAGCTGGGATTTCAGCCACCACTATATCCATCACTACACTTTTTGCTGGGATCTGAGCCAAATTGACCACTAAGTCCTTTATCATGCCCAGGCACTTAACTCTTTTCGAGTCAAATGAGTAAAGGTCTTTGTATGGGCGGGTGATCTGTAGTCCTAGTTTTTCCATGACCGAGAGGGGTAAAAGGTTATGAGAGGCTCCCGAGTCTAACATACAGTTATGCAGCAACATGTCATGTATTACTAAAGACACATAAAATGGGGGAGTAGCAGCATCTAATTCTTCAACATGTGGGCCGAATACAACCATAGGCCTTTCTTCCTGAAGGTTCAAACTGTCGGGAATGTGTATGACTTCTGGAGGGAGCATAAAGGATGTGACCTGGGACTGATATGCAGGTTGTTTTAACAATTCGGTCAAGGGAACTGGGATTTTTACTTTATCCAGTTTCTTTTGTAAACTAAAGGCAGAGGAGGACCTATCTACTAACACTTCTTTTGGTTCCTTATCTTTGGAGTCTTTGTTCTGAGGGAGAGGCTTGACTTCCTTTATGATTGGCTTGACACTAGGGGGTGTAGCCACTTGTGAAGATGAGGGAATTTGATCAGTAGACTGTAAAGATTGGTTAAGAGGCCTCTTACCTTTTTCTGGGGTCCTTTGAGCTGTTGCCCTTTTCTTAACAGGTGCTTCTTCTTGAGGTGTGTCCTCCTCCTGGTCCTGAGTGCGAGTTCTCTTCCTGGAAGATTTGAGGTCATATCTTCTGTTGAACTGAGTTTGCATGAAATCGACGAACTGCTTGCAGTAGTCAACAATCTCAAGATCTTTGACGTCTTCATTAGTTTTTCCCTCTGTGTGTGCCTGCACCTCCACTTCGTCGCTTTCATGTAGGGGAAATTCAACTTCATCACTATTTGAGAAAGCAAGGTATGCCTCCTCTTGCTCATACGTGGTGTCTTCGGTAGGACCCTCTACTTGTCCTTCCAAATATAGAGGGTGTGGTACCTGGTCTTGCTGCTCCTTCTGTCCCCTCTGCAGTATCTGCAAGCGTGGATTCCTAAATTGAGGGTTATAACCTCTGTTTGGAGCATTTTGAAAATTCTTGGGGGATGAATTCTTTGCCTCCATTTCAAGTTTAACCAGCTTACTTGAAAGATTCTTAATCATCTTGTTCATCTCCTTAATCCTGTCATTAGCTGAATCTCTATCTTGGCTCGAGGTGGATACCTCATCTTTTCCCCTTCTTCTGGTATTCTGCTCAGATCTTCCCTTGGATTTACCAGTGGAGGAAAATTTTGCCTCGAGTTCAAGTGCATCTGTCTTAGCATCATCTAGGGTGGCTCGCTTTCTTTCTCTCAGAGAGAAGCCAAATTCTGAGTCAAAAGCTGCCACGAAAACAACCTTGGCAGTGGTCTGGTGAGGCTTCATCTCTGCGGGAAGGCTCAGGTACAACTTGTTAAATCTCTTAATAAATTCGGCCACCCCTTCATTATGTATTTTCTTGAGTGTGTTAAACTCGGTAAGACAGTGTCCATGATCTTTCTTCTCTCCCCATTTTCTGAGAAAAGTGTCCTCCATTCCTTCCCAAGTGGGGACAGAATGGTCTCCTAGTGTCTTGAACCATTTTCAGGCTTCACCGTCAAGATATTGCACAAACAATATTAGGACTACGTCGAGGTGTTCCACATTAAAGTTTTCTGCGAAATAACAGAATACCTCAAGGTGTTTTTGAGCTTCGATCTCGTTTTCCCCGTTGAAACAGGGCAGGATCTTTAGACAGTCCTGGGGCATATCATTCATCACTTGAGGTAATCCCAGGGGAGCATATTTATTCAGCAAGAAGCCCAGAACATTTTCCATTGGAGGAGGAGGTGGAGGTAACAGAAGGGTTTGATGTGTAAGAAAAGGAGGAGGTGGAAGTGAGGTGTGAATGAAAATGGGAATGTATTGGACAACAGCTTGGGGTGATGACGAAAAAGGATGAATATTAACAGTAGATATTCAAGTGACTTATTTGACTTCCTCGGCTTCTGGAGTGGGGTGGAATGTGTAGCGAGTGGTATCTATTGATTCAGCCTCATCCTTAACTTGGATGTTTCCCAGAGGTAGACTGTCTGAGTAGTAACCGGTTTCTCCCACAGCGGAGTAAAAATCTTGCACTTGGGCTACTTGAGAAGAGGAGGATGGAAAGTCTTCTAAAGAAAATCGTGGGATCTCAGTATGAATGAATTGTCACTCCCTCCAATTTCTTCTATGTAGGATTTTCTCTAGGTCAGACACAGAGGGTGTCTTTGGCTGAATCGTATCTGACCTAAGGTGTGGCTTACGAGGAGCCAGGACTGCAAATAGATTTACTTGAAAAATGAATGTGGAGTCGCCAAGGTGAGGGATATACAACTCTCAACTCTCCATGCTCACCTAATTGAAGAGTGAATAAAGGTTTTGTCGAGGCCCAGGGATTACAATTTCTCTCAACTTCGTCTCCCCAGCAACGGCGCCAAAAATATGTTGTCAATCCTAGAGACAGCCTTGAGTTGTAAAATACCAGTGCCTAGGACATCTTATGCAGTAAAGAGCATGAGGTATAATTCAAGACTTTTGACAGCATGAGGCTCTTTACTACTTCAACTTTCACAAGGGGATGTGATATAAATGGAACCAGAATATTCTTAGAGTCAGCAAAATAACAAAATGCCGCAGAGGCAAGGAATGAGTTCTTAATATATATGCATCAGACGACTTAAAGACAACTTTCTTTAAAGAGGGCTGGATTCTAGAATGCTTTACAGAAATTTAAAAATCAGATGAAGTTTGCTGCGTAGAAAATACAGAAGGATATTAACTACTAATGAGAGGGAACTCCGTAAACATATTGGAACATGAGATGGGCTTAATCAGATAAGAATCCATACATGTCAATGGTCTTGAAAGAATAACATCTCACAGTATTTAATATAGAGGAATAATGAGTGAAGTGAAAAGTGAAACAGCATACCATGCCTGAGCAATATTTAAAGCGCTTGACAAGTTCAGTGTAAGTATCAATGGGGATAAATTTATACCAAAAGCTAGTGAGCCACTCGCATTTCAGAACATGATATAAGGAAGTGGAAATAGAGAAATAAACAGTAAAACGATTTCACATAAGATAGGGTCACACACTATAAAACACTTAGACCAGAATCCTCACATAGAGTAAAGCTTCTCCTTGCCGAGACCCAACGGGCTCTTCGCATTTCTATTAAGATTTTCACAACAAGCATACAACAATTCTTACACAGCAAAATTCCTTTGAAAATCTGGAACCTGTTTTTCTCTTCTGATCTTGCTTATATAGAAACCTCCATACATGAGCGAGAAGATATTTTTTGGAAAAATATCTTCTTCGCATGCCAAAAATTTGTTAAAGGTCCTTATCAAAATAATCAAAACTTATGATGAGGAATAAAGGCCTCTCATCATTTGTAGTTAGGCACTCGGCCGTTTTGAAACAAACTATAAAACAAACGTCTGGGCAGAAAGTAAAATACTGGGGTGAAATATAAATTCCACCTGAAACTTGAAAATAACTAACTAAAGTAAAAGTAAAAAGGCCGCTAGGGCCGGATCATGAATTAACAGTGTTTCATTACCGAGAAGGGGTCGAGACGGTTGCTGATACTGGTGGCGGAACATTTGCAGATGAGCTGGCGATCTGGCTGGCAAACTGGGTGCACCTCTGCTGACTGTCCGCTGAAGGTTTAGGGATAGCCGCGAATCCTTCCACTTTGATGAAGGCCTCAGTAAGATCATTTAGATTCGCCTCGGTGGGGATCTTATGTTTTATCAGATGAAGGAGAACGAATTCTGGGCGGAGCGCTGAGACAATTGTTTCTTCTTTTAACCGAGCGGTTTTATCTGACAAGATGTCCGTGCGGTCCCTTTCTTCCTGGAGCCGTGCTTCATATTCTGGTAATGATCGTAGCATGGAAGGAGTGGTAGGGTCCCAGCATGACGGAAGTCTTGCCGTTGTGATCTCGGTCCAAACTGCATCGAACCGGTCCATGTTGGCTGCCAACTGTTGTAGGGTCGTAGAAGCTATGACGCGGGCCGACTCCTTATCAATAATCTTCTGGCATTCGACGGCTTCCCTAAACCGACTCGCTATGCCATGTTGCTCCGCCTCACTAGCTCTCAGCCCTTTCAAGAACGAAACATATCCCCTAGCGTGCTGGGCTCTGCTGGACAAGTTGAGATCTCCCTCCTGAAACTTCCTCCTCAGATAGAGTACAAAAGATTTTATTTCCTCGATGACTTTCAGGAACTCTCACTGCTCTATAACTGCCGAAATGATCTCTGACCAAATAATCCTTCTCCCATCCCTGAGGGTGATGTTACCTTTCAGGCGGTTGTTGAGATCATTGATGGTCTTCTGCTGGTCGGCTCTTGCCTTCTTCTCCTGCTCAATCTCCTTCTGCAGTGTCTCTATTTTTCTGGTATTCTCAGCCAAGGAGGTTTCCAACTCGGTGATTCTCTGCCTCGCGGTGGATGCCTGCTTTTCTAGTATATCGTTTGCAGCTTTCGCTGCGGTCAGCTGCTTGGACAACGAACTAGTCTCTGGTGGGGTTGTAGTTGGCGCACAGCTGTGTGTGTCCCAGGTAGTCTGCAGCTCCGTCAGCCTCCTCTGAAGAGTGGCGATTGTTTCTGCGATTTTTTCTTTTTCCTCTTTCTCTTTTGCCAGTCTGTCAGCCAAGTCTGCTTTTTCTTTCTCTGCTTGCGCCAATTCAGCCGTCTGAACGTGGTGGGATGCCGGTATGCTGACCTTGCGTTTTAATGACGCAACCTCCTTTTGCAATTGATCTATCACATAGCGCTGCGGGTTGGAGTCTCCTGTTTCCTTTCCTTTGATTGACTCGGTAAGACTGCGCACTTGATTCGAAAGGGTACGGGAATTTGCCTGTTCCTTCTTTAGGGTTGCCCTCACCTGTTCATGCTTTTTCTCCAATTTTCTCAGTGCAATAGTGACCCACATTACCTCGTCCTTCAACATATCACCCACCACCTGAAACAGCTTACATTTGTCGGGTGCTGGTACCTTGGCCATGTCAATTGCATACTCAAGCACTCTGTAGCTAGTGGTACCTGCATCAGGATCCAAAATAGCCTCAGCCATAGACAATACCAGGTGTTCTGTGTCCACATTTATGGAAGCGGAAACCCTGGTGTGGTATTTTTCTACATAACCTTCCAGCTCGGCCTTGTACTTATCCCTAATCGTTTTGTTTTTCAGGGTCCTTTCAATTACAACTGGTGAGGTATAATCTCCGATGGCCTGTGAGACTTCAGAGAAGTCGGAGGAGGTGACACTGTCTCTTAGCACTTTGATCCCAGCTTTGCTCCTGTCGTGCTGGCCATATGGTGTAAACTGCTCAAGCAGCTGCTCTTCCCCTATGACTTCTGCCTCGCTCGAGACTGTTTTCTGCTTTTTGCGAAGGGGAGAGCCTGCTCCCGAGGGACCCACTTCTTCTTCTTCTTGGCCTCTATTGACGTCTTCTCCTTCCCCTGTGGCAGATGAATCTGTCTCCATCTGCGAAATCAAAGGCCAAGTTTCAAGGTTAGCCCTCCACTCTATAAACGGTCTTGATTCATGTGCATAAGGAGTGGACTTGTTCCTCTGTTTGAAATAATATCCCGAGGATCATAGGGCCAAGTCTTCCCTTGTCTTAGGTCCATGCCTTGCAACAGCTTCTCAACAATGGGAAGGGCGTGTCTTGAATTCACAATAAACGGGCCAATAGTGATAGGGAGTCTCAGGATGAAGCCTTTCTTTGCAGGGACAAAGTGGAGTTGGTCAGACTTGAGAGTCTGCCGAATATACTGCAGAGCATAGACTCGTCGAGCAGGAAACACAGGCAGCTGGTAAGGGGGAACTTCGGCTTCATAGACTCGAATTTCAGTGTAATTGTCAAATAGATACCAATCCCCGGTGCTCTGGGTTTTACTGGCTTGTAGCCAGCTCTTCATTTCAGGAAAAACCCTAGGTGAGGGTGAGTCATGGATGATAGTGTAGACAATGGGCATGAACTCATTTAGGAACCTGGAATAACCCACCCCATTAGGTATTCGGCGTACTGAAAACTTCCAGTCAAAAACAGGTCGGGGTTGAGAATTGACATCATATACCCTCTCTAAACCCAAACCCTCGAACTTGTCAGCATGCTGATATAAGAAAAGGTAGAAGACCATCGAACAAAAACAGAAGTGACCAGTTTTTGAAAGCTCTTGGAACTGGGTCTGAATGTTAGCAGCCAAGAAGCTAGGGATATCCAGAACTACCCCCTTCTGAGACATTAACCACAAGAAATAAACACAGACCCTGGAAATTTCTCCCTTACCACCTACACCTAAAAGACCAGCGATGAGGGCAAGGATGGGCTGCACTTCTTCTTTGAACAGACTCAACGGGAAAGGTTCTGCGGCTGGAAGGGACGTAGCCTGGTTGCTGGTTATAGAGGAGATGAAGTCGTTTTGGTGCTCCCACGGCAATTTGGTGAACTGGGAGGTTAATGCCACTTCACTGAAACTGGTATAGGTGGTGCTGGTGGGAAAGCGGAGGGCTTGTCTGATAATGTCGGGGGAAAGAGAAAAAATCTTATTCCCCTGAGCAGAGGTAAATGTGCCTCGACGCTCATCGTAAGCATCTCTAAGCCAACAAATAAAATCGACCACTGGGTAGACTAGGGGGGTAATCTGATGATATAAACCTGATACAACTACCCGATATCGATCCCTATTATCGATATGTCGCCTAAAAAGCTCAGGTTTTATACTGCTGATGGGAAAAGGGTATTGGGGGTCACAGATTTCGGCTTGCAGGTCGATGAAAGGTTCGAACCCGGGAGGGTTTTTGGTTTCTCGGACCTGAGGAGTCTCTGGTTCAGTTTTCTTGGGTGTGCCCCTTCCCATGACTGACATATAAAACTTTTAAAAACGGAAGGAAAGCAGAGGGAATATGAGGGACGGAGTACCTGTGCAGTAGGGAAATCTGCTCGGGAAAATGACGCGGGGGGTGTTGATAGTGACTGGGTAGACCTTGGCACTAGCTCCCACTTAGTTTATACCGTAGCTGGAAAACCTGCGAATTTTACGGCAGTAAAATACGGGAAGACTGTTATCTGCGACTGAGAGTTCTGAGGTAAAAGGCGGAGAGGTGAAATAAACGGAGGGAAAGTGTCGTAAGGACACTGACAGTGGAGCACGCGGCGTATAGTGATAGGGTATCAGCTGGAAGCAGGTGACACCGCGTGCCGGGTTTAATACTGGAACGGGCCTTGGTACCAGTTCACCTAGAAACTTACCTTACCTTTCTGCTGCATAAGCCATCCGGTTCTTGAAAAATAATCGTTGTGAGGCTGGTTAAATACACAACGCACAGGTCTCTAGGGCCTGCACTGCACTCTGCCACCTCACTCTTGCTTGCGCTTTTCTCTGCCACATCATCTTTACCTTGGGTCCACCCCGTGGCACGTCACCTTAATTCCGCGGGGGTGTGGCTCTCTTCCCCCTTCCGCTTCTTGACCCCCGCGGAAATTCCCATATGAAGGGTCCCTTCACGTGCGTATTGTGAATGCGGCGAGCTTTTTTAATAGTTTTGTTTTGTGTCCTTTGCACCATGCCTTTGCCCCTTTTGTATTACCTTTACCCTTTTCGTTTCATATTTGAACTTTTCTCGTAAATATGCTTCGGTTCTTTTTTAGGCACGTGACTTGTCTTACATCGCTTCTCTTCCACCATCCCTTTGATGTTTCGCCTTCTGTCATAACACTCGATACATGGTTTCTCAAGTTTTAATTATAAAATGACTAATGTTAATTAATGATCAACATTGGCTCCACCTGGGGACGGCACGTTCATTCTTGAGCGTGTCGAGAACTCCGCAGACCACCTGTTTATCTTCTGTGGACACATTTCCTTGACACTTTTAATTTTCCTCCTCATGATCCATCACGGCACACACACACATTATTCAATCAGAGACGAAAGCAGTAACTAATATACAATATGATACATCAGGCTTTCTCGGCCTGACTCAGAACTGGAAATAAGGCTTGAGAAATTGACCGTTTACAGGGGCATCGAGCAGATCTCCCTGTAAATTCTCCAACTTGAAAGCGTTGTTGCCTCCTTGTTCTACAATTTTAAAGGGGCCGAACCAGAGGGGGTCGAATTTACTGTGTTTCCCTTTATCAGCCCTTCGAATGTCCCATCTGAGCACTAAATCCCCTATTTGTAACTTTCTGTCCTTGGCATGTTGATCGAAAAGATCTTTCATTTTCTCCTGGTATTCAACTAGCCTCTGACTCACCTGATTCCGCGTTTCTTCTAGCTCCACCAGCTGGTTGATTCTCCTAGTCACATCATCGGGCTCTTCCTGACTTTCTTGCATGAATCGAGCTACTGGTAATGCTAACTGTACGGGGAAAACTGCTGCCCTCCCATATACCAATTCGTACGGGGACTTCCCGGTCACCCTCTTGCTGGTAATCCTGTTGGTCCATAGAGCGAATTTTAATTGGGAATCCCAATTCTTCTGAAAAATAATCGTTGTGAGGCTGGTTAAATACACAGCGCACAGGTCTCTAGGGCCCGCACTGCACTTTGCCACCTCACTCTTGCCTGCGCTTTTCTCTGCCACATCATCTTTACCTTGGGTCCACCCCGTGGCACGTCACCTTAATTCCGCGGGGGTGTGGCTCTCTTCCCCCTTCCGCTTCTTGACCCTCGCGGAAATTCCCATATGAAGGGTCCCTTCATGTGCGTATTGTGAATGCGGCGAGCTTTTTTAATAGTTTTGTTTTGTGTCCTTTGCAGCATGCCTTTGCCCCTTTTGTATTACCTTTACCCTTTTCGTTTCATATTTGAACTTTTCTCGTAAATATGCTTCGGTTCTTTTTTAGGCACGTGACTTGTCTTACATCGCTTCTCTTCCACCATCCCTTTGATGTTTCGCCTTCTGTCATAACACTCGATACATGGTTTCTCAAGTTTTAATTATAAAATGACTAATGTTAATTAATGATCAACAGATGAGATGCAACCAAACTGACTTGTCTGTTAGTTGATTGGGTGATTGTCCTTCAGTTGCTTACTTCTCGGCAACTGAGTTGCAATGCTGCAATTAGCAGTGGCAGTGCTGTAGGCAGCATGATGCAACAATTTGAGAGGGAGCTACAGTACGGATGTGGCAGTGACTGTGGCAGAGTCATGGGCAATAGTATAGAAGGCAACAACGCAGTGGATGAATGGCAGTATGCCAAGCATCAACAACGCGAAGACTGATGCCAGAGATCAGGGTGATGCTTCAGTGGTGAAGAATTGCTAGAGCACATTCGTTGCTAAGAGGGAGTGTTTAGATTTTGTGTAGCAATGAATGTGCTCTAGCTCCGAAACTTTGTGGAGGGACTGGAACACATGAGACTTCCAAGACCCAAAAATCGTTTGGAGAAATTCCACCCGGTGTAAAAGTTATTCAAATAATTAAATTTTTTAATGGGGACCCTAAGTCTAACTTAGGGAAATTGAAAAATTAAAGTGAATTAATTTACACATATGGTGAGAATGTTCTAAGTGACGTGGATCAAGCCTTTTCTAATCTTAGCCATTGATTAGAGACTAGATCACGACTGTTGATTTATCAACGAGAAAAGTATTAAAGGAAGGCTTGGGGTCAGTTGGAGGATACACACATTGCACTAGCACTTGAGCTAAGTCGAAATTCTGGGACGTGGTTTGTTGAGAATTCTCGAGTGAGCTTGCAGTGCTGAAGGGGCAGATCGGTGAGGGATCACACTGATTGGAGGCCAAGAATACATATATCAGAGAGGCAGGTCCATACTAGGCAGCACAGAGGCCAGCAGGAGGGACGCAACCCAGCTAGGTTGATGCAAAGACAACACGGAGGGTGACGCAGAGGCCTTCAGGGTGACGCAGGGGCAGCCTGTGCTGCATGGAGGCTGCGCTCGGTAGGAGAGGTTGACACAGAGGCTGGAAGAGCTGCTCTGGGGTTCCAATGGGCCAGAAAGGGCTCGTATTCAGTAATTCCTGAAGGGTTTGAATCAGCGATATTTTCTGTCTCCAAGTGATAAGGTGCAACTGCCGTGAAATTCTCCGTTGGGCAAAACACTACTGGTTCCCTTGATGTATCCAGATTCTGCTTAATAATAAAACCCTCTAAGAGATGTTACACCTGTTTTCCCGCATTGGGTTTTTCCGGGGATAATTGTCTGAAAAATCATGTGTGTCCTTTATCATTTGTGCCCTATGTTTCAGTAAATGATCTGTATATGTGTAGGCTGCAAGTTGTGTTTACTTCAGTGTTTTTTGAATATTTCTGAAAATAACTTGTATAATTAAAACACAAGTAGGAGAAGTAAATCAAGATACTGCAGTAGGGTTTCTATAATTTTGTATTCAGAAAATTTCAAACTTGGACCTTGTTGATTAAGATGTTTGTGGTCCCTTCTTTTCTGTATCCCTAATGGGGTACAAGTACTCTGTCACCTTCATAGACGACTACTCAAGTCCTTCATAGACGACTACTCGAGAAATACTTGTATATTCTTCATGAAGAAAATGTCGAAGTCTTCTCAAAGTGTTAGGAGTTTAAGGCCTTGCTTGAAAACCAAACTGCAAAGAAAATCAAGGCACTGAGGTTAGATAACAACAGAGAGTACACCTCAAATGCTTTCAAGGATTTTTGTGCCAAGGAGGACATCGGGAAGGAGCTGACCACACCATATAACCCTCAACAAAACAGGGTGGCAAAGCGGAAAAATAGGGCCATAGTTGGAGCGGCCAAGCCATGTTGCATGATCAGGGGATGCCCAATTTTCTTTGGGTTGAGGCATGCAATACAACAATTTTCTTGCAGATTAAAAGCCCACATAGAGTGTTGGGGCGAGTTACACTAGAAGAGGCCTTTACAAGCAAGAAACCAGACATGTCACATTTCCGGATATTTGGCAACCTTGTGTACTGCTATGTACCAGTAGAGAAGAGGTCGAAGTTGGAGCCCACAATGGAGAAGGGCATCTTCATGGGCTACAATGAGACATCCAAGGCGTACAGGGTATACGTACCAACACTTAGGAAGATAATCATCAAGAGAGATGTGAATTTTGAGGAGGAAAGGGCTTTGAGGAAGTCCTTAGAGCGTGAGTAGGCTACAACGTTGGAGGAGGAGCAACAAGCTCCCAAGCAGAAGGCTCTGTTAGCACTCTTAGACTACAACTGTACACATTGATGGGTAGGTCGAGCAACATGAGGATGAGGGGGACACATAGGTGGAGGAGAGAGTGGAGCCCACTTAGGTAATCCTCACATAGGGAGAAGGAGAGCAAGATGGGCAAAGTAGTTGATCGAGGAGGCACTAGAGCAACTTGGTGCTCCTAGCACATCAGTCCGACAAAGTAGACAACCATAGAGTTACATAGGGTATATGGCACTCATGACAGAGTTATTGGATGCCGAGCCTTTCAACTACCAGGAGGCAACCACTCAGCAGGTGTGGAGAGATGCCATGGTGGTGGAGTATGCCTCCACCATGAAAAATGATGTCTTAGAGGTGGTGTTGAGTCCAGAGGGCAAATCAGTGGTGGGCTCTCGATGGGTCTACAAGATTAAGCATGGAGCTAATGGGAACATCGAGAAATTCAAGGCTAGATTTGTGGCCAAAAGGTTCCATCGGGTAAAGGGCATTGACTATGATGAGACATTTGCCCTGGTGGCTAGCTATTCGTCTGTCAAGACCATTATAGGCATTGCAACTCAAATGGGGTGGAAGTTCCACCCGATGGATGTTAAGACAATGTTCCTCAATGGGGTTGTTCAGGAGGAATTTATATTGAGTAGTCGGAGGGGTTTGAGACATGCAGTAGGGAGGCTCACGTGTACAGACTAAAGAGAGCCTTGTATGGGCTCAAATAGGCTCCATGGGCATGGTATGCTCGTATCGACAATTACCTTCAGGGATTGTGCTTCACAGATTTAAGCGACCCCCAACCTCTACTACATTGTTGTTGGAGGTGAGCCACTCATTCTAGTATTGTACGTGGATGATTTGATTTTGATAGGCATAGATAAGCTCATCCAGGAGCGCAAGAGAGATATTGCAAGCGAGTTTGAGATGAAGGACTTAGGGCTGATGCATTGTTTCCTTGGATTGGAGGTTTGGCAAGGAGATGGGGAGATATTCTTGGGGCAAGGCAAGTATGCTCTAGATATTCTGAGGAGATTCCACATGCAGGATTGCAAACCCATGACCACACCTCTAGTCACAAACTGGAGGAAGGTAGACACATCCAGATCGGAGCATGTAGACCCCATGCTCTACCGACAACTGATAGGGTTACTTATGTATTTAGTGAACACGTGGCCGAACATATGTTTTGCAGTTAACTCTTTGAGCCAGTTCATGGTCAAGCCTACCAAGGTGCATTGGGTTGCTGCCAAGCATGTAATGAGATATCTTAGGGGGACAATAGCGTATGGATTGTGGTATTGACAGGTTGATGGGGTGAAGCTTGAGGGCTTGTGAGCTTGTTTGGATAGGAGCTAGAGACCACCGTGATCCACTGTGACAGTTAGAGTTGCATTAAGCTCTCTCAATGTTTCATATAGCTCAAAGCACATCGAGATATGCTATCATCACATTAGAGACATTTTTCAGAGAGGTATAGTTACACTCCAGTACATACCAACAGAGTAACAGACAACAAACATTCTGACCTAGGCTTTCCCAAGAGGAAGATTTGTTCACCTCAAGGATAAGTTGGGTGTAGTGCAGAACACTTTCTTGTCTAAGAGGGCGTGTTGAATGGAGCAGAGCAACAAGGGTTCTGCTTGCCTAAGTGCCAAGGCTTGTAGAGGGACCCATGGGACAACCACTTAACAAATTATTAATTTAATTTACTATTTCCTAATGTTGGACTTAAGAAAAATAAAAAAGCCTAAAGGCAACATGTCATTAGATCTCAACTCTTCATCATGATGGTGGGCCCAGGTCGACTTACTAGGGGGAATAAGGCACAAAATTCGTCAGTTCGATTTGGCATAGAGTGTGTGTGTTAGCTCAGCAAAAAGAAGATAAGGGCTTTAGCAGTTCTGCAGCAAGTTTAGCGACCAAGAGAGAGAAAGAGGGCCGAACAGCCTCAGCTTCAGCTCAGCAACATACCCGTACTATGTGGCTGTAGAGCACGCAAAAGTGTGCAAGAAGGGCCATACTGCGCGGGCCATACAGGCCGAGTCACTTCTGCGGGTGAATTAGATTTGTTTGGGAGCAGTTTAGGGGTTTTTGCTGTAAAAGGGAAGTGTTCCCTTGTTGTAGTGTTTTTCTCAAGAAAAATTTTCTGAAGCTAATAGAAAATCACAGAGATTACATGTTTTCCCTAGAGTTGGGGTTTCCCGGGTATATCCGGTGTTTTATGTGTTTGTCTTCAGTTTTATTTACTTTCGTTGTGCATGCTATGGTTAGAAACTCATAGTATTTGTGATTTAAGTTTTAGAACATCAGTTTAGTGTTGAAATTTGGTTACCAGAGGACAGGTGGTTCCCTAAGGCTTTGATCTTTGGCCTAGGGGAAAGTGTCCAAAAGAATTTAATTTTTCTTTTAAAGTGACTTTATAAAGTTATAAAGTCAAATCTAATTTAAAAGTGACTTTAATAAAGTCAATGTGAATTAGAAAGTGAAAAGTGACTTTGGAAATAAATGATTAAGTGGGTCTTTATTAAAGTGTGGTGAATTAAAAAATAGAAAGTGAGATTTAAATGAGCATTTAATCTCAGCCCTAGATCTAAAACTATCTCAGTCATTGGATTTAGGGATTCCCCAAAAGTCACCAAGGGTTAGGTTAAAGGAGGAAAAGGAGGGAAAAGGTCATTCATTCTTTCATGAGCAGATTGAGAGAGGAGGAGAGAAAGCTGAAGAGAAATTTCTAAGCGGAGGGAGAGCAGCAATAGAGACACAACAAATCCGTATAGCAGGAGGGCACATTTCCCAAGGCAACATTTTCGTATAGCAACATTTATTGGCACGTTTACCGAGACAGAAAATCCGTACAACAAAGTTGCACGCATTTCAAGGCAAGGTACATCGCAAATATTGAGGAGTGGTTTTCAGCAGCAAAAGGCATGAATTTCGAGGCTATTTCAGGCTCGAAAATCGAGGTGCTGTTGTACATTTCCATAAAGAATCCCTACAGTCCGTACAGGCAGATTCTGGCACATTTTTCGAAGCTGCAAGTACAACATTTAATGCTATAATTTTTCTGTAAATTTCTGTTTTGCTGTTGGCACGATTTTCAAGGTTGGAGGTTGACACGGAAATCGAGATAAGTGGGTTTGTATTTGCTGTAATTTTTTTGTATTTTGCTGTTCACTGTAAAAGAATTTATCATAAATAAGAAGCTTTCGAACTGGTTTTCCCCAAGAGTTGTAGGGGGTTTTTCCAGGGTCAAGTTGACCAAAAATCAGTGTGTCTAATTTCTGAGTTTTTATTTCTGTATTGCAGCATTGTGAAATTTCCAGAATTTGTGTTTTCAGAAAATATTTATTTTTCCAGCTTGTTAATGTATGGCTATGGGAATGGGCATTTAACTTTATGGGAGAAATAAGGAGAAACTGAAAACCGGGGTTGGGTTATCAAATTTCTACATTTAGTTGTATTTCTGGTTGCATGCTTTGAGAACCATAAATCAGTTACTGGGTTTTAAGGAAAACTAACAAATCACTTAAAATTACTTTAAAAATAGATTAAGCTTTTGAAAAGAAACTTTTTCTCATCATGTGCACATGTGTGTGAAATGTTTTAATGCAAGGAGAGCTGTATTTATGTCCAAGCCCGTTTGGAGCCTTTTTGTAGGTATTTTTGTGACTTTAAACCAAACCAAAACATTTGACCATATGAAATCAAATTAGTGGAACAAAACCTAATGTCTATTACCACAATTTATATTAACTTGGAAATTAATTCAGGTGGTGCACACTGCAGATTACCTGAGTGCTTCTTAAAATTGACTTTGTCTCATCATGCATGTGTGTATGTGAATATTACAATGCAAGGAGAACTATATATATCCAAGCCTGTTTGGAGTCTTGCTGTAGGAATTTTGGTTACTTTCAATCAAACTGAAACTTTTGACATATGAAAAAGATTAGAGGAACAAAACTTTAAAGTCTAATATGGCAGCGTATATTAACCTGAAAAAACAATTCAGGTGGTGCAAATAACCTGAACACTAATTTCGGAAATTCTCCTAAATCGTTTACTGTTGGAGCAAATAAAAAGAACAATAAGTCAATGTGGTTTTGTTAATTTTGGGCAACTAGGTCCAAACTCCATGTTGTGATGCTCAGATGATGATGCCAATATTTTTATTGGATTCCTCTTTTGGAGAGGTGCAAGATCAATCTAAAGATCATCTTGATCGGATGAGAAGAACATGTATTTTGAATTGATTCCACATGTGCAAGGTCGACCTGATTTATCCCACATGCATAAGAGATGTGTCACACACCCCCACAGATGACTATATATTGGAGAGACTTGGAGTTCATTTTACACACACATTTTTGGAGGCATTCTATTCTCTCATGGATGGTGCTGCGATTAGGGTTTCTCATGATGATGTAGTTAGGGCTTCTTGGTGCAGCATCTTGATGGAGCGTTCTTGATGAGACGTCTTGGGGTTGTGTGACACATTGGGTTGGCTGACCTTATGGAGATTTTGTTGGTTGAAGCATCCTACTGACTACCGTAATGCCACCATTCTTTATCTCTGTTCTTGGCTTGTCTTCTATCGATCTATTGGTATGTTCTATTTGCATCTTATGATTGAGCCCTAGAAGTTTAAAGTAAATTTGCATCTAGCATAGAACATCTCCAGAAATTTACATGGTTTCAGAGCTAGGAGAAGATAAATGCTCAGCTTGTGTCGAGAACCTAGGGCAGCGAGATGAGCGCTGTTCTCAGGGCAAATAAGGGTGCTGTAAGCTACAACAAGGTTGTGTGGTAAGCCGCAGGCCATACCACCACAACAAGTGATAACATGGAGATTGAAGGGCAACGTATGGATTTTTAAGTGCTGTAGGTGACAACGTAGAGATTGAAGGGAAGCGTATGCATGGAGGACCTCTCCTAAGGTGGACCACAGCCTATAGAGGCTAGTGTGCTGAACTGCATGGAGATTGAGAGCAGCGTGGCATGCCCTAACCAGGGCTGTCACAAACACCAATTCAACCCGTTTTTTTGAGGTCTGTCTCAGGGTCACTTTGAGGTCCGAATTGCTGTGAGCAGGAGGTCGAGATTGGTTTGGAGAAAGTCTGGGCTCATTTATTCAAGATACCTAGCCGCAACAAGGAAAGTCAAGATAGAGTAAGGCCCTAGCCGCAATGAGGAAAGTCAAGACAGCGCGGGTTTTAGAGGTCTGCTTCAGGGTTACTTGAGAACCGATCTACTGTGAAGGGGGACTGAGCACCTCACCTCCGAATGCCTAGTGCAATTTGCAGAAGAACAACAAGAGACTAAAATTGCGGGTTTCTGGTGAAGAGCAACGAGAGACCAAGCATCGAATTTCGATGAAGGCCATCTATTTGTATTTGTTCATTGCAGCGGTAGGACTCGTCCTCTTCTGCAAGGGCACTCGCGGATTCTCCAACCACAGTTTACTTCGCTGAGTAGGACCTAGCAGGTATATCAAGCGCCGATCCTCGTTTCTTTTAGTTTCCCACAACATTAGCAGCAACAAGCATGAGCCCGTTGCATTCAATCCCTTGATTGCGGAAATCGAATGCCGCTGGGATGACAGAGAATGGAACAGGCATTATCTCGAGCAATGGGAGCATAAGCCGGCGCCTGCAGCCAAGTCTCAACCGGAATGGGAAGAGTACATGAATGCGGAAGTCAATTCGCTTTAATGTCTCCTACAGGTTAATTACCTTGTTTCCCAAATTGAATGTCAACCCTGCCGATGGGTTTCTGAGTCTCCAAGAGCTTAAAGATTGGCATCTCGAGCAAGCTCTTAGGGAGATAATGCACCAGATGGAAAAGTATGATAAGAATAATGATGGTCTTGAGTATCACCCTCCATCTTGGGTTCATGATTCAGGAAACATCAGTACTTATGGTATTGAGAATGGATGGTGGATAGAGGAGCATGTCAATGCTTCCGATGAGGACTGGGATAGTTTTTTAAATTGAACAGAGTTTAACCACTTCTTACATCCAGCAGATAGTAACAACCCAAGTTGATTGACCAGTTATGCAAAGAGCAAGTGAGGGTATACCACCATCTCAGGGAGGGCTGAGTGGATCAACTATATTATTGGAGCCTAGTCTCAGATTTGCAAAGGGTCAAATTGGATTCCTCTACTACTGGAGCGAATTTTCAGAGAGTCAAGATCTCAGGGTCACAAAGCCTCAATAAAACTGCACTCTAATTCTGTGGTATTGACTGATCTAAGAGAGAGGCAGATTCATTAAAGCTGTTTTTTATTTATTTATTTTTGTTTATGTCCTTGAATGTTGAGTAGGACAAAGGGATTTAAGGCCTAGTGTATAGTGATTTTGTGGAGGATAAATCACTGTGTTAAAAACCTTGTTCGAATCCTATGATCAGTGATGTTAAAGTAACATAATTATTGTGTGAAGGTAGACTTGCTGAGTTGATATTGGAGCCTTAAGTACAATACTTTGGAAATCTACTGTAAGAAGGCAGATGCATTGAAAGACAAAATAAGAGGTACGTAAAATTGTTCTTACATGAAAGGTCTGTTAAAGTATGCTGTCTAAGGAAATAGAAGGATATTGGCTGGTTGATGAGTTTGACACATGACAACATACCTATGATATCTTCAGTAACATATAGCAAAATATATGTGACCTCACTATATGACATTTGGTAGAGTCTATATGAACTTGATCTGTGGTATCCTCAGTGGCATATATATTTGACCGTGAAGGTTGAGATCTTCAGTACTGTATGACAGTATGACAATGACGAAGATGATGTGTATGATAATATTATGGCAACGTTGTAATCAGTGATATGACAACGTATGGATGTATGACATGTGTATGGTGGGTGAGTAAGATTCAGTCCTATGTTTACAAAGCCCTTTTTGAGGCAAGGAAGTTGGTGTCTGGGACGCCCAAATTCAAAATAATCATGAAGGCATATGTCAAAGTTGTATCGAAGGAAGGCATAAAAAGGGGACTTTCTTTTTCCCTCAAGTATCACAAAGATATTTGATGTCTGGTAATTGATACATTCTGATTTGTCTGATATGCTGCCCGTTTGGATATATTTCTTGAAGAAGAAGATCAAGATTTTAAGGACTGATAATGGCACCGAATGTGAGTCTTATGAGCTCAATGACTTTTTGCAGAGGAGCTGGCATTAAGAGGGAGATGTCAACTGTATATGCTCCTGAGCAAATGACATCGCTGGAAGAAAGAAGAGAAGACCCTCATGGCTCAGAGACACTCTCAAGGATGCCGAGAGTCATATGGCCCCAAAGGGGGACATTCCGTGTAAAGCAAGAAGCCGAATAGATACCAAGAGTTTCAACAACAATCGTACAATCTGAGCCTGGATCATTGAAGAAGTCGTAAAGCATCAAGTATGGAAGGATGCTATTCTTGAAGAGTACGAGTCCTTTATGAAAAATGATGTCTGGGATGTGATCCCGAGATCGGAGGACAAAGCTTTTGTCACCTCGAAATGGCTCTATAAGATCAAACATGGATCTGATGGGAGTGCTGAAATGTACAAGGGAAGATGTGTTGCCTGAGACTTCTCTCAAGGAAGGCATAGATTATGATTGCACCTGTGATCTATTATTACCCTTGCTGCTACGGAAGGATGGAGTCTACATCAGATGGATGTGAACACTGCTTTTTCTGCATGGTTCGATAAAGGAAGAGGTGTATGTGAAGCAACCTCTGGGGTTCGAAGTCCAAGAAAGAGACTCTCATGTATGCAGGTTGAAGAAAGCCCTCTATGAGTTGAAGCAAGCCCCCAGGGCTTGATATGAGAGGATAGATAGCTACTTGATGAAGCTGGGCTTCACTCGAAGTAATGCTGATCCAAACCTTTATTTTAAGGTTCTCTATGTGGACGATCTCTTCCTAACAGGTGCTGACCCTCTCATTCATCAGTTTAGGAGGGAGCTTGCTTCTGAGTTTGAGATGAAAGACCTAGGACTGATGCATTACTTCCTAGGCATGGAGGTCTGACAAAGACCTGGCGAGATTCTCCTCTCTCAAGGAAAATACATTGTGAAGTTGCTGGAAAGATTTGGAATGGTGGATTGTAAGTCCGTGTCGACACCGATAGAGCTCAACTTTAAGAAGTTGAGTGGAAAAGATGTTGGGCCTGTGCTAGCAAATCCTATTGAGTATCATCAACTCGTAGGGGCCCTGATGTTCTTAGTGAACACCTGTCCGAATGTATGTTGTGCAGTGAACACTTTGAGTCAACACATGGTTGATCCTCATAACTGTAGAAATTCTATTTCCCACCCCGGTTTTCAGTTTTCACCTTATTACTCCAAAATAATTAAATGCCCTTTCCCATATCCATACATTTAATAACTGGAAAATAAATTTTGCTGAAAACACAAATTCTGGAAATTTTTCAGAATGCTGTAAATGCAGAAATAAAATAACAGCAGTAACAAACAGTCATTCAACACATCATAACTCGGAAATTTTTGGTCAAGGTGACCCTGGAAAAACCCCCTACAACTCTTGGGGAAAACCAGTTCGAAAGCTCCTTCTTATTTCTGGAAAAATGCTTTTTACAGTGAGAGAAATATTCAGCAAAAAAATCAGCAAGTAAACTTTTACAACTTATCTCGTTTTCCGTGCTTAACCACCGCCTCGGAAAATGTGCAAACAGCAAAACAGGAACAACAATAAATGCTGTACGGATTTTCTCGTTTTTCGTGCCCAAAAATCTGCAATAAATGCAGCAGTACAGCCACCTCGAAATCTGTGCCAAAACAGCAATAAATGCTACTGTACGGACCTCGAAATTTGTGCCAAAAGACAGCAGAAACTTGCTGTACGGAATCTGCCTCGATTTCCATGCAACGGTACAGCCACTTGCTGTACGGCCTGCCTAGAAATTCGTGCCAAATAAAACAGCCCCTTTGCTGCCTCGAAATCTGTGCTGAAACTGCTGTACGGCCTCTTGGAAATCGTGCCAAAAAACTGTTGTACGGCCTTCTAGAAAATCGTGCCAAAATCTGCCTTGGAATGTGTGCCAAACTCTGCTGTACGGACTTGCTGAACTGCTGCCTTGGAATGTGTGCCAAGCTGCTGCCTCCTTCTCCTCACTGCCCAGAAATCTCCCTTGCTCTCTTGCTCTCCTTCTCCCAATCTGCTCATGAAAGAATGAATGACCTTTTCCTCCTTTTCCTCCTTTAACCTAACCCTAAGTGACTTTTTGGGAATCCCTAAATCCAATGGCTGAAATAGATTGAGATCTAGGGCTGAGATTAAATGCTCATTTAAATCTCACTTTCTATTTTTTTATTCACCCCACTTTAATAAAGACCCACTTAGTCATTTATTTCCAAAGTCACTTTTTCCTTTCTAATTTTACATTGACTTTATTAAAAGTCACTTTAAAATTAGATTTTAGTAACTTTATCACTTAAAGTCACTTTTAAATTAGATTTGACTTTATAACTTTATAAAGTCACTTTAGTAACTTTATCACTTAAAGTCACTTTTAAATTAGATTTGACTTTATAACTTTATAAAGTCACTTTTAAATTAGATTTGACTTTATAACTTTATAAAGTCACTTTAGGAGAAAAAATTAAATTCTTTTGGACACTTTTCCCTAGGCCAAAGATCAAAGCCTTAGGGAACCACCTGTCCTCCGGTACCAAATTTCAACAATAACATTCACTGAGTTGGTGCCAAGAAATTCTTGAGATATCTTTGGGGCACGATAGACCATGGGCTGAGATACACTGCCGGGAGTTTGAGACTCTGTGGATATACTGATGCCGATTGGGTTGGTAGTGTGGGGGATCGCAAGAGCACATCTGGATGTTGATTCACACTTGGGTCTGCTTCGAGTAGGAAGCAGAAGTCGGTAGCCTTGAGCACTGCTGAGGCCGAATACATTGCAGCGTGTATGGCCTGTTGTGAAGTCACTTGGTTGCGAAATGTCTTCAGTGAGTTGTTCGAGCATGTGCTAGATGCCACCGTTATCCTTTGTGATAACCAAAGGGGGATTCGTTTGTCAGAGAATCTTGTGTTCCATGATTGATCCAAGCATATTGATATCTGGTACCACTTTATTTGGGATATGATACAGTGAGGCGCTGTAAGGCTCGATCATATAGGAACTGATGAGCAGGTCACGGGTATTCTCACAAAGCCTTTGGGAAAGGTCAAGTTCCTAACCTTCCGTGAGAATCTTGGAATCGTGGAACGACCCTATGCTGAGGGTCCTGTTGGATGATGAGCTCTGTGAGCTCTAGGGGGCTTTGGGGATAGCTTCTCGGAGCTATAAGCAATCACAGGGCTAGGCTTGCCGAACCTTGTTGGTGTGCTTCTTCCCCACGATTATGATATTGAGTTGGTTCACCTCTCTTTGATTTGTGCCCCATATGCATCCTACCCATGGAGTCTCGGACTCATGGGAAGTACCTTTCATCTTGGCCAATGAGGTGGGAAAAGCTAGAGACCAGTAGCAAGACCGATGGATGCATCGGAGATTTCCGTACTCTCTATGTCTAGGATGGCACATGTCCAACCACTTGATCTGGGATCAAGTCTAGTGAAGTTTCAGACCTCCAACTGACTATCGGCCAGTTAAACCAACTTCAGGTTGGTATGTGACTCCTTTGAGTCCTATAGAGGTTTCGGATCTCTAAGCTGATTTTGTCAGCCGGGTGTGATGTCTTTGTGACCCACCTTTTTGTTCTGAAATAAAGAGCTAGCAAAGCAAGTTACGGCGGGATGACGCACGATGTTTGGATGGCACTGGTGGATGGAGTTCTCCCTAGTTGAGAGGGAGTGTTAATTTTGGGCAACTAGGTCCAAACTCCATGTTGTGATGCTCAGATGATGATGCCAATATTTTTATTGGATTCCTCTTTCAGAGAGGTGCAAGATCGATCTAAAGATCATCTTGATCAGATGAGCAGAACATGTATTTTGAATTTATTCCACATGTGCAAGGTTGGCCTGATTTATCCCACATGCATAAGAGTCCATGTTGTGATGCTCAGATGATGATGCCAATATTTTTATTGGATTCATCTTTCAGAGAGGTGCAAGATCGATCTAAAGATCATCTTGATCAGATGAGCAGAACATGTATTTTGAATTTATTCCACATGTGCAAGGTTGGCCTGATTTATCCCACATGCATAAGAGATGTGTCACACACCCCCACAGATGACTATTTTGGAGAGACTTGGAGTTCATTTTACACACACATTTTTGGAGGCATTCTCTTCTCTCATGGATGGTGCTGCGATTAGGGTTTCTCATGATGATGTGGTTAGGGCTTCTTGGTGCAGCGTCTTGATGGAGCGTTCTTGATGAGACGTCTTGGGGTTGTGTGACACATTGGGTTGGCTGACCTTATGGAGACTTTGCTGGTTGAAGCATCCTGCTGACCGCCGTAACGCTACCATTCTTTATCTCTGTTCTTGGCTTGTCTTCTATCGATCTATTGGTATGTTCTATTTGCATCTTATGATTGAGCCCTAGAAGTTTAAAGTAAATTTGCATCTAGCATAGAACATCTTCAGAAATTTACAGGTTTTTGTATGTTTCAGGGGTAATTTTTATTGTCTTTGTTTCCCTGATAAATATGTCATAACAGAGGAATTTAACAACTCAAGGGTGTCTCAAGTTTCAACAGGCCTCTTTGGAAACTTGAATTTAGTTTATTTGTTCTAACTTCTTCGTTTTCTGAAAAACTCCATCTAATTTAAGTAATAACTGCTAAGCAGACCAGTAAGGTATTTGATTCATGCTTGCTGTCTGACATCCATGTTCTTTGTTTGTTTATCTTATTGGCAGATTGATAATATTTTCTTTGCTTGCTTCTGTACAAAGCATGACTCTTGAAGTTGTGCCTCCAGATTTTGTTTTCTGTGTATTTTTAATGTATTGATCATATAAATCACACATGGTGATTAAACTTTTGCATTCTTTGTAGCTATCCGGTTCCTATCAGGATTCTCACGGACAGTTTACTCTGACACATTATCCAATCGAGTTGGCCTCACAGCTATCTGGCCAGGTATTTTTCTTATCCTTTTACCTTTCCAGGATGCTAACCTTACATTTTCATAGTAGCTTCTATCTATATTGGCTACAATGTGTAGTAGCATCCCATGAATGGACCCTCTGATTCCTATTTAAGCCACTATTCTTCTCTGGAGATGGAAAATATAAAGCCATTTTTTGTACTGTTAAATATAGATTTACTGTCATCAATTCTGGCAATTATTTGTTTTAATTTACAAGATTTTTGCTGGAAAATGTGTCTAGGCTCTATATAGTTAGTCCATTTCTTCATTTTGCTTGAAATTCTGATCGATGATACATGTGTTTTTATGTATGCTTGGAACAAGATTTTGCACAACAGATTCAGATTGTCTATAGAGATGTCTGTTATGTTGGGAGATAATCATACCCTGGGTTTTATTTTGGCTTAAGGTATCTTAATCATCTTTGAAGTGTCTAAGGATCAATTTCCAATTGATATTAGGTATTTTCATAATCTATCACTGCATTTATGTATCTTTTACTCTCATTCTTACCATTCCCAGTAATTTGACATTTGCCACCGTTGTTCAGCCTATTTGGCATGAGGCATCCCAACAATTTGTTGGATATTGTACCATTGGCTGTTTCCTCACAGGTCATTCCTAGTGATGATCATGGGCTCAGAAACTGTTGTTCGAGGGACATGCCAAACAATCCCTTCTGTAATACATAAGTTTTTAGAGAAAAGAGAAAGGCAAGCTACTATGATTGATAAGCATAACTTCTCAAAGAAGAACAAATGCATGTATAAAGTTATAAACCACCAAACCAAAAGATAGCAGTCACGCATGCCTGATTGATGTTTTGAGCTCATTACTTAATTCAATATTTGCAAAGAGATTTAAAATCTTTACCAGTGAATCTAGTGAAAATGATGTATAAAGAAAGCATAGTTGTCTTTTACAAGTAAAAGGAAACATATCATAATGAAAACAATAAAAAATTTTTCCTTGCTCTTATCATATAAATGCAACCTAGTATATGTCCTTGCCAGGCTTAGTCAATTCCATCAATTGGTAAAATTTTTAAGAAAGGGACACAATTCCTTTAGTTTTAGTCTTCAAATAATCACCTAATCACCTAATCCATGTATGTTTTGCAAGCTTAGTTACCTGAAATGCAAGTGTCAAGTTTGTCAAAATTTTACTATTTACATATTTGCACACATGCACACACAAACATTGATATGGCAAATAATTTTTCTATTGCTTTGCAAAAGAAATAAAACTGAATCGTATGCGATAGACAAGGTAGCCAGGGTTTGTGGGTTTGGGTGCAGGTATGGGGATGCCATTCAACATTCATGCTTCAATTATATATATTATATATGGGTGTGGGTGCAGGTATGGGGATGGCTTTCAACATTCATGATACAATTTCATGTTCAATTATATATATAGTTGGAACATATAACTAAGAACTTACAAACTTAGGATAGAATATTTTCAAATTTGTGATGTTCAATATTATGTCAATCACAATTCCAATTTGACATCCATAATTCTTCCATGATTTTCAATTTTTAGTATATACAATTAGTGTCGTTTTTGTATAATGCTACCATAGACAGGTTTAAAAAAATATCTATTTAAATGCATCTCTGTGTAGGAGAGCTCCTAGGACAACATTGAAGCTTCAGAGCTACTGATACCATTACTGGTTGTACTAACCTTACTAACAGAATACCATAAACTGCATATGCTAAGGAGTGATACAGACACATGAGTAACTGATTGTGATCACAGCCTAGCTCGTATTGCCTTTTCTGAATCTGATTCAAACCAAACTTTTTTTTCTGAGATAGATAAGATAAGATAATTATATTAATGTTCGACAAATGACCACGAAAGCAGGTCAATGGGACTGAAGGGTACCAGTATGAATACAATGTGGGAGTGCAAGCACAACTCCTCGAAACGTTGAAAATAATATAAAGAAATAAACCTACATAGGTATAACATCAGAACATATGTATAAATGTATATAGCTGTGACAAGGGTACTGTGGTACAAATACTAAGTGAGATTGAACAACCCAAGAACCTATCATAAGAGAGAGAGTGAGAGAGAGAGATTGGACAATGATGACGATGATATCATGTTCTCTTGGGTCTAATAGCCAAGGGTGAGTGGGGTGAACACGACACTGGCTCATTGTTGGAGTCCTCTAGAACCATTGAGGGTTATGGTTATATGATCTGGGGGGGAATGTATGAGCGAAGGATACTCCTAGCATACGAGGTTGAAAGAAGGAAACTCTGGATGGATCATTGATTGCTCTAGGTTTGGGAGGTAGTTTGATGCACATGGGGTACTCTACTTTGAGTTTGTCTAGAGCTGACCTCTCTAGCACTCCGAGAACGCATGGTTTGATGTATGGATTGGTACCGCCAAGCCGATCACAAAAATTTCGGTTGGCCTCCCGGAGGATGCCGAGGAGAAACCTGGTGTCGCAACATTTTCCTGTCTGGTGCACTTTGGAACTCCGTGTTAAATTTTCGTGAACCTAGCACCCGACACTTTACTAACCTAGTAGATTATAGATCTACCGAATAAATGCATAACTAGGTTCTTAACACAATTAGTGGAAGCAAAATTACGCCAATCTCAATCTCAAGTGACACTTACAGATTCTGCCCAATCAACAATTCTTCATTAATAACTCAATCATAATCTACTTGGGCTCCCGTCCTAGGATAATATCTTGAATGAAGAAAATACAACATACCCTGTATTTGATCCCGCTGATCAGGTCCTAGATCTGTCCTTGATCTCCTTGGCTGATTTAGATCTCCTATGTTGCATTTTTGCACTTTCCTCGGACCCGACACACTAGAGTGGAAGTCCTTCTTCACTCACCATTAAGATGCCTCTCACAATGTTTTGTGCTACTGTATGGTGTGTCTTTCTCCTCTCCATAGCCATGCTTTTATAACTCCAATCCTTAACTCTAATCTCCAAAGTGATTGACAACCGACACTTGCTTGAGATCAACAATTGAGATTAAAGCATAATCACTTTGTGGAAATTTTAATACTATTGCAATTACTGGCTATTATTCTCCTATCAAATTTGTTTATTTGTCTTTTGCAATTTATTTGCGGCAAATAATGAATAAAACACTACTGCAACTTCACAAAAATTAAATATAGGAACTGAGAGAATATTGCACACACACAAAATAATGAACATAGATATTTTTGGACAAATGTCCCTAGAAAAACCCCAGTGTGGAGAAAACCAGTTCTACAGACGAGTATTTTATTTATTCTTTAGCAAAATCTATGGTTGAAAAATTACAACTATTCGCTGTAAATTAGCAAACCTTCAGAAAATTGTTTCTTTCACTTCTGCAAGTCAATTTGTCCTCTTGGAAGCAACTCGACCCCTCTGATCCAATTTGGCCCTCCTTTAGTCCTCGAACTGGTCCACATTGTGAAAATTTCTAAATATTACTTATGCAAAAACTCTACTGTTAAATCTGGCTATACTTCTCCTACTTAATTAAGTTATTAATCTGAAATTTCAGCATTAACATTGAAGTAAACATGTTAACGCATTTCACAGATTCAGATCTAAATAGAATACATGCACACAGACAAGTGACACACAAGATTTTCTAGACAATTGTCCCCGGAAAAACCCAATGCAAGAAAACCGGTCTTCTGTCTGTTGGAGGGTTTATCTTATTATGTAGAATCTACGTACAACAAATCTGGGCACCTTACTGGTTAACCCGACAAAGAAATATAAGATCTGCAACAATACCTGCTGTTCCAGATGTTAAATTTTGGGTACCAGAGGACAAGTAGTTCCCCAAGGCTTTGATCTTTTGCCTAGGGAAAAGTGTCCACTCTATTGTACTTCTCCTAAAAGTGACTTTATAAGTGGTAAAGTCAGTGTAATATTAAAGTGACTTTATAAGTGATAAAGTTATGTTCTAATTTAAAAGTGACTTTATTAAAGTCAATGAAGAATTAGAAAGTGAAAAAGTGGCTATGGAAATAAAAGGCTAAGTGAGTCTTTATTTAAGTGGGTGAGTGATTAAATAGAAAAAGTGAAAATAATGTGCATTTATTTTCAGTGCTTGATCTAAAGATATCTCAGCCATTGGATTTAGGGATCACTCCAAATTCACTTAGGTTAGGGTAAAAGGAAAGAAGAAGAAGAAAAGATCATTCCATTCTTTCATGAGAATTTGAGAGAAGGCAAGAGAGAGCAAGGAGAAATTTCTTAGCAGGGAGTTGGTGAAGGAGAGAAGCAAATCTTTGGCACACATTCCAAGGAGGCCATTCACAACAAATCCGTACAATAGGAGTATTGGCATGCATCCTAAGACAACAATACCATAAAACAACTATTTGGCACGCATTCCAAGGAGGGACGCCACAAATTTCGAGGGAAAAAGACAGTAGGCCGAAGGCACGCAAATCGAGGCAGAGATGGGCACGATTTTTGATGATTGTTGTACTTTTCTATACATGCCGTACACAACATTCTGGGCACATTTCTCGAGGCAGGCCATACAACATTTATTGTTGTAATTTTTTTGTTTGAATTATTGGCACAGTTTTCGAGGTGGAGTTTATGCCCAGAAATCGAGATAACTCTGTATTTTGTGAATGCTAGAATTTTTCATGTGTATTTCACTTTCTCTGTAAAAGGTTTTCAGAAATAAAGAAGAGCTCTCAAATTGGTTTTCCCCAAGAGTTGTAGGGGGGTTTTCCAGGGTCACATTGACCAAAAATCACTGTGTTATTTTCTGTGTGTGGCTGTTATAATTTTCTGTGCATTTATTTCCAGTATTTCCAGCAATAGTAAAATCTCCAAATTTGTATTTTCAGAAACATATTTCATTTCCAAATTTTACTGTTTTGATCATGCTTGGATTTAGCATTAAATGCATGGAGTGATAAGGGAAAACTAATAATCGAAGTGGGGATTGAAATTTTACACTGGAGATGGAAAACTGGACTGATTCACAAGCTCAAACAAGATTTACAGAACTCAGCCCCTTTCTGCCTCTAGAAGCCCCAGCGCTGCTCTGAACCTGCCTACGTCAGCCCTGCTAGCCTGCTAATGCCCCTGCACTGCTCAGGAGAGGGCTGCGTAACCCTAGACTGGGTGATGCAGTCCTTACGTTGCCTTGGTAGGTTTGCATAAGCCTGGATGGCCTCCTATTGCCTCGGCGCTCCACTTTCTGGGCGTGCGTAGTGGTTGAAACCCTTTGCGCTGCGCAACTGCTGCTTAGCCTTTGCTTCTCTGCGCTTCTCCTAGTTGCTGCTTCTCTGCCTCTCGCTGAGTCCCGGCTCTAGGATCAGATCATCCCCTTAGCCTATACTACCTCTCGCTGCAGCTGAAACACTTCTGGAAATTCTTAGCAAACCAGACCCTAGAATTCTAGCTTAGTCTCAGTGCTCTGCCTCTGTGTGTGTGTGTTCTCCAACTGACCCCAAGCCTTGCCTTTATACTTTTCTCGTTGGGAAACCAACGACCATGATCTAATCTTGAATCGATGGCTAAGATTAAACGAAATCTTGATTCGTGTGACTTAAGTCATTTCCATCACATTTTTAAATTAATTACCTTTAATATTTTAATTTTCCTAAGTTAGACTTAGGGTCCTTAATTAAAAATATTAATTAATTAATTATTTCCCAAAATTGATGGAATTTCTCAAATCCCTTTCTAGGTCTTGGAGATCTCATGTACTCTAGTCCCTCCACAAATTTTGGGAGCTAGAGAACATCCGAAGCTACCCCAACAATCCACAAATCTCAACACTCCCTCTTAGCAAGGAAAGTGCTCTAGCACAAGACCGCATCACCTCGAAGCTCTGCACTGATCTCTAGTGTGGGTATCTGCGCTGATGCTTGGCCTGCTGCCATTCATCACTGCGCTACTGCTGCACTCCCATACTGCTGCCCATGACGCTGCCACCGCCACTACCACATCTGTACTGCAGCTCCCTCTCAATCTGCTGCACTGTGTTGCCAACTGCTGCACTGCAGCTTCAGTTGTTGAGAGAAACAACTGAAAACTCCTGCCCAATCTTTGACAGAGAAGTCAGTTGGGCTGCATCCTCATCACTGAAGCTCCATAGGTTGCTGCTCTGCGCTGCCCTCTTGAAGCCACTGCGCTGATGCAGCTCTGTTCTACGTAAGCTAGCCTGCACTGCGCTGCTAAAGTCACATCAGCCCCTCTCTGCGCTGCACTACTACGCTGCTGCTGCATCTGCACTGCGCTGCTCTCTCTCAGCGTCTAGCTCTGCGTTTGCTCCATCCGTGATTCTCTGCACCAACTACTCCACTTGTCCCGCTATTGTCTTAAGGCTTCCGTAGCACGGATGTGATCCAAGAGCTGAGCTACTCAAGGATCTCGCCGCCACTCTGTAACTGCTCTATAGATCCATGTCGCCCCACCTCTTCTCTAGAGGTACATGAGCACTCATGGGTACGTCATCTTCGGAGCCATCGTTCGCCACAACAGCCTTCGAGGTAGAAGCTTCCTTGTCCTTCTTCTTCTGAGGACAATTGCTGGCAAAATGTCCTAGTTCGCCGCACTGGAAACACTTGATCTTGGATAGATCACGCTTCTTCCTCCCTTGTTGCCTCTTTGATGCCAACGCTGCATCTTCTTCCTCTTCCTTCTTCACTTTACTGGATCCGGTGCTGCGCTGTCTCTTGGTGAACCGTCGGATTTATTCTTGACAGAGGGTCGCCCACATATTGTCCCAGCTAGGAAGGTCCGCTCTGCCTAAGATACTTTGGACAAAATTTTCCCAATCATTTGTGATTGCATTGAGTGCAGTCCTCACCATCACATCATCCTCCACTTTCACTCCCATGGCAGTCAACTGATCCCTGATTGCTTGTAATATGAAAAGGAAGGGCTCGATTTCTTGTCCCTTGGCCATCATGAATAACCAAATCTAGTTCTCCAGAAGCATTCTCCTCTGGACAGATCTACCCTCATATAGGGCGGTTAAGGCTTTCCACATCTCATTAGCCGTCTTCTTATCGGCGATATGTGGTACAACACGATCCTTAACCCTGTCCATGATGAAGCGCTTGGCATGTGCCGCTGCTTCATTATGCTTCGCTAGGAGAAGAGTATCGGTTGGCGTGGCTAGGACTTTTTATGCATGCTCCCTCAGACTGTTTGCCTCCATGACTACCAGGATTTTGGCCTTCCAAACTGTAAAGTTGGACAAGCCGTCCAACCTATCTTGAGCACGTAGTCCGTGAGGTGCCGCCTGCTTAGATCTGCTCTGTCGGAACAGATTCTTCCTCTCCCTGCTTCTCAACTGAAGCTCGGATTTAGGGTCCTTGGCAAAAAGGCACCCTCTTCTCCCTCTGACAACTGATTTCCTCCTTGGAAATCTACCAAACACAATGAATCAGCTCTCTTCGATCCTTTGATTGATTTGCAGATTTCTTTGGCTAGAAATCCTCTGAGAAGCTGTTCTCCTCCCGCTCTTTGTTAACTAGTGCTCAGGCTAAATTCAAAATCTTCAAAAATTTAACCCCACCAACAACTACTGAAACTCTGCAGCGCTGTTTTCGACACTCTGAATTAGCCATAGCCTCAAGACTGCGTCACCTTGGCTGGCCTCTGCATGAGCAAATAGTCCCAACTCTGTCTCTGCGCTACCTATGCGTAGTAAGTACATGGGCTTGCGTGGAGACTGCGTGGGGACTGCGTCACTCTGGTCTCTGCGTGGCTCTGCTTCCCTCTTCTGTTGTGCTGTCCTCTCTAGTCCGACTTTCTGCGGCTGCGGCTGCTGCTGCTTTCTTTGCTGCAAGGGTTCTTCAGTCTTCTGCTAAATTTTTTGATTATTACTTATGCAGAAACTCTACTGTTAAATCTGGTTATACTTCTCCTACTTAATTAAGTTAGTAATCGGAAATTTCAGCATTAACATCGAAGTAAATACATTAATAGATTTCACAGATTCATATCTATATAGAATACATGCACACAGACAAGGTGACACACAATCTTTTCTGGGCAACTGTCCCCGGAAAAACCCAATGCGGGAAAACCGGTCTTCTGGCTGCTAGAGGGTTTATCTTATTATGTAGAATCTAAGTACAACAAATATGGGCACCTTATTGGTTAACTCGACAGAGAAATATAATATCTGCAACAATACCTGCTGTTTCGGAGATGGAAAACCGAACTGATTCACACCCTCAAACGGGATTTACAGAACTCAACCCATTTCTGCCTCTAGAAACCCCAGCGCTACTCTGAAGCTGCTTGCGTTAGCCTTGCTAGCCTGCTGATGCCCCTGCACTGCTCAGGAGAGGATTGCTTAACCCCAGACTGGGTGACGCAGTCCTTATGCTGCCCTGGCTGGGTCTGCGTAAGCCTAGATGGCCTTTTGCTGCATCTGCGCTGCCCTTTCTGGGCCTGCATAGCGGCTGAAACCCTCTGCTCTGCAGTTGCTGCATAGTATCTGCTTCTCTGCGCTACTCTTGGTTGCTGCTTCTTTGCCTCTTGTTGACTCTGTTGATTTTTGTAGCATCCGGAAGTGTTCCAAGTCTCCAACTTTGCAGGGAGGCTTGGACAACAACATTCCAAAGAACGCAGAAACAACTTGTGGAAATTCCACTCGGTTTTAGAATTATTAAAATAATTAATTATTTTAATGAAGACCCTAAGTCCAAACTTAGGAAAAGGAAATAATTAAAGGGAATTAATAATTTAGAGTGTGAATCTTCTAGAAAACATGGATCAAGTCAAGATTTAATCTTAGCCATTAATTAATCTTTTAATCTGGGCCGTTGGTTCTCCAATAGGAATATTATAAAAGAAGGCTTGAGGGTCACTTGGAAGATAAGCCGGGCACACACTCGGTACCCGAAGGAGATCCATTCTGATGTAGAATTCGATTTTAGCGGATATGATGTCTACTTTATTGGCAATAGAGTCTATGTCAAGCACCCCAGTTGGAAGAAGAAGGCACAAATCGGGGTAAGAAGCAACAAGCTGTACAAACTGCAGCTTGATTCCCTAATGGCACTGATTGGCAACGCAGATGAGACAGATATGAATGAGCTATGGCACAAGAGAATGGGGCATTTGCATCATGGGGCATTGAAAACTCTCCAAAAGACTGTCATAGGTGTTCCAGATTTGAGCACCAAGCGGGTTGATGTCTGCAAGGGGTGTGTATTGGGGAAATATGCCAAGGCAGCATATCAGAGAAGCAACAATAGGGCCAAGGGTGTGTTAGATCTAATACACTAAGATATCTGTGGGCCAATGTCCATGAGAGCTCTTAGTGGTGTTGAATATTTCGTCACGTTCATTGATGACCATTGCAGGAAAACCTGGATCTACTTCTTGAAGACTAAGGATGAAGTCTTCAGTTGATTTAAAGAGTTCAAAGCTCTGGTGGAGAATCCGACAGGGAAGCAGATCAAGGTATTGCGATCAGATAATGGAGGTGAATACATGGATAAAGAATTCATCGGGTTCTGTGCAAGGGAAGGCATCAAAAGAGAATGGACAACTCCATACAATTTGGAACAGAATGTAGTGGCAGAAAGGAAGAACCGGACTATTGTTGAAGCAACCAAAGCTATGTTGTATGACCAAGACATGCTCAAATTCCTATGGGCTGAAGTGTGTAATACAACTGTCTACATTCAGAATAGAACTCCTCACACTACACTGGGAAAAATCACGCCAGAAAGTGTCTTCATTGGTAGCAAGCACGGAGTGAGTCACTTTAGGATCTCCGACAGTACAACTTACTGTCATGTACCTAGTGAGAAGAGGAAGAAGTTGGAGATGACTGTTGAAAGGGGGTACTTAGTAGGATACAATGAGAATGCAAAGGCTTATTGCATCTACGTTCTTGAGAGCAGGAAAGTAGTGGTGCAAAGAGATGTGAAATTTATGGAGGAGAAAGCCTTCAGAAGATCACGAGAACTGCCTTTTGCTACACAATCAGAGGAAGAGCCTTTGGTCCAGCCCCAACAACTAGCAATAGAAAATCTAGTTTCCTCTCCAAGGCATAGTGATCCAAAGGATGGGTCTCCTGAGGATTTGCAAGAAGGAGAGTCGGTAAATCCACCCACCACCAGTGGAAGAACAAGCAAGAAACTTCCACAGATTTTGAAGGATGCAGAGGATTTTGTCGGAAATCCCAGGAATGAGAAGAGACAACGTAAGCAGCCTGAGAGGTATCAAGCCTTGGTTGCTCAAGTCAGAGAACCTTCCAGTTTCTGGGAAGCTGCTTAGCACCAGGTATGGGTTGATGTAATGGTGGAAGAGTACAGTTCCATCATGACAAATGATGTCTGGGAAGTAGTACCCAGATCACAGGAAAGATCTGTTGTAGGATCCAAGTGGATCTACAAGATCAATCATGCTGCAGATAGCAGCATTGAGAAATTTAAAGCTAGGTTCATGGTTGAGGGATATGCTCAGAGGGAAGGAATAGACTATGAAGAAACCTTCGCCCCAGTAGCCAAATACACATCTATTAGGTCTGTGATATCCCTTGCTGCGCAGATGGGATGGGAAATTCACCAGATGGATGTCAAGACAACATTCTTGAATGGTGTGATAGAAGAAGAAGTGTATATAGAACAACCAGAGGACTTTGAGACACATGATAAGAGGACTCATGTGTGCAGATTGAAGAAAGCATTATATGGACTGAAGCAAGCTCCCAGAGCCTGGTATGGCCAAATTGACAACTATCTGCAGAAGATGGGATTCGTCAAGAGTGATGCAGATCCCAATCTCTACTATCTAAGAGTAGGGAGTGAGCCATTGATACTGGTATTGTATGTGGATGATCTGTTCTTGACAAGGTCATCGAGGCTCATCATAGATTGCAAGAAGAATTTAGCTGAAGAGTTTGACATGAAGGATCTGGGACATATGCACTATTTTCTGGGGTTGGAAGTTTGGTAGCAGGATGGGGAGATCTTCCTTGGTCAAGGAAGATACACTACAAAGGTTCTGACGAGATTTCAGATGGAGGATTGTAGACCCATGACCACTCCAATGATTACCAACTGGAGGAAAATCGACACGTCCGATGATGATGAAGCTGATCCTACGCTGTATAGATAGCTCATAGGGTCATTGATGTATCTGGTAAATACAAGGCCAAACATCTGTTATGCTGTTAATACCCTAAGTCAATTCATGGTGGAATCGAAGAGGGCACATTGGGCAGCAGCCAAGCATGTTCTCAGGTACCTTCGAGGAACAATCGAGCTTGGATTGAAGTACACCCGTGACAATGATGTCATGTTGAGTGGTTTTACTGATGCAGATTGGGTTGGAAGTTCAGTTGATCGGAAGAGTACCAGTGGGTACTATTTCAATCTGGGATCGGGAATGACTTCCTGGTGCAGTAGGAAACAGAAGTTCGTGGCACTGAGCGCAACAGAGGCAGAGTATATGGCAGCTAGCACAGCTTCGTGCGAAGCCATATGGCTTAGGAAACGGTTAGTAAATCTAATCAAGGAGAAAATGAAAGTGACCAACATTTTATATGATAATCAGAGTTGCATAAAGCTCTCTGAAAATCCTTTGTTTCATGATAAGTCGAAACATATTGAAATCCAATGTCACTTCATCAGGGACTGGGTACAATGTGGAGATGTTCAGCTCCAGTACACTCTAACAGGAGAATAGGTGGAAGACATCCTCACCAAGGCTCTGGGAAAGACAAAGTTTGTCTACTTTAGAGAAAAGATGGGGATGATGAAGAATCCCTTCCAATAGCAGGAATGGAGGATTCAGTATTCAGAGGGAGTTGTAGTACAGATGTAGCAAGTGACAATAGTAGTGTCAAAGGCAGCAGTATAGGGGGTAGCAGCGTAGAGGGAGCTTCAGAATCAGAGCAACATGCCACAGACATATTGTTGGAACACTTTCCTCGCTAAGAGGGAGTGTTGATTTTTGTAGCATCCGAAAGTGTTCCGAGTCTCAAACTTTGCAGGGAGGCTTGGACAACAATATTCCAAAGAACCTAGAAACAGTTTGTGGAAATTCCACTCTGTTTTAGAATTATTAAAATAATTAATTATTTTAATGAAGACCCTAAGTCTAAACTTAGGAAAATGAAATAATTAAAGGGCATTAATAATTCAGAGTGTGAATCTTCTAGAAAACATTGATCAAGTCAAGATTTAATCTTAGCCATTGATTAATCTTTTAATCTGGGCCGTTGGTTCTCCAATAGGAAGATTATAAAAGAAGGCTTGAGGGTCACTCGGAAGATAAGCCGGGCACACACTCAGTACTCGAAGGAGATCCATTCTTATGTAGAATTCGATTTCAGCAGGAGTCTTGCAGGGCAAGAAGTTGTAGAAGCAGGAGGAGGTCGGGGGTGATCGAGATTAGGGTCGGAGAGCATCAGTGGGTCACTGAAAGTAGCTTGAGGCTACAACGTAGAGACCCCACGTAGTTTCGACGCAGATTCACACAGTCTAGCTCTGGCACTGCGCAGAGAATCACACAGACTGACACAGGGGATTGCAGGGGCTGATCTGGGTGTCAGATATTTGTCCGAGAAAGCTAGGCATTCAGTCTCAAGTGGTTCAAAATTTATCTGCCGAATATTTCCCTGTAAAGATATCATTTTCTGAATAAATAATAAAACCCTCATCTTCTGCACCGATTTTCCCACATTCGGCTTTTCCGGGGACATTTGTCCAAAAATAACTGTGTACATGTGATTGATTCTTGTGCTTATGTTCTCTACTGTTTATTTCTCTGCATATATAATTGCGAATGTTGCATTAGTATTTATTTCGATATTTGCTGGAAGATTTCTGAATAATAACTTATTGAAATATTAAGTAGGAGAAATAAATCTATCACTGCAACTAGTTGAGAATACTACCCCTTACTGCAGCTGAAACACTTCTGGAAATTCTTAGCAAATTACGCCCTAGAATTCCAGCTTAGTCTCAGTGCTCTGCATCTATGTGTGTGTTCTCCAACTAACCCCAAGCCTTTCCTTTATACTTTTCTCGTTGGGAAACCAACGACCATGATCTAATATTGAATCGATGGCTAAGATTAAAAGAAAGCTTGATCCTTCTGACTTAAGTCATTTCCATCACATTTTTAAATTAATTACCTTTAATATTTTATTTTTCCTAAGTTAGACTTAGGGGCCTTAATTAAAAATATTAATTAATTAATTATCTTCCAAACTGGATGGAATTTCTCAAATCTCGTTCTGGGTTTTGGAGATCTCATGTACTCTAGTCCCCCACAAATTTGGGGAGCTAGAGCACATCCGAAGCTACCCCAACAATCCACAAATCTCAACAGACATGTGTGGCCCTAGCAACTTGGCCCTCCTTGGCAACTCGCACTGGCTAGGAAATTCAACTTAGCCTCCTCTGGAACTCGACTTTTGGCAACCTCAACTTCTCTTGTGCAAAACAATATCTTTGGGAAATTTCTTCTTGCTTCGACAACTCGACCTCTCTGAGTCAATTCACACTGTTGGTAAAATCAACCTCTTCTGTAGATAAAATCGACCTCCCTTTATCTCTGAGAAAGTGGATATCATTGTGAATAATTTTCTCCAACAACTCTGTCTTTAATCATTGCTTATCTCAATCTGCTGGTGCCCTCACGCTACCACTGCACCCTTGCTATCATTGCAAATTTGTCTCTGTTATGTTCTCTAAATGCAGATCGATTTCCTCTTATAATCTATCATTACACAATCAACGACCATGATCTAATCTCAATCGATGTCTAAGATCATCTTGACCCCATCAAATGAATTTTCTAGAGTCACTAGAGGAAAATCGATTTGCCTCAATTAATCCCGATTAATTAAGCCATTTCCCTAAGTTAGGGTTCGGAAAATTAATAAATTGATTAATTAATTCTAATTAAGGTAATTTTCCTTAAAAACATTTTCTGGGTATTGGGGATAATTAATCCACTATGTGTTGGCAATATGATGTAATGTGTTATCCTTGATGGCAACCTACTTGATGAAGTAGTCCTTGATGGAAACCTACTTGATGAGTTGCCTATGATAATCAACCTATGTGTTAAAGATGTAAGAATGATGTAGCTACAAATTAGTTCAGATGTGACAGAGAAAAGAATTCCGGTAAGTGCCAGAAAAATGATAAATATAATATGTCACAATGTATATCCTACTTTTGTGAAGGCAACCCGCGTATGGATGCAATGTATACACTACTTTTGTGAAGGCAACCCGCGTATTCATTCAGGGTTAGCATATATGCAGTTTTTGTGAAGAGAAGTTGCGTATACACACGGAAACGAACGCTCCAAGTCGCGTATGCCTTTTGCGCTCTAAAACTATGATACCAAGGGGAATTACCATAGTATTAGCCCACAGTATTGAGCGTTGCATTGTCTCTTTGATTCCGTCCAAGAATACCATTGGAAGTTGTGTGGTTTTGGCTTAGGGTATTGATAAAGGCTAAAACTATATAAGGAGAAGAAGATCATAGTGAAAGGGTGTGCATGTGTCTGGGTATTGAATGAATACTTCACTCTGAAGTATATCTGCATGGAATGGGTTATAGTTCATTAATAGATCTCAATAAATAATGCACCTATGAATACAATGATGGATGAAGATCTCTTGACCTAAAATGACTATATATCTTCTAGATCTGTTTATGGAATGTTTAAATCTGAGATTTGGTGAATGTTTTCTGAAGTGAAGGGTAAGATTTGAGCTGTTTATCTGTTCTGAAGAGTTGCACAACCCTGCAATGTTTGCAGATTTATACGCAGGTTCGTCGCAGCGAAAGCGCGTATATATGCGGGTTGGTTTCAGCAAAAGCGCGTATGGAATATAAGGCCAGTCCTAAAATATTTGCAGATGTATACGTAGGTTTGTCTATGTGAAAGCGTGTATATACACGGGTTCAGTGAAGTAAAAGCGCGTATGGAATCTAGGGTTTTGCTGAAGTGTGCATAAGGAAATCTCTGATCTGTTTTGCTGTATTACTGTTGTCTGTCAATGATGTCTTCATACAGATATGAGTTGTTTGAATACTGATTATGCTGCTAGTTGATTATGACAGTAGCGTATGTTTTCTGATAAGAAAAATAGTGAGATAGCTCAAGAATAGGAGCACAGTTTCAGGGGGAGAATTAGCCTTGCTGAGAGTAATGCATTGTTGGCATTATGATGGTTCAGAAATATGATCTCTCTCGAGGTCTTTTTGGTTTTGGTTATAAAAAGTCATATCTGTAATTTGATGAAAAGGTCATGTTGAGACCTGTGATGTAAATTTGTTATATTGAGTCATGTAATGACTTGGTCAAATTTGTAAACCCACTTGGTTGGGTAGTTGAGTCAAATTTGTAATTCCACTTGGTTGGACCTTTGATGTAAGTATGAGTCCTTGGTGATAGGAATGGTCATACTTGGTTGAGTTATAGAGTCATGTACTTCATTGAAAAATCTGTCTAAAGATTCATCATGAACTCAGGGGGAGCATGGTAAATTCAGTGCACTTCAGATCTATAGAGCTCATCTTTCTACAAGGGAAGAGAAACCTTGTTTTGGTTTTGATCCGCCCTTTGCCCTTGATGTCAAAGGGGGAGAATATCTTGGTGTTTGAATAATGGTTATGATTATTGTATTTATCTGTTATGGTGATCAAACACCATCATGGTTGCCATCAAGTCCAAAGGAGGAGATTGTTGGCAATATGATGTAATGTGTTGTCCTTGATGGCGACCTACTTGATGAAGTTGTCCTTGATGGAAACCTACTTGATGAGTTGCCTATGGTAAGCAATCTATGTGTTAAAGATGTAAGAATGATGTAGCTACAAATTAGTTCAGATGTGACAGAGAAAAGAATTCTAGTAAGTGCCAGAAAAATGATAAATATAATATGTCACAATGTATACGCTACTTTTGTGAAGGCAACCCGCGTATGGATGTAATGTATACGCTACTTTTGTGAAGGCAACCCGCGTATTCATTCAGGGTTAGCATATACGCAGTTTTTGTGAAGAGAAGTTGCGTATACATGCAGAAACGAACGCTCCAAGTCGCGTATGCCTTTTGCGCTCTAAAACTATGATACCAAGGGGCATTACCATGGTTTTAGCCCATAGTATTGAGTGTTGCATTGTCTATTTGAGTTCGTCCAAGAATACCATCGGAAGTTGTGTGGTTTTGGCTCATGGTATTGATAAAGCCTAAAACTATATAAGGAGAAGAAGATCATAGTGAAAGGGTGTGCATGTGTCTGGGTATTGAATGAATACTTCACTCTGAAGTATATCTGCATGGAATGGGTTACAGTTCATTAATAGATCTCAATAAATAATGCACCTATGAATACAATGATGGATGAAGATCTCTTGACCTGAAACGTCTATGTATCTTCTAGATCTGTTTATGGAATGTTTAGATCTGAGATGTGGCAAATGTTTTCTGAAGTGAAGGGTAAGACCTGAGCTGTTTATTTGTCCTGAAGAGTTGCACAACCCTGCAATGTTTGCAGATCTATACGCAGGTTCGTCGCAGCGAAAGCGCGTATATACGCGGGTTGGTTTCAGTGAAAGCGCGTATGGAATATAAGGTTAGTCCTAAAATGTTTGCAGATGTATACGCAGGTTTGTTTATGTGAAAGTGCGTATATACACGGGTTCAGTGAAGTAAAAGTGCCTATGGAATCTAGGGTTTTGCTGAAGTGTGCAGAAGAAAATCTCTGATCTGTTTTGCTGTATTATTGTTGTCTGTCAATGATGTCTTCATACAGATATGAGTTGTTTGAATACTGATTATGCTGCTAGTTGATTATGATTAAAGATCAGTTGTTGGTTGATTGGTTGATGATTCAATGAATGAATTGATGGAGTTATAAGTTTCAGTTTGATGTTCTTTGAGCTTAAATGTGTGGAGTGGGTCCAGTCTGAAAATCTGATGAAAAGAGGCCTACAAGGTGTGTTGTGTGGAAGTTGTTGGATCTAGTGTGAAAATTAATGAAATGTGGTCCATGGTGGTGCTGAGGGTCGAAGCCTTCAGTGAGGGGGTTGTAGCTCCCTTCCAGTGGTAGCTGGTAAACGAGATCAGGGGGTA
Organism: Pinus albicaulis; assembly: GCA_034641835.2. NCBI lineage: Eukaryota > Viridiplantae > Streptophyta > Pinopsida > Pinales > Pinaceae > Pinus > Pinus albicaulis. The sequence continues at coordinate 773,907,030 of CM076584.1, read as the reverse complement.
GTAGCTCCCTTCCAGGAGCGGCTGGTAAACGAGATCAGGGGGTTGGAGCTCCCTTCCAGTAGTAGCTGGAGAACAAGAGAAGGTTGCAGCCTTCTGCAGGTGGGTGTCTGCGTGCTGGTATGAGTCTGCGCTAGTACATGGTTGTAAGAAGTTTTCTTTATAATAAATATTGAAGACAGAGATGACGGCAACGGTGGTTTTCTTCCGAATTGGGTTTCCACCTTAAATCCTGGTGTTCATGTGTGTTGTTTATGTGTGATGATTTATTCTGGTCTTACTGCACATGCTTATTGCTTACTAAACATCTGATGAATAAATAATGCACTGATCTAAGTAAAGAATTATCTGCATATTAAGATCTCTGGACATACGCAAGTTTGCTTAAAGATATCCGCGTATATACGCGAGTTGGGTTAATTAAAGTCGCGTATAGAATTCTGTAAAGAAAAAGTAAAAGTTTTGAGTAAGCTCTAAATACTGATTCATCCCCCTCCCCTTCTCATTATTTTTCCCAACAATTGGTATCAGAGTAGGTCCTTCAGAAGAAGCTTGATCGCTTGAAGGAGATCCGTCACAATGGGAAGGAAGCAAAAGAAGAAGGCTACTCAAAGAAAGAAGATATCTCAGAAAACATGTACAACAGAACATGAAGAAGATGAAATAGGTATCGATTGTTGTTCTTGTGATTCAGTTTCTTGTGCATGCAATGGTGAAGATAGTGAAAACCAAAGTGAAAGTAATGTTATGGATCTAGAAGCAGTAATTGCAAATCTCAAGATTAAAGTTGAAGCTCAACAAAGATTATTTAATGAGAGGGAATCTATCTACAAAGATATGATCTCTAGAATGAATGAACAGATAAACAAGTATCAAAGGCTATACGATGAAGTAACCAATCATAGTGAAGGACTTGAAGCAGAAATCATCTCTCTCAAAGCAGATCTTGAAACATCAAATAATAAGAATGAAGAACTTCTACAATCATTTGAAGAAGAAGGACTTGAAGCAGAAATCATCTCGCTCAAAGCAGATCTAGAAACATCAAATAAGAAGAATGAAGAACTTCTACAATCATTTGAAGAACAAGAAAATGGGTTGAAAGAAGAGATTCTACAATTGAATGAACAAGTAGAAGAAGGAAGTAGGGTCGAAGAAAGTATGAAGAATCAATGCCAAAAATTGGAGGTTGAGGTAAACATTTTAAAAAGTAAATTAGAAGAAAAGGATAAAATATTGAGGTTTCAAGATAGTACTAAGATTCTGGATAATATTCTTAGTAGTCAAAGGTCTCCCTCGATTAAATTTGGTCTTCGTTTTCATGAAACTGTGAAAGGAGAATCTAATTGACAAGACAAAGCCAAAGATTCAAAGGATATCAATGCAAAACTTGAAGTGTTTAAAGAGACAAAAGGGAAACCAACAATCATGAATTCTCAAAGGAAATCATTCGCTCCTAAATATAGAAGTATCAATAATGTTGAATGCTTTATATGTCATAATTATGGACATGTTGCAGCCAAGTGCAAAAGAAAATTGTTTCGGTCAATGACAAATAGACACTACACAGAAAGACAGTTAGCTCCCAGGTACTCAGGTTTCTTTAAGGGATATTGTTTTTCATGCAGCAATTTTGGTCATAAAGCAGTTGAGTGCAATAGAAGAAAGATTAGAAAAACATATTATGATCCCTATGCTCCCATTTTTGGTCACATAAGGTGTTATGCTTGTAACAAGTATGGGCATGTAGAAAAAGAATGCAGATTAATGAACAGATCTGAGAAATTGGAGAATTTCCAGCAAAGCTGGAAAAAGAAGAGGCCCCAGTAAAAAACGTAGGGACTATTGACCCTACTGCGGTCATCCGTTTCTAAAGCTTACTTCTCATAATGACTGCAGGAGTGATGTGAGATACATTAGAGGAATCAGTGATGTATCATCACAGGGGGAGCAATATATGGTGATTCCCATGGTTGGTTTGGTAATTCTGGTTATGTTTATTTCTAACAGTGCATCTGATGTGAAGAAGTCAGGTATAGGTGGTATAAGTTCAAGGGGAGATGGAGTTGTGAATTTTTTCTGTACTTCACTTTCTATATGTGGGTTTCATGAACTAAAGCCGCGTATACACGCGAGTTCCGTTGGAGACAGTAGCGTATGTTTTCTGATAAGAAAAATAGTGAGATAGCTCAAGAATAGGAGTACGCTTTCAAGGGGAGAATTAGCCTTGGCCGAGAGTAATGCATTGGTGGCTATACGGTTCAAATATGATCTCTTTCGAGGTCTTTGGTATTGTTTATAAAAAGTCATATTTGTAATTTGATGAAAAGGTCATGTTGAGACATGATGTAAAATTGTTATATTTAGTCATGTAAGGACTTGGTCAAATTTGTAAACCCACTTCGTTGGGTAGTTGAGTCAAAATTTGTAATTCCACTTTGGTTGATCTTGATGTAAGTACGGAAGTCCTGGTGATAGGAAATGGTCATACTTGGTCGAAGTTATAGAGTCATGTACTTCATTGAAAAACTGCCTAAAGATTCAAAGATAGAACCTATGGAGCATAAATTCAGTGCACTTCAGATCTACAGAGCTCATCTTTCTACAAGGGAAGAGAAACCTTGTTTTGGTTTTGATCCGCCCTTTGCCCTTGATGTCAAAGGGGGAGAATATCTTGGTGTTTGAATAATGGTTATGATTATTGTATTTATTTGTTATGGTGATCAAACACCATCATGGTTGCCATCAAGTCCAAAGGAGGAGATTGTTGGCAATATGATGTAATGTGTTGTCCTTGATGGCGACCTACTTGATGAAGTTGTCCTTGATGGAAACCTACTTGATGAGTTGCCTATGGTAAGCAACCTATGTGTTAAAGATGTAAGAATGATGTAGCTACAAATTAGTTCAGATGTGACAGAGAAAAGAATTCTAGTAAGTGCCAAAAAAATGATAAATATAATATGTCACAATGTATACGCTACTTTTGTGAAGGCAACCTGCGTATGGATGTAATGTATACGCTACTTTTGTGAAGGCAACCTGCATATTCATTCAGGGTTAGCATATATGCAGTTTTTGTGAAGAGAAGTTGCGTATACACGCGGAAACGAATGCTCCAAGTCGCGTATGCCTTTTGCGCTCTAAAACTATGATACCAAGGGGCATTACCATGGTTTTAGCCCACAATATTGAGTGTTGCATTGTCTATTTGAGTACGTCCAATAATACCATCGGAAGTTGTGTGGTTTTGGCTCATGGTATTGATAAAGCCTAAAACTATATAAGGAGAAGAAGATCATACTGAAAGGGTGTGCATGTGTCTGGGTATTGAATGAATACTTCACTCTGAAGTATATCTGCATGGAATGGGTTACAGTTCATTTATAGATCTCAATAAATGATGCACCTATGAATACAATGATGGATGAAGATCTCTTGACCTGAAATGACTATGTATCTTCTAGATCTGTTTATGGAATGTTTAGATTTGAGATGTGGCGAATGTTTTCTGAAGTGAAGGGTAAGACCTGAGCTGTTTATCTGTCCTGAAGAGTTGCACAACCCTGCAATCTTTGCAGATCTATACGCAGGTTCGTCGCAGCGAAAACGCGTATATACGCGGGTTGGTTTCAGTGAAAGCGCGTATGGAATATAAGGTTAGTCCTAAAATGTTTGCAGATGTATACGCAAGTTTGTTTATGTGAAAGTGCGTATATACACGGGTTCAGTGAAGTAAAAGCGCCTATGGAATCTAGGGTTTTGCTGAAGTGTGCAGAAGGAAACCTCTGATCTGTTTTACTGTATTACTGTTGTCTATCAATGATGTCTTCATACATATATGAGTTGTTTGAATATTGATTATGCTGCTAGTTGATTATGATTAAAGATCAGTTGTTGGTTGATTGGTTGATGATTCAATGAATGAATTGATGGAGTTATAAGTTTCAGTTTGATGTTCTTTGAGCTTAAATGTGTGGAGTGGGTCCAGTCTGAAAATCTAATGAAAAGCGGCCTACAAGGTGTGTTGTGTGGAAGCTGTTGGATCCAGTATGAAAATTAATGAAACATGGTCCATGGTGGTGCTGAGGCTCGAAGCCTTCAGTGAGGGGGTTGTAGCTCCCTTCCAGTGGTAGCTGGTAAACGAGATCAGGGGGTAGTAGCTCCCTTCCAGGAGCGGCTGGTAGACGAGATAAGGGGGTTGGAGCTCCCTTCCAGTAGTAGCTAGAGAACGAGAGAAGGTTACAGCGTTCTGCAGGTGGGTGTCTGCTTGCTGGTATGAGTCTGCGCCAGTACATGGTTGTAAGAAGTTTTCTTTATAATAAATATTGAAGACAGAAACGTAAACAGTCACCTACAGAATCGTAACAACAGTGTTACGCTCTGAGCGCTGCGCAACACAATTGTTATGCTTTTACCCTTGGTTGTTACGCTTTCCTCCACTGTTGTTACGATTATGTAGGTGACTGTTTACGCTTCTGGAGGAGAAGCAATTTTCGATTTTTGGCTTGGGAAACCACCAAATCACTTCAAGTTTGTCTCCATTGCGATGTATAACTCTCATACAAGGTAAGTCATCACTATCATGTCATCTTTTGATCGAATTTTTTGGGTGTTTAAACATTTTCATGCTCACTTATATTTCCTTCACATTGTCACTTGTCCATGGTGTATAAAAATTTTAACTTGACAAACCTTAACCTACCTTACTTACCTAAACCCTAACCCTATCATCTAAACCCTAAACCACACATTTCATACATGTTATCCCCACATTCCTATCATCTACACTATTCCTGATATGTCAAATACAAGCAAACCCTAATTTCTAGCTATTTCACAGTGAAAAACATTGGGAATTTCTTGTGTTTGCTAGACTTTTCCACCCTACATTTATCCATTTTTCCTCATTCCACTTTCAGTGTGGAGCTAAGTTGCCATCCTATTCACTGAATTTTTCTTAGAATTTTTTATTAGCTCCATGGCCCTCATTTCACCCTCTAAACCTAAAACACTTTTACACTAGCTATTCTCACAGTCAAAATTGGGAATTTCCTGTGTTAATATCGTTTTCCCTCATTCCACCCACAACTTGGAGCTAACACACAACTCAACCCACTCAATTTTTTCTAGAATTTCTCTCAACTTCATGACCCTTCATCTCATCCTTTAAACTCACACTTTCCTACACTCCTTTTTTTCTCCATATTTCCATACATCCATTCATCTCATTAACACCCTAGGGTTTTCAACATTGCAGTGACAAACACAATGGAAAGTGACAAGAAGAGTTTCAAGGGAGGGCGCCTTCTCAGGCTAGAACCCTTCACAATGCATGAACTCAATGCCTCGCCATTGGCCAGAAGATGCTTTGAGAGCTCAATGTTTGAGATTTTGTGAAAAGCTCATGGAAGAGGGGTATCTTCTTCAATTGACCAACCTATTTACAACAAGCTACATCATGGGTAAGGTCACTATTGCAGGTATGGAGATATGCCTGTCATCAGACTTAATTTCTTCAGCAACAGGTATCCCTTCTCATGGAGAGCAGTGGTTCAAAGGCATGGAGTTAGACATTGAAAACTACAAACAATTTCTCAAGCCTCATGCTAGAGAGGAGCCAGACTATCTATTTCCTTTCAAACACCTCAGAAAGAAGTATGCTCCTTTGATGATATTCATAATGAAGTACTTCACATGTGATGGAAGATTCTCCAGGTTGTATAGGTAACATGTCAGGCTTTTGATACATTTAACCTCTGTCAAAACACTTGATTTGCCATACTATTTGTACAGGAGTTTGATTAAGATGACTGAGAAGGTTCAAAGTAGAAGACAAGATCATCACACTAGTCTTTTTCATCATGGCCTAATCAAGGGCATTGTGTTGCATCACCTGTCCTCCATAGAGGCAAACAAAGGTAAAGGTAAGGAGGTGTTAAATTTGGACAACTAGGTCCAAACTCCATGTTATGATGCTTAGATTAAGAGGCTAATATTTTTGTTGGATTCCTCTTTCGGAGAGGTGTAAAATCCATATATAATATGTCTTAATCCGATGAATAGAACATTTATTTTGAATTTATTATTCTTAATAAATTATATGTGCAGGTCGGCCTTAAGGTTTCACACCCCCAGCAGATGTGTCACACACCCCAATGATGGATATAAATACAGGCAAAGTTGGAGAGCATTTCATCACAACACAACTCACATCATCTTCTCTCATCTGATTTAGTACGAGCTCCTTGGAGGACGAGTTCAGCCCACACGTGTGAAGGAGAAGAAGGACAAAACAGTACGGCTGAGTTGAAGGACGATTTTCTGCAGTTAGGGTTTTGCAGAAAGTTTGACCAGCGTTGACTTTGGTCAACGCATGGTCCGATTGGGCTGAAAACTTGTGGGAAGTTCGATTTTGGAAGGCTGCATTTATTTGGCACGTAGGGAATGCAGGTCAAAGGGTTGGACTAATCGCCGTATTGCTGATTTAGCTTGCTGCTCAAGGTTGACTTTTTCAGACAAATATGAATTTTTTGGAGTTGACTTGCGTTGACTCGGTTGCTGATTGGAGGACTGTTGTGACACATTCTGGGTTGGCTGACCAAGGAGACTTTGCTGGTTGAAGCATCCTGTTGACCGCCGTAACGCACCACCACATTTTTCCTGCTTCTGATTTGTCTTCTATAAGATCCACTTATATGTTCTATCTGCATTTTACTTAACTATTTGTATGATTGCTGTGAGAAAAGTAAAGTTGCTCCAAGCATAGAACATCTACAAAAATTTACATGGTATCAGAGCTGAGGTGAAGACAAACTCTATCTTTAGCAATCATCACCGGAAGAAATGGGTTCCACTAGTCTTGAATTCAAGGAGAATGACAAGATGACTGGAAGGGATGACTTCCATGCCTGGAAGATGATATTAGATCTCAAATTGGAAGATCATGATCTCTTGGATCATGTGATGGGGAAGATTCAAGAACCTCCATCCAATGCTACCGCTGCTGTTAAAAACAAGTATAAGAAGGGAGAAATTAGAGCTAAGCTGTTGATCAGGGAATCCATAAATAAGAGTCTGGTTGCCTATATATCTGAACTAGGCACATCCAAGGAGATGTATGACAAATTGATCCTCATGTTCAAGGTAAACAATGTGAACCAAGTGCTATTCCTCAAAAACAAGTTGAAGAATATGAAGAAGGGCCGGGATGAGTCTATTCAAACTTTCTTTCTGAAATTGACCGAAACAAGGAACAATCTGCTAGCTATTGGGGAGACAATAGCTGATCATGAGATGGTTCTCACCGCACTTGGAGGACTTCCATATGAATGGCAAGTATTCACAACTACCATTCTCAACAATAATACCATTCCTAACTTTGATGAGCTTCTGTCTAGATGTATGCAAGAAGAAACAAGGATGAAGGAATTCGATAATGACAGAAATGCTGCCCATGGTGCTCATTCCCGAAAGAAGAACTCTGGTGGTTCTAAGGACAAAGGAAGAACGAGGACTCAAGAGAAGAAGGGTAAATGTTTCACCTGCCATAGGCCTGGTCACTATGCTAGAGAATGCCCCTTCAAGAAGGATTCTCCCGATAGTGATGATAACAACAACCGAAGGAATGGGAATCGAAGAAATGACAAATCCAAAGGAAAGAGGAAGGCTCACATTGGAGGAAACAATCAACCTTCTAAAAGGTCCAGAAATACCAGGTATGAGGAGTCTAATGTTGTTGATAAAAGAAATGAGTATATTCTAGTATCTGCTCTCTCAGCTGCATCTCCGCCCGACACTATGGATGTCTGGCTAATCGATAGTGGTGCCTCTAGACACATCACCGGATTCAAGGAAGCACTTTCTGACATGGTTGAAAGGGATACTAATCTAGAAATTATCCTTGGGGATAATGCCACTTATCCTGTGAAAGGGACCGGGACTGTCACCCTCCACTTGTCCCAAGGACAAGTCCTCCGTTTGCAAGATGTACTCTATGTACCTAAATTGAAGAAGAACCTTGTGTCTGTATCTGCCATGGAAGACAAAGGATTCAATGTAACTTTCTCTGATGGAAAGGTGCTCATGTGGAAGGATAGCTTCAAGGAAGCTATCTCAATTGGTTTTAGAGTTGGTACACTCTACCAGGTTGGAGGGAGCCCGTTGGGAGCTATGACTTGTGATACTATCCGACAAACCGAACTATGGCATCGAAGATTTGGACACCTTCATTACAAGGCCCTTCTCGAAGCAAGGAAGGTGGTGACAGGGATGCCTGACTTTGGAAATAATCATGAAGGTGTATGTAAGGGCTGTGCTGAAGGAAAACATACAAGGGGACCTTTCCCCTCAAGTGTCACAAAGACATCCGATATATTGCAACTGGTCCATTCTGATCTATCTGGTATGTTGCTCGTGACATCCCTGGGGGGATGTTCTTACTACATGACATTTACTGATGACTTCTCTCGCAAACCCTGGATATACTTCTTGAAGAAGAAGGATGAGGCTTTCATGTGGTTCCGTACCTTCAAAGCCTTGGTGGAAAATATGACCGGAAAGAAGATCAAGATTTTGAGGACTGACAATGGCACCGAATATGAGTCAAATGAGTTCAAAGACTTTTGCAGAGAAGCTGGCATTAAGAGGGAGACTACCACTGCATATACTCCTGAGCAGAATGGTGTTGCTGAACGCAAGAATAGGACTATTGTGGAAGTTGCCCGCCATTGTGGAAGTCGCCCGTGCCATGCTATGTGACCAGGTCTACCGGGTTTCAGAGAAGTCGCAAATGGTCGGCCAGGTGACCAAAACCGATGCCCTCATTCGCTTTGACTCCACCCCAAGAGGCCTGCAAGAAACTGGGATAAGTCCACATTTTAGAATTTTGGATGTCCTGGGTTTTATTTTCATGTGCCGAAAGAAAGGAGAAGTAAGCTGGATGCTTCTGGGAAGAAAGGAATGTTTGTGGGCTACAGTGAGACTTCTAAGGCCTATAGAGTCTATGTACCTGGTCAAAGGGAAGTAGAGATATGCCATGATGTCACTTTTGACGAAGATGCTTCCCTGAAGAAAGTAGTAGATCCTAGATCTGGAGAAAATGATGAAGAAAGGTCTGGAAATCTGGAAGAACCACAGGATGAGACTATGCCTGATATTGAAGGACCAATGGACCCTATTGATCCATCTCCTTCACTGGGAAAGAGACCATCATGGCTCAGGGACACCCTCGAAGATGCTGAGGGTCATGCTGCCCCAAGGGGGACATTCCGAGAAAGCAAGAAGCCGTGTAGATACCAAGGGTATCTAGCCGCCATGAGTACTATTGTACAATCTGAACCTGGATCTTTTGAGGAAGCCGTAAAGCATCAAGTTTGGAAGGATGCTATGCACGAAGAATATGAGTCCATAATGAAGAATGATGTCTGGGATGTGGTCCCGAGACCGAAGGACAAATCTGTTGTCACCGCAAAATGGCTCTAACATGGATCTGATGGGAGTGCTGAAAAGTTCAAGGCAAGGTTTGTTGCCTGTGGCTTCTCTCAAAAGGAAGGAATTGACTATGATGACATATTTGCACCTGTGGCACGATATACCACCATTCGATCAATCATAGCCCTTGCTGCTACGCAAGGATGGAGTCTTCATCAGATGGATGTCAAGACCGTTTTTCTGCATGGTGCAATAAAAGAAGAGGTGTATGTAGAACAACCTCTGGGATTTGAAGTTCAGGATCGAGACACTCATGTCTGCAGGTTGAAGAAAGCTCTCTATGGGTTAAAGCAAGCACCCAGAGCTTGGTACGAGAGGATGGATAGTTACTTGATGAAGCTGGGCTTCACTCGAAGTAATGCTGATCCGAACCTTTACTTCAAGGTTGTGCAGGGGAAGCCTCTCATTCTAGTGCTGTATGTGGACCACCTCTTCCTGACAGGTGCTGACCCTCTCATTCATCAATGTAAGAGGGAGCTCGCTGCTGAGTTCGAGATGAAGGACCTAGGACCGATGCACTACTTCCTAGGCCTGGAGGTCTGGCAGAGACCTGGAGAGATTTTCCTTTCTCAAGGAAAATACATTGTGAAGCTTCTGGAAAGATTTGGTATGGTGGACTGTAAGTCCGTGTCGACACCGATGGAACTCAACTTTAAGAAGTTGAGCGGCAGCGCTGCTGGGCCTATCTTGGCCAATCCTACTGAGTATCGTCAACTCATAGGAGCTTTGATGTTCTTAGTGAACACCCGACCAGATATATGTTTTGCAGTGAACACTTTGAGTCAACAGATGGTTGAGCCTCATCACTTTCACTGGGTTGGTGCCAAGAATCTTCCGAGATATCTTCGGGGCACGATAAACCATGGGCTGAGATACACTGCCGGGAGTGTGACACTCCGTGGATATACTGATGCCGATTGGGCTGGCAGTGTGGTGGATCGTAAGAGCACATTGGGATGTTGCTTCAATCTTGGTTCTGCTTCGATCTCATGGATGAGCAGGAAGCAAAAGTCGGTGGCTTTGAGCACCGCGGAGGCCGAATACATTGCTGCAAGTATGGCCTGTTGTGAAGCAGTTTGGTTGCGTAAGCTCTTTAGTGAGCTGTTTGGACATGTGCTAGATACCACTGTGATACTCTGTGATAACCAGAGTGGGATTCGTATGACTGAGAATCCCGTGTTCCACGACCGATCCAAGCATATTGATATCAGGTACCACTTTATCCGGGATATGGTACAGCGAGGCGCCGTAAGGCTCGATCATATAGGAACTGATGAGCAGGTCGCGGATATTCTCACTAAGCCCCTGGGGAAGGTCAAGTTCCTAACCTTCCGAGAGAGTCTTGGTGTCGTGGAAAGACCCTATGATGTGGGTCCTGTTGGACGATGAGCTCTGGGAGCTCTGGGGGGCTTTGGGGATAGCTTCTCGGAGCTATAAGCACTCATAATGCTTCTGCCCCACCCTTGTGATTATTGAGCTGGTTCGCCACTCATTTATTTGTGCCCCGTATGCATCCTACCCATTGAGTTCAGGGCTCATGGGAAGTACCTCTCATTTGGCCAATGAGGTGGGAAAAGCTAGAGACTATTAGCAAAGACTGATGGACGCATCAGAGATTGCCGTACTCTCTATCTAGGATGGCACGGTCCAACCACTTGATCTGGGATCAAGTTTAGTGAGGTCTGGGACCTCTGCCTGCCTTCGGGTCAGATGAACCAACTTTGGGTTGGTTGGATACTCTTCATGAGTTTGATAGAGGTTTTGAACCTCTGGACTGATTATGTCAGTCGGGGGATGATGTCTTTGTGACTGACCCGCTTCTGTTCTGAAATAAAGAGGCCAGCAAAGCAAGTTACGGCGGGATGACGCACGATGTTTGATTGCACTGATGGATGGAGTTCTCCCTAGTTGAGAGGGAGTGTTAAATTTGGACAACTAGTTCCAAACTCCATGTTATGATGCTCAGATTAAGAGGCTAATATTTTTGTTGGATTCCTCTTTCGGAGAGGTGTAAAATCCATATATAATATGTCTTAATCCGATGAGCAGAACATTTATTTTGAATTTATTATTCTTAATAAATTATATGTGCAGGTCAACCTTAAGGTTTCACACCCCCAACAGATGTGTCACACGCCCCAATGATGGATATAAATACAGGCAAAGTTGGAGAGCATTTCATCACAACACAACTCACAACATCTTCTCTCATCTGATTTAGTACGAGCTCCTTGGAGGACGAGTTCAACCACACGTGTGAAGGAGAAGAAGGACAAAACAGTACGGCTGAGTTGAAGGACGATTTTCTGCAGTTAGGGTTTTGCAGAAAGTTTGACCAGCGTTGACTTTGGTCAACGCATGGTCCAATTGGGCTGAAAATTTGTGGGAAGTTCGATTTTGGAAGGTCGTACTATTTGGCACAGAAATCGAGGTCAAAGGGTTGACCAATCTGCTGATGCGTTGACTTTTAGCTTGCTGCCCTGCATTGAATTTTTCAGGACAGCGTTGAATTTTTTGGAGTTGACTTGGGTTGACTTGTTTGCTGATTGGAGGACTGTTGTGACACATTCTGGGTTGGCTGACCAAGGAGACTTTGCTGGTTGAAGCATCCTGTTGACCGCCGTAACGCACCACCACATTTTTCCTGTTTCTGATTTGTCTTCTACAAGATCCACTTATATGTTCTATCTGCATTTTACTTAACTATTTGTATGATTGCTGTGAGAAAAGTAAAGTTGCTCCTAGCATAGAACATCTACTAAAATTTACAGGAGGTTATTGTTGTTGATCAAATGCAGGACATGGAGGCTGAAGCACAAACAAGAAGACCAAAAATAAGAGGCCTCAAAAGGGCATTGGAGCGAGAAAGACAGTCAACTCATCCACCTGAAGACTTGACCATTGATGAGCTTATGGCCATGGAGATTAATGAAGACAAAGAGCTTTGGTTGTCAAGAGTTAATGAGCATTTGAAGAAGATCTTGAAGAGGGCTAAGAGGGACAATAAACTGCAAAGACATATGGCAAACCACTATCGCACCAGGAACACCATTTCTCAAATAAGGCTGAAACAATTGAAGAAAAAGCCTAAAAGAGGCACAAATGAAGCTTTAAAGAGAAGGATAGCTTGGACTTATTGGCTGAAGCTTCTTTGACTATTTAGCTCATCACTTATAGGTGCCATAGAACCAATTTTGTGAAGTTTTGATCAATTTTTTGAAATTTGGTTACCGGAGGACAGGTGGTTCCCTAAGGCTTTGATCTTTGGCCTAGGGAAAAGTCTCCAAAAGAATTTAATTTTTCTCCTAAAGTGGCTTTATAAAGTTATAAAGTAAAATCTATTTTAAAAGTGATTTTAAGTGAAAAAGTTACTAAAGTCTAATTTTAAAGTGACTTTAATAAAGTTAATGTAAAATTAGAAAGGAAAAGTGACTTTGGAAATAAATGACTAAGTGGGTCTTTATTAAAGTTGGGTGAATTAAAAAATAGAAAGTGAGATTTAAAAGAGCATTTAATCTCAGCCCTAGATCTAAAGCTATTTCAGCCATTGGATTTGGGGATAACCCAAAAGTCACTTAGAGTTCTATTAAAGGAGGAAAATGAGAGAAAAATGCTGGGCTGGCTGACCAAAGGAGACTTTGCTGGTTGAAGCATCCTGTTGACCGCCGAAACGAACACACACATTTTTCCTGTTTCTGATTTGTCTTCTGTAAGATCTACTTATATGCTCTATCTGCATTTTGCTTACCTACTTGTATGATTGCCGAAGAAAAGTGAAATTGCTACTAGCATAGAACATCTACAAAAATTTACACATTTCGACACTGTTTTCGAGGTTGTTCATACAGTTTTGAAGGTTGTAATTTCTGTTGTAATTTTTCTGTTTTGTGAGCACGAAAACCGAGGTGGAGTTTGACACGGTTTTCGAGATAAGTTCTGTTTCAAAGTTGTAATTGTTTTCTGTGTAAATTTCTGCATCACTGTAAAAACAATATTCAGAAAATAAAGAGAAGCTTTCGAACTGGTTTTCCCCAAGAGTCTTAGGAGGTTTTTCCAGGGTCATGTTGACCAAAAATCAATGTTAAAATGTTTTGTGTGGCCGTTTTAGTCTGCTAATTTTTATTTCTGCAATTTCCAGAACTGTGAAAATTTTCCAAAATTTGTGTTTTCAGAAAATATTTATTTTTCAACTTATTGAATGTAAGGCTATGGTAAAGGGCATTTAACTATTTGGAGAAATAAGGTGAAACTGAAAACCGGGTTGGGAAAATAGAAATTTTTACATGGTATCGGAGCTTGGGTGCTAAAAGTGCAGTTTGGGACAACAAAGAGAAAAATTACAGGTTGCTGATTTTTCACTCAGAAAATTCCAGCAAACTGATTTTTCACACACAAAAATTTTATCTTTCCTACAGCAATGCTATTTTCAGTTTTTAGGACAACAAGGATGTCATTGGGATTGAGGGTGGAAGATAGGTTGGATGGGCATAGTAATTACAACGTTTGGAGAGAAAGAATGCAAAGCATCTTTGAGGAGGGAGAAGTCTCGAATATCATGGTTCATACCCAACAGCAGCCTGTTAATGTGCCTACTGATGCTGTTCAGTTGGCAGCATTTAATAAAAAGAATAACAAGGGAAAAAGGTTGATTCTGGATGGTATTAAAGACCATGTGATTCCTCATGTGAAAGGAAAGAGACATGCTCATGAGATGTGGTCTGCCTTGACCAATCTCTACCAGAGTACCAATGAAAACAAAAAGATGGTCCTAAGGGAGAAGTTGAAGACCATTAAGATGGGGAAGAATGATAGTGCAACTGGTTATCTCACAAAGATAACAAATGTGAGAGATGCATTGGCAGCAGTGGGAGAGGTCATTCCAAAAACTGAGTTGGTGCGGATTGCAGTGAATGGCCTTCCTACTTCATGGCTGAATTTTGCTGATGGGGTTTGTGCACGTGAGACCCTTCCCACATGGGAGAGGTTTTGGGATGATTGCATTCAAACAGAGATCAGAAAGACTCAGCTTGGGGCAGCCAAGCGAGTTGAGCAGGATGAGGATGTAGCATTGTTGGCCGGAGGCAAGAGGCAAGGTAAGAAGCATGCTTCCACAAGTGGTGGTGGGGGCAAAGGCAAAGGTAAACAGGAGAACACGCAGAAGGACTACACCAAAGTGAAGTGTTGGAGTTGTCAGAAGATGGGACACTATGCAGTTGTGTGTCCGGAGAAGAAGAAGAAAGGGAAGAACCAGACCATGGCAGCATTAGCAGAGATTGAGGACTTTTCAGATAGATTTGACCGAGAGTTTGGGTTTAGTGCTTGTGAGTCCACTAGTGCAGGATCACCTGCCACAGAGGTTCAGAGGGAGCATGCATTTCCCTCGACTAGTGGAGCATCTTCGGGTATCTGGTATGTGGACAGTGGGGCTTCACGTCATATGACAGGAGTCCGTGAGTACTTCTCAGAGATTTCAAAGAGTGGCACTAATATAGAGGTAGTACTCAGTGATGACAGAGTTGTTAGAGCAGTCGGTGTGGGGACACTGACATTTGATAGGGAACCCAAACCTCCCTTGAAGGTGTCAAATGCTTTATATGTGCCAGGGATGAGGAAGAACCTCATATCCGTCTCAGCATTGGAGGACAGAGGGTATGAGATATTGTTCAGGAGAGGACAGGTGCTGATATATCCCAGGGGTACTCCAGCTGAGTCAGCTAGAGTGATAGGTGTACGCCATGCAAAGGTGTACAAGTTTTCATTTCAGCCCCTTATGGCATTGAGCAGTAGCACCGACAACAGAGCTAGCAGTTCTGAGCTGTGTGAGATTTGGCACCGCAGGATGGGGCACATGTATCATGGAGCCTTGAGGACATTGTGGGAGATCACTACAGGTGTGCCAGATTTCAGTACTGATCACATTGATACATGCAGAGGATGTGCGATGGGCAAGTTTGCCAAATCCCCTTTTCCCAGACGTGACAGTAGAGCGACTGGGATACTTGATTTGATTCCGATGAGCGGTCGGATGTCTCATGTTTCCTTGAGTGGATATGAGTATTATGTGTTATTCATTGATGATCACTCCAGGAGGACCTGGATTTATTTCTTGAAGACCAAGAGTTAGGTCTTCAAGCGGTTACAGGAGTTTAGAGCTCTTGTGGAGACATAGACAGGTTGGAAGATCAAGTCCCTGAGGTCGGACAATGGAGGTGAGTACACCCTTGGAGAGTTTGTTGAGTATTGTGCAGAGGCAGGCATTAGGAGGGAGTTCACAGTTCCTTACAACCCCTAGCAGAACGGGGTTGCAGAGAGGAAGAACAGATCCATCATTGGGGCTGCCAAAGACATGTTACATGATCAGGGGTTACCTTTGTTTTTGTGGGCAGGGGCCTGCAATACTGCTGTATACTTGTAGAACAGGAGTCCGCATCGTGCCTTGGGGCATGTGACTCCAGAGGAGGCTTTTTCTGGGAAGAAGCCTGATGTTGGTCACTTCCGTATCTTTGGGTGTATTGCATACTCCTACGTACCCAAGGAGAAGAGGACCAAGCTAGAGCCCACCGCAGAGAAGGGTATCTTTGTGGGCTATAGTGTGACCTCGAAAGCCTTTCGGGTCTATATTCCTGCTTCGAGGAAAGTTGTTATCAGGTGGGATGTGAGATTCGAGGAGGACCAGGCTTTCAGGAGGTCACAAGAGTTAGAGTATTTGGATCAGCCAGACCCTCAGCAACAATTGAGTCAGTCACAGAGATCCAGTGGGCAGGGATCAGGAGGATCCGGAGGTACATCCATGACGATGTCTGGTCCGTCAGTGAGCAGTGGCTCGCAAAGTTAGAGGGGTGGTGCTTCGGGCAGCATGCAGAGCAGTCCACAGAGCAGTTCACTAGGGAGTCCACTGATGGACAGTTCACACGGTACTTCAGCGTCTACAGGTTCAGGTTCAGGCAGGAGGACAGTAGACAGACAATCAGGAGTTCAGACTTCTGATGAGGAGGAGGAGTTTCATTCTCCAGAGGGAGAGGTGTGCTCAGGGAAGAGGAAGCCCAAGTGGCTTCAGAATACCTTGAGAGAGGCCACATCTATTGCTGCGCCTAAGAGCCGGTCAGAGAGAGCAGACCACCTGAGAGGTTTTGTAGCTATATGGCAATGGTTGCCAACATCATTGACTCTGAGCCTTCTAGCTATGAGGAGGCAGCTAGCCAGTAGGTCTAAAGAGAGGCCATGCAGGAGGAGTATTCTTCTATCATGAAGAATGATGTTTGGGAGGTGGTGCCGAGGCCTGCAGGAAAATCCGTGGTGACTTCCAGATGGCTTTACAAGGTAAAGCATGCTGCAGATGGCAGCATTGAGAAATTCAACGCGAGTTTTGTGGCTAGAGGGTTCTCCCAGGTAGAGGGAGTAGATTATGAGGAGACCTTCGCTCCCGTGGCTCAATATACTTCGATTCGCTCCATTATATCGATAGCAGCAGAGATGGGTTGGAAGATCCACCAGATGGATGTGAAGACTGCATTTCTCAATGGCTTCATATAGGAGGAGGTGTACATTGAGCAGCCACAGGGCTTTGAGGTGCATGGGAAGGAGTCCCATGTGTGCAGACTGAAGAAGGCCCTCTATGACCTGAAGCAAGCTCCCAAAGCTTGTTACTCTAGGATAGATACATACTTGCAGGAGATCGGTTTCACAAAGAGTGAGGCAGATCCGAACTTATACTTCATTGTGATAGGTGAGGAGCCTCTCATTCTGGTGCTGTATGTGGATGACTTGGTCATTACGGGTGCAAAGAGACTCATAGAGCACTACAAGAGAGATCTTGCGTCAGAGTTTGAGATGAAGGACATCGGCTTGATGCATTACTTTTTGGGTTTGGAGGTGTGGCAGGAGGAGGGGCATTCTTCCTGGGGCACGAGAAGTATATTGTGGACATCCTTGGCAGATTCCACATGGAGGATTGTAGACCCATGTCGACACCGATGATCACCAACTGGAAGAAGCTTCATGCTTCGGATTCCGAGTTGGTGGATCCCACATTGTACAGACAGTTGATTGGTTCCTTCATGTATTTGGTCAACACTAGACCAGATATATGTTTTGCAGTCAACACGATGAGTCAGTTTATGTTGAGCATAGGAAGGTTCACTGGATTGCTGCAAAACACATTTTGCGATACTTGCAGGGGATAGTGGAGTATGGTCTGGATTATACGCAGGGCGATGGAGTGAGATTGGCAGGTTACATTGATTCTGATTGGGCAGGTTGTGCTTCTAATAGGAAGAACACTTCAGGGTGCTGTTTTGGGTTGGGTTCGGCAGTGGTGTCGTGGTTCAGCCGGAAGCAGCAGTCAGTGGCATTGAGTTTAGCAGAAGTAGAGTATATGGCAGCCAGTCTAGCTAGTTGTGAGGCCATCTAGCTTCGCAAAATGTTGTTTGGCTTATTTGGTCAGCCGTTGAGACCTTCAGTGATTTACTGTGATAATCAGAGTTGCATTAATCTCACGGTGAATCCAGTATTTCATGATCGGTCAAAGCATATCGGCATCAGATACCACTTCATCAGAGACTATGTGCAGAAGGGAGCTGTGAAGCTCGAATATATTCCCACTAATGAGCAGGTTGCAGATATTCTTACCAAAGCCTTACCACGGGGCAAGCATGTCTACTTCAGAGATAAGATGGGTGTGGTGAGGAACACCTCCTCAGTAAGAGGGAGTGTTGAAATTTGGTTACCGGAGGATAGGTGGTTCCCTAAGGCTTTGATCTTTGACCTAGGGAAAAGTGTCCAAAAGAATTTAATTTTTCTCCTAAAGTGGCTTTATAAAGTTATAAAGTAAAATCTAATTTAAAAGTGACTTTAAATGAAAAAGTTACTAAAGACTAATTTTAAAGTGACTTTAATAAAGTTAATGTAAAATTAGAAAGGAAACGTGACTTTGGAAATAAATGACTAAGTGGGTCTTTATTAAAGTGGGGTGAATTAAAAAATAGAAAGTGAGATTTAAAAGAGCATTTAATCTCAGCCCTATATCTAAAGCTATTTCAGCGATTGGATTTGGAGATAACCCAAAAGTCACTTAGAGTTCTATGTAAGGAAGAAAATGAGAGAAAAGGTCATTCATTCATTAATTCTTTCATGAGTAGATTGAGAGAAGGAGAAGGAAAAAGCTGAAGGGAATTTTCTGAACAGTGAGAAGGAGGAGGGCAGCAGCACTAACTTTCAGCAAATCCGTACAGCAGGGCAGAGCACAAAGTTCAAGGCAAGTGGGCACGAATTTCGAAGAGAGAAAACTGTAGATTTTGAGAGAGGCCATATAGCCATTCCGGCACTATTTTCGAGGCTGTTCGTACAGTTTTGAAGGCTGTAATTTCTGCTGTAATTTTTCTGTTTTGTGGGCATAGAAACCTAGGTGGAGTTTGGCATGGTTTTCGAGATAAGTTCTGTTTCGAAGTTGCTGTAATTTTTTTGCTGTGTAAATTTCTGCATCACTGTAAAAGCAATATTCAGAAAATAAACAAAAGCTTTCGAACTGGTTTTCCCCAAGAGTTGTAGGGGGCTTTTCTAGGGTCATGTTGACCAAAAATCACAGTGTTAAAATGTTTTGTGTGGCTGTTTTAGTCTGCTGATTTTTATTTCTGCAATTTCCAGCACTGTGAAAATTTTCCGAAATTTGTGTTTTCAGAAAATATTTATTTTCCAGCTTGTTGAATGTAAGGCTATGAGAAAGGGCATTTAACTATTTGGAGAAATAAGGTGAAACTGAAAACCGGGGTGGGAAAATAGAAATTTCTACAGACTTTTACATATGGATTTATTATTTGATGAAAAACATGGGCGACAAAAGCACATCCAATGCAAATGCTTCCAATAATTGTTATATGGTGTGCAAGAAACATGTCTACGTCCTAGGAGATTGCTGGAGTTCTCATTACCTCCCCACGCGAGTACATGGATGATGCACTCTACGGTGATCTCATGTCTCAGTTGGAGCCAGATGTTGCCTAGCAAAAGTGGGTACCTCTAGAAGAGCTTTTCTCCTGGTCATCTTCTTCTAGCCAGCAACTACTAGCCCTTGATTGTCACCCATAGTCGTCGTGATGTGTTGCTTTATCTCCCTCCCTGCATCAGTTGTATGTTTCCTCGTCCATTTGTCGAGAGAATATGTTAAAAGGTGGAAAATCCGACCCAACAGGTATGTTTTTCATTGTGTAATCAGGTGCTTATGCTTGTTTTTCATTGAGCATCTCTGGCATGGATTACAGGGTAACTTCGAAGAATGAGGGGTTTTGACCTGTGTTTTGTTCCCTTACCTTAAATGGGGGGTTAATCTTCATTCTTACTCTCGCAAGACCTCCCCTATTGGCCCATGGCTTTAGGAGGGGCACAACTTGGAAACCTCGATTTTGGTAGTGTGGTCCCTTTTTCCCTTTCCACATTTTTCACTCCCTTTCACACATTACAATCCCTGCATCTTTCCTTCTCTAGGTCCACAAGGCACTGGCACAACCCCCTCCCCTTGTCCACATATCTAGGTCGAGCTTACAAATGTTGCCTTGGAGGTTGATGCAGCTAGAAGTAAGTTAAAAGCATATTATGGCCACATGCAAGAAACAAAGAAAAAGAAGATCATAAAATGCAAAAGATGGTCAAGACATCCAATATAGCATGTGGGAAAAAGCCAAACATGAGCTCTACCCCTTATCATTATGACCATCGCCCTGGTTCCTAGGGCCTATGAGCACCCCCACATCATTAAGGAACCCATGCACGTCCCAATCCTTGGTGGGCAATGAACTGTCTCACCTTAAGGGCATAATAATTACTATACATAATTCACAACATGCTCTCGTTTCTTGGAGCCCCGAGCAGTAATACTAAGAAAATTCAATAAGAGGCAAAAGGAAAGTAAAGAGGGGTGGGAAAACAAAGGTCGAGGTAACTCATGTATCCATGATTGCTCCCTTCTACATCTATACACCAAATATGTGGAAATCCCACATCTTTGTTATCCTTGTACTCCTGGCATTTTGACTTGAGACCCCTATTTCCATCCATTTCATCATCATTCACATGCCACCTATTAATTGAAGGACATACTAGGGTCTTATTTTTGCCCTTAGGGACTGGGAATGTTGATTTTTGTCGCATCGGAAAGTGCTCTAAGCCCCAAATTTTGTGGAGAGGCTTAGACACTTGTATTCCAAAGAACCCAAAAATCGTTTGTGAAAATTCCACTCGGTTAATGTTTTATTAAAATAATTAATTATTTTAATGGAGACCCTAAGTCGAAACTTAGGGAAATTAAATAATTAAAGAACATTAATAAAAGAGAGTGAGAATGATCTAGAAAGCAAAGATCAAGTCATGCTATAATTTAAGTCGTTGATTAGAGATCTAATCTCGGCCGTTGATTTCTCAACGAGAAGATTATAAAGGAAGACTTGAGGGTCATTTGGAAAGACACACACGGAGTGAATCTTGAGATCGAATTCTTCTGACGGAGCAGTGCTCGGACAAAGATCAAATTTAAGTGATTCAGTGCAGTGAGGGGCAAAGTAGATTGCGAAGAGAAAGATTTTCTCAGCTAGAAAATCATAAGAAGAGAGAGGTAGGAAGATGTCCAACAGAGCTAGCGCAGAGCCAGTCAGGACTACGCAGAGGTTGCGCATAGGTTCAGATGGTTTCTAAGATTCACCTATCAGATCAGATCCAAAAGCCAGGAGCTGGAGTGTGAGACCGGGAGGCCCAAATCGGTGATTCTAGGAGTCAGATTGATCCTTTTTTGGGGAGATGTAGTGCCTAGAGGAGGTGATGTAGGGCCTACGCAGTCACTACGTAGAGACCTCCAGAGGCAGCTTTTCCAGTGAACAGATCAACCAGATTTTCCAGTGATTGAGTGAGCGATTCTCACAATTTCTTTCTGCCAGTATTTCTCTTTGTAACTAAAAGCCCCTTGAAGTATTAAGAGATGTATTAAGGATTTTCTATTGCTTAATAATACAAACCCTCAGATCTGTTGCACCGGTTTTCCCGCATTGGGTTTTTCCGGGGACTTAGTCCAAAATAAAGGTGTCCTATGTGTGATTGATTTCTTTCTCAATTTCCTTGTTTAGGAATCATATGTTATTCAGTGTAGGCTACTTCATTAGTTACTTCTATAATTCATGTCTGAATTAATTCTGTAAAAGTAATTTACATAATAGGAGAAGTACACTCAGTTGTTGCAGTAGGATTCCTAAGATTGTCAGATCTAGAAATTTTCACATGGAATTAGAGCGTTTGATGTGAAACAAGAAGAGATGATCTGAATCTGAAGTGAAGGTCCAATTGCTGCAACAGCAACAAATCGAATCCCCAAAGGGATTGCACAGTTTTAGCTGGGAGTGTTGTTTTTTTTTCGAGATTGTCTCTCTCTGGGTGAGTCGACAAAGAGGTAGGACAACTGATTCGAAATTTTTCCGAGGTAGAGGGAGCAATGCAGAGCCTTCACGTAGAGCTAGAGGGACGCAGTTTTTCTGTAGGTCGTTGTTGGGCAGAGAAGCGTCAGAAGAAAGAAAAAGCACATAGCGGGGAATTCTTCCTTAGTGAGTTCCAAGTTGAGGAATTCAACATTTTTCCAGGATCTCAGTAGCAGATCCAGGCAACAGATCTACGAGCTCTAGAGGGAGTGCGTAAGTCTGCCTAGGCTGTGTAGAGGGTGAGAAAGAGGAAGCAGTTCGACAGTGTTCGACTGAGATGGCAGCTCATGGTCTTCGAGATCAGGACCGGTTGGAGGGTTCCTCCAACTATGCAATCTGGAAAGAAAGGATCCAATTCCTTCTAAATGAATTCGATCTCAAGACGTTCATGGCGAATGTGGTTGTTGTACCTACAAATCTGGATCAACTTAAGAAGTATAAGTCCGATATGGAAAAGAGAAAGAGGCTAATCCTTGATGGTGTCAAGGATCACATAGTCTCTCATTTAGCTGGCAAGAACACCGCCAGGAAAATGTGGGAAGCTTTGTCTTTGTTGTACGAAGGAACTTCCGAATAGCGGAAGATATACTTGGAGCAGAAGCTTCGCATGATCCATATGCAAAAGGGGGAATTGCTTCATTCCTTATGAGGCTTCAGAAGATTCGAGACCAATTGGCAGTCGTGGGATCCACCCCAACTGCAACGACTATGGTGAGGCTAGCCCTTAACGCAGTCATGGAGTTGCAAGTTTTTGTCCAGAGTATCTTGGGCAGGGCTACACTTCCTAGTTGGTAGCAGATGTGGTCAACACTTCACGAGGAAGAGTTGAGGAGAGATCTAGTCAAGTGCAAGCTTGACGACAACAGTGGGAGCGGATCTAAGGGTCTAGAGGAGGAGGAGAATGCAGCCCTCGCATCTGAAGGGCAGCAAGAGCAACAGAGACAGAAGAGAGATGTCTCGAAGGTGAAGTGCTTCTGATGTCGTGAGATAGGCCACTTTGCATGATAGTGTTTTATGAAGAAAAAGAACAAGGATGAGAAACACGATCCTACAGTTAAAACCGCAAAGATCGAGCAGAATGAGTTCACTATGAGTTGCCATGCTTCTCCTGGTAAGAAGTGGAGTGACATAAAGTTGTAGTTCACCTTGAACTTCAGTTGGGCAGGATCCTTGAGGATCCCACCTCATCGATCATTACCTTGCTACAGGAGCCCATATGAGCAGTAGCGAGATGAAGGAGTTTCAGTGAGAGCCGAGGAGTGACGGAGACGACAGTGCAATGGGTAGCAGTGCTCATTTCTGGAGTAGCAGCAGCGTAGCAGTAGCAGCACAGTGCAGAGTGGTGCTACGCAGTGCAGAGCAGCAGCAACGCAGTGCATCAGAGGGACATCGCAATAGTTACCAGTAGTCAGAGTCTTCAGCACCAAGGTACATCCACTGAACACTTGTTCAGTTATGGGAGAGTTCAATTGTTTCTCTCAGCAGCTGGTTTGCAGTGCAAATGCAGTGTTAGCAAAATAGCAGATGGAGCACTTGAGAGGGAGCTATAGTACAGATGCAGCAGTGGCAGTGGCAGTGTCATGGGCAGTAGTACAGTTGCAGCAATATCGTAGTGGTTGATGGACTTCAGTAGCGCAGAGGATGCTTCATGGTCAGAGCATTACGCAGCAGGAATTTTGTTAGAGCACCTTGCATGCTAAGAGGGAGTGTTGATTTTTGTAGTGTTGATTTTTGTAGCATCGGAAAATTCTCTAAGCCCCAAATTTTGTGGAGAGGCTTAGACACCGGTATTCCAAAGAACTCAGAAACCATTTGTGAAAATTCCACTCGGTTAATGTTTTATTAAAATAATTAATGATTTTAATGGAGACCCTAAGTCTAAACTTAGAGAAATGAAATAATTAAAGGACATTAATAAAACAAAGTGAGAATGATCTAGAAAGCGAAGATCAAGTCATGTTATAATCTTAGCCGTTGATTAGAGATCTAATCTCAGTTGTTGATTTCTCAACGAGAAGATTATAAAGGAAGGCTTGAGGGTCATTTGGAAAGACACACATGGAGTGAATCTTGAGATCGAATTCTTCTGATGGAGCACTACTCGAACGAAGATCAGATCTAAGTGATTCAGTGCAGTGAGGGTAGAGTAGCTTCCCGAGAGAAAGATTTTCTTAGTCGAAGAATCATCAATAAAGAGAGGTAGAAAGACGTCCAATAGAGCCAGTGCAGAGCCAATCAGGATGACGCATAGCCAGTGCAGAGCCAATCAAGGCTACGCAGAGGCTCAGAGGGTTTCCAAGATTCAACTGTCGGATAAGATCCAGAAGCCGGGAGCCAGGGTGTGAGACTAGGAGGCCCAGATTTGTGTTTCCGGGAGTCAGATCGGTCCTTTGCTGGGGTGACGCAGTGCCTAGAGGAGGTGACGCAGGGCCTACATAGTCATTGCGCAGAGACCTCTAGAGGTAGCTTTTCTAGTGACCGGATCAGCCAGATTTTCTAGTGATTGAGGTATTCTCACAATTTCTTTTTGCCAGTATTTCTCTTTGTAACTTAATAACCCTTGAGGTAGTCAGAGATGTTTTCAGGATTTGCTACGGCTTAATAATACAAACCCTAAGATTTGTTGCACCGGTTTTCGCGCATTGGGTTTTCCCAGGTACTTAGTCCAAAATAAAGGTGTCCTATGTGTGATTGATTTCTTGCTCAGTTTCCTTGTTTCAGAATCATATGTTATTCAGTTTAGGCTGCTTCAGTAGTTACTTCAATAATTCATGTCTGAATTAATTATGTAAAAGTAATTTACATAATAGGAGTACACTCAATTGTTGCAGTAGGATTCCTAAGATTGTCAGCTCTAGGAATTTTCACAGGGAACAACTAATAGGATTGTTTATTAACCACTCCTACCTAGGGAAGTAACACTACTTCGAAATCAAAGCCCAAATTTGGAAGAGAAACCCCATATGAAGTCTCAATATTTCATTGGTCAACAAGCTTGGTTCACATAGATGCACTAATGAATTATTGTACCTAATGATGAGCATGTAGCACCAGACATTATGTGTGATTGGAAGGTGGTTTCATTATGTGCTAGTCAACCTAACTGGGTCCTAAGTCTTTTGAAGGAGCATATGACACCCTAAAGGTGAAGCGTTGAGAGCCATGGGACTCTTGTTACTTGCAGAGCATCATCATTCTCCTCCATGGGCACCTATAGCACCACAACAGTCTGTGTTTCGCCCCACAATGTTCTTGAGATAATGCACTTGAACTAGAATGCCTCCTATTGGCTTAACAGTCTTAACACAGTGTGGCAGCTGACTGAATGCCTAGATGAGGTTTGTTTCACCCTTTAAGACATGGGACAGCTATCACCATTCACTGTAACTAGGAATTTTTATCACCAAGAGATCTATCAAAACCATTTTGTTCCCCAACCACAAAACTGGGGTCCACTTGACGATTTGCCTCATGATATAGGGGCCAACCCCTAGAGGAAGATTTTTGGACCCCTCTTGTCTCAATTTAGCACCAAGGGAGCTCAACGCACCCCCCAAGATGCCCACACTATAATATTCCTAATTAGCAATGGCTAATTGGAATATTCGATTTTGCTCAATTTTGCCTTCTATAGTTTATTTATAAATAAAAAGGTGAGTAAGCGGGGGAACATAACTCACCTTGGGAATAAAAATCACTCCCTAGTAGCACAACGTTGTAACTTAAAGGGAGCCAAGGGGGGCCAAAGACCACGTAGGGAGGGGGCCCACGTATACACTTAGAGGGAATGTGCAGATGGAGAGGAGCACGTGGTAAAAGGGAGGTTACGTTGGAGGAGATGGGCTTTAGGGTTTTGAGAGAGGCCAACGTTATAAAAGAGAGAGGAGCCTCCTCATTTGGTCATTCGAGTTTATGCATTTGAGCTAGTCACTTCGACTTCTTGAGCACGCTGGCTGTTTAGCCTGTCTGCAACACTGTTTAGTGCAACGAGTGTCTCCGTTCGGAGATCTCACCCTTAGCCCCGGGGGACTTCGAGTGCCTGCTCGAGCAAGGTAGTTTCATCAGTCTTTTTGTAGGAGGATCGATTTGTGGGAGTTGCGGAGGAGTAGTGCATTTGGTGATTGCGCAGTCTTGAGAGGGAGGACGCAGTCTCTTTTGGTGGGAGTTCCGAATTGGGATTGTTTGGAGGATTTGAGCTTGGAGATTGAGCAAGGGAGCAGCCCTTGCATATTGAAGAATTTTGGCAAAGTTCTGGGCGGAGTTTTGGAGTATTCTCTTCAGTGGCAGCGCAGAGCCTTGAGGGACAACGTAGATCCTTAAGGGGGTGATTTTTAGGGGTTAGCTATTTTCGAAAAGCTTTCTGGGCTTTTCTGGGAGGCTGATTCCAGAGTTTCAGCATTTTCTGAGGAGGGGAGCAGCCTCAAATCCTCATTTTGATTCCAGCAGTAGCAGCAGCACAACAGTTCTCCAACAGCGTGGACGCAGTTCAGAGGGAGGCCATTTTCTTATCATTCTAAGTGTATTTCCTCACTTGCCTAGTGCAAGTCGAGGTGCCATCTTTCCGATCACCTCTTGTACTCTTTCCATTACTTAGTATAATAAAATGGCTTAGCATTTCTCTCTACATTTCTTGAGTATTTGTTTATATTCCATGTATATGCTATTGTATGCTTGCACTACTGTTATCTTCTCTTTGAGCATCCCAGCTACTATACCACTTGTGTGTGTTTTTCCCCTATACTCTTAGACAGAGTCTAGAAAGGGCCAGGTAGCCTCCAGATCTCATCCTCTTTTCAGAGGCGACATATTTGGTAAACGCCCTCCCAGTCCATCTCTGGTTGGATTTTGCTTGTCTTTGAGGGATATCCCTGAAAAGGGATATTACAGTGGTATCAGAGCATAGATTTGGCTCAGCCTTTGGAGCTAGTAGTCTATGACACCGGGGGAGAAGCCCTACATCTGCTACAGAGGCAAGAAGTACAGGGATCTTGAGCGTAGGTTGGAGAACACCTACGGAGAGGGAGACTGTGTTCGGGTGGTGGACACAGAACAGGAGGAGCCTGTGGTGGACGTAGAGCAGGAGGAGCCTGTGGTAGACGCAGAGGAGGAGGAGTCGATGGCAGATGACAGTGATGCAAAACAGTTTGGGGAAGCGCTCCTCAGATCAGTATAGGATCTGGCAAGGCAGATCAAGGTGATGGGGCAGAGATTCACCGCTGTGGAGGCTAGACAACGTGAAACCCCAAGGGGTTTCCATATTGCCAAGGGATCGGGTACATCCCACCATTTGCCAGAGCGTATTGCCACTCAGTGTGATGCTACCCAGCACTAGGCATCACATGCACCTACACGCTCTACCATGCCCACTTTTCTGGGAGCAGACACAGGGGCAGGAGCCCAGCAGGAGATAGAGCCCGGTCATATGGGCGATTATTTTGCAGAGTATCAGGCCTATGGGCAGGAGTTCAGGGATGCTCTTTCGTTCAGAGACTTTGTTCAGCTCTAGCGGGACAATAGACCCCACGACCATCATAGAGGGCACCGACATTATCATGATGGAGATACCCACCGCACAGCTAGCAGATTCCACTTGCCTACGTTTGATGGTTCATCAAACAGTTCGGCAAAGTCTTGGGTGGAGAAGTTGGACATCTATTTCTAGCTCAACCAGATGTCAGAGACAGAGGCCATCAAGGTGGCGACATTACATTTGGATGGTGAGGCCTAGGACTGGTGGTTCTATGGGATGGTTACACTCGGACATTCCACAGTGACGACATATGCCGAGTTCACCAGGAGATTGATAGAGAGATTTGACTGGAGGGATCCGGAACAGCACTTTGTTGAGTTGAGGAGGCTCAAACAGAGCAAGAGCCCAGAGACATACATTGCAAACTTTTTGAGAGTTTCAGTGATGGTGCCAGATCTATCCGCAGCACGGATGATCTACATGTTTGTTGAGGGGTTAGCAGAGCCACTTCGGGGTCTAGTCAGATCTACTAGACTAGCCACACTCCAGGATGCTATTAGCAAGACCCGGGATTTACAGGATGCCTTAACCAGGACTCGGGTACCTTACCCCTAGAGACAGGCTTTCCAGCCCAAGGGGAAGGATGTGAGGATTCCTCCTCCAAAGCGGAATCCAGGATGGGCACAGATGGATGATGATGCCAGGAAGGAGCTGAAGAAGAAGCGGTTGTGCTTTACCTGTCAGGAGCCGTGGGCACCGGGACATAGATGTGGTGCTGGCAAAGCACATTTTATTGAGGTCTTCTCCGAGAGCAGCGGGGAAGAGGATGAGGAGGAACACATGGAGGCAGGAGACAGTGATGCAGCGCAGGATCCTTTGCCACCTCCACCACCACCAGCAAGTGGTGCGGCTTTTTCACCTACCGGAGGGGCCCTTGCAGCATTGCGAGGAGTTCCCAAGTATTTGACACTGCGCATACGGGGGACAATACGTGGCCAACGAGTATCAATTTTGGTTGACAGTGGGGCAACCCACAACTTCATCGATGCACAGATGGTTGAGGGGAGAGGTATACAGACAGATAGCTTCGATGGATTCTCAGTTTTGGTCCCAGGAGATAAGACCATGATGTTTTCTCGTTATGTTCCAGAGTTGTCATTGACGATGGGCACCTCTACACTGACCGACCATTTTTTTGTGGTCAATATTCCGGACACCAACATGGTACTGGGTGTTCAGTGGCTTATCACTCTAGGGAAGGTCACGACAGATTGGAAGGCCCTAGAGATGGAGTGGGATGATGAGAAGATAGGGAGGCATGAGAAGATACGGGGACAACACACATATCTGCCTCAGACTGTTTCGGCTCATCGGATGGAGGCAGTCTTCCGGAAGGGAGACGTAGAGTGGGCAGTGGAGCTGCATGCATCAGAGGCAGGGACTACAGGGCAGATGGTGCACCCAGAGATACAGCCCATCCTTGACAGGTATGCCACAGTGTTTGGGGAGATTCCACCAAGACAGCCACCGAACCGAGGGTTTGAGCACACTATTGAGCTTGAGCAGGGCATACAGGCAGTGATTACTACCCCCTATAGGCATCCCAAGGCCTATCAAGATGAGATTGAGCGGGCCATCCAGGAGTTGCTGGCTCTTGGGCACATTCAGCAGAGCACGAGTCCTTTTGCTTCTTCCGTGGTGTTGGTGAAGAAGGACGGCACATTGAGGATGTGCATTGACTACAGGGCCCTGAACAAGAAGACCCTGAAGAACAGGTACCCCATACCCAGGATCGATGAGTTGATGGATGAGTTGAGAGGAGCACAGTTCTTCTCAAAGATTGATTTGAGATCTGGGTACCATCAGATTCGCGTGAGGGAACAAGACATTCCCAAGATCGCCTTCAAGTGTCACTATGGGCACTTTGAGTTTTTGGTGATGCCCTTCGGGTTAACCAACGCCCCAGCGACATTCCAATCCTGCATGAATCACATCTTCCGCAGTCACTTGAGGAAGTTTTTGTTGGTGTTCTTTGATGATATCCTCATTTACAACAGGACTTGGGAGGGGCATCTCCAGCACATTGAGACAATATTGCACATTTTGGAGGAGCAGCAGTTCTATGCCAAGCTCTCCAAGTGTGATTTTGGGTTGACGGAGATGTTGTACTTGGGACACATCATAGGGGTGGACGGAGTGAGAGTCCACGAGGAGAAGATCCGGGCCATCAGAGATTGGCCGGAGCCGAGGAACGTGACAGAACTTCGGGGATTCATTGGCATTTGTACTTATTACAAGAATTTCGTCAAGAGTTTCTCATAGCTTGTTGCACCCCTGACAGATCTAACGAGGAAGGGGGCATTCAGTTGGTCGAATACAGCACAGCGAGCCTTTGACAGGCTCAAGGAGGTGATGAGCAGCTGCCCAGTGCTTGCATTACCGGATTTTACGCGGCCGTTTGTTTTGGAATGTGATGCGTCGAGAGAGGGGATTGGCGCAGTATTGATGTAGGGAGGTCACCCTATAGCCTTTGAGAGCCGGAAGCTCCTTCCACACGAGAGGTTGTATTCTATATACGACAAGGAGATGTTGGCCATTATGCATGCATTGGCCAAATTCCAGCAGTATTTAGTGGGTAACAGGTTCAAGGTGAGGACTGATCACAACAGCCTCAGGTTCTTTTTGGAGCAGAAACAGTTATAGGAGAGGCAGCAGAAGTAGATCAGTAAGATCTAGGCATATGACTTTGACATTGAGTATGTCAAGGGTAAGAACAACGTGGTAGCAGATGCCTTTCACGTAGGCCAACCACGTTGTCTCTTATGAGCTTGGACACAGACTGGAGGGCTCGACTTTTAGTATAGTACTCCAAGGACAGATTTGCATGTGAGGTTCTGGATGGACAGGTGGCGGATGACAGGTACAGGGTGGTCGATGAGATCATCTACTACAGGGACCGGATCTTCTTGACTAAGGGATCTCAGCTCAAGAAGAAGATACTTTAGGCATCACATGATTCACCATTGGCTGGCCATCAGGGGTTTACCAAAACCTACAAGGCCATTAGAGAGAGGTTCTCATGGAAGGGCCTCAAGGAGGACGTACTCCAGCACATCAGGCAGTGCGATGTTTGCTAGAGGAACAAGGGGGAGATGAGCCATCCCGCAGGATTATTGCAGCCTCTTCCCATTCTGGAGGGGAAATGGGAGAGTATTTCGATGGACTTCATCACAGGGTTGCCCATGGTGCAGGGCAAGGATTGTATCTTTGTCGTCGTTGATCGACTGACAAAGTATGTACATTTTTTCGCCATATCCGCACACTACACAACAGCACAGGTGGCCGAGCTGTTCTTCAGAGAGGTCTTCAGGCTACATGGTCTTCCTAAGACCATCATCAGTGACAGGGACAACTACTTCATGGGCGGATTTTGGCAGGAGCTTTTCCGGTTGGTGGGGACGGAGTTGACACCGAGTACCAGTTATCAGCCACAGACGGACAGACAGAAAGAGATAGTTAACAAGTGGCTGGAGGGCTACTTGTGTAACTATGTCAGTGGGCAGCAGCGAGCATGGCTAAAGTGGCTACATCTGGGCGAGTACTGCTACAACACTACACATCACATGTCCATTGGTATGTCTCCATTTTACGCTTTGTATGGATATCATTCTTTGTCTTTTGCTGATGTGATGTTTGGTGCTAGCAAGGCTCCAAGAGCCAAGATTTGGATCCAAGAGAGTCAGGTATTCTTCGAGCTCTCAAGGATAATATGGCTACAGTGCAAAACCAACAGAAGCTGTATGTTGACAAAGGTCGGGTGGAGAGACAGTTTGAGGTAAGGGACGTGGTCTACCTACGATTACAGCCATATCAACAGTGGTCACTGAAGCAGAAGGGAGCTAAGAAGCTCAAGCCCCTCTTTTATGGGCCATACAGGGTGATACGCAGGATTGGACGGGTTGCATATGAGTTGGAGTTGCCCCAAGGCAGCAAGATTCATAACGTTTTTCATGTATCATGCCTGAAGAAGGCACTGGGGCAGCAGGTGACAGTGACAGATGAGCTACCACCCACGGATGATGAGGGGCATTTGGTGTTGCAGCCAGAGGCTATTATTGATACCAGGGAGAGGCAGGTATGGAGCAGGACCCCGCTTCACCCACATTCCCAGTGTCCAATTACTTCCTTTCTGTCTGTGTGTGTAATGATCCAAAATTTCAATTCCCAAAGCTGTGCGCCATCCTGAAAATCCCATCACACCCAATTCTGATCTTTTTATTCAACAAGGGTCTTCTTAATCCTTTCTTCTTTTCATTTATCAAATTCCTAGAATTTGATTAATGAATACCTAGATAAATTTCATGGGCCAAAAGGCAACCCTTATACCTCCCTACATAACAATTCTTTTGTCAAAATGGAACCACTACACCCAACCATCCACAATTCATATGACACCCACGTCGCATATTCAACATTATACGCATACCATAATATCTCAACATATATAATAGATATATGCAATTGACCGCCAACTATATATATACAATTAACCTTGATCAAGCTCTTTTAACATATTCCATCGGACCTTATACTAAGATTATAACACGTCGAATAATCATTAATAAACCAATTCATATATATATGACTCCGTCAGGCCCCACAATTCAATCAAACGAACGCATACCCGTACCTTGCTTAACCGCCGGACTCTTTTATTAAACCTCGGGCAAGTTCAACACACGATCGCCATTCGATATCGAGCCCCCAGATCGACGGCTTGTATTAATTTCGCTCCACGTCTTCAGCCGATGTATAACGCGCGAAGGCACACTTTAACAAGCGGTTTTGAAATGTCGGTCGGGACACGTGTCATCAATCCTGTGGAATCGCTGCAAATTCTTCAATACCGCCTTCCGTATAAAGGTGGTGCGAAAAACCCGTTGTTCGGTTCCAAACCACTTTCACTGTTCCTGTGTCACGGTTCCGCCTCTCCAGGTTCCGTTCTTCGCTGCGCTCGGGTTCCACTCCTATTGCTCGGTTCCGCCAGGGTTAACACAGATTCTTTTATTCGCTCGACTATAACATTCTCATGTCGCTGCTCGATGATACACAGTCCACTGTTGCGGTACTTAACACAGGGATTTGCCACACATTCTCGTTACTAATTGCATAGGCAGATTCTTAAATAACCCACGGGGTCTTAATTATCACAGGTTCAGATTATTCTCCGCCGGGATGCATGCATATACGCACAGAACTTATTTAAGAAACACAGATATACATTCACACATAAACTAAGTCCACAAGACACAGATATACTTAAACATTTCTTACTTGCACAATGAATTGACATACAATTACAGACAGGCCGAATCTTCAATCTGATGGCCTTCTTCCTTTCCTATGCAGCTCTCTGTAAGTACAGGTGCAGGCCTGTGTAGCCCTTCCTGTGCAGGTCTCTCCGACTCTGTCACAGAGGTTTATTTTATACAAATACAAGGAATCGATTCAATTCCTTGATGACTCACAGACTCTTCAACATCCTACAGTTCTAATTAGATTAACTTCCAAAACTGACTATCCCCTCGGGTGCCCATCAATCATTCAGGCAGTTACAATATTTTCCTTTCTAATTAATTAAAATAACTCAACTACGGATATTTACATGGGGAAAATAAACATGAGACCCCCCTCTAATGTTTATTTATGTACAAAAGTGTTTCGGGTCTAATGCTCCTGCATCAGACTCCCCAGGTCCAAATGATTCATGATATCCTGATCATGTGATTTATCTTTATCTACCTGGATCCCATACTCTGCTCTGCAACTGGTTATTTGTTGCAGCATTCTTCTTCTGCATTCCTCCTGGCTGCCATACCTTGTGCTGTAGCTTTCCATTTGCTATGCTCTCACAGTCAGTGACTGTCTCTTTCTTGCTGCTGCTAATTCCCTGCTTCTTTGCTGCTATTCTCATCTGAGGCATCTTCTGCATCAGTCTCCTTACAAATTCAATCTCTTTGTCTAATCTTTCCTCTGACTGCAGGATGCTTTCTTCTGTTTGCTGCATTCTCATCTCTTCAGTTCTTACTGCTGCCCAAGCTCCTATGCTTACTGCCACCCAATTACCCATGTCCTCTCTGCAACAGTAAAACTTATGCTCCTCTGCTGGCAACACTTCAGCTTGTTGCTTCAGCACTCTCTCCAGTAACACTCCAAGCTGCTGCTCTAGCATTTCACCTCCTTTTCTGAATACCTTCAGCAAACATTCTTGCCATCTCCCTTGGCCAAACAAATCTTCTCCATGCTGCAACTCAAGTTCAGCATCTTCTTCTTCTGTCTTGGCAATCTTCAGCAATGGCCTTCCTCCTTCTTGATTGATTCCAGCAGTCAAACCAAGTTCTCTAGCCACTGTACCTTCATCTCCTGTCAGAGTGGAACTCTGATTCTCCCTTGCTGTAGCAGCCCTAACAGTCTGCCATACAGTCTTCTCTTCAATCTTCTCTTGGCTATTCGAACAAGCCAATTCATCCTTGCTATCAATAGCAAAAATATTTCCCTGCCCATGAGACATGGTTGTCTCATCTTCATTCAGCTGCTCATCCTCATTTTGCAACAACTCTTCTTCTTCTAATACAATTCCAAGTGATGGATTGTCTTCTGCCTTGCCTGTCAACATAGCCACTTCCTTAGTTCCAAAACCCCAAGACCCAATGGTCCCTACTGATGATTCAATCAACAATTCTTTTCTATCGCCATCCCATTGTGTCTTCTCATTTTGCAGCCCCCAATTCTGAAATTGAGGTCTTCTCTCTTGTAAGGAATCCTGTTGATTCAGCATACTCTCCAACAGCTCAATTTCCCCATTCCATGGTTTAAAGTCTTCCACAGAATTCTCCTTCTCTTTCAATTGACTGCCCCATGCTGTCAATTCTCCTTCAGCATCAACAGGATCTGCACTCCTCAAACATTTGAAAAAAAATTCACAAGGCCTCAAAGCCTTTCCTTCTTCTGTCAGCACCTCAATATGCTGTCCCAACTTTCTTTTCTCTTCCATCAGCACATCAGAATGCTGAGCCCAAATCTTCAAACATTTCTTGAGACTATCAGCCAGTCTCTCTTCTGCACCATCCTCTTCAAGGATGTCTTTCTGCTCTAGTTCACAAGAAGGAACTTTCTCATCTTCAACCATCTCTGTCCTTACCATCTAAACACCTTCTCTCTGTGGTTCTTTCCTCTACTCATGCCACAATCTTGGCATCTCCTCCAAGAGAACATCCTCAACATCTTCATTGTCCTCTGCTGTCACTATCTCCTCTGCCTTCATCAGAATGGAATCCTGATTTCCCATCTCTGCAAAGACTCCAGCTACCTGTCCATCATTCTCCACATGGCCATTTAACAAAAGCAGCCTGTCATTATCAGCATTGATGACAAACTCATCATAATCATCCCCATTGAAACAATCTCTTCTACCAAATAAGGAATTAATGAATTCCTTCTGCTGCAGTGGTTCAATCTGTTCTTCATCTGGAAGATACTCATCATACTTTACTTGGCAACAGTCAACTTCATCTGTCACCTTTTCATCATGTGAACTACCTTCATTAACACCTGCATTCACACACAACTTGTCAGATGCAAAAACATAAGACCCCACGGTCTCAGTTGGTGATTTGGTCACCAAATCTTTCTGCTGTTCCAAGTCTTCTATATTTTCCAGAGATTCTTCAATGGTCTCTTCTTCAGAGTCCTCAAGCTGTTCAGCCTCCAGCTTCTGGTCAATATCACAAACTACATCTCTTCTACTTCCAATATGTTGGAAATCAGAATCTTTCTCCAAATGTACATGGACATCCCCAAAACATGTAGCTGCTCCATTTTCTTCCTCAGTGACAACATCAGCAGCCTGTTCACCTGCTATTCCTGAAAGCACACAAAATATGTCAGATGTAAGGCTCTTGGACCCCTTGGTCCCACTTGAAGCTTCAGTCTCCAAGTCTTTCTCCAAATACTCAATCATTCTGAGTATTTCCTTCTTCTTCTGAGCATTCATCATCTGCTCCTTCTTCCTTTGTAGCCTTTGCCACTTTATCTTCTTCTTCATGAGCCAACCAATTCTCTGGCTTTCTTCTATCCTTCTCTTCAGTTCATTAATCTCTTCCCTGATCTCAGCTATTTCTCTCTGCAATTCTTCATCTGTGGATTTCTTCTTCCTCATGCCATTTGCTTTGGCATCTTCCCACACTCTTCTGTTGTGGTTTCTCTCAGAACCTCTGCAATCTCTGCAGTCCCTGCTATGGCCCTCAGTAGCCATTCTCTTCTCTAGGAGTTCTTCACTCACAAGCTGCACTAAGCCTCTGCAACAACAAGCTCTCTTGCTGCAACTTACCTCACCAAGCTTCTCTCCTGAGCTCCGGCTTTTGGCAAGTACTGGTCCCTTCTTCTTTGGAACCTTCTGAGCACTCTCTCTGCTCTCTAGGCTTCACTCTGCAACTTTCTCAGGAACACCCCTTTTCTTCTTTTATCCAACCTCAGTTGGGAATTATTTCAGGTTCTGCCACACTCTTTATGCACTCAGAATCCCTTGTTGGTTTCTTCTATCACTGCTCTCAAAGCTGTGATCTACTTCTGCTGAGATGTATTCCTCAATTGCTTGCACTCTGTATTCTGCAAACAATACCTTCCAACCAGAGTTCAAATAAGGCTCATCTTCTCCTAAGAACACTACAAATGTCCTCCTTATCCAGCCTCTAGCTGAATACCAGGCTCACTCTCTTACCTCTCAAGATCCCTGACTGATCTTGTTTCCTTTCTCTTCTTTTCACCTGCACTGCATCTACCTGCTACAATCTTCTGTCTTCAAATCCAGAATTTGCTCATCTGGAGACCTTCACTGCATGTCAAATCAAATCTGCAATTTCCTCTATTAAACAGATCCAAACATCAACTATTCTTTCCTGTTCAGTACATGTGCATTTCCAAAACAAACTTTTCAACGAGTTAATCAAATTCTAGCTCTGATACCACTTTGGTGCAGGGGTTACCCCACTTCACCCACATTCCCAGTGTCCAATTACTTCCTTTCTGTCTGTGTGTGTAATGTATCCAAAATTTCAATTCCCAAAGCTGTGTGCCATCCTGAAAATCCCATCACACCCAATTCTGATCTTTTTATTCAACAAGGGTCTTCTTAATCCTTTCTTCTTTTCATTTATCAAATTCCTAGAATTTGATTAATGAATACCTAGATAAATTTCATGGGCCAAAAGGCAACCCTTATACCTCCCTATATAACAATTCTTTTGTCAAAATGGAACCACTACACCCAACCATCCACAATTCATATGACACCCACGTCGCATATTCAACATTATACGCATACCATAATATCTCAACATATATAATAGATATATGCAATTGACTGCCAACTATATATATACAATTAACCTTGATCAAGCTCTTTTAACATATTCCATCGGACCTTATACTAAGATTATAACACGTCGAATAATCATTAATAAACCAATTCATATATATATGACTCCGCCGGGCCCCACAATTCAATCAAACGAACGCATATCCGTACCTTGCTTAACCGCCAGACTCTTTTATTAAACCTCGGGCAAGTTCAACACACGATCGCCGTTCGATATCGAGCCTCCAGATCGACAGCTTGTATTAATTTCGCTCCACGTCTTTAGCCGATGTATAACGCGCGAAGGCGCACTTTAACAAGTGGTTTTGAAATGTCGGTCGGGACACGTGTCATCAATCCTGTGGAATCGCTACAAATTCTTCAATACCGCCTTCCGTATAAAGGTGGTGCGAAAAACCCGTTGTTCGGTTCCAAACCACTTTCACTGTTCCTATGTCACGGTTCCGCCTCTCCAGGTTCCGTTCTTCGCTGTGCTCGGGTTCCACTCCTATTGCTCGGTTCCGCCAGGGTTAACATAAATTCTTTTATTCGCTCGACTATAACATTCTCATGTCGCTGCTCGATGATACACAGTCCACTGTTGCGGTACTTAACACAGGGATTTGCCTCACATTCTCGTTACTAATTGCGTAGGCAGATTCTTAAATAACCCACGGGGTCTTAATTATCACAGGTTCAGATTATTCTCCACCGGGATGCATGCATATACGCACAGAACTTATTTAAGAAACACAGATATACATTCACACATAAACTAAGTCCACAAGACACAGATATACTGGAACATTTCTTACTTGCACAATGAATTGACATACAATTACAGACTGGCCGAATCTTCAATCTGATGGCCTTCTTCCTTTCCTATGCAGCTCTCTGTAAGTACAGGTGCAGGCCTGTGTAGCCCTTCCTGTGCAGGTCTCTCCGACTCTGTCACAGAGGTTTATTTTATACAACTACAAGGAATCGATTCAATTCCTTGATGACTCATAGACTCTTCAACATCCTACAGTTCTAATTAGATTAACTTCCAAAACTGACTATCCCCTCGGGTGCCCATCAATCATTCAGGCAGTTACAATATTTTCCTTTCTAATTAATTAAAATAACTCAACTACGGATATTTACATGGGGAAAATAAACATGAGACCCCCCTCTAATGTTTATTTATGTACAAAAAAAGTGTCTTGGGCGTAATTCCCACCATCGGGAACGCGCCTGCCTTGGTGATCAAGTGGTTGAGGCTCAGGTGACTTTTCCCCGATACGGTTGTGCTATGTATTTCCATTAAGTATTGCGTTGAGCTCTTGGATCGGTAGAATTTTTCACAGGAAAGCATTGCCCATTTGGTATGGATACGGAGGTGGGTTGAAATAGTTGGTTCTAAAAAATATTTAGGATGTCATCACTCGGAGTATGGGAAGCGGTGGGGCGTGACCCGATGGGCGCACTCTGGTTTGTGCCGGAACGAGAATGGCTATGGTGGAAACAATTGTGTCATCAATTCGCAACGCCATGAGCTGGCACAAGGAAATCAAATGGTGCAAGAAATATTGAAGTAAAAATTATCTTTCATGTTTCTTCAAATTCCATTTCGAACGGCGGCATCATACGGTGACTTGAAACCGAAACGAGAGGACAAATTTCACAAATCTCTCTATTGTTTCGGAGTATCATACGAGGTGATTTATCGGTTTGTGGAGGCGTGCTTCATGTCCATATATGAAGATGAACTCCTTGGATTCCTTATTGAAAGTCCACCACCTTGTTGGCTAGAAGTAAAGAGGCTCTTCTCTCGGCTTGCAGGGACTCAAAGATTTCGATAATAGTATGCATCGGGACATTCCATTTCAGATCTTCATTTCTGTGTTAATGGTTTCAATGAATGTAAATGTTTGTTATGTATAATCTCAAGGGATTTGGTGATAGTACCCGGGGATTATCTTTCATTCGGTGAAACCCTTTTGCGAAGCTCTATTTTTGTTGTTTTTGATATGTCAAAGCATCCCAAACGTTGAAGCTAAGGGTATTAAACTTTTGTCTGCGCGTATACGGGAAATTTTTCCACGAGGTGAGAGTTTGATTTCCTACATGAGAGATCAGAAAAGTTTGTGTTTGATTGCGGCGTTGATGTTGGGCCCACTGAGCAATTCCTCGGAAGGGTTTGATGGTATTGATGAGCATGGTCGATATGCCAATGTAATATTGTGTTCTTTGATATTAACATGAAAGGTACGGATGGAAACCGGGGACCTATATATGTTGGTACAGGTTGTGTTTCCAGGAACAAGCTCCCTATGGAAACATATGCTTGTTTATAGCGAGAAGGTGGACGAGGCCACTAAGAAAGTGAGTCCTCGAATGTTGTTTTTTGGTTTCAATTGGTTTTTAATTTCTCATTGGAACCAATCAATGGTGGCTTCACTCATATGCTTGAGTTGAACAAGCCGACTTTCGGTGTCGAGAAGAGGCACGAGCATGCGGAGTTGTTGGGAGGCTTCCAACTTTTGTTTTGGGATGGAGAGCACAGTTTGAAGGTTGAACACACTTCTAGCATGGTCTCGTGGTGCAATAGTAAAGTGAATCAAGAAAATGAGTGTGGTG
Organism: Pinus albicaulis; assembly: GCA_034641835.2. Classification (NCBI taxonomy): domain Eukaryota; kingdom Viridiplantae; phylum Streptophyta; class Pinopsida; order Pinales; family Pinaceae; genus Pinus; species Pinus albicaulis. Next base: position 773,867,582 of record CM076584.1, on the reverse strand, counting down.
AACTTTGAAGTATGGAATGTAAGCCTTGTAAAGGCATGTGTAAGAGGTCGTGGTAATCTCAAAACCAACTTGTAATGGCTTATGGTCGACCAAAAACCATCTCAGCCGATAGTCGATTTGCCGGTGGTGGCGGATCGAAGTTGTAGATTTTTCCGATTGTGGCGGGTTTCGGGTTGCCCGATGGTGGCGATCGGAGTTGTGGATTTTTCCCGGTGGTGGCGGTCGAAGTTGCGGAATTTCACGGTGGTGACGGATCGGAGTTGTGGATTTGCCGGTGGTGGAAGATCGGAGTTGTATATTTTCCTGGTGGTGGCAGTTGCATATTTTCCTGGTGGTGGCGGATCGGGTTGTGGATTTGCCCCCGGTGGTGGCGAATCGAGTTGCAGTTGCTCGGTGGTGGAAGTTTCAGATTTGTAGGGTGGTGGCGGATCGGAGTTGTGGATTTTCCGGTGGTGGTAGATCAAGTTACGGACATATTTTACGGAGGTTACACATGCAATTCGCCCGTGGTGGTGGATACGAGTCGCAAACACGGTTGTTTGAGGTTCTCCACATGTGATTCACGATGGTGGTGGATTTGTAGATACGAGTACACGTATACAATGATAATGGTTGAAAGAACCATGTATACGAAGGACATCCTATGAGAGCGGCCGATTCTTTGCGGTTGAGTACTGTACGTCTGGTGGATGGTTGCCCATTTATATGGACGTCGACACATCCTTTTGTCTTATGATTGACCACAACTAGACATTGTGAATTGATATCATGAGTAGTCATTAAGGGAGGGATATGGAATATGTAATTCCTACTTGTACATGGTTGTAACTATCTATTTTGATGCTGTTCCTACATCATACGAGTAGCTAGAACTATATTTATTCCTAGTTTAGTGTGTGGTTGAGAGAATCTCTCAACCACATTATTGGAGCATCAAGATAGATTTCCTATCTTGAGACTATCTCATGTATAAATTTGTGTAATATCTTTGATTAATTAATAGGTTTCATGATTGAATTTTATCTATTACAACCACAACCACAATAGTAAAATCACTTTTGATAACTGGTGTTAAAATTTCCTTTTGAATAAAAAATCGCAGGAACCATTTACTATAACCACTTTTGATAATTGTACTTATTAATAGGCTATTCGATAATTTTGGTGACCAACGTGTTGACTAAGCCTTAGTCGTGGGTTTCATAATAGAATTTTGTAAGTATTTATTTGATTTTTCATATAAACTTGGTGTGTAAAAGAACCATCAGAGTTAGTGGTGTGTAAAAGAATGGGATTTCTTGGTATTTTCTTTCATAGATAATTTAATATTCATAATTCCCTAATTTAGCAGAAACTGGCCTAAATAGTTCGAAATTCGAAGTCGGTATGGTTGGCAAATTAATATACCCGATTGGAGTTCGGTACATAATGTTCGGTTTACGACATTTTTTCCCTAGATTTTTTCATGTTGCCCTTGGCATGTTTAGATGCCTTGAACAAGTAACACGATGGTGATCATGCTAGTGCAAGAGGATTATGCATGGTGAATCTATCTTCGTGGAGGATTCCTAGAACCCATGAAGGCATAAACTGAGAAATAAATCTCGAAAGACATTTTCAATCCCATAGGATTAGAAGTAGTTTGTGAAAATTATTTTTTGGGATATTTTTTTGCCTCTAGGTAATGCGCATTTTCCATTTATGTTCTTTACATGTACTTTTATAAATAGAAAGGATACATAGGTTTTGATATAAAATTGAAAAATAAATTTCATTACATAGAATGTGATATAATTGCGGTTTTATCTTAATATGGAAATATCAAATAATCGTTGAGTTGTATAAACAATTGTAATGAATAGAAATAAATCCAAATCATACATCACAATTTTTTGTTAGCGCATATGAATCTCATATAAAAAATTTGTTACTACTTTCAATCATGGCTAGGGCTAATGCATTTACATACAAGAAAAGCGAAAAAGGTATTACTCGCGTTGATTTTTATTTAAGATTTTTTTTAGTTAAATTAAGATAAAATAGTAATTCTAGATCACAAGATAACAAAAATTTGTTAACTAAGTTAGTTTGACTTAGTTTCCTTATATAATTAGAGTTGAGGGCCTAAATTAAGTCCTATGGTGTGATTTCAAAAATTTTAGAATCCTAGATTAAGTTTAATTTGAGTTTTAATTATCTAATTTAGTTAAAATGAGTTAAGGAACTAGTGGGGGAACTGGTGGGAGGTCGAGGTAGTCACGTGTGTACTCAATGATCAACAAGTTAAATCATAAAGGAACCATAATTAATTCGTTCATGCTGGAAGTCATGATTTACCGGTTGAGATTGGAGTTCAAGGATAGTGTACCTCAATTGTATAATTATCCAAGTTGTAAAAATGGTGCATGCAGTAAGGAGAGGACTTCTATAGGGATTGTGGAGTTATGGATGAGGAATTTCATGAATAATAGGGGGCTAAATATTAGTGAAACAACGAAAGAAAATAATGGCTTGGAAGGCGAGAGAAAATTGGTTCGGTATTGATGAGAGGAAGCTTTTGAACCAATGAGATAGGTTGTACTAGTGCACGGATTGTTTAGAGTTGAACAAACATTGTATTTCTCTTCTATTTTATGATTATTACTGTCTGAGAAGTAGGAAGTGGTTTTAGAGAATGGCTTTCCCTAGATATATCCTCATGTCATGTGTGTTAATTGATTCATGTGGCATGTTTTTGATGTTGTTCCCAATTAGGAATTGTTTTCGCAAATGAATAGAGTATATTCAAGTTTATTGTTTTTTTTAGTAAATTTCAATTAATCGTTTTAATCTTAAGAATTTCTAAATATATTATCCATTAATATCATGATGAAGAAGAGATCAAAGTTTGTGTAGGAAGTTCGAATTTCACGATTAATGTTGCGGGGGATTTCTCTAGCGAGAAGATGACTTAGTTGGACTCTAGGAGCTCAAGTATGCTTTGAAAGGAACCACAAATTTTGTGGCATGGAAGATCCATATGGAGACGGTATTAGATGATAACTCACTACTAGATTAAATCAATAGAGATGTAGTAAAACCCCAGCAATTGATGCCCAATATCTTGCTCGGTGGAAGAAGGATGTAGCTAAGAAAAAGAAGATCACATTGGAGGTAAATCTCTACGAGAAAGAAACTCCCTTCGCAATGTGGAAAAAACTAACCATATTTTTTTGAAAACAAGAAATGACCATATGATTGGCACTAAAGGAAAAGCAGTAGCATCAAAATGAAAAAAGAATGATGAAATTTAGTGGCACCCTTAGCAAATTTACAAAAGTGTCTTGATGAAATTTACGGGTTGGTGTTACTATTTGAGAATAATATTTGGTATCTCTAGCTTTCTTCGGTCTTCCCAAGAGCGCGACACAACTATTAGGATTCTTTGAATGGTAGAGACAAACTACAAAGTTGGGAGAATTTATGGTCTAATCCGGTGAAAGGAAGAAATAAGGCGGGGACAACCAAGATGGGACCTCATTCAAAGAAGTGGAAGAGGACCTTGCATTAATCGACAAAGAAGGAAATCCAAGGGAAATAAATCCCAAGGCGAGGAGAGAAAGAAGAAATATCGACTCCAAGTGCTTTGATTGTCACTTAATTTGGGCACTATTCCACGAATTGTCCACGGAAGAAGAAGCAAGAAGGAGCCTATAGTAGCGACAACATGTGAAGCTCTAAATTCACAATTTGAGCTTGATTTTACTCTCACATTACATGCATGGAAAGCACAATAATAGGAAGCATGTAGTATCTCGACAATAAAATGACTCATTTTATATGACGGGGAATAGATATCCTTCGGTGACTTGGAGGTGAAATACCTTAAGAAAAACTTGAGTTTAGAGATTATGGGAGGTATAACGCAACCGATATCGGTGCAATTACTTTTTAGAGTTGTTTGGCTCCCCTCTGTGCTATTGATGCGATTCTAGTATCGAGTCTCATGGAAGATGCGGTTTTCGTCACAATATTGGAAGATCATGGTTACGATGTCATATTTAACAAAGCGAAGGTTTTCCTTAGAAACTTTGCCATAGGATAGGCGAAGCGGTCGTTATGTGATCCAAGAACCTATATGGACTTGAGGTAGAAGATGCATGAAATTTCTTGAGGATAAAGGCAAAGGTTAAGAGACTTGGTGGTTGAGAGGAGAATGATTAAATTCTCAAAAATGAGCCTCGGAAAACCTTAGCAAGTTGTGGATCAACCATAATTGGAGAATCGGAGAAGGATACGAGTGGAAAAATCCAGCAAGAAAAATAAACCTCGATCGAGGGAAATTTCGAGCCAAGTTTGCGGAGGGGAGAACATGCATATGTCCATGTATGAGGTGGGGGCGATGTGAAGAAATAGTCCCAGATGTGAAAAACTTTAGTAGGGTTCCATTGAGTGTTTGTGTCTCATGGATCATTACCTTGCTACGAGGGTCCCACAATATTCGGTGGTGATAGGATCAATTTCAATCAAATGCGAGGATTGCGAGTAGTGTTAGCGGCAAAGCGGTGGCTCGATGTCGAGTCAACAACAACACCAATTTTTCTAGTAGACAATTGCAAATTGATTCGGTGATTATTTTTTATTTGCTATTCTTCATTGTCGATGTTACGGTGGGAAAAAACAACAATGAGATGTGTTGGATGGAATACATTCTAAAGGTGTTGAATTGGGGTAGATGTGAATCCCTTTCTTGTTGAAAAATGGAAACAAGAAAATCCTCATTTAATTTTCCCTCCCAGATGAAATTAAGAGCAAATTGTAATTCCACATCAAAGATAAAAGAATGTCTCAACTAAGTTAACATTTTGTAGTTGGCTCATATAATTCAAGTTGAGGGTCTAACTCGAGTCATGTTAGCATGTTTCCTAAATTTTAGGAAGCCTAGATTGAGTTGTAATTATATAATTCGGTTAAAGGCGGGTTAAAATGAGTTAAACTAGTTCCAATTGTTGGAGGAACTAGTAGGAGGTCAAGTAGTGGGGTGTGTACTCAATGATCAACTAGTTAGCGATAAATTAGACATAATTAGCTCATGCTTGCGGATCTAAGAGTTACCCGATTCATATTGGAGTTGAAGGGAAGTGTGCACTATCGGTTGCATAATTATCCAGAGTTGTATAGGTTGGTGCATGTAGTCGAGAGAAGGACCTATAGGGATTGCACAATTATGGATGGTGAATTTCCTAATTATTAGGGGGCTAATTTCAGGGAAGTGATGAGAAAATAGGGGCCTGAGAACAACGGAAATTCATTAAGTATTTAGCAAAGAAATCTTTTGAAGTAGTGAGGTAGATTGTACTAATTCATAGATTGTTTAGAGAGTTGAACGAAGCATTGTATTTATCCTCTATTTTGTTATGTCAAATACAATGTTTGATAGGAAGGAGTTTGCTTAGTCGCTTTCCCTTATATATATCCTTGTTCTTGTGTTGGAGTGTGATTCATGTCACATGTTTTTGGTATTGCTTCTCCATTGTGAATTTATTTCCATAGATGAGTAGCTAAGATTCAAGGTTATTGTTTTAGTAAATTACAACTAACGATTTAAAATCTCTGAAGAAATTTCTACGACTCTAACTTGGATGACGTTTCTTATTAGGATAAATTAGTCTCATGTGAGTCTTCATGAAGAAAAATCAATTTATCCTAATCTCACTTAAGTGGCTCCTTGTGTAATATTCCTAAATTAGCATGCGGCTAATTGGAATATTGATTTTGTCTTTTACACCTAAGAGATTGAATAAATGGGTAGGGGGCCCATGAACAATAAAATATGAATATAATCCCTCATAGTATGAAAAGGGATCATCATAGGAGATGAATTTCACCCTCATGTGTGAAAGAGGACATTGTCATGTGGACAAGTCAAGTTTGACCAAGTCAGGCGGCCCGGGATAGGAGGTGGAGAACACATGGAGAGAGAGTGCGGTATGAATGGGAGGAAAGATTCCACAGGTGAAGCCCTATTAGTGGGACCCATGGTGAGAGGGCTTTCACTTGTTTAAAAAGGAGTTCAAGGCAGCCATTGTTCATGCCGGTGATTATTGATTTGCTGGTCTTGTTTAGACTCTTGTGCATTCTCCTCTTGTTTAGTGAGGGTTGCGGTGTTGTTTAACACAAGGTATTCCTGGTTATGAATTTCTTATCCTTTCGAAGGCCTCTTGAAGGATCTTGATCTTCATTCTCCCTTGTTCAAGCTTCGGCCAAACGTCCTCAACTTCAGCTACAACATAGTTTTCGCTGTTTGGGTTGTGTTTGCGGGGTGTTGCAATGGAGGTTCCTCAACACCACTTCCTACACTTATTTTTCGAAGGATGAAGTCTTCTTTTTTCCCTTTGGAGGATTAGTAAGGGGTGACATGAGTTAATTCCCATCATATTTGGCATCATGTAACCATTTTCCATCATCTACGGTGCGGTCCCTCTCATTGACTACGTTATTTGAGTGTATATCTACGGTGAGGGTTGCGGTGTTTGTTTGAAGGGAAGATCTTCATTGTTAGGATTAGCCTTTCACTTGGAAGATCCATTGGAGAGGTTGATTCAGCTTGTTTAGCTTGTGCATCATCTACAACCATCTCCATCTGTTCTTGAGTTGCGGTACTACTCGTACCTTTACTTCATCATTTTCCATTTTGTGCTATTTCGGTAATCCTTCTAGGATTGACTTGATATTGTTTTTCGGGGTTATAGCTTTGCTCCCCACATTATTTGAGCCTTACATTTCCATATCTATGTATTGAAATTATTTTGTAGCATTACTCTTATAAATTGTGCATTCATAGCCTTGGGCTTTCTATATGTAACGGTGTTCTCCATTTTCTTGTACATGTTCTGTTGAGCTTGCATTGCCTAGCTTGAGTGATTGTTTCCTCAAGGATTTGTAATCTTTTGCTACTATAAGATCAATATGATGCATATTTGGATCTTCTCGTATTTTATGTACTAATATAATGCTACTACTCCAATATACTGGCTCTTACATTGTTGGATATCCAACTTTGGAAGACATTATAAGATGTTCCCATTGTTGTAGAAATTTTCCTATTTTGGGATATTACGGTGGTATCGAACGCAGTCTTTGACTCGACTTGTGGAAACCTCTTATTTTGCATCAAAGAAGAAGCCGGATAGATTATATCTATCATGAAGAAGGATGCCGGGAAGGATTTCGGGGAACTCCTCCTGATCGATCCACAGTTTGTCGAGAAACGGATAGAAGAGATGGGGCAAAGGTTCATAAAGAATCTAGATAGCACGAGACCCCAAGGGGTTTTCAAGTTGGAGAGGGTTCGAGGCAAGTCTCATCGTTTACGGAGCAACCACCAGCACATCGAGTGGCATCACACCCCCCGTTCGACGATGCCTACATTTCTTGCGGCGACATTGGGCGAGAAGCACAACGAGGTAGGAGCCGGCACACCGCGGGGGTTCTTTCTGGTACCGGTCATCGATCGAGTTCGAGAGATGCCATCACTTTCCACGGCTTTTTTCGGTTCAAAGCGGGACAACAAACATAACCATCATATGGGGAACATCCATTCACATGATGTAGACTTGCGGTAACCGGTGCAGGCGATTCCATTTACCAACATTTGATGGATCATTGAAGTGCTCGGAAAAAGCATGGGTGGAGGGGAAAATTTGGATATATATTTCCAGATTAATTAGATGGAAGAGCCGGAGGCCATAAAAGTGGCAGGTGTTGCACCTAGAAGGAAAGGCCTAGGATTGATGGTTCAACCATATGGAACATGCAAGAGTATCTACTTTTGCGATTTCACTCAAAGGGTGATCACGAGATTTGGTGAAGAAAAATCGGAGATAGAGAAGCCCTCACCACTTGAGGAAGCATGTACCATCAACATACTTGCTTGGAGAAGCGGCCTTCATGTTCGGCGGTGTCGGAGGCAAATATATTTGAGGAAGGAGCTCTTGCTTCACATTTCACCAGAGTATGCTTAAATTTCCATCTCTTATCATTTCAACAAATCTTATGGAGGGATCTACATTGTGTATATTTTTGATTTAGAGAAAACGGTGCCTTTGTTGTGCAACCTTCGGCTTGAGAAAGGGGAGAGATGAACCATCATCCTCATGAGCCATTATTGGACTACATACACTTGAGGTTGGGGTTTTAAAACTTAGAGGAGAGGATGAATATTGTTCCAAACAAACTTACACAAAACCATATGCTCATCCTTGAGTTGAAGCATGAGACAACGAAGCACATCACTCGAAATATTAACAACAATGTCATTTGGTAGTAGTGATGATTTGGGGACCCAACCATTGTTGGGATATTCCAATGACCTTCCCATAACAAAAGGGGCGAGATAGATGATGGAGGACATCTTAGGATGGATAACATCTCTCATGTTTGTGTTGGATACTTCTTGAGCCCTACACATCATGATGGAAGTTTTTCCTACCACCTCTTTTTGATCCTTATGGGATCGGCTTGGTCATTGAGGATATTGCATTTCAATATCCCATGGAATGAAAAGAAAAGAAATCTGATTTGGGAGGATAGTAGTCTTCTTTGGAAGGTACCAAAAGGCGGAGCATGATAGGAGACACCCACATTGGGGCCAAATGGGGGTGGATGGAGAGCAAGGGGAGCTAGTGAGCTACTTGCAATTATGACACAAGGGCAGCAAAAGGCTTGGGTGCGTTGATTTGCTCCTAAGCCAGGTTTGGCCATCATGGGACATATCCCTTTTCAAATGGTATGAGGGAGGAAGGAGTTTGGCCAGGATACTTGCATCATTGGGAAGCAAGGAGTGTGCATGAATTATGATAATGTGATCATTATGTCTTCACCTCATGACTTGTATGATGGAGGTATGAGGAGGAAACAAAAACTTTTTGTTGCTTTGGTTATTCTTGGGAGAGCAAGGGCAGATTTGCTCTCATGTTGCAAGTATGAGATGGCACTATCATGTGGTGCAAGGGCTACTTCTTGGCCTTAGATAACCAAGAGGTACTTCCACCTTGGGGGAAGGAACTTCTTATGTGTAGCGACATTATGGGAGATGTCTTTGGCGAGGAGCGTGTCGAGAGGAGATAGACTATACTGAGTTGGCGGGAGTCCATTTGCACTTAGGCCAACAATGTTGTCTTGAGAGCTTGAGGTTATTGATGGAGTATCCCGAGGATCCTTCCACACTTGATGCACTTGGTGGAAAAGGAGGAGGTGAGTATGATGAAGTAGTGGATGGAAACATCTATTACATCGATATGATCTTCTTAACTTGGATTTCCAAGTATGAGAAGGGTGATCTTCATGCGGCACATGGTTTATTCCTCTTCATGAGAATGTGTCATACCACTATGGAGGAATTATTCATATACATATGCATCATCTTGCTCTCAGCATGGTAAGAATATTGTTTTTGAATCCATTGGTTGTTTAACACAATATTGGCATACTCTTGCCATTCTTATTCGATTGCATTGCTCCATGAAAGGGCAAGCTTTTCATTGAACTCCGGGGTCAACATTGGTCCAAATTGTATGATGGAGACAATGATCTCTTATATGGCTTTGGGCAAGTATTTTATTTCATGTGTTCGGTTGACGTACCCATCCATTTGCTATTTATCAGTAGATGTCATGACATACATAATTGTCCATGTAATAAAAAACAACTTGCCATGTAATTTTATGAAGGTAGGAAAAGCTTGTTGGTACCTTCTTGCACCACGTGGAACCTTCAAAATTTTCCTCATTTTGATGTTGATCACTTGATTTCATTTGCTGATATTGTACTTATCTCTATTGGAACATGATTGTGAGAAAGACACATGAGTTTGATGTGTCTATTTCCCAAGGAAGAAGGATTCCCACACTTTTTGCATTGCATGTTCTAATGGGAGCATGAGAGGAGATATGGCCACCACGAAGGCGAAACACTTGTTTCTTTTTGTTGGTGGGCCATGATTGATGTGATGCCATGTGGTGATGATTTCATATCCATCACATATGGGATGATTTAGGCTAGCTTGATTCAGCACAACGTTGGAGAGGAGATCTTTGGAGATCTAGTCTTCATCTTACCCATGAGGAATTTTTTTGCAGCCAAGATCAACATATGCTCTACACTTATCATAAGTGGAGAGAAGGATAGCATGGGGTAGGCTCCTATGTCTACCATGTTCGAGATTTCAGCCCACCTACATTGCATGAGCTCAAGGTGGAGGAGCATTTTCAAGAGTTACCATGTTGGGAGGTGACTCATTTTGTATGGATGATTTCTTGGGGATGGGTATCCACATGGGAATGTTGTTTCCCAATAAATTTTAGATCCCATACCTCAAAGGACCTCTGGGAAAACACCTTATTTCCTTCTTGAGTAGTCTACTTGTTCATGATGATAGTTATTTAGCTAACTTGCATGCTTGGGAGGGGAAATTTGGAAATTCATTGATGAGACAACATCTCATTCCTTGGAGGAGTACATCATATGTGGATGCTACGGTAGGAGAGAGGAAACTTCTCGAGTTCTATCCTTACGGTTGCTTGAGGATAAGCAACATTTGGGAGGGAGGGCTGTAATATTCCTAAATTAGCATGCTGACTCATTGGAATATTTATTTTTGTCTTTTTACACCTAGGAGATTGAATAAATGGGTAAGGAGGCCCATGAACAATAAAATATGAATTTACGAATCCTCATCATATGAAAAGGGATAGTCATAGGAATTAGATTTCACCTCATGTGTGAAAGAGGACATTTTCATGTGGACAAGGTCAAGTTTGACCAAGTCAACAACATTTCGGGAATGGGAGGTGGAGAACACATGAAGAGAGAGTGCGGTATGAATGGGAGAAGATTCCTTGGTGGACGAAACCCTGTTAGTGGGATCCATGGTGATAGAGAAGACTTTATTTTGTTTAAAGAAGGGCAAGGTAGTCATTGTTATTCATGTTGATGATTATTGATTTTTATGGTATGTTTAGACTCTTGTGCATTCTCCTGTTGTCTAGCGAGTTGCGATGTTGTTTAGCACAAGATATTCCTGTTTAAGAATTCTTTCTCCTTTCAAGAGGCCTCTTGAAGGAGCTTGATCTTCATTTATCCACATTCGGGCTTGGACAAGCATCCTCCTTCGGCTATAAGCGTGGTTTAACATTTGGGAATGAGTTGTGTTGTAGGGTGTTGCGGTGGTCGTTCCTCCTTTACTTCTTGAGCTTCTTTTTTCGAGGAGGAAGTCTTATTTCCTTTGGAGGATTAGTAAGGGAGCATTTGAGCTGATTCCCATCATCTTTGGCATCGGGCCAACCATTGTCCATCATCTACAGCGCAATCCCTCTCATTTGCGTTATTTTCGGTGTATGCTCTATAGAGTGAGGGTTGTGGTGTTTGTTTGAAGGAGTGGTGTTCGGTATTAGGATCAACCTTTCACTTGGAAGATCCATTGGAGGCTTGATTCATCTTGTGCATCATTTACAACCATCTCTCCATCTAGTTCTTGAGTTGCAAGCTGCTACTTAGCCACTGCTTTACTCGAAATTTTTCCATTTTGTATATTTAAACCAATCCTTCTGCAGGATTGACTTGATATTGTTTTTCGGGGAGTTGAAACTTTGTTCCCCATTATTCGAGCCACACATTTCCATATTTATGTATTGACATTTTTTCATAAGCGATTGCCTCTTATAAATTGCGGTCATAGCCTTGGGCTTTCTATATATAGCAGTGTTCTCCATTTTCTTGTACATGTTCTATTGAGGCTTGCATTGCCTAGCTTGAGTGATTGTTTCCTCGAGATTTTGCCTCTTTTGCTGCTATAAGATCAATATGATAGCTATTTGGATCTTCTCGTGTTTTATGTATTGATATAACGCGCCTGCTCAATATGTAACTCTTGCATTATTTGGATCTCCAACTTTTAGAACATTATAAGATGTTCCCATTGTTGTAGAATTTCCCTATTTTTGAGATATTACCTTGTAAAGTGCAAAAGTGTGTACATTAATTCATAATGTGGAGATTGAGAAACGTAGTGTAAAAATATATTTTGATTCTAATAAAATATTAGTAAAAAGTTAAGTGAAATGGTACAACAAAGAATCATTATTATTCCAATAACTTCAAAAATTAGACAAAGCACAATATGGAAAAAGATTTAAAAAAAAATAAAAATAAATCACAAATAAACAAAAATATTCTAACTTGAAATTGACCTTTTGAGTAATTATGAAGCTGGAATGCTTAATGTTTTGTCATATACAAAATAATACATGTTACCCAACACAACACATTATGAGGTGGGGCTTTGGAGTAAACTATTAAAAGAAAATTAGATTCAACTATATACATGTTACTCATGAGTAAATTTTAAGAAATAATGTTTAAACGCCCAACACATTATGATGTGGGGTTTGAAGTAAATTATTAAAGAAAAAATGGGATTCAACGATAAATAAATATAAATAGAAATATTCTGATTGGAAATAGGCTTTGCAAGTGCTAGATTTCAGCATTTAATGTTTTCTCATATACAAAATAATACAGGTTTCTGCTTCGCGTATTTGAAAAATATTTGCAATAATACACGTTTCTACTTAGCACTGTTTGAAAAATGTTTACAAACTCAACACACTATAAGGGTAGGATTGAGTAAATATTGTATAAAAAACACATTAATTCGAGGGTAAGTGAAATATCACCTAAAAATTATTTAGGTGAGTTATAAAACAAACTTAATATTTCTTTCCACCGGCATCCTAACCATATAACTTTTGGTTGGAGTGAAAAAAATAAAAAATTAAATAAAACATATTTATATACATTTTATCATATTTCCCTACTTCACATCTGACCACTAACTCCATTCCACATATGAAAGTATTTAGTGATATGGAATATATATAATTGGTTGCAGTTTAGTTTATATTAGATATAATTTATGATGGGAATCTCTACGTACATTTTTGAATTTACACTGTTTATAACATATCTGAATTTTTTTTGAAAAGGTCTTTGAGATCTGGAATCCTTTTAACTTTTCGGCATTTTGAAATTTACAACATGTATATTCGCATACAGAGCTGAATTTTTCTCGCAGGAATCGAATTGGAATTGGAATTCGAACTTGAAAGGGAGTAACCATGCTTTATATTATATTCTGTTTTATTCATATGTTTGAAAATTTCACCTAAATTCACGCACTGGTTTCTTATTTTTTATGTATTCCATTCCATGTTATGGAGCTATGACAAAGAATCACATCTGAATGTTTTAGACAACCACGATGGCCCAAACCCGGGGCATTTTCAAGCTCTGTTTTGTTAATGAGCTTGTTGAAAGCATGCGTCTAGTCGGTTAAGTAAGATCGCTACTCGTATGTTTAAGCCGCAGTGGTTCTATTTGCTGAAGTGGGGTGAAAATCACTGTTCATTCCAATCAATTAGAAGCTTTATCTATAGTTCTTCCAACCAACTAAATATTTTCATTTGAACATTGTTCCTTTAAACTTAATAAAAATTGGTCATCTGTCTAGATTGTATTATTATTAAATACATCTAGTTGTACTATTTAAAGTCTTCTCGTCACGCCATAAGTGCAGTACCTTCTTTGAACTTCCACATTGTTGAAATGTTACTTTCAACGGTGGTTGTGCGGAAACCGCTTTCTATTTTCAATTTCCGGTTTATGTCCTCCGGCCACTTTCTAAAATCGTTGAACGATCGGTTTCAGGTTTTTGTTGGAATGTTGTGATCCTTTTATTTGAAAGACGATCTTTTAAATTGTTCGGGGACGAGTCTACGTTTTTAGAGAAAGCGGTACCTTTTATTTTTTCACACGATCGAAGTAGTTATTTCTTATGTCGTTGTGGTCCCCACGAGCGGTGTCTTGTTGATGTGGTGAGTTCCGCAAGCGGAACGAACATACATATACCACGGACTTTGTTTTTGGGCCGATGTGATGCCGCCCGCAATTGAAATACATGTTAAAATCGCCCCTCGCTTCGAGCCGAGGTCCCGCGGGTGGTCCCATAAACCACGGCATGTTGTTAGGTCGCAAGTTTGAATCGGGAGTGTTTTTGTTATGCCCCCGTTGCATTAATTAATGAGACCCGATGTATGTTTCGGAATAGGTTTATAGTTAGTCATCGGCGATGGGTTCCCAATTGGAGATGTTTTGTTTATGGCCGGAGTGGAAAGTGTGAAGTGGCGAACCCGATCCACTTTTTGCAACGGAGTTAAATATTTCCATCGCATTCGATTCTCAATCGGAAATCGGAGATTATTTGGTCATTTGTTTATTGATGAGCCTGGACGATGATCTTATAGCGAGATTTAATAAGAGCTCATCGCATCGGCTTGTAATCGACATCGGAGTTTTCTTTTGGTCGTGTGTTTTGTTTTATGGACCGTGTCATTTTATATGGCATAGTTTATTTGTTATCGGATCCGGTTTGTCAATCGGAATCGGAGGTTTGGTTGTTGTTTGTTTTGTGTTGGTACGGAACCCCGATGGAGTTTATAGATCGAAATTTATGAACAACGCGCATTTGTATTGTGGGTCCCCGATGACATTTGTTTTAAAACAAATTTAGGGTTTCGAGATTATAATATTGTTTGTTATATATTTTATTATGTGCGGCATATAAAAAGAGCGAAACGACTGTGTCATATTTATGTAGTTTTGTTTTATGCACGACGGTGTGTTTTCTCGAGCGGAAGACAGTGCTTATTTTCATGCACGACGGTGCGTTGTGTGCCGAGCCGGCCCGAGGTCTCCTCTAGCCTTCACGTTTTTTGCGACGGAGTCCGGCACATCATTGTAATAGTTTTTTTTTAAGAAATAGAAGTTTGTTTTTAAGTGTGGAAACTACTGTCCGATTGAGTGAAATTTTTATTTCTACGTATTCAGAAAGAGGAGAGGTATTACTCTCTCCATTGTTGCTACGGAATTCTCGAAGTTCTAACATGGTATCGGAGCTAGTCCAAATACTTTGAAGATCAAAGACGGCGAAGAAAGAGTTCCTTGTTGCGATAGCTTCTCAACGATTGTGAAGACTCATCCAAAAATAATTCGGTATTTCTCTATACGAGTTTATTGTGTTACGTTGCGAACAATAAGCTATTTTAAATACGGTCAAGTGTTTTTGAATCATAGTTAAGAGTGCGGAATGGATGGAGCATTGCTTGGTATGGGTATGAAATATCCACCTCCCAGCATTTAATGGGAAAAATTATGACTACTAGTCGATAACTATGAAGACTTTATTTACTTCAGAGACTTACGGGAATTTGTTGAGGATGGCTTTGAAGATCCGGCAAAAGAAGAAGAGTTCAGAAGATTTAACTCAGCGAGAGGAAAGGATTCTTGAAAATAAATAGGAAGAAAGACTCCAAGGCTCTCTTCTTATTGTATCAAGCGGTCGTGAAAGTGTGTTTCCGAGGATTGCGGCGGCCAAGAGATCCAGGAGAAGCATGGGAAACTCTCAAGACAGCCTATCAAGGCATGGAAAAAGTGAAGACAACTTTAAAACTTCGATTCTTCGAAGAGACTTTGAAACTCTGCCTTGAAGAGTCCAAATACTATTGACTCATTCTTCACTCATGTGATTGGAATGGTCACACAAACCAAGATCTCATGGAGATACTCTTGAAGACAAGAGGATTGTGGAAAAACTCTTGAGGAGTCTACCCTCAAGATTCGATGTGATTTTCACCACCATAGAGGAGACTAAGGTTCTCACAAAGTTCCTTGATTGATGAGCTACATGCATCATGATGACTCATAGAGCGAGAGATTGGTGGGGTAAAACTCATCTGCGGGCATGCCTTTAAGACCAGATGTCTTTCGGAAGAGGAAGAGGAAAGGCGAGAGAAACAAGGAAGGCGAGAAGCCAAAACATAGGTGGAAGGAATAGTCCAACAAATGCTCAAGGAAGAAATAGGCAATCCAAATCGACATCAAGGCCAAGGTAACGACCCGGCCAAAAGTGGTCGAGCGGAAATTCTCAAGGATAGAGGTATGAAAGTAAGTCCCGATGTCCAATGTCACTACTATAAAAAATATGGTCATTGTCTTAATGAATGTAGAAAGAAGCGGCATGATATGGGAAGTAGAACTAGTGCAAATTTCACTAGAGAAAATATCGACGAATAATTTGTTTTTCGCTTGTAATATGGGTAGAAGAAAAAAGTGAAGATTTATGGTTCTAGACTCCGGTTGCGGTAACCATATGACGAGAGAAGCATAGCAATGTTTTCTATGTTAGATGAGAGTGTGAAGTCACAAGTCACACTAGGAATTGATAGCAAAGTTTTGTTATGGGAAAAGCAAATGTAAATGTTTTAACAAGGAAAAGGTGCAAAAATCCATAGCAAATGTTTATTATGTTCGAGGAATTAGTGTAACCTCTTAAGTATTGGACAACTTGTTCAAAAGGGGTATAATGTATTTTTTGAGGATGACGTTTGTACCATCATGGAAAAACCACCCATGAACAATGTATTGTTGAAGTGAAGATGATGAGGAAGAGGATGTTCCCTCTCAGAATGATAGCAGATTTGAAGAATGGTGAAGAGAAAGAAGTAGTGGCACAAGAGACTTTCCAAAGCAAACCAAAAGATGATAATTGGTTGTGCCATTTGAGATTTGGACATCTCAACTTTGGAGGTCTTAACTTGTTGAACAGAAAATGAATGGTAAGAGGTTTACCATTGATAGAGAAACCAGACAACCTTTGTGAAGGTTGTATCTTGAAACTGACACGAGAGAAAGTTTTCCTTCGGGAAAATCATAAAGAGATGAGAACGGCGTTAGAGATTGTCCACTCGGATTTGTGTGGACCGATGCCAAACTCCATCGCTTGCTAGCGGCCCACTACATGTTAACATTCATAGATGATTTTACAAGAAAAACTTGGGTTTAATTTTTGAAAAAACAAAAGTGAAGTGTTTGAAAAGGTTCTGCCAATTTCAAAGCACTTGTGGAAAAATGAAGTGGTGCATATCGAAGTCCTAGATGGATAGAGGAGGTGAGTATATCTCTAAATATTTTCTACGTTTTTGTCGAGAAAATGATATTCATAAGCATTTTACAACAAGATATACTTCGCAACAAAATGGAGTAGCCGAAAGGAAGAATAGAACCATAATGGACATGGTGAGGAATATGTTAAAGGCAAAACATTTTCCTAATGATTATTGGGCTAAATTTTTACATTGTACAACGTACATTTGGAATAGGTGCCTTACAAAAGCAGTTATGAACAAAGTGCCGGAAGAGGCATGGAGTGGCACAAAGCAAGGTGTCACACACATGAATGTTTTTGGATGTGTGGCTTATGCACACATTCCAGATCAGCCAAGGAAGAAGTTGGACAACAAGGGGGAGAAATGTATTTTCATTGGATACAGTGAGGAATCCAAGGCTCATAGGTTGTATAACCCATCCACCAAGAAGTTTATTGTGAGCGAGAGATGTTTGGTTTGTTGAAGAGGAAGCTTGGGATGTAAGCATAGAGAAAATAGTGAATGTTAAACCTTTGGTTATCTCATGATGAAAATAATGATGAGTTGGCTGAAATACATCCCCAAACGGCGGCACCAACACGAGAGAAGAAATGCACACCCTTGAGGGCGGAAAGTGCTTCAACAAGCACACCACAAGGAGCAAATTCAAGTTCTTCTTCAAGCACTTGTACATCTAATGAAAGAGGTAAGAAGTTCAGAAATTTGAAAGACATATATGAAAAAATATATAAAATGAAGGTATCAATTCTTTGTTTGCTTTATATTGTCATGTTGATGATCCTGTTCATTTCGAAGAAGCTATCAAGGATAAGAAATGGATAGAAGTTATGGATGAGGAGATAAATGCCATAGAAAGAAACAAGACTTGGGATTTGGTTGAACTCCCAAAAGGTAAAGATGTCATTGGAGTTAAATGGGTCTACAAGATAAGAGTAATGCGGAAAGGAAAAATAGAGAGACACAAGGCAAGACTTGTTGTCGAGGATATAAGCAAAAGCATGGGATATATTATGAGGAAACTTTCGCCTTTGGTTCTAGAATGGAAACGTGAAGGCTCGATGTTGTCCCTTAGTAGCACAAAACAAGTGGAAATTGTACCAAATGGACGTGAAGTCAACATTCCTAAATGGAGTGTTAATGGAAGAGGTTTACATTGAACAACCTCTCGGATATGAAAATAAAGTCCAAGAGCACAAAGTGTGCAAGTTGAAGAAAGCTCTTTGTAGAGGGGTGGAAACAGCGCCGAAGCATGGTACGGTAGGATAGATTCCTATCCTCTTGGAAAATGGATTTGAAAAATGTGAGGAGAAACCCCACCCTCTACATCAAAGAAAAAGATGGTAAAATGTTGATTGTAGTTTTATATGTTGATGATGTTATTTTCACGGGTAATGATGATTACCTTATTGAAAATTTTAAAACGATCATGAAAGAAAAATTTGAAATAGGTGACATGGGTTTTTGAAATACTTCTTAGTTATAGAAGTAGAACAAGATGAAAATGGGATTTTTATCTCTGGAAAAAAATATGTTAATGAAGTGCTTGAAATATTTAATATGCGGGAAAGAAAAGTAGCAATCACTCCCACGGTGATGGGATTAAAACTCGAGAGGACGACGTGAGGATTTTTGATCCTAGCTTGTACAAAACATAGTTAGAAGTCTCATGTATTTGTTTGCAACTAGGCCGGGCATAATGCATGTTGTTAGTTTGATTTCTAGATTTATGGAGAAGCCAAAGAATGCACATTGGCGAGCGGCGAAGAGAATTCTGAAGTATGTTAAAAAAGGTACTAAAGGTTTGGCATTTTATATCTTTGCTTTAGAATGTTGATTTAGTTGGATACAGCTGACGGTGATTGGTGGAAGTATAGATGATCGGAAGAGCACTTCGGTTATGTTTTTCACATGGGTTCGGGGAGCCATTTCATGGGCTTCTAAAAGGCGACCTATTGTAGCATTGTCTACGAGCGAATATGTGGCGACTACGACGTGTCAAGCAATTTGGATGAGGAGAATGTTAAGGAGCTTGTGCCAAGAGAAGACAAAGGAACGGTGATTTTTTGTGAAAATAGCTCGGCTATTGCATTATCTAAGAATTTTGTGTTTCACAAGAGGAAGAAACACGTTGACACAAAATTTCATTACATCGGAAGGGTGGTAAAGAATGGAGAAATTGTTTTGGAACAACTGTGAGAACTCGGGAGCGGTTTACGGACATTAAAACCAAGCCATTGGGACGGAGAGTTTCGAATTTTGACAAAATGCAGATGTATTGATAACCCGATTGAAAGTAAGGGGGTGTTAAAATGTTACTTTCAACGGTGGTTGTACGGAAACCACTTTCTATTTTCAATTTCAGTTTTATGTCCTCCGATGGCACAAAATTCTTTGAACGATCGATTCCAGATTTTTTTTGGAGATATTGCTTGATCCTTTATTTGAAGAGCAGTCTTTTAAATTGTTCGAGAGGCAGTCCTCGCACCCGAAATAGGTACCTTTTATTTTCACACGAGTCAAGCGATTATTTCTTATGTACGTTGTGGTCCCCATAGCAGTGTCTTGTTGATGGGGTGAGGATTCATGGCCAGGCCGAACATACATATACCACGGCCTTTTGTTTTTGGGTCGATGCGATGCACACATCGCAATCGAAATACATATTAAATAGCCCTGCTTTGAGCCGAGGTCCGCGGGTGGTCCCACGGAGACCACGTGGCATGTTACACGGTCGCGAGTTTGAATTGAGAGTGTTTTGTTTATGCCCCCAGGTGCATTAACCAAGGGCGGACTGAGTCATGTGTGAAGACCTGAGTTTATAGTTGGCCATCGCGTTCGGTTCCCGATCGGAGATGTTTTGTTTTATGGCCCGATGGAAAGTGTGAAGTGGCGGACCCGATCCACTTTTTGCAGTAGGTTAAATATGTCCATTGCATCCGATTCTCAATCGGAAATCGGTGTATTTGGTCATTTTTTTATTGATGAGCCGGACCGATGATATTGTAAAGCAAAATGTAATAAGAGAGCTCATTGCATTCGTCTTGTAATCGGCATCGAGTTTTCTTTTGGTCCATGTGTTTTGTTTTACATACGGACCCGATGTCATTTTATATGGCATAGTTTATTTGTTACATCGCGTCCAATTTGTTAATCATAATTGGAGGTTTTGGTTGTTGTTTGTTTTGTGTTGAAGTCGCAAACCCGATGGAGTTTATAGATCAAAATTTATAAACAACGCGCGTTTGTATTGTGGGTCCCCGATGACATTTGTTTTAAAAAAGATTTAGTTTAAGTTTTAATATAGTTTGTTACATGTTTTATTATGTGCGGAATATAAAAGAAAAAGGCCGCTTTGTGTCGTATTTATGTAGTTTTGTTTTATGCACGGTGCGTTTTCTCGACGAGACAAAGTGTTTATTTTCAAACGCATAGCGAAGTGCATTTTTATTGAGGGAACGGTGGGGTCTCCTGCGACGCTGCGTTTTTTACGCGATCCGGCATCATTGTAATAGTTTTTTTAAGAAATAGAAGTTTTTTTTACGTGTGGAAACTATGTCCGTGAGTGAAATTTTTATTTCTCTATGTTAGAAAGAGGAGAGTATTACTCTCTCCGTGACTCTCTAGAATTCTCGAAATTCCAACACACATGGGAAAGTTACGGTTTTGCCGGAGATAGGTTTCGACATGATCGTGGTAATACGGATAATCGGGAATTCAAATGATATACTAGTGAAGAAATTCTAGACACTACGGTAAAAAAACACATTGGTGGGAACGAAATGGTCATAGCTCGTGGTGAGGGTCAAAAGAGTCTTTGTCACCAAAAACTAGACGTCACCAAAGGTGGCATCGCTGAAAAGTATAGGCGTTGTGGTGACATTCCAAGGTCCGTCACTAATAATGATTTATAGTGACGGATAGTGGCAAATCACCATTTCATATGAGCAATGGTGACGGACTGACCTTTCAAATCACCAAAAACTTGAACGTCACAAGGTGAGCGTCCTTGCATATGTGTTGTAGTGACATTCAAGGTCCATCACGAATATTAATTATAATGATGAATGGTAGTAAGTCACAATTTCATATGAACAGCAACATTTTTTTGTGATGGACCTTTCATGACCGTCACTATTAGTATATATATATGGCGACGTTCATTGACCGTCACCATAAACTCATTGGTGACATCAAGGTCCGTCACGAATAATGACTATAATGACAAATAGTGACCCTCACCATTTCATATCAACAACAAAGATTTATGGTGATAGACCTTTAATGGTCGTCATTGTTGATGTGTATATATGGTGGCGTTCGTTGACCATCACCATTTCATATTTTGGTGAGGGTCGAAAAATGTCACCATAAGCTCATTGGTGATGGTCAAAAGAACATCTTTGTCACCAAGCGGTCTTCGTCATTCCCTATGAATATCGGGGCATGATGGAATCAAACCACCAACCTCACTTGCTTGTAAAGCATGTCTTCCATTGAGCTAGCACCCTTTAAGTATACTTTAAACTAGCAATTGCCCCTAAAGGTGCAAAGATACACCAAATGAATAAGAACCGAGGAAAACTAAAAGAATTCAATGTCCTTGCTCCTATTTTTGTTCTACGACACTCTCTAAATGTGATCTTAATCTTTGACGTATTTATGCGAAGTGGTTATAATTTAATAGTAAATATTATATTCAGATAAAATAAATAAATAACTGAGAAGGCCTTATGAGCTAATTTTTAATCCTTACACCAAAATCTCTTTATTCAATTCTATGGAACAACTTGTTCAAAGTTCAAACGGAAGTAGATTTTAAATGGAAAGCCTAAAACTAGCTAAGTAGTTTACAAGTTAACATTTTGGATATAACTTATGTTCAATTTATATGACAAGTTATGCCATAACCTTGAAAACTAGTTTCTTAGCTAAAGACTTTCTTAAGTCATAATGACAAAGAAAGATAGTCATGGCAAGCAAAATTATATTGTTTTTTTCTAATGAGGGTGCATGTAACTTGATAAAGGTTGTATGAGAGTATCAAACCATAGCAGGTTTCACTTTAAAAACATGGAAATGACAGGTCTTGTTAAAAGCAACAAAAGTTTAGTTGAATATATGAAAAGAATCGACCCTAAATGATATAATTAAACTAAAAATAAATGTAAAAAATAAAATTTCCATCATATACCATACGGTTTGGTTAGTTCTTGGACGAGAGAAAGTACAGTGCATGATCTGACTCCTCATCTTGATTACGCAATAGACCATCCTGAACAAAAATGTCCACATACAACAATCAATGTTATCGTATTGGTAAGACTTTTGATATAATCTATCAAAGCATGTACTATGTAGGAGAATAAGCTGGAAAGCACAACTAGAAATTTGAATAACAACATAACAATATAAAGGAACATGCAGTAAGAAAAGAAAAAATCACGATTTGAGAAATATGAACAATCCATGAACCTGTTATTATATATTGATATAGATAATGAAATAGAAATCTAGATTTATGAAATTCAAATATCACACAACAATGTCTTGAACAAATATCAATATGTAAAATGGTATTTTTACATTTAGATTTACCTTGCAGAACTTCGGGGAAAAGTTTCCACAAAATAAACGAATAAACATAACAACGTGAGCCTCGAGAACAATTGTGCAGGGGATAAAATATGAAGGTAAAGCACTAGAGAAGTATTCAAAGAAAATGATGAAAAGCGTATCTAGAAAGAACTGAGAACCCTTTGAAGTAAACCACACATTTATCATCTTGACTAGTACACTTGCAAAAAAATATAAAAATAAATTATGAACTATTCCACCAAAAAAACGATCGAATTTTTCCACTAAAATACGGTTTCAAATTAAACACTAGCATGACGGTAACTTTGTTAGAGCTAACGGATATAATATTGAAGTTTAAAATAGAAAAATACTGCCCTAATGAATTAGGGATTACGAAGTAGCATTAGAGGGCACATGCCAAGTACATTGTCATCTCCAAATGCCCTACGTGGTGTCCATCGACACTTTGTGACTTGAACCTTTAAAATGCTTGCTCATCCACTTCATCATTCGGGATTTATTGCGAGTATGATGGTACAATACTGTGACTTTGCATGTCCCAAATAACATGAGCCAACAATGAAAACCATAATTAAATTAATAATGCCTTACTAATTTAATCCTTGAAAAAACCGAAAAACATGAATCCAAGAAAGAAAATGATAGGTTCTCGTTAACCAACTATTATATTTACGAGATAATAATGAAATTTTTGATTGATTGTTTCAAAATTTAAAGCATTTTACTTATTCTCTCAAACATATGAAAAAAGACACTAAAATTACCAAGGTCATATTTCAACATAAATCTTGAAGAAAATCAAATTGCAACTATGAAGATATTATTACAAATCTTCTGAGAAAAATCTGATTGCAACTATGAAGATATTATTACGAAAGCAAAAAAATCGGTGCAACTATGAAGATATTATTGCAAAATTCTTGCGAGAAAATAAAATTGCAACTATGAAGATATGGTTCTAAATTTTAAAAATTATAGTAATAAATTCCATCTTCAACATGAATTAACATTTTATCATGTTAGAAAAATTTGAGTCGGGAAAAAGTACAAGGTTCGGAGTTAAATACTTGCGTCGAGGACAAGGAGATATCATATACAACTTTACGAGTTGAGGTTTATCACTAAGAGAACATAGTCTTGAGTCTTAAACTAGTACTTAATGAGGGAATTAAAATAAATGGGTACAAAATGTGAATTCATCCCTCATGAGTCATGACAACCTACGGACAACTCCCACGAGGCTTTACAACCCGCTGCAGTTGCACCCATCACACTATGTTTTTAGGTTGAATTGTCAACACCGGGGCTTTGCAAGTTGCATCCTTTGCGGTTGCACCCATCACTACACATTTTGGGATTTGAATTGTCCACATGTCCTAATCCGAAGATCTAGTTGAATAGTTTTTTGTCTTTGAATTGCACAACTTTTGCCTCTGGCCCGACCATAAGTTCTTGTGTGTGATGAGTGCACCAGAGATATGTATCATGGGAGCCACAAAATATACGAAACACAATTATCCCGCCAAATGCAGACGGGGAGGATATAGCGGCAAGAACAAGGCTGGGACAAATTCTCTCTTGCAGTGAAATTCCATATGTGACTCCTCATGAACGGAGAGCCATTCTAATCAAAATGATACAAGAAACATGTTTTAAAGCTAAATCGATACTATTCCTTAACCACCACCGCCATCCTGCCATGTCCTTATCACCTTGAGCACCTCGCAACACGGTGACTTCTTCGGTGAAAAGGCCAAATAGCTAAATAAGTTTGCTCAAAAATGTAAAAACAACATCTGGATATGGGAAGAATACGCAATGCCCAACGAGGGCTTTAGGGACTAGGTTACCCGGTGAGGAGTTTCACACCTTTAGTCAAGATTTTGTTCTCACAGTTTTCACCCATGGGGGATAGGAAGGGATTGAAATTATGGCATTGGGAGGTGATGAACCATGTTCATATATTGCCGCTTGTGACATGATTGCTATTCGTGAGACAATTGTTGATCAATACAAAAATTGTATATATTATTGGAATATGATCCAACTATGAATATGGAAGTGTTTAACTATCTTATTAAGGACATTTTATTTGTGAAAATCTGGCATTCAGATATTTAAAATAACATAATTTATGGGAGTGGGCAAGATGTACGAGGGTGGTGGGCTAGAAGTCAAATACGAAATAACACAATTCCAATATAACTTAGGGTTTCTGATGGCTCCACCAAAGATACTGCGACTATTGGAGGTTTTCTCATGGTTATTTTAGATTGTTGGAAGTCTTTGGTGGAGCTAGGGTTTCTCTTGGTTTTCCGTCTAGGGTTTAGAAAGCATGGAGAATTATATGATAGGTTGTGATTGTGTTCATGGGTTTCATTTATTATTTATATATATGAAGTTTTCAAGTAGAATGTTCCAACAAATCCTAACACCTTAAGACAAAAACACATAAAGTAAAAAAAGAAGATTGAATGAGAGAGAGAGAGAGAGAGAGAGAGAGAAAGTATGTTGCTCTTGTCCTAACCCAAGTTTGAAAAAATATGCACGAAGTGCATGATCAAATATAATAACAACTCACTCCTTCCTCTATTTATATGAGAGGTAAAGGGGCTTTAAAATAACAAGTGGACTTAGTCCATAAAAGCTTGAAAGACACATTTAGGTCCACCAATGTGAAGCACTCTACTCTATGTGACATGTGTTAGCATCAAAGGTGGCCAGGTGATTAACAAAACGAAGCCCTCCATGGCACAGAGCACTACTCCCAAAGGTCCAACAATCCTCAAGGGTCCTAAGCTCCAATACATCTCCTAGGTCATGTGTCTTCTTAAGGACAATGCATATCCAAGGTAACGTGTCACCTTAAGGACTCCCACACCTACATATTAACTCCCTCAACCCAAGAGTTCACATGTCAATGGATTTTGTGTGCTCATGTTGATTTTGGGATGTTTTTATCATGGTGAAATACCCAACTCTGTGACACACATACTCCTTCATGCCAATGATAACATGAAGTCACCAAGCTCCATACTAATCCAACAACTTTGTGAGGAAGAATGTCTTTCAAACATCCTAACAAGGTCTAGCGACAAACGGTAAAACCACCTCCGTGTCCAAGTCCATCAATGTAAAATTCATGCTATTATTTCAAGAATATTTATATTTTATCCAACATGATGACCCACTATGTGCACTATTTGTGGGGAAACTTCTGGATTTTTTTCTTCTTCAACGTGTTGATCCACTATGTGCATTGGTCAAAAACTCTATTTATTCAAGGAACTCTTCTAAAGTTCTTTCCAAGTTTTCATTTTCTCTTTCATCATCAAGAAAATTGGAGCAACTAACTAGGATTCCATTAAGCATGGTCCATCGAGTTTTTCCTAAACAAGTGCCTATTGCTTAAAGAAAGTAGGAAACCATCATGAAACATGACTATAGACACATGGTTTCGATGGCTATAATACGAAAATGTTATTGAAAACAACGGTAGATTTGTTTTCATAAAAGAACACCTAGTCCCGAACAACGAGAAAATGTTCGTGGAGAATGGCTTGTGCTTATCGTTGAGCTTGACTATAAACAGCGGGTTTTGAGCCAATAAAGTCCACGGAGAAAAATGGTGATGGTTTCTCTCTAAAACATATGCGGATAAAGATACAAAGATTCGAGTGGAGGACTTAAGTAGTTTCATGACCTACGCTCAACTTGTAACTTTTTTGTTTTTAGTCTGCTCTATTTTTTAAATTTCGGATCTAGTTCCCGAAATTTTGGATTTCAAATTTCAATTATAATAGCGAAATTCTAGGTTGGCTCACATCATTAGTATTAGAACCTCAATTAATAGAAGATTCATACTTGATTTTTCGCTACAATTCGGATTAGTTACTTATGCTCACCAATCTATTTATCTTTCGAGAATCCTTGCAAGGAAGATAAAGCAAAGCACAAGTTAGATATATTGTAACCAACATACACATCAACTCAAATATATTGTCAGGAGAGAGAGTAGCAGCACATCTTGTCCCAGGCAAGCTTGAAAAGAATATGTACGAGTGCATGATCGACTATAATAACAACTCACTCCTTCCTCTTTTTATATGAGAGGTAAAGGGGCTTTAGTGGACTAGTCCACTACAAGAAAACTTGCAAGACAGTAGGTCCACCCATGTGAAGTACTCTACTCTACATGACATGTGTTAGCATCAAAGGTGGCAGAGTGATTAAAAAGCAAGCCCTCCATGGCATGGCTTTTCTCCCAAGGGTCCAACAATCCTCCAAAGGTCCTAGCTCCAATGCACCTCAAGGTCATGTGTCTCCTTGAGGACAATGCATATCCAAGGTAATGTGTCACCTTAAGGACTCCCACACCTACAGATCCACTCCCTCAACCCAAGATTTCACATGTCATGAGATTTTGTGTGCTCATGCTGATTTTGGAATGTTTTTTTCATGGTGAAATGCCCAACTCTACTCCAAGCACACAAACTCCCTTAATGCATCAACAACATGAAGTCACCAAGCTCCATACTAATCCAACACTTTGAGGAAGAATCTCTTTCAAACATCCAAACAAGGTCTAGCAGGAAACGGTAAACCACCTCCAGTATCCCGAGTCCATAAGTGTAAAATAATCTTTATTATTATTTCAAGAATATTCATATTTTATCCAACATGATGACCTAACTAAATATTCATATCAATGTCGCTCAAAAATTTGAATAAATCGGGATAACATGTTTGATACGCCTAACTACCTTATTACCTATATATCTGTAGTTCGCTCTTGTGTTGTTCCTTCTACCCTCTGTCTATGCCTTTGCTTTTTAGCCTGTGGTCTCCAATCTAAAGATGGTTCGATTAGTGCAAATCGTTTTGTTTTTCCACCTCTACCTCTATGGGGTTTTGTATTCCCTTGCTGCGATGCGGTGACGAAGGTAAGACACTCTATGGCACAGGGGACTCACAACTAAAGGAGCTTAAACGGTGTTTCCTGTCTTGTGGGTGATACCTTTGGTAGACGCTCTCCCGTCATTCCCATAAGTAAAGCTTTATTAGTATTAGGCACATGGTATTTTCCCTTAGCTTGCCCTCGGGTTTTTGATACGCGAGCACGCGGGGATGTGTGGTCTGAACCTAAGTGCACGGATCTCTCTCCTCATCCCATGCCTAGTTAAACTCTTGTTGGGTAAGCGCTTATGCAATTGGTGCTGAGACGATCTTGACAAAGCTCTGTTCGTTAAACTCTTCTGGGTAAGCGCTTATTACAACAAGTGGAAAGGACGGTCTTGTGAGCCTACTGTTAGTTGATACGGTTTTGTGGACTTCAAAATACCCACCACTTGCACATTTATTCCTAATATACGGAGATGGATATTTCTCTAGGGTTGTACCTTTACTTGTGGATGAAGAACTACAATATATTATTTGCCAAACGGAGAAACTTCTTCAGCCCACTTTGTAATGTTGCAAGCATTATGTGGCAATGGAATTCACTTGTTAGAGGAAGAGGAGCTTCGAGGCAAGCGATTCAATCATCCTCTTTGATGGTATTTCGGGTTCCTGGTAAGGTGAACCTATTAGCCATTGTTGGAGATGCCTTTCGAGATATGAGTTTGGTAATAGTAATACGATGCCTCGATGTTCTAAAGGTTGAAGCTTCGAATCTAATCAAGAATCAGTTTGTAGGCCTCGTCAAATTCCTAAAACGATGGCACGGATAGCAAATATCTTGTATTCATATCCAAAAAGGGTATCAACATTGCCCAGGATACGATCGAAGTTACCGAAATGATATTGAAGTTGACAAAGATTTTTTTTGGGTACAAAAAATTCTCACGTTTTTTTTCTTGCAATATTGAAAACATTTAAAATTAGGGCGGGTGTGGCTTTTTAGCGATGGTAAAACTTAGATATATTATGCATATCCAAAATTCACAAAGACTTCCAAAACTAAAACAAATTCGGTACCAATTGAGTCGGTACAGTGGACTCGAAGAGAAGGATAAAAGATGAACAAGTGGAGGCTACATGGAAATCTCAAGTTCGTTTCCTAAATTAAACTCGGACGATTATGTTATTGGTGAAGAATCATCCCATTTAGCACGAGAGAAAGTGACAAATGCGGTACATAGTGGGGGACGATGCAGTGACATTCGGGACCAAACATCCATATGAAAACTAATGCACTTGATTTGGGCATTAGGAAGACATGTAGCCTCTTTCCAACATCTAAACTATCACGAGAGAAATCAATCGAAGTTATAGATAAATCCAAAGAAAATCTTGAGTCAACTTATATGAAGAAAACCATCAAATTGGCTCTATGTTCGGAAAAGTGAGAAATTGATCTAACTATGTTGTTGCATTGAAATCAAAACCTATACGAAATACGTATCAGCAAAAAGGAGTAAGAATTTTGTTATATATATATTCAAGAAATTTCAATACATCACTAGGATTCCCTCCTAATCCTTAAGCTCTATTATTATGATTACGAAAGAATTGAATGCTATATGATGATATATTTATTATCTAAACCTCTTAACATACAAATGATGAATGTATAAAGTTTTAAAGTGTATTTGTCATCAAATGAAGAAAGCCCTTGAAGCTCTTCAATAATATGGTTGGAAATAATCATATTTATAAATAATACATTGTTCAAATGAATATCCAGTCTCATTATGATATCGATTAGCATCAATTCAACTTTGTGATCTAATCGTGAAGAAAACCCTTGATTTTATAACTTAAATGATAAGCCCTGTTCCCAAATAGATTTATTCCCTAGAGTGACGGTCTGGCTCACTTGGGCCTTGTCACGACTAGGCCACAATGGCATCTAGCCTAACGAGTGTTTTAAACCAAAAAACACCTACATTTTCTATTGACACACGGCAATATGCCACAGAAGACAATACACGAGGAGCAGGTTGCTTACCCTTCGCTACCCTTCTTCTTTGCGGATCTATTGACATCAACGGCGGTATTCATGCATAATCCAGTAAGTCTTGTTTTCCTTTAGGTGCTTTTTTGAGCATAGAAAACGAGAGCCTTCTTGAAGTTCAACCACATGTTCTTGCCCTTAGCGGTGATGGGTTTATACGCATATCATCAGCTCGGTATATGAGCCGGCCAACCTTGTTGGGCGAGAACCATTTGGATACTTCCTATCCCTGGGAGTGAATAAATACCACTCCTTTTCTCAAACGGTGCCTTTTAAGAATTGGGCAAATGTATGTCCGGACGAGCAAATACAATTTATAATAACTAAAAAGAAAATAGGAATGAAAAACAAGCATTTCGCATTGCGGGAACATGACATGGGCATAAATATGAAAGAACACTATAAAAATATGACGAGAAGAAAACCCACTGTCCATATGACGGTCCATACCTGAAATAAAAATGAGATGATTCATTTTGAGATTGAAGGTTGCCATATCAAGCAAAGAGACATATCCAAGTATTAGTCCTAAGACATGGAAGGGCATTCATTTGCGGTTGGGACATTAAAGAATTCATTTTTGAGAGGTATGGAAAACTCGCACACATTTATGTAATGCCATCTTACACTAGAAAAACCCCAAATTTAACGAGATTAGCCTTTACGGGCGATTGTAACCTAAGGCATGTTCAACAAGAACCAAACTCAGCAAGTTCTGCTGTTTAAAAAGGAACAACATCGAATCATGAGGTCAAATAACCTCAAAGACAAACTCTAATCCCCATGGAAACGGTGAATTTACGTTACCAAAAATCTATTGCTTTAGATTAGTAGTGGATTAAACGAGAAGGGTCCTAGCTTGAGGTGACTAGTCACATCAAACCTCAATGGAACAACAATCGGGAAAACTACATAACCAATATACGAGTTAAACGAAAGAACATCCACCGCTCCAACTGTCCTATATATGAGATCCTAGCTTGGAATAACGAGCTTCTACCCTCCACTTTTAGTCCCTTGATCTTTCTACCCATGGATCCCATTGTGGAAGTGTATTTATAGCAGGTAAACGCATGGCTTTAAACAAAATGGATTGAAGATTTTAATTGGTCATTCTAGATCTTCAAAGCTATGGACGAACAAGGATGCCTAATAAGCATATAGAGCTTGCAAGCTCAAATTATAAAGAAAAAAGGCGCAAGTAACAAGATCAATAGCATTTTGCTCTCAAGCTGTGACACCATCTAAAAATTAGAACCTTCGCAGTAACAAAGGAAACTGAAGTAAACAACAAACCCAATGAGAAACGAGAAAAGCCCCGATCAGAAACACAAAGTCCAATCACGAAGCAGAGAAAAGCCCAGGTCCCATACACTATTTTAGCTTGACGAGATGTTCTAAATATGTTGCAACATTCTATTCTCGCATTCTTCTTATATGAGAAACTAATGCACTTGACTTGGGCATTAGGAGCTATCTAGACCAAAATAAAAAATTTGAAGGGGATAAATAGAAGATACTGAAGCTCGTTTATTCATAGCCTTACGAAACAAAATCAAAAAATGGGGATACTTGTCCTTGAGACATTTTCCCTTTCATGAAAACTATAAAAAATAGATCATTAAGGCAGGTCCCTAGGCAATCCTTCCATTCATCGGGATATACGAATTTGTGGGCTACTTCTCTTTCGGAATACCCTTCAAACAATACACCAAGCACGAAGGCCCAAAACCAAATTGTCATGATAAATACTAGAGTTTCTACTTCATGGCGGTAATCCAGTGCAGCAGAAATATTGTACCAACTTGGTGACCACAAGACAACACAGGTAAGGTGTCAAGGAGGATAAACTTTGATGACATTGAAAAGAGACATCTTTATTCGACATAGAGATTACATGGATGCCACTCAAGATTGCACAGGGAATCACAATACCAATAACTATAACTTTCACAAAACTATGAAAATTTTGGCAGGATAATTTTGGACTTGGTATGAAAATGTGCAATAGGAGTCTGTTATAAATTATAATGTGGCTAAGAAAGTTAAAAAATGTGCAACGAGGGTTCAATAGCATATTGTTGTAGACCTTATAATATTATGCCTCCTAAAAGTTGATTCTATTAAGTGTTAATTATTATTGTACTTGTTGGATAATGATACATGGGTAAGTCACATAACGACTTCCTCACATTTCTATACATGTGTTAATAGAGATAGAGAAGAGAGCTTTGTAATCATTCAATCTTTAAAAGACTTGGCATGAGTCGATTTGAAATTGAAGCTAGTATGAACCCCCTCTTCTCAAGCCAAGAAGAAAAATCATGAGTCCAAGCACGATGGTAAGAAAGAGAAAGATAGATGAGGAAGCCAATGGTTAAGGTCCACAACTCTCAAAGGATGATGCACTCCTTTGTTAGGTGTGAGAAAAAAGTTGATCTCTTTGATGGTCAATGCAGGTTCTTCATACCCTACAATTGCAGAAGAAATTGAAGATGTTGCAAGCAAGGACCTTGCTCATCATAAGTTGTTTGTGCGTGGATTGGCTTGGGAGACTTCTTCACAGACCCTATGTGATGCATTTGAACAGTATGGGGAGATTGAATAAGGCACTGTTATTATGGATAAGACATTAGGAATGTCACGAGGATTTGGCTTTGTAACATTTAAGCATATGGGTTCTGCTCAAAGGGCATTGAAAGAGCCTAGAAAGACTATTGATGGGAGGATTCTTGTCGCTTAATACGGCGATGTAAACACGGATCTGGTCGAAAGTACGAGATCGGGCTTAAAGGAAACTTTACATTGGTGGTCTTTCATATGACACGGCCAATGATAAGCTTTTCGAAGTTTTCCAAATATGGAGAGATAGAAGAAGGGTTAGGTTTCATATGATAAGAATACCAACAACTCTGGGGATTTGCATTTGTGACTTTCAAGAATGTAGAAGGCTACAAACGGGCTCTTAAAGAACCAAACAAAACCATTGATGGAAGGTATTCTTTGTGAAACTTTAGGTTGATGGCCGGAAAGGAGAGACTATCATCACAACTTACAGTGTCTCCACAAATGCCGGTCAATTCCACGGATGCGGGACGACATGGAACAAGCCTCCAAGCCCTAAACTCATATCATAGGCCAAGTCCACGAGGTACCGGCATGCACCACCACCCGTTGGTTACTCGGCATATCCGTCGGGCCTTACGGCATGTGGATCTCAACCTCCTCCATATGCAACACAACCTACATGCGGAGAATTTCATCGCTTCTCCAATATGGTGTTCTAGCTCCACAACACCATACAACTCAAGCTAGTATGAAAATATGCAACATCACTCGAAGATCAATAGTGGTTCATTAGGATTGCACACGGTCTTTGAGTAGGTCTGTCCGAGGCTACCCATACTATGGTTCATCTGGAGCGGCACGATCGATCGGTTTTTTATTGAGAAATATGTTCGACAAATCAATGGCGATTGGTTGGGATTCTACATGCATTAAGAATTTAGCGGGCTGACGAAGCTATACTCTTTGGAGTACGCTTGATAGCCGATCTACTCGGTATTTTAAATGTCCATTGAGTTGTTGTGACTTTTGATGAATGTCGAGAAAACCAAAGTTACTGCTTGTTTGAGCTTAATTTTCTAAAATTCTGTTCAGAGTAAGAAGAAATTCCTTATCATATGTTATTAGTTGAGTTTTCCAACCATTGTACTCTCAACGATCACTTTTTCTTTATTTGAATTTAAGTTGGTGGCATGCTATTATACGAAAAAAACGAACCCCACCTCCCTGTTTTGCGAGAGAGGGTATGCCTTACCCGGCTATGTGAATATGGAGATATGCGTGGCCATGGACGATTCCACCCGAAATTCAATATTCATTTAAAAGGTTTTCTAGCTCAAGTTTGATGTGGGAGAAAAGTCACATGATAGCGCCATGACTCACCAAAGAAATTTGAAGTCTAAGAAACTCACTCATAGTACGAGTTTAGAAGGTACAAAGTTCAAACCGAGTCCAAGTGACATGTGTCGGCATCAAAGGTGACGAGTGATTAACAAGCAAGCCCTCCATGGCAGAGCCTTGCTCCCAAAGGGTCCAACAATCCTCCAAGGCCCTAGCTCCAATGCATCTCCAAGGTCATGTGTCTCCTTATTACTACGGTGCTTTCTATCTATTATTTTTAGTGCCAAAATGTCCACTTGCATTAAAAATTGCATGTCGTGTACATAAATAGAAAACACGATGGATGATAAGGAAAAGGGGATATCTATATGCCATGGAACATCATATTCCATACTTATAATGCACCCCAGTGTAAAAATTGCATTCAAGTGGAAAATTTGCATTTCTCGGGTTAAAATTTGTGTTATAACTTACGACGTGATTGCACACGGCCTCTGTAGATGTACTATGGAAAAGTCATAAAAACACGGTGCTACAGTGCTACTCTAGCCATCTTCCTACACTTCCATAATTCTAATGTACAAATTAAAGTGAGAGTACTAAGTCTACCAAAACAATTTCACTGATTTACTTGTCTCTTGCTATGTGCAAGTAGTCTTTAATAGCATGCATTTCCAGGGCTCACTAAAGATCAAAATTGTGATTTTCAAATTTTTGTGCGGTTATTATAACATTATTGATATTTTTACATTATAGTTTGGGTTCAATCTAGAAGCCCTCTTGTGCAAAAATATTGTGAAGCGCAAATTTCACAACATGACAAATTAGGCTATGGTGCCTTGAGAACATATGCCGGAGACATAGAGCACATATGGTGCAATATGAAGGTTTATAGCTAGAATATATTATGGTCTACAACCCTACACGATAAAATTCCCAAGAACAATCTCCAAGTGATAGTTATTAAGCATCAACCATGCAATTTTGTTTGGTCTCTAGAAACATGAAACCTTCAAATAAATTGCATACCCCGTTCTCATTATAAATCACGATACCAATTGTTGGAAGTCTATGGTATGTTCAAGCAACCAAACACAAACAAAGAGGAAACGTACATATAATTAAAGGTCTTTTCAACCATGGCATTACCTCAACAACAGCGATACGAGATCTTGTCACTGTAAGCTTCCATGACTCCCTTTAAAATCATAAACCCCAAGCCTCAAATGATGTCGGCCATTTTCAAGGAAGACCCGGCTCCTCGGAAAGCATCTACAAAATTGGTGAAAACCAACGAAGATAACATGACAACTTTAAACCATGTCTCAAAATAACAAAATTGAATTATTGAGCGCATATAAAAACCTTATTAATCTAACGATTTAATGACCTCTATAGCGATTCTTGGAGGCAGCTCATATTCTCCACTATGATAGGGCACCCATAGTTTGACGACCAATTCATGACCATCTTGCTCCACTTTCCGAGGTTACTTTTGAATGAGAAGCTACCATCCTTATCGGCCACCTACATAGTTTCCAAGGAAATAAACAATTATACTTCAATGGCAAGTGTACGATCATATTTTCTTTTTTTTTTAACTGTTGGAAGAAGCAATTTATCGATTGGAGAAAAACAATCCTTTATATGAGATGGAAAATACATAAATAAGCACAAGAAGATCTGAATTACAATTGTCGTCGATTATATCATAATGTTAATATAATATTTTAAAGAACCGACCAAACACCAAGAATGGAGATGGAATACCGGTCAATATTATCTCAAGGAATGGGAGGAAAACACGAATTATTAGCTTATACGGTCTCTTAAAATGAAACCTTTGTAAAATAAAACAAGAAATATTAAGATTAAAGGCAAATATTGTCTGTTTCTTGTTGGCAAAGAAGCGAGATGTGAGAATGAGACTTATGTTTTTAAATGTTCATCAGTTTTCGAGAGGCATGGAGAAAATACGAGAATGAGCAACTTAGCAGGTATGGTGAGGTGTCCAATTGACGGAAGTCCGGTAATATTCTCATATTATTTATGCTCCTTTTTTCCCTCCCAATAATTGCACTCCTCTATCTCCATAGTTTGTTTTGCAACCAATTTGAATAGTTCGTTTTGCAACCAACGTTAACGGAAAGAAGGCTAAGAATTTCATGTGCCAAAGAAACTTGTATTTCTAGGTTCTTTTAAATGAGTAGTTTCTAGGGCTATAGTCAATAATAATATAGAAAATTCTCATTTCAATCTTAAAAAATATAAAATTTCAGAAACTTCACACATCAAATTTTTAAGTGTTCAATTTTGTATGGACAAGATTAATGAGTGCGATCAAAAACAATAGTCTTGTCATGAGCGAGGACTAAAAATATGTCTACTAAATGGGCCTAAAATTTTTTATAGATAAACGAAGAATCTCTCTTCATAACCAAATATCAATTTTGGAGTTCTCAAAACAAAAGGTTTAAAAACTTACGAAAACATTTCCAACGAAATTCTCCAACCACAGCGAAATTTACCTTCTTCATCTTTATCATGAAGGAAATGGGGCTGTGATGTACAATGCCGGCTTTGTATTTAGTTCTAGAAATAAATATGCCATATAATGGAACGAATTTTTTTAGTGTACTTAGTTATAAAAATCTAGATCATAAATGTATACGGTGGCTTTCATATTTATTCGTTTGCCGATGGCTTTCGGTTGTTCGTTTGTTGTGTCATGATTTTGTTCGGACAATTAGGGTGCGAGACAGGCAACGATTAATATAACCATCTTAGGAAAAAATTGGGAGGATTATAGCATTTTTCTCCCACCTACTGCGCTCGAGCACCTTTAAGATTTCCTTTGAAATGAAGCAGGGAAAATTGGGAGGATTGTATGTTGTGCTCACCTACTGCCTTGTGTACTAGTATGAGAAAATTTTCGTCGAGTTAGGGCACGTCCACCGAAAAAGGGCATAGGTTCATAGCTGTTACTAAAATATTTCAAGCTTCCATTACTCCAAATAGAAGCAAGGAGAAATTTAATCCCATAAATGTAAAGGACAACATTAGAAGAAATCCCCCCTCATAAATAAGTGCACAGATCTGTCTCTAAATTTTCTCTTGGTTCCTTCAGGAATTGCTTGAAAATAATGGACTTAATCAGTTGAAGTTTGCGATATTAAATTTATCAGTATCAAATATAAATCTAAAAAAAAAAAATTGTGGATTGCCTTACAAATGAAGGGCCTCTGCACTATGAATTTTCTATAAATACGGTGCAAAATTGTTTTCAGACATTCTCTCTCTTGGGTTTCAGAATCAAAGAGATCCATTAACCTCAGAACAAATGAATGATCAATATATCTCTTGGCCCCTTTTTCATCAGTCTTAGGAGATGCTATGAACCTGAGGAGGAAATCATAGACCAACTGCAGATGTGAACATGCAGGCTCCAAGGTTGTCACCTCCTCTTCTTGATCAAGGTGCTCAATAGAAGTTGGTGCGGTGTGGGTCTTGATGTTAGAGTCCTAAACAAATTAGCGGAAACCATCCTAAAATCTCCTCCATTTTTGTTTCATTGAGCACACGCAACTACCGAAATGATGAAATCCACAAGGGCGGTTTTGGTGTTTAATTTCCTTCTCTCTCATTCATTTTTTTGTGAGGGTCGGTGAAATAAAAAACGATGAACATAGGCTCGGAAATGTTTTGTAAGAAAAATTTATGTGTCGAGTTGGTTACATCCCTTAAAAAAGAACCAAAGGTTCATAGTTGTTACCGAAAGATTTCGCGCTTCCATTACTCAAAATAGAAGCAAGGGGAAATTTATTCCCACAATTGTAAAGGACGGAATTCGAAGAAGTCCCCACTCCTACATCACTACTATTATTGTGGTGGTCATATTTAGACTATTTTCCAGAAAACCTGCCCAATATTTGCTTTGTCATAACTATTATTCCTTTAGGCAAAGAGATACCCGGATCTACACAATGTCGGCATTCCCCTTCACATTTATGTTTTCCAGTCAGTTTTTCTCATAATCTAGCCATAAATCTAAGAGAATTTTTAGAATGATAGAGGTTCCTGCAGGTCACGGAACATATGAATGGGACGAGTCCAAATTTTCCCGACGTGACTCTTTTATAGATATCCGATGCTCTGTTTTTCTGCTCCCTGCAGCCAGCCAGTCTGATTATATTTCTCCATCCTTTTTTGAACGAGTTTGTCGGATATTTGACTTTTTATGTAAATATTTTAGGTCACGAAGGTCGGTTGTTGGTTATTTCTGCCAGTTGAACTTATTGTAGACGGATCGTTATATATATTAGTTCTCCTTCGATTTAATGAGACATAATAGTTTTGATGTTTGGTCTCAAAGTTGTTTTTGTCACGGAGCCAGTTATTTTGGAGAAATTTGTACTAGTCATAGCTTTGACCATTGACAAATGGTTTTTTTGCTTGCGATGGGCTTAGCAATGGACCTAAAACGTCTAGATTCACTATTTATAACGATTAATGTAAGCAAAGATGGAATTTTCATGCGAGCGATTAACTTACTCGTGATATAAGCGATCGCGAAGAAACCCCGGCCACCGCAAAGAGACCTCGATCCTCGCTTTCTCTTTGTCCGGGGGTCAAGTCCGGCCAAAATTATCCTCACCCCACCAAGCAAGAACATAAATCCCAATGAGATCCCTTCGATAATATATTGTAGTTGACTCTTACGGAGAGAAGACCCTTTGGTTTATGTTCTGTGACAGGGATCTGTGTCTTCTGCCAAAGCCGGTGGCTCGCGGTGACATCGTAGATGAACGAGAGACCACCAAGAAATAGGTGGCCAAGACGATGGAGAATACAGTCATGGCTGAGTGCAGCGAAAAGGAGGGCACCTTCAGGTGCATGCGGGAACTCTGAGAGAACTGTAACGAAGATTTGGGAAGAGAAGCAAGGGATTCATTGAAGATGACGATGATAAGTCTTCGCTTGATGATGTCGAGCTCTAGTGTGAAAATTCACAGATTACCAACCGAAGAAGTTTCACTTTACCATTTATTGCCCTGAACCCCTTAATAAGAATTATTGGGAATTTACGGAAGTTTTGCTGTGTAAGAGAGCTAGCTTCAATGTGTGGTGGCGAGAGAGCTCTTATGTGGGATGGTACAACATATTTTCATTGGCAATCGTGGGAATATTATTGAGTTTACCCATCAACAACCCTCACGAATCTATCTTTCCCCTCCCTTTATTTTCCGAGGTTACTGGGTCCAGTGATTGACATCTAAATAGGAAGCTCGTGCAGGCGGCTCAACCTTGGATGAGTAGCCGGTGTTTTTGGGTGCATTATAGTGACGGAGACACGAGTTTTTGCCACACCTGTCTTTTGCGAGTAGAGGAACATCTATCAACATTTTTCCAGGGATGGGGTTTTTCTCAGGGATGGACTTCAAATGACCCTTGTTGGTATTATATGGAATGCAATCTTGTTAGGAAAACATCTTCCATAGGCCACAAAGTTTCATTCTTCTTTGATTGTTGTTCATGTTGAAGTGTTTTGCTTTTTGTGAAAGAAATGCAATGAAATATTATTTTATGTTAAGAAGCCTTCATAAAATTTCTTGTGGTGTGATATCACACTAATTTGTATGAACCTACCCTTGTAGATTATAATGCAAGAAATTACTGCAAATGATTTAGATAAAAGGGGTATTTATAGCAACTACTAGAGATTATAGGGTGTTTGCCCCTTGCAACATGAGTAAGGAGCACCTTGGCCCTTTCGCCACCTATTCAAACTATTCTTATTAACGATAATAATAGGTCGTGTCACATGGTCAATGGGAATATTTGTTAAAGGAAGGGACGCAAACACAACTTGCCTCCTTCTTTAGTGAATAACAACAAATTCTTGAGTATTGTGTCAAGCATTCTTTTAGGCATTGAAGACTCCTAAGACATGATCCTTTGGTTACTATTGGAGTCTATTCGAAGGGGTAAGGCACATAATTGAGTTGGAATGTTAGTGTAAGACATAAATCCAATAGCTAGGTTACAGGGTGTGCCAACGTGTGCTAGGAAGTGTTAGGGAGACAAAAGGGAGAACTAGGTCAAATTAATGCACTTAAATGAATGAATAACGGTTTGTGACGAGGAAGTGTCGGTGAGTTCCGAGTGTGTTAAGGAGGTGAAAAGGTATGTTAGCGGTTCTAAGGCATGCTAGAGTCCCGAGGAAACATGCCAAGATGTGTCGGGTGTCGAGTGTCATGTCAATGCATGCCAGGGAGTGTTTGGGAGTGTTAGGGAAACACAAGGGAGCACTAGTTTCAAATGCATGGAAATGGATGAATAAGAATATGTGTCAGGGAGTGTCAATGAGTTTTAGGTGTGCTAAGGAGGGAGTGACAAGGTATGCTAGGTAGTTCCAAGGAATTTTAGAATTCTAGGGCAACATGCCAAGATGTGCCAAGTGATAGGGTGTGTCAATGCATGCCAGAGAGTGTTAGTGAGTGCCATGGAAACACAAGGGAAAAATAGTTCAAAATGCGTGGAAATGAACAAATAAGAGTGTTTGATTGGGAATATCTGTGATTTGCAGGTGTTCTAAGGTCAACAACACTTAGGGTCTTTGATCGAACATTCACGACTACGCATGAACATCTCTTTAGTCTACCCACTTTTTCCATACTATTTGCTCCATGATGACAAGTATAGGGTTATGGGTTTTCCTTCTTCTCCTTTGAATCAATCCTCTAAAATACAATGAACTAGGTATAGTTGGTTGGCCCACTTATTGCTACTTTAGACCTTCAAAGTTTTCACATCGTTATATGCAATACACCTTCCCTTCTACCCGGTCTTGTTTTCCTTCACGAGTATGGAACGTATGGCTCTTCTTTGGCCAGGTCACCTAACAACCCTCCAAGCATACTTGAACTGCATCAGTTTTCCCAACCACAATAAATCCTTTTATTGATCTAGGGCCATGACAACGCCCTCATCTAGGGCTCTTCAAAATTTCCACCTAACAATGATGCGATTCCTCCAAAATCATTGTTCTTGTGTACTAATTTCTTTGTTGTCCGGTCTATGAATAGATACGAACTACTCCTCTTATCTTCCTTTTAAAAAATTTGTAGATGACTGAACTTGGTCGCAAATAATCCACTAATTATCCCTTGAATCATTTTTATAGGTTGCTTCACTTATCTCTGTCCAAAACTCTATGGAAAATCCACCAAAATAAACTCATCTTCATGTCAGTCCATTCTTCATATGCCACATTTCTTCTGCTCGGGTTCCACCCTCCTTTGGATCTTTTATCTCCATAAATAGTTCCTCAAACCATATTCCATATACATGGTTTTATATTTGAAGAATAAACCTCACTCTAAAGTCTAGCCTCTTCTTCTACGCATATTTTTCACGGTCTTAAGGGCATACCTTATGGACTAAACATGCTAGGAAACCACGTAACTAGGGAATTATACTTTTTTCTAATTGCTTTAGAACAAACCCTATCCACCATAGAGCTTGATGTAACTTTGATTCTCACGAGAGACAATATGAGGCTTCAACAAGTAAGTTGGTTGACTCTACAATCAAGTTGCAAATCTAGATAGCTTCATAATAAGTATGTTGCCATATACTTTTAGCCAAATTGGGCAGATACAATTGTTGCTTGCTTCTTGTTGATTTAATAAAAATGATTTATAAAATGATAATAATGATTTTTAAAATGAGCTTTATGATGGTCTAATTATACGCATTGATTGTTCACGAGGTTTAGGGGTATGTTTATAACATCCTTGTTGATGGCTTTGTGTGAAAGCACATTAATTAGAATTTTCTTTAGTTAAGCACATTTTTGTGGTGGAATGAAGTTGTCGAGATATTTATTTATACTTAGTAGGGGTTTGACTTTGTTTGTCCTTTGAGTGTTGGTGAGGTTTCTTTGTATTTTTGCATCATAGTCTAAAAGTCTTTTGACCCGATTGTTTAACATGAAAGCTTTATGTGGCAATATATTTGAAATACTGCATGATCGAAAGCGCATTAGCTAATTAAATTGCTAATTGGGTACTACGAGAGAAAGAGGATGATCTTTGAGATGAAGCACTTGGGTGACTCTGGAGCAACGGGAGTGGTGGAACAAAGCTCTTCTAAGTTACAAACTTTGAAGAGAAAAATTGGTGATGTATGTATCGTTGCTCAACCTGGGTTGTATGGAAAATCTTGGCGAGGAGAGTGTTTACCTTTCGTGTCTTCGAAAAAGTAGGTTGTACGAGGTCATGAGAATAAGATCACTACATGTAGGTGATGGTTACGTAGTAAGTTATCGACCTTATCTTGAGAATGGCTAATGGAGAGGATCATGTTTGAATACGGGATATAATTTTATGGATTTGGAGATTTAGGTTAAAGAAAAAATTGGTGATGTTTGGATTGGTGTTAATTTGTAGTGTTTTCCATTTTTTTAATTTTCTTTGTTGTGCTTTCTACCATGCTACCTAATTTGCTTTCTGTTGCCTAGCATTTTAACTTTTTCAATGTCTATCTCTCTATTTTTTTCTTGCCCCATTTGAAATGTCATCCTTATTTGGTAGGTGTTTTCTTCAATATGGTGTGAAAATTTTTTCCATCACACAAGTGCAGCAGGGTTTGTCTACGTAAATAACTTGTAAGGCCCATTCATAAAGGTATTTGATGAAATTAAATAATTATCGATGATCACCAACTAATAGTGCCTACGGACGTGTTACTCTAACAATTATACGTTTTCATGTGCCATGATTACTTATTATTTTAACTTCGCGGGAACTGGTCTCCCTCATTCTCTTAGCGTCTTTATAAGCACTTATTGTTGTTTTCAAATCTTTTACTCTCTAGTCCCATTGAGCTATTTTGGCTATTTGTGGACATTGATTAATTTTCATTTCATTTCTTCAATTTTTTCAATTGTTATGTGTTACCTTTGGCCAGTGCCTTCTTTCTTACCTATGCTTTTTCTTCTTAATCATTTTAGCCAGCCCGAGAAGCGAGGCAATGGGAGCCACGCGATCCCGACCGAGCCCGGTGGGGGCAGCACGGTGGCGGGGAGCCACGCGAGAGACTACGCGAGCCGGTCGGGGCGGTGCGGGGGCGATGTAAGCTCTTCGAGGTGTGATGCGAGGCCCTTGCGAGCGACGGGGGGCCGACACAAGCCGTGGGGGTGGCGCGGAGGGATTCGGAGCGATGTATTACGGTGTTTTTATTTCTCTATTGGGTGAACCGAAGTTTTGGTGCCCGGGATTGTTGTACTTAGAAACCGAATAATAATGAAAACCCTCCGAGCTAGGCGCAGCGGTTTCCCGCATTAGGTTTTTTTAGGGGCAGTTGTCTAGAAAATCCATGTGTCACTTTGCAGCA
Organism: Pinus albicaulis; assembly: GCA_034641835.2. Taxonomy (NCBI): domain Eukaryota; kingdom Viridiplantae; phylum Streptophyta; class Pinopsida; order Pinales; family Pinaceae; genus Pinus; species Pinus albicaulis. The sequence continues at coordinate 773,824,688 of CM076584.1, read as the reverse complement.
GTATGTTATTCGATGTATATGATGTTTGTACGTGTAGGTTGCTAGGTGTATTTACTATTTACTTCGCTAATTTATTTAATATTTCATAAATTAACTTGTGACTTAATTCAAGTAGGATAAGTAAATCAAGATACTGTAGTAGGGTTTCTTGGATTAGAGAATTTTCACATTCCCTAGGTCTAGCCCCACTGGGTCACCCCTAGGGCAACAATTTCCCGGGAATCTAGCTAGAGGAAAACTTCTATCTCCTAGAGACGGGTTGCGTTGTTGGGTGCCCTCACTCTCCTCGAGAACTTGGGCCAATTCCAATGGTGGAATCTCTGGATACCTCAAGCCTTTAGCTCTAGGATCAATTTCGCACCAGGTGTTCCCCAGGGATAAAACCTAGTAGGATAAATTTGACTATCGAGAAGTAAAAACTCTTTTACGATCCTTTCCCATCACCTTGTCGAGGATAGGAACATCATTGGTTGCTAAATTCCATCCCCAGGAACACAGGTTGGGTCACTTGGCCAGTGTTTGTCCCCATTTGGTGCAGGCCTTTCGTAAAGGACCATTTTGGGAATCCAAGTTCTCAAAGGATTTTAGGGATTGAGAACTTCCTTCATAAGTCTTATTCTTCTCCCTCAACCCTTCAATCCCCCTCCTCTCTCTCCCTGAAGATAAATTCCCTTGCTTAAAAAGGAAAGCGAGTCCTACTCTTTATTTTATCTTAGGGAAAGGGGTTAAACAGTCCTTCCACCTATTCATTGACTGTCTCTAAAAAGTGACTTCCTAAACTACCAGGAATCCACCCATCGGTGAAATTTCATGAAGAGCAAGGAGCCTTAACTGTGGTGACAATGGGATAAGCCGCCATCATTTTCCTTATCCTAGCAGTTGCCCTCTTAGGAACCCCTTTTAGGTCCACTACTAGTTTGAGTGGTAAAAAGTTGTTCACAATTCCATTTGTGAACAACACTTTAGTATGCCCACTTTTTCCATACTAAAACTCCAAGATGAGAAGTCCAGGGCTATGGAGGCTGCCCTTCTTCTCACTGAATCAATCCTCTAGAATATAGTGAACTAGGGCTAGTTGGTTGGCCCACTCGGCGGTACTTTAGTCCTTCAAATTCTGCATCCTTAGGCCTATACACCTACCCTTCTACCAATTTTGTTGTCCTTCACCAAAGCAAAATTCGAGGGCTCTTCTTTGACGGTAACCTAATAACCCTCCAACTATACTTGGACTACCATCCATCTGTGTAACCACGATCAATTATTTTTACTAATATAGGGCCCTGATATTGTCTTCATCAGGGCTCTTCAAATACGCCACTATGATGGTTTGAGTCCTCTCAAGATCATTGTTATTTTGTATTGACAATTTGATCTTTGTTGTCCAATCTACGAACAAATATGAACTACTCCTCTTATCATACTTATAACAATCTGTAGATGACTGAAATAGGGTCACAAATCAACCACTAATATTCCATTTACTAATTTTTTATAGGTTTCTTCAGATCTTTGTCTAAAAATCTATGGAAATTCCACCAAAATCAACTCCTCTGCATGTCAATCCATTCTTCATATGGCACATTTATTCTCCATGCTCAATCTTACACTTTCAGTTCCACGCTCCTTTGGATCTGTTGTCTCCACACATCTTGAATTTGCAAACCATCTTCTGGATGTGTGGTCTTTATTGCGAAATAAACCTCACTCTGGGTCACAACCGTCTTCTTCTACGCAAAATTGTCACGATCTTAAGGGCATACCTTATGATTTAAACATGCCTAGGAAACTATCCTAACTAGGGCATTATATATGTACTTCTAATTGTTGTAGAAAAAACCCTATCCTGGCATGAAAAAACACGACTCTTTCCTCCATAAGAGACTCAACCTAGCTCATATGGATCCATAGATTACGGGCATTTCTTTGTTGAATCTTGACATGAACTTTAGAACTCAATGTTGACCCTCAAACTAGGGTTAACTGAAGTCAATATTATGCGTGGAAAACACTTGTTATGGCTCTAAATTACGGTGCAAGCCCTCCTCCATTTATGTTGGTCTTTATCACAGACCTTGCGACCTACTAACCCCCACAAGGCAAGATGGTATCAACCCTCTCTTCTATTTCATGTAGAAAATATAACCAACGGGATTCAATATGATCTTGTAATGTATTAAAACAAGACAACGAATCCTTCCTACAATTTGACGGAAACAAAACACGATCGCATAATCACATATCGTAAGAGAAACAAGTTGTCAATCGCACAACACAAGATGTATGCGGGAAGAAGCGCTCGAAACCCTCTATCTCTATTTTTATTAAGTCAAGGAATCATGAAACAATACAATGCATAATCTCTCTTGAGATTCTCCGGCCTCTGCGGGTGTCTCCTGGCAGTCTAGGCAAAATCGGTCTAGTACTTAGCCAATTCTCGGCCTTCCTTGAAACTGCCTTACTCATGCAATTCCTATTGAGATTATCTCCATGTTAATTAGGAAAATCAACCTTCCTTGATTACGCAATCTCCATCATTGCATCCCAATAAGCTTTATAATTGCACATGGGAAATTTTCTATAAATACCAACGATAGTTATGTTCCTACGAGCGTATTTACGATAAGGATCGAGGGTGTTTTTATTGTTAAATAAGATAAAACCTAAAAAACCAAAACCCTAACTCGAGGAGATGTAACACGAATTTTTATGGGCCCGGGTGGGGTTAGTTTGAAGCGACCAACTTCTGAGGTCGTAACTTGGTCATATTATCTTCGTTTGATGCACATGATACCTTGTTAGAAGGATCTCTGCGGGGACTACGATTTATAATGCGATTTCAGTAGAAATCGCAAACCTTTCATGCCCAAAAAAGCATTTTTTGGGGGCCTCAAAAATAGCTCTGGAGAGTTTGGGACCCGAAAAATTACAAAAGAGTAAATTGTGCTATAATTAAGGAAAACGAAAAGTAAGAAGAGACAATGGTGAGGGCCCAAGTGGAATAGGAGGGTGGCCACCAATATCCACCTCGATCACTTTAAATCAAATTTCTCGAGCTAACTCAATCATCATGACTTAGTTAACTGACAAAAGTTTTTATGAGATGAAATGACAGTTTATTGTCCAATTTATTTAAGGGAGAAATAAATTAGAGGCCTCACATTCCTCCCTCCTGGTACATCAAAATTCCTCACCAGTGTGGGTGATTTTTTTTGTCTCTGATTGCCCGATTTCACTATTTCTTGTTGCAAATTTCAACATTCCCTCTCGACGAAAGGAATTCAATCTGTCCCCATCGGTACCTTTGGAATGTTCTTCATGCTACACTTCTCTAGTGTTTTGCACACAAAACTTGGTAAACTACACTCCGAACAACCCGAATTATTACATAATACACTCAGGAACAACTAGTGTCTTCGGCTACTGCTAGTTCTTTACACTGTCTCAGTACTAGATTCTCTGCCTTTATTCTTTGACATACGCATCCGTTCCTTTGAGCTTGTTGCTAACTCTGATTTGTGCTCGAGTATTTGACATGTTGTCACTCTAATTTATGTCTTGTTGACATCTAACTACATCAATCTATTTGATCCTTCCTACTACGCTATCTTGTGGGCTCCTCGTAACCGGTTAGGTCCATGAGACATGCCACCTCAATGGACCTTGCCCAAATTTCTTATCTTGGAATTATGTCTACACATCACCCCACCTTACACCTCGGTATGGCTGCTCCCTCTTCCCATACGGCTCAAAATTTCCCCCTCGTAGGTCTACGCGAGTGGATGCTTCCACTGCGGTCTCCCCTACTGCTTCTCCGGTTGTGGCGGCTACTCCACAACCTTACGAGACTACTTCTCATGAAGATGCATATTGAGAGGTAATTGTCATCTCTACAACAACAAGTCTCTAACTTCTACCTTTCTCCTCAAAGCTTTGCATGCATCGGTACCTCAAGTGCATATAGATTCTTCAGTGACTCGTGCATAGTGTAATTGTCCCGACATTACAAAAAGTTTCTAAAAAAGTTGATTTTAAATGGATGATATCTCCCTCTTCGAGCTCACGATTCGACGGAATTTTGTTTTCATTTGGGTAGATTTTTGCAAGGTCGGAATATTCTGTTTGTTTTTGAAAATTTCACACCAAAATCTTCGGATATTCTCTGCAAACTAGCTACCCAAAAAATTCTTGCCGCGTACCATGTAGAAAATCTAACCAACGAGATTCATTACGATCTTGTAATCTACTAAAACTAGATCTTGAATCCTTCCTACAATTTGCGGAAACAAAACATGATCACACAATCACATATAAATGAAAATAAATTATCAATCGCATAGAAACATGATGTATTTGGGGAAAGCAACTGCTCAAAACCCATATGTCTCTATTATGTATTAAGTCAAGGAATCATGAAACAATACAATGCTTAATCTCTCATGAGATTCTCCAATAATCTGTTAATTGTCTCCTGTTTATCTAGGCACACTTGGTCTAGTACTTAGCCAATTCTCATCCTTACTTCAACCTGCCTTTCTCATGCAATTCCTAGGGAATTAAATCCTTATTAATTAGGAAAATCAGCCTTCCTTTATTGCGCAATCCATCATGGCATCCCAATGACTTTATAGCGCACATGGAAATTTTCTGCGAATACAATGATAGTTATGTTCCCTTTAACCTCTTTGTCTCTTGGGTATTCCTCGAAACTAACATGCATGCAACTATTAATAGTGAATTATCATTTATACGATTGATCACTCATTTTGAATTAAATCTAATTTAATTCACTCAACCTCTCGCAGCTCATCACTCAATTAGAACTAGTTAAACTCATTTTAACTCATTTATTTGAGTTAATTACACTTGCACCCCACTAATGCATATTTCAACTGAATTTAAAAATATTATAATCCCTCTAGATGCCTCATCTTAGACCCTCAACTCGAATTTCTTGAGCTAACTCGATCATCATGACTTAATTAAGCGACACAAGTTATTGTAAGGATGGTACAATTTGTTAATCGATTTATTTAAGGGAAAATTAATTTAGACGCCCCACATTCCTCGATCCTGGTGCATCAAAATTCCTCACCGAAGTGTGGGTGCATTTTTTCTTGTCCTTTCGGTTTCCAATCTCATTTTTTTCTTGTTTGAAAATTTCAACATTTCAAGAATTTGATGTGGCCTTCACACAAAGACACCATTGAAATCACCTTGATTCTCATGAGAAACCACTCATAGCTCGATGCGCAAAAGAGAAGCAACAATATCCCATCCTACTTCCTAGTGCAAACTAACAATTAAGGTATGCAACATTCTTACGAACCCTCCACACATGATGATCTTGCTCTTCAGAGGATGATCATGACCTCCTTTTAACAACCCTTACTCGGCCCTCGTGCTAAGACCTACTTTAGGACTACATCTCTCTTCACCCCGTGATGTGTGAGATAGTGGGAATACATGTCAAACATGCCCGAATGTGCCCGAAGTGATAAGGCATGCCAAGATGTGCAAGGGTGTGTCAATGTGTGTCGAGGCTGGCCAAGACAACCAAATGGAGAAAAAAGTTAAAATACAAGGGAAATGAACACATAAGAGGGTTAATAAGTCATCAATTTACCTTTTCCAAGAGGGGCATGCTAGGCACAACAACACTGTGCGGCCAGTAGGTGCCAAGTGCAAAGTCTTAGTGCATTCTAAGTGCCAAGTATTCCTTTATTGCTTCTCATCTACTTTCCAACATTTGACCATGAAAAATAAATTTAATATTAAACCATGCCAAATCATACAAGGCATATTAATGTATTCCATACATGCTAAGACTTTCCAAGTGCCAACACGTGCCAAGTGCCAATATGTGTTAGGGACAAATTTTATGCAGGTTATAAAGTGGAAGGGAATGTTGAAGAGTGCTAAGGTGTGCTAGAGAGTGATAATGCATGTTCATGAGTGTTAAAGAGTACTAGGTAAAAACATTAAGGGAGCACTAGGTAAAAATTAATCGAAGTTAATGAATATGAGGAATGTGTCTTTAACGAAGACAGTGTTAATGAGTGTATTTGTCATGCCAAGGAGGAGTGACAAAGGTATACTTTAAGCATTGGTGAGGCATGCTAGGGAATATCAAGGTATGTAAAGATTTCCCAAAGTGTGCTTGGGAGTTCCGAGGTGTGCTAATTATATCATGTGCCAATTAATAGTGCCCGAAGATGTGCCGTACATGCTAGGTGTTAAGGATGTGGCGCAAGGTGCCGAGGGTATGTCAATATGTCAAGGAAACAAAAGGAAGAACCAATAAGAGAGTTAATAAGTCGGTACTTTTATCTTTTGAAAAGGGCATGCTAGGCACACTAATAATATGTCCCAATACATGCCCGAAGTGGCATTGTGTGCCCAAGTGATAATGTATGTCAGTACGTTGACCAAGGTGTTCCGGGGCATCTTTAGGGACTACATATCTGACATGTTAACACATGCTAGGAGATTTCCATGTTGTGCTAGCACATGCCGCTGCATGTGTGGACGCTAGTGTCATCACAAGATGTTCTGGGTACAAAAGATGTTCCAAGACATGTGGGGTCTTCGAAATGTTAGTGTGTGCCAAAGAATTAATTTAAGGTATTACTGAATTGTTTAGGATTGTTAGGTCTTTCATTAATAGAATTGTCAGAGCTTGATTATGTATTAAATAATATATTTCCTACACACAATAGTGGAACTTTATCTAAAGGGAATTTTCTAGATAATAAACTTAATAGATATGAATCATGTGTTGACTCATAGGAAATCTCTATTTGACCAATCATTACTTGAGGGAAATGATACACACTAATTACTTCTTAAAAAATTGTTGAAGGCCCCAACCACTATGGCCTTGGACATATTATAAAAAATACTCCACAATAATGGTATTAAATCGTTATCTTTTGATAAAAATATATTAATAGGCACATAGCGTCATCGAAAACTCATTTGGAATGATAAATGATGACGGACGTTGCACGACCATCACCAGTAACAAAAGAGTATTGGTGAGGTCATTAAAGATTCATCACTAGAAGTGTCATCAAAGAGGTGGTGAGGGCCTTTAACGACCATCAACGAAAGTGCCATTGAAAATGTCTTTGGTGACGAGACCATAAAGGACCATCACTATATACACTTACGATGGTTTTAATGATCGATGACGACGGACATTTTTGACCATCACTAAAAGTAACAAAAAGAGCATTTGTGAGGGTCATTAAGAATTTTGTCACTAGAAGTGTCACAAAGAGAGAATTATTGATGGGCCTTTAACGACCCTCACCAAAAGTGTCATTGAGAATTTCTTTGGTGACGGACCACCAAGGACCATCACCATATACACTTACGATTGTCGGTTTTTAAGGTGTCACCCTGTGTGACATTGGTGACGGTTGTAAGGTCGTCACAAGCATGATCCTCAGCAATATGCTTTTTTCTTGTAGTGAGAGGAGACACACATAGTGCATGTCCTTGATTGCATGGATTGGGAGTGGATTGAGATCAATATACATCATTTTTTTGAGTTTTATGGAAGGGGAAGATACCACCATGATGGTTGGCCCTAGTTGTTCAAGTTGAAGATTGGCCTCCAGTGAAAATTCATTCGAGGATTTTCTGCAAGACATTGTGCTGAATTTATCGGCACCTTACCTTTGAGGTACACCCATCCAAAATGCGGGATTACGAATATTTCCACAATGATTCCAAAGCACTCCTTGAAACTTTGATTTGGGTCCCAAAACTTACATAGCCTATGGCACCGAGGAAGATCTTATGGGATTCGAGTCACTAAGTTGCACTTGGATGTGATCGATGTTTTTCGTATTATAACGCATACAACCAAAGTCACATTCACGGATTCCAAACAAAAAGTGATAGATAATTTGAGAGAAAAATACGAGAAGAAGTGATGGGTGAGAGAGTTCGGGGGGGATTGAGAAGCAAAAGATTTTGAATTTGGAGGTGCTCTTTGGGATATTTTTTTCGGAGAGAGGATATACCCTAGTTACATGATTATTTGATGAAACACAGGGGAATTCAAGCACCTAGAAAATAAGCATTTTAAACGAGTTGAGCACCCAATTCATGATCGGACTATTTATACGAATGAGTATCATAAGGGGGGAATATGAAAGAAGAATATGGAGTAGAGGCATGGACATTTTAGACAAAATTTTGGCGAGCGGAACTACATTCCCAGCGGGTGTCCTCATCATGTTCGGAACGTCAAAGTCATGTATTAAAGTTGCCATGGATTTTTTTTTATCTCCACGAAATTTAGGCAATGTATTTAGTTGAGTGAAGGTTCCGCTTGCTACCCTAAGAGTCCACCAGGGGCCAAAGAATACAATTTACCTTGGAAGAAGACGATTCTCCATGCAATAAAAATTTGTGTCACGGGGCTCGACGGGTTGACCCCGAGGAGGCTGCAGGAGGGACGAGAAAGAAGTGAAAAAGGGTCTAGCCTTGTGAAAATGTGAACTCAAACACATTGTTGTTTCATTTTTCAACACCCATCTCTTTTGAGGGTGGTTTTTTCATGTTTTGTGTAAATATTTTCCCATAGGAGAGCATGATAACTCTAATATTGTATCTTGTGATTTATCTTGTTTCCAAATAATATTTTCTAAATAGAGGTGTCACGATTCACTTCGGGTTTTGAAAATGTTTTTTCAATCATTTTATTTTTAAATAGAAGGGTGAGGAATGCACCTCGAGGTTTTTTAAATGCTTATTCTTAATAAGTTGGAAATAGTTTTTCTTTCCTACTGTTTTTTAAATTATTTATTAGGAGAGAAAAGATATTACGGAGGAATTTAATTTCTATTTGATATTATTTTTTATTATAAGCTAAGTTATATACGTGAATTTTTATTTATAATATGTTGTATAAATATTTTGCGACTACGCATTGCACCAAACAATGTATAAATTCTCTTTTGCATCTGTCATGGTTCACAACTTCTTATGTTTATTTTCTCAAAGTTGGAAAATTCTTTAGAATGAGTTTGAATTATTTTATTCATCATCACCTAAGTATTATTGCGGGATCAACTAAAGAAACTATTATTGTAATACCAATGAGTTTCTTCGATGGCGAGGACTAACGATATATAGTTTATTATCCAAATAATTATCGGTACACGAACAATGGTAGAAAATATTATAATCTTAATGCGTTTTTGTTTTTTTACGATGGTGTCTTGTGACGAGCATCCACAAACAATCTATAAAAAATACCATATGGCTTATGGTTTACATAGCTTTGCTTATTATTACTTACCTTTTCCGTATGTTGGAGAATTTTGATAAATTTTGTAAGATATGATTACAATGGGTTGGAACTATGTTAATATACTTCTTATTAGCATTTGCACCTAGAGGTGCAAAGTAATCTTGAGTGTGGAAATAATAATTAAGTGAAATATATGTAAATTTTAGTTTCTTTTAAAGAATGTAATAGGAAGTTAAATTTGAAAAAAGGTTAACATAGTAATACTAACATAATTTTCCCAGGAATAATGGCATATTAATGATAGTATTCTTCCTCTTCGTGCTCCTTCTCATCTTGTACTTTATGAAAAATATGAAAATAAAAAATGAAAACAAATCGCTTGATTTTTCCCGAATTTGAAAAAGAGCCACGGTAGCAGTGAATCCAAACTAACATTGATAATTCATTTCTTAATAATAAAATCGAGAGAATTTGCACACAAATTTATTCAAATACTAGGATGACCATTTTAAACATGGAAAAATTTACAAAGTCTAAAATTTTCATGTATGTATAGGAAAGCTTCTCAAAATATCAATGCTAAATATGAAGATTTTGAAGCGGAAGATTTGAACAAGCGACATGAAAGTTGGTAAATGTGAAGCCATAATTTTGTATCAGAATTTTAAAATCTTATAAAAAAATATCTATATATTTTATAAAAGGATTGGGTCATTTTTGGAAAAAGAGCACTTACAAAAAGTTAGCAAATTTTTGACCAATCATTTCCATTTAATTAAAAAAAAATAGAAAACTTTGAAGGAATCAAATCCATTTTAACAAAGTCGGCCTGTATTTTCTGCGGAGAGGGAAACCGACTAAGCTTTTAGAATTTGAAGTCATTTAAAACAAATTTATAGATTTTGAAGCTTACCATATCTATGTGACTTGACTAGAAGAAATTCAAAAACCCCATCGCTGAAAATGACAAAGAAAGGATTGTCGGTTGTGAGGTCGAGTACTTTGATCTACGGGAAAAAAATGACACCAATTATTTCCATGATACGATCACCAATACACACAGTAAACACATTCACTGGATAATTTGCAATGGGTAGAAATTTTCCATGCAGTAAGACGATCGATAAAAATATGTTTTGCGGTTTCAAAAGCCAATATTCCATATCGTCACAAACTTGTTCACTTTTGTGATGTCCCCCTTCAATGTCGGTGTCTCCACCTCTTCGTAACATTTATTATGTCCCACATGTAAGAAAACCAAGACACTTCGCTTCCATATTTAACGTTGCACCTTCGGTGTTCTGTGCCTCTCGATGCAATCGCTAGTTTTTAGATTATTGAAAATGTAGATTTCTAGTTGTGAGTGCAAAGCGACGATACGTATGCTAGATTAAACTAAATTTCCGGGTGATGGGAGTGTTCATGTTTGGAAAGATTACACTCAATGAGATAAACGAGAGGTTAGCCTGTGAGCAAGCTGAAAATAAACACAGTGCTTGCGGTGGTAATGTTGTGGTTGAATGGAAGTACTTGTTAAGGTATATTCCCAATTTTTATTATTCTCCCCCCATTTCATGGGCATGTTTGATGGGAAAGTTTGAGTGGATATCCATAATGTTTTTTGAAATTGAATTTAATGTTGCCCTCGTAGAAAAATAAACTCATTTCCCTTCTCTCTCATCAAATGTAATCAATGTTTTAATTCGTCGGTTATAGAATGTGATGTGAAATTGATCATAGGTGAGGGTTAAAGATTCTCGTTGTCTTAGGCCGAATCTTCCAAAAACTCCACTCGAGAGATAAATAAATCAAACTAAATCACAAAAGGTAAGATCAAGGACTCTAACATTCGGTTGTATTATAATCGGGCTTTATAACTTCTTAAATTGATTACAAATACATATTTTGGAACTTGTCTCATTTTGTTGTCGGTTGTGAAATAGGAAAAAGCTAGACACATTATTTAGATATTGTCCTTCTTGATATAAAGTGCGAGAGAATAGATGTTTCCTTCCTCACTAGATGTTACTATTATAAGCCAAGAAACCTAGATGCCTCATTCCTTGAGTTTAAGAAAAGTGTCCCTTGATTTAGAGTTGATGTGATGTGATGTTGATTGTTGATAAAGTAGCATGTGACTATAGTTAGTGGTGGTAGGGAACATCTCCAAATGAACCCGAGGTCAAATGTTGTTGTGTTGAATGTTGATAAAGTAACGGTGCCTACATAGCTTGGGGTGGGAGAGAACATCTCCAAAGGAAACCAAGTCGGATGCGCTATGATGAATGTGAAGAAGATACCTACTAAAGTGGCGTGGAGAGGGGGTACATCTCCTAAAGGGAACACGTTGTGAATGTTTCTCTGATATAAAATCTCAAGGATTAAGGTGGAGTGGAAAACTTGGCCACACAAAATATATACGTGAACTACAAATGTGTTCCAAACATTAAAAAAAGTGGGGATGGGTGTTGTAGATGGTGTGATGAGGTAGAGGAATTGAGACTAAAAATTTGGGAAGAAGAATTCACGGGAAAATAATATGGGTGAGTGCAACAGAATTTGAGCAGAAAATGTAGCATGGAAAATGTGTCAACCACATGGAAAGAGATACATTAAATAAATGAGCATTTAAAAAAAAGATCAATACCGAAGGAGCGACTTGCTTTGTAATATTCCCTTTTTTTCGATATGGTCGAAATGGATGGAACCATGGTATTTTACCCATGTTTATTTCCATGGTACTTTCACACGCATTTTTGAGAAAAGGAAATAATAAAATAAAGTTTGTGAGAAAGCCATCAAACCTATAAAAGGGGATGGGGAGGCGACCATTGGGAACATTCATATTTTATCTATATGTTTTTGTTTTCTTAAGAACTTGGCATGGCCCTTTCCGGTTGATTAGAGGACAAAAAAAAACATGGGTCTAATTTTTTTGTGGTGGATCCATCCGAGGTCCCATGGACATGCTTGCTCTGTGTCTTGATTTCTCATTTTATGGGAAACATTTTCATGAAATTTCCAATGGTTTTCTATGTTAATCAATATGGCATGTATTATTTGCATTAATTAATTAAATAAGTGGTTACATTTTTCAAATCCATTTTATGTTCTTGTTCTTGTTGAAAGTTTATTGTAATGAAAACAATAATGTGTGTTAGATCTATTAAATTTTTTGAACATTTGGGATGTTACATTTGTATCAAATTTTTTTAGCGGACGGCGTGAGGGGTGTTTGATAGCATATTGAAAGTTTATTTGTAGCATTAAAAATTCTTGTCGTAACTTTGGTGGGATCTCTTTTCACCCTAATCAAAATTTACCATATTCGATGGTGCTCGATATCATCCTAGTTGGCCCCTTTTTAGAAAATTGTTTTGAGGTGTTCACATGTTTAATATTTTCTTACATAACAAGATTCATTATTGAGGATAAAATTCATGTAGATGCAAGACATTGTTCTTTTAGCCAAATATAATGATAGAGGACAGAAATTTTTATTACCAATGTAATACCCTCCTACGAATTTACGCAAGTTAACCGGTGTTCTAGGGTAAACATGTGACGAGAGGCTACTATGATGTGATTCAAATTCCCACATATAGTTAAGGAAGTGGAGCAAACAAAAAAAAAACAATATGATCTTCCCTCGGGTGCTGAGCCCTTTAGGAGGCAGAAGCTCTTCTGGGTGCTTAGCGGAGACAACACAGCAGTTTTTTCTAATCTAGACCCTCAATTGCTACCATGAAAAGCAATGCATGCACCTAAGGCCTTCCAGTGGCTCACAACAGGGATGCCAACGACTGCACGGCCTTTTCGGAGGTTTTGGGCCGGCGACCCCGATTTGTAGGTCACTTTTCGGAGCTGGGTCTTGGGCCATTTCCCGAGCTTCATGAAAATCACTGAAATGATTCATAACCATAAAACAAAGATACCAATAAAAAAATTTGATCGAGACTTGACGAGACCCCTACTAACCATGACATGCATTTCATCAAACATGTCACAAATATATAATATCTGATCATAACAACAAATCTTAACATAAGGAAACCATACTTATATGAGATTCGTAAAGAATCATTGATGCCTTATAAGAATAGTTGCATTATCATATACTAGGTCAAATCTTCATTATTCATTCATTTTCTAATCAAATCATGATGCTTGACCATACATCAATTTTGTCATAAAACATATTCATAGACAACATATAACCAACGAAATAACAAGGATATAATAGCCATAAAAACCACATATGAACCTTTAAATTTACACATAAAATACGAAAGGATAAGGAGCTCTTATTAATGAATGAATATGCCAACCAAATCGGGGACTTCATGAACCACTGACCTGATTAGGCTAAAACAAAATATTTAAATCACCCAAATGCCCACGTACGATATTCAAAGCATGAATGTGAGACTTAAAACAAAACCAACCGGTTTCCTCGGGCTTTACACCCGGTCTCCCAAGGGATTCCTGGGCCCGAATAATAAACATATAATACCAAGCTTTATCTCAATCCCACCATATGCCGATTACGAGGATCACTAGGGCTATACAAATATGGTTCCTACATATCTCTCCACCTACATCATGAGAATTTTCCTATCTCCTAGTCTATGTGCTTTCGTGAGGAATTTTCCTGTCTCCACAATCCCCATATGCTTTATCATATATCTGCCATTCACCAATCGAGGATTCCTAGGCCTAGTCGAAATCCACCCTCTAGGATTTAACGTATGTCCACCATTCACTAGTCGAAGTATTCTTAGCCCTACGGGAGTACAAAAAAATCCATTTTCTTTGCCAATCCCAACTTCAACTGGTCCATGGATTCCTATGCTGTGTTCTTCTTCGAGAGACAACCCTGATTGGTTTTGAAACCATGCGGAAATCCAGTAGCCAAGTACATGAAAACCCATCACACCATGGTTATCCAAAAATGTAAAGGAATGGATGAAACCACTATCACACTGAAAAAAACATACCAATAGAGAAAGTAATATAACCAAATAGATACATTCATTTACCATGAATGCTAAAAATAGAAAGGAAATCATACAACCAAGTCGATACTGTGAAAATCTCGTTGTAGACATATGATCCTACTCTTCCTTACTTGATCTTTGCTTCCCTTTTCCTTATTTTCTCTTCCTTTTCTTTTCTTGATCCAATGCTAAGACAAGTCAGGGAATGATCTAAGTGTCGAAAGATTGTGAGAGAGAGTGAGAGAGTAGAGAGAGAGTTCTAAAATTGAATTGAGAAAAATCTAAACCAACAAAAGCCATGAACTGATCCTTAGAAGCCCTTTTATCAATGAGGTATCTATTTCTTTAATTTTAATTATTTTCCTTCATTTTCCTCGTCACATGAACCACTGCAACATTTTTCCTTCCTTTTCTCCTAATTTCAATTATTTTCATAAACAAAATGCCAATTAATGTGTCTTTCCTTTCCAAAACCTTTTCCATAATAAGCAGAAATAAACGACCACTAGGATGTTTCCCAACATTCGGCTTGGAATATATGTCCTTGTGACCTTAGTCCTATATGTTTTTTAAAGAAGAATTTTAACCGAAATTTATTACAAACAAGGTCGAAGAGAAGGTACATATCGAGGATCAAGATGCAAGATATTTCTGCATTATTTTCCGATTAATTATTTTGGAGATGTTCCTACAACCGATTCGATGGTTTGTCTTTCATGCAACATCTAATTAGATTTTCAGGACAAGAATATGAGGAATAAGGGCCAAATTATTAAATCCTTCAATGAATATTATCCCTTTTTAAAATAAAATAATCTTCCATGGATGAGAACATAGATTTGAATTTCATGTATTTAGCTGACTCAGATGCTTAATTATAGACATATTCTTTCATTATGGTTGTTGGAATTCTTTGAGATAAATTATGTGTATTTTTGTGGTGCATTGGATAAGTCTAAATGTTGCTTATGCATATTGATATTTGAAAGGTGATTTCTCGGGGAGAAGATATAGAAAAATATAACAATGAGATTCAAATTGATCATTAAATGTACTAAAATAAGATATTGAATCCTTTTACAATTTTCGAAATAAAACAAGATCACATAATCACATAACGAAGTAAGAGAAAGAAACGATCAGTCACACAGCGAGAAGATGTATCTGGGAAAGAAATTACTCAAAACCCATACTATGTTTATATTGCATAAATTCAGATCCTTGAAACAATACAATGTTGTTCTCCACATTTAGAAACCTTTGTACTCTTGTTATTTGTCTCACTTTGATCCTACAACTCAAATCTAGCTTGCAATCTAAGAAAAATCGGTCGAAGTATTTAACCTTTTGCTTCCCTCTTCCACAGGTAACTTTCTTATAGAATTTTTGGGCTAATTGAGCCCTTATTATTTAATAAAATTCAATCAGTGAATGTGTAATCCTTGATACGGCCTTCTTGATGGCCCTGTGCATGACTTGTAGAATTTTCTAATAGTACAGGCGATATATCCCTTCCCTTTAACCTCGGTCTCAATTGGGGATTCCTTTGAGCGACACGCAACAACTATTTATAGTGAAATATCGGTTAACTAATTGATCTGCTTCTTGTGAATTAAATCGATTTAATTCACTAAACCTCTCAACTAGCTTATCTCTCACCATTAGAACTAGTTTAAGCGATTTAAATGAATTTCTTGAGTTAACAAGTTACAACTCACAAATAACGATAATTGGACCCCCTAAGATCATGGAAAGTCCTCTACATGACTTCTCTTTCAGATCTAACTTTAATTTACTAAGATAACTAAGTCTTCGTGAATCACTTAACTAATACAAGTTTTCATGACATGAAATTACAATTTTCTTCCAATTTAATTAAGGGAAAATTAAATGAGAAACCTCATATGGCACCATTTATGGGTGCCATTTTACGGATTCCATTTCTAGTTGCCATTTTCAATGTTTCTTGTTTGCAATTTCACCACTCCATCTCAACAAGAAATGAATTCAATCTATCCTGATATGGTACACCGTAGGTCTACGGATGCAACATACCCCGTAATGTTTTTTGCTCCTACAACTCCACAGGCCCAGATAACCTCCAAAAAAAAATTAATTAGTATGATACATCTATCATGAGGGTCTGCGATTGCTGCTAGTTATTGCACGCCTATTGGAAACTTTGCAACGTGCCGACACGCATCGCATGCCCGGTGCATTAACGCAAATCTGAACTATGCTCAGTATATGACATCTATCACTGCGATTTTTTTCTTCTTGGAATATGACTCCCGTCAATCTCTTTTTATCCTTCCTCCTACGCCAGCAATATGGGATCCTCACAGCCACGTACGATCCATGAGAAAATCACATGAATGGATCATGCCCAAATTTTATTCTCTTGGGATGATGTCTGCATATAATCATCCCACCACTCATCTATAGGTATGGGCGCATGTACTCCTTTTCCCATGTGGCTCGAAATTCCCCCTAATATGGGTCTCTTCTTAAGTGGACGTTACCACTCGGTCTCCTCTTTGCTTCTCCAATTGTGGCTGCTCCACAAACTTTTGAGCGCTTACGAGGCTACAAGTTGAGAGGTAATATATGCTCCCTCTCAACCACCAAGTCACTAACCTACGATTTTCTTCTCGAAAGCTTTGCATGCATTTTTGACCTCGCGATAATAAATTTTTCTTGACTCTTACCTTTGGTCATTTTCACACATCCTATGGTGATGTCTCTAAGGAACACCTTTCCTTTTCTAAATATGATATCATAACCACGATCTTCCAATCTTGCTATAGAGACAATATTGTCATTATTCTTGGAACATAAACATTTTCGGTATGAGAGGGGAGCGACTCTATGTTCTACTCGGGGTCCTTGTGCTCCAAGTTGCGAAGAGATATATTTTCCCCATCATATGGAACGAGGCACCTCTTTCTAGATACCACATACATCCCATTACGGTCTTGGATATGCATGAAATGTGAGTAAAATAAAGCTCAAAATATGAAGATAAGTCTTCATGGCACAACACTGTAAATGTAGGCACATTCTTTCTTTCCTTTTGTGTTTAATTTGAGGCTTAGTGCCCATGCTCATGGCAATTGAAAACACTTCGGCTTTGTGAACATTCTCTCTTGCCCTCTTCACGTTGGGACTTCTTTCCCTTGGCTTTCTTTCCTTTTTTGACCAATGAAAATATTTCTTATTTGTATTTTTTGAGAGGTCGCGTATTTGGTGTTCTGCCTTATCTCTTATATTACAAATTAGGACCACGAACACTCCATGTTTGGTATCTTCTCCCTCCCATTCACGAGTCTGGTAACTATTCTAGATCATGGGAGGGCCTAGAAGTGTTAGAGCTCACCAAATCATCATGGGATATTGTCACACCAACACTTCCAATCTCATCTCGATATTGGTGAAATTTCTCAAGTATTTTGGTATCATCTCGCCCTCCTCCATCTTTATCTTTTTGAGCTTGTCTTTCATTGCTAACTTCCTATGGTCGTTTCTATTACGAAAGATCTATCGAGGCCTTTGACATAGAATATGGATTCGACTTCCCATTGATACTTTAGACAATATGATATTGAACTCCTTATAACAAGATCTTTCTTGCCTTTGCTACCTTCTTCTTCCATGCATTAAGAAGTTGACGTCTACTATTGTGGGCTCAGAATATCAACTAGCCTTATGAATTGCTTCGATCTGTTGTCCTCTATCCTTTGAATCCATTCTATTCTTCCATGCTATTTAATTCAAATTTCCATCAAGTGCATATTTTAGTCTTAAGCCATTGAAAGACATCTTGATTTTTTTGTAGGGTCCTGAAGAATAAGTTTGAAAATTCAAACACATTCCAAAATAAAATTTGTTCTTCTCTTCTATTGTGGTTCCTATTGTTTTTATACAATGTAGAAAATATAACAACGAGATTCAAGCTGACCTTTAAATGTACTAAAACAAGATATTCAGATCATACTGCAATTTGTGGAAACGAAAACATGATTGCACAATCACATAAAAAAGTGAGAGAAATAGACAATCAATCACACAACCTGAAGATGTATATGGGGGAAGAAACTTATAAAAACCCTTGCTATATTTATATTGTATAAATTCAGGCACAATGAAACAATAAAATGATATGCCCGAAACCTTTGATAAACCTATTTTCTGTTTTATTGTCTCACTGCGATACGCTCCAAATTTGGCTTGCAATCTAAACAAAATTGGTCGAGTATTTAACCTTTCCTTGGCTCTTCTGGCCTATCTTTCTTATTAATTCTTGGGCTAATTGAGCACCTATTAATTATGAAAATAATAACTAATGATTGTACAATCCTTAGTGACCTCATATGGGACTGTATAATTTTCTAACGTGCAACTCATATATCTCTTCCCTTTAACCTCGGTACGAACTAAGCCTTTCCTTAGAACTAACATGAAAAAAATATTTATAACAAATTATCGACTAACTCATTGACCACTTCTTTTGAATTAAATCAAATTTCATTCTCAGGACCTCTCACTAGCTCATCTCTAAGTTAGAACTATTTAAAGTGATTTTAACTCAATTTCTTGAGTTAACTAATTTCAACTCACAAATAACTATCATGGACCCCCTAAAACCATGCAAAGTCCTATACATGCCTCTTCTTTGACCTCTAACTTTCAATTTAATAATCTAATTAAGTTTTCCTAACTAAATTAACTAATACAAGTTGTCATGAGATGAAATTACAATTTCTCTTCCAATTTTAATTAAAAATTAAATCAAAAGCCTCATATGGTAAAATTTCTAGGTACCATATTTTGGATTCATTCTGATTGCCATTTTCAATGTTTCTTGTTTCAAATTTCAATAGTAGAGACTCCATTCATTATATTCAAATTATCGACCTATCAAATTTCTATTTGCTTGAGTGATTTTCGGGAAAGATATTTATCATTTCTTAGTGGTGCCAAAATCTCTCTTGGATCGGTTTTGTGATGTTGTGTCTGTAAAGGAATGATGGGATTCATATATTTACATTGAAAATTCTTGGAAATTTGCTGGATAGAGAGCCTTATCCACACATTTAAGGCCACACCAAGAGGCCATACAAAAACCTACGCTAACGACTATCATGTTGGAATTTAGAGTGACCAACTGTCGTAGATCCAATACGAGAAGTCAACTATGCAGGTGTAATATTCCCAATTAGCCTTGCTAATTGGAATATCTCATTTTTGTTTAATTTTGCCGCTTTAGTTGGAAATAATAAATAAAGTGAGAAATAAGGGGGGTCACCTCACTTTAGTCACCTCACTTTATAAAATAAAGTGTTTCCTAGTTGATTAACGTTATAACTTAAAGGGGGGCCTTCAGGGGTCCACACGTATATGAGGAGGCCTCACGGCGGCCCAAGGTAAGCTAACGCATGAGTCAAAAGGGGAGAGTTAAGTTTTGGAGGAGTTTTGGCATTAAAAGAAGTTCTCACCTCATTTGGATCATGCATATTTTGATATTGATATTGAGAGCTAGACTTTTGTGCAGCAATGCCTTAGGTTGTTTGGTCGGTGCAACGACAGCATTTAGTGCACGAGTGTCTCCCGGTCGGAGAATCTCACCCTTAACCTCGGGGGTCTTCGAGTGCACCGCCTTTTTGGTAAGGTTATTTACGGTTTCACCCTTGGCTTCGGGGGGGACTTCGGTGCCGCCCTAGTAAGGTTAATTTACGGGTTCTATCTTTCGATTTCGATGGCAGTTTTAGGGTGAAGAGTCGGAGAGGAAGAAGGCCTCTAGTGGTGCGAAGATCTAGCGAGGAAACGCGGTTTCGAGCGAGGAAGGACGCGGACGGTTTGGAGGTGAGGACGGCATTCCCGGTGGGAAAGAGGAAGGACGCGGTGCGAAGGCACGGTGGTAGAATCCGGCCTTGGGGTGTAGATACGAGCGAGATATTTGCGGATGCGGTTACGCCAGGTTGCGAATGCGGGAGGGGTAGCACTAGATCCCGACTTGAGAGATTGCGAATCGAGGAGATATTGGCGAATCCGACCTATATACGAAGAATAACATCGAATCCGGCCTTGCAGGGTTGCGGTGCGAGAGATGATGACGAATCTAGCATAGATGCGAAGAGCTGGCGGCCAGTCTAGCCTTGTGGGACGCGGTCTGGAGAGATAGTAGCGAGATCCGGCCTTGTATGACTCGGTCCGGCGGTGCGGGCGGAGAGGACGCGGTCCGGTCGGGGAGGACGCGGTCGATGAGTAGAGGTCTTTATGTGTGTTGGTCATCTCATGGAGGATTTGTGGGTAGATCCGGCCCGCTTTTGCCCGTATATTTCTTGAGCTTACGAGGCATTTCACGAAGGCACGGCGTTTTTGTGGGAAGGGAGGGTTTCTAGGGGCGATTTTCGGAGGTGGTCCATTTGCTTCACGGTTTTAAGGTTTTGTCCCGGAGCAACGAGTATAGGTGCTGTAGATTTTTGGTTCATTCGACAGGGGATCGACCCCTAGCTTCGATTTCACTCCCGGCGGCCCCGGCAATTTACGGCGGTTTTCTTCAACAAGCTGGGATGCGATTTTACGTAGTAGCCATTTCTGTTTTAAGAGGATTCTTCACTTGCCTTGAGCAATGATAGGTGCCCTCATTACGATTTTCTTGTGCTCACTCTCTATGTACTTTCGAATTAATAAAAATGACTCGGTTGCGGCATTCTATGTGTAATTGTTCCATGATACGGTTCGGCATTGTATTTTCTATATACGTACGCATGTTGTTTATTGCGGTTATTTCCCTTTGGGGATATTACGGTGGTATCAAAAAACTTAATTACGGATCCTTTGTGGTCTGTGACATCGAAAGAAATCATACGGAGGCAATAGCCGAGTTGCGATTCCGAAGCTTAACGAGTTGGAAAAAGGGGCCAAAATAAAAAGGGTCAAATTTTGAAGTTTGGAATTAGGAAAAACGTTTTACGAGTTTTTAAGGTTTTGGACAAGAGATCACCTTCCCCAATTCCTAGAATTTTCCGAGTAGTTTTCAGTGGGTAAATCGAAGGTCGAAGTTAAGCGGCGATATGGCGGAGATGTGAGTCCGGCTCGATATACGGCCGTTTTTGCGGTGTGAGAGCATGGGTCGGGCATTCATGGATGATTTTCCTGGGGAGCTCTATTTCCCGATTCGATGTGGTGTCAAACCCCTGGGCAACACCGGCCACCAGGGGCACGGATACGGCAAGTGATGACCATAGTGCGGTAGTGGATTTCATTTGCCCGGGTTTGATGGCTCATCAAGCAGGTTCGGCAAAGTCCGGGGTGGTAGAGCACTTTGACGCGGGGAGGGATGGGATCGGTATTTTGGTGGGGCGGTGACTCAAACGGTGGGGTGCGAGGAGACATACATTTTCGGACTTCTTGAGGAATTTCGGTGATGGTGCACAGTTTGTCTGTGACTCGGATGGTTGGCTTGTTTGTGGAAGGGGCTGTCGAGAGCCGCCGTGGCCTAGTCTGTCGAAACCGAGGACGGGGCCTACCCTTCGAGGATGCCATCGGCGGGATTCGGAACTTTCGGGGATGTCTTACCCCGAGGACTGGGTTACCTTGTCCCCGAGAGGCAGGCCTTTCATCCTAAGGGTAAGGACACGAGGACTGCGCCTCCCAAGGGCGAATCCTGGACGAGGGCGGTTGGTGATGAGGCCGGGGAGGGGAGACGGGGGGAAGCGGGTGTGCTTCACTTGCGGGAGCCATGGGCACGGACACGGGTGTACGGCGAGGAAGGCCCACTTCATTGGGGTCTTCTCGAGAGCGGTGGAGAAGAGGATGAAGACACGGGGTTGCGAGAGAGTCGAGGTTACACTGGTGAGACACGGGACTCACCATCATTAGAGACTACCTTGGCCGTGCGGTTGATATCGTAGTGGGAGGTAAGAGCCTACCCGGATAGAGGCCATCGCGAGGTGATGGCATTTGGAGCCATGTGTCAGGGTCTTTGGGTGATAGCGACACACGACGGATGGGTGAGGTATCGAGAGATATATCTACTATCGATGGCTTCCCAGGGACACGAGAGGCATTGGATGATGGTCGCGGACGAGCGGTATCATCGGCTTCGGACGGACCTTCGAGCTTTGGGGAGAAGGCCGCGTCGATGCGGGAGACCATTATGTTGCGGAGGACCAAGAGTGGAGGATATGAGAGTGACTTGTGCCAAGTCGGCGGCCAAGTTGGTCCACGATGAAACCGAGTGGATTCACGATGGTACGAACGAGAGCACATTGCGGCATCGGATCATTCCCCTTCGGTATGCATGGATGGGACTAGCGATGTTGTTGGGTCATCTCTTCCGTTGGAGAGAGAGCGGTACCTAGTCGGGTCTCATATGTTGACTTGGATAGTGTTGTGAGACGATCGGTTGCACGGGGGTACGGCGGCCACGTGTTGAGATTGGATGGCGAGAGATTTTGAGTTGGTACTCGGTGCTGGAGCGGAGACTATGGATGAAGGGAGGTCTCGAGGAGAGATCTCCTTGGAGATGCTGCTTCGACACACCATGGGGTGTGATGACTCTCTTCCCTTCTCACAGGCGAGATGAAGATGGGGGACATCTTCGGATGGATAACATCTCTCATGCTTGTGTTGGACATTCCTTGAGCCACACACATCATGATGGGGAGGTTTTCCTGCCACCACCTATTTGATTCTTGACGGGGTCTCATTGGTCCTTGAGAAGTTTATGTTCGAAATCCCATGAAGTGCAAAATCAGAAATTTGATTTGGGAGGATGGTAGCCCTCATGAGAGGGTACCGGAGGATGAGAGGAAGGCATCCATAGTGATTGGTGGATGGGGATGATGAGCGGAGCTAGGAGGCTACTTGCCGGTCTGTGCTGCAAGACGTCGGGAGGCTTGGGCTGCGCTAGTTACTCTTGAAAGAGTTTGGCCATCTCTTGGCAAACACTCTTCTTGAGAGTCGGAGGGTGGAGGAAAGATGGATGGATACTTGCATCATTGCGCGACATAGGTATGGATGCATGGTGTTGATGTGTTACTCATATCATTCCTTGTGTCTTCATCACATGAGTTGTTTGATGGAGGTATGGAGAGGCAACACAATTTCTTGTTGCTTTGCTTGGGGAGGAAACAGAAAGTGATTTGCTCCCCACTTTGCATGATGTTGCGGGGGAGGGGAGGAGATGGCACTATCTCCTTGGTCTTTGATTGGGGCTTTTCCATCTTGGGAGGTATTCCATATTTGTTGCGGCATTATTGGAGGAGTCTTTGACAAGGAGCATGTCAAGAACGAGTCTTGTATTGACGGGAGCTTATTTGCATGAGCTCACAGTCACCTTTGGAAGGCGAACGTTATGGATGAAGTGGGCGCGACGAGATATGGTGGATCTATAACACATAGGTCCCCGGGATCACTTCATATTTATTTGCACAAAGAAAGGTAATGATGATAGAGACATCTATGGCATGTTCTTCTTGACTTGGGTTTCCAAGCATGGGGGATTATCTTCTTACGGCACATGGTATTCTTCTTCATAGCATGCCGAGACACTATGGAGGACTCATTTATGGATCCATGTACCATCTTACTTCCCGATTATGGCCAGATTTGTATGGAGGCTTGATTATGAGAGAACACATGAAATTTGAATATTGCCTTTGGTATTTTACTTTTCATGTTCTATTAGGAGCATGGGAGGGAGAGCATGGCCACCACTACTACATGTGTTCTCTTTTGAGGTGGGCCAGGGTTGATATTCATCCATTGTACAACTGTGGGCAAGTGTTTGGACCTATGTTGTTGTCATATTCAGCCATTTACTATCCATTAGTAGATGTGATGGATCTTGCACATTGCTTGCCATGTGATTTTTTACGAGTTGCGATGGATGAAGATTTGCTTGTTGTCTCCTTGTGAGGGATTGTTTGCATTATGTATCCTCATGTAACACCTTCGGCAAAAAGGCTCTAAGTAGGATGACGGAGTGAAGCACATGTCCTATTCTTCATGGATAGGGTGTTTTGGACGACTTGTTCTTCGTTGTTGGAGGACCTTCTTTGGAGGATTGTTCTTCACTTTGCCATTGAGAGGGCAATGATTTTGCGGTAAGATCGGACTCGGCCCACCTTCATTACCGGAGCTTGAGGTGGAAGGAGATTTTCGGAAGTTGCCTTGTCGGGGAGGTGTGAGCTCATTTGGTTTGGATGATTGCTTGGGGATGGAGGATCACATGAGAGAGATGTTCCTCACTTCATGCCTTGAGTGGAGAGAATGATGAGCGGTACACGATCGATGGGACAACTTACACATTCATAGATGCGGACGGCGGCGGTCATGGTCTTTAGTCACCAGCGAGCTAGGTAGACGATCCGAGTCATGGGACTTGTACGATTATTGGCCACGGTGGCGATGGGATGCAGGAGGACCATTGGTTGGGCAGTGCCACGGAGAGGCCGATTTGGGATCTCAGCATTGGGGATATCCCTTCATATCGGGGTGGTGCGAGAACGGAGAGAGGTTTCGATGGGACCCGGGCTTTGACTGCACGATGATAGCGGGGAGCATCGGCTAGGTAAGCTTGTTCAAGCATTGCTTGAGAACAAGCAATTTTTGCCCGGATGAGGATGCCACTTGGGAGAAAGCGGCCGATTTCTGAGAATCCATCACTTCGATTTGCTTGAGGACAAGCAACGTTTTAGCAGGGGAAGCTGTGTATTTAATTAGCCTTGCTAATTGGAATATCTCATTTTTGTTTAATTTTGCGCTTTAGTTGGAAATAATAAATAAAGTGAGAAATAAGGGGGTCACCTCACTTTAGTCACCTCACTTTATAAAATAAAGTGTTTTCCTAGTTGATTAACATTATAACTTAAAGAGAGGGCCTTGGGGTCACACGTATATGAGGGAGGCCTCACGGCGACCCCAGGTAAGCTGCGCGGTCGAAAGGAGAGTTAAGTTTTGGAGGGAGTTTTGGCATTATAAGAGGGTTCTCACCTCATTTGGGTCATGCATATTTTTGGTGTGATATTGAGAGGGCCCCAGACTTTGTCGCCCGACATAATAGGTTGTTTAGTCGATTATAACGACAGCTGGTACAGTGCACGGTGTCTCGGTCGGAGATCTCACCCGCAGCCTCGGGGGACTTGAGTGCACCGCCTGGCCAGGTTGTTGCGGTTTCACCCTTAGCTTCGGGGGACTTGAGTGCCCACCTAGTAGTTAATTTACGAGTTCTATCTTTCGGTTTGATGTGAAGTTTCGAGTGAAGAGCCGGAGAGGAAGAAGCCCTCTAGTGGGCTGAAGATACGCGGGGAAAAATGCGGTTCCAGCGGCGGGAAGGACGCGGTCCGGTTTGGAGTGAGAATGACGTCCCGGTAGGAAGAGGAAAGGACGCGGTCTGAGCACGATGATGAATCCGGCCAGAATTGTAGATACGAGCGGATATTTGCGAGGAGATGCGGATTTTGTGGGTTGCGGTCTCGGAGGGGTAGCACTAGATCTGACTTGGGAGATTGCGGATACCGGGAAGACCAGCGAGATCCGGCCCTAGATACGAAAGAGATAACATCGGTCCGGCCTTTGAGGTTGCGGATGAGGAGATATTGGCGGATGCTTGTAGATGCGAGAAACTGGCAATGAGATCTAGCCTTGTGGGACGCGGTGCGGAGAGATAGTAGCAGAATCCGACCTTGTATGACTCGAGATCCGGCGGATACGGGCGAGAGGGGGGCGCGGTCCGGTCGGGAGGACGCGAATCGATGAGTAGGGTCTTTGTGTGTGTTGGTCATCTCATACGGAGGATTTGTGGGTAGATCCAACACTTTTGCCGACATATTTCTTGAGCTTACGAAGTACATTCACAGAAGGCACAACGTTTTTGTGGGAGGAGGGTTTCGGGGGCGATTTTCGGAGGTGGTCCATTTGCTTCACGGTTTACGGGTTTTGTGCGGAGCGGCGGTATAGGTGCTACCTTGAATTTTTAGTTCATTCGGCAAGGGGGATCAGCCCCTAGCTTCGAGTTCACTCCGGCGATTCACGGCCGATTTCTTCCAACAAGCCGGATGCCGATTGCAGCAATAGCCATTCCTATTTTGCGAGAGGATTCTTCACTTGCCTTGAGCAAGGATAGGTGCCCTCATTCTGATTTTCTTGTACTCACTCTCTATGTGCTGATTAATAAAATGGCTCGGTTCTTTGGCATTATGTGTAATTGTTCCATGATACTACAGTTCCAACATTGTATTTTCTATATACGTACGGCATATTTACATTTGTTACGGTTGTTTCCCTTTGGGGATATTACGGCGAACATAAATTTGGAGTGCCATAATATCCGAACGCATGAGAATGGAGGGATGAGATACCATATGACCAAGTGCGCGGTGATTTTGGGTCGCATATCGCATACGATGGTTTTATAGGGCCATACGTCTTTAGAACCCAAAGAGCGACGGGCCATCGGATTCATCGCAAGAGTGTTAAAAATGTGACCAAAGACTGTTGTAATTTGCCTATGTAGTTAGAATAACTAAAAATGTAGGTTGAATAACGAAATATGGTTGTAATAACGAAATAGATTAAGTTTAAAGAGATATTTAGAGGCTTGTAGACACGGAGAATTTATTAATAAAGTTTCTAAGTGATTTATCTTTCGGTTGTTAAATTAGGTTTCATTTCTCCAATTCTATTTACCCACAACAAGTGGTATCGAGCTAGTCGGCCGATTAAAACCCACCAGCCAGAAAGGAAAGCGGTCTGCTGCAGATTAACGAGAAAGAAACGTGCTCATCGGCGTGAGAGAAGGAGGCATTGTGTTGGGCTGCATGGAATAACCTTGCCGTTGCGAGAGGAGCCTGTGTACGATACGGCTACCGGATAAGGCTGTCCATAAGCTTAGTAGGTTGAGGCCGCCGTTCGGCCCAGGCAAGGCTCTATTGCGTTTTTGAAAGAAACTGTTGCAAATGCGGGTACTGCTATCGAATACGAGTACGGGCGGTTGCGGTGTTGTCTGCGCCATTGGTGCTTGAAGACGGAAAAACGTTGCCGCCCGGGGAGAGAAGGAAGGCTGGTAACGGCGGCTCGGTGTTTGAGAGAAGAAGACCCGATCATTGAAGAATTTGCGGAGGTACCGTGTAATTCTTAAAAAAAAATTTGGGGATATGAAATATGAAAGAAATCGGTTTTCGAAAGTAAAGTACCGTAGTTCTTAATTTTTTTTTTTTAAGGTGTGTGGGAAAACAAATATATGAGGCGGAGACAATTTGAAGGAACAAGTAGGGTTTCAAAAGAAAATTTTAGAAAACTCTATTGATTCAAATTGTAGTAGGGTTTAGAAACAAAACAAAACAAAATTCGGAGTAGGGTTTTTTTTTCGCCCGGATTTTTTAAAAAGAAATTATGATGAAATTTTTGAGCGAGTTTTTAAAAGGAATTGTCGAGATATTTTTTAAACGGAATTGTCGAAAATTTTAAGACGAAATTGACATTTTTTGAGCGAGTTTTTAAAAGGAATTGTCGACAAGTTTTACGACGGAAATTGACATCGAAGGTCTTTTTTTATTTTTTTATTTTTATGGACTCGAGTTTTATGTTCTTAAGAACATAGTAGTAGAAAAGAAAATGCGGAAACAAGAGGAAAAATCTTGAAACCCTATAAGAAGAGTGGAAATTTTTTTGATTTGTAGAGGAGGGAAAACAAAAACCTTAGGAGGGAGAAATGGTGAAAATGGCAAACGCAAGATTTGAGGTGGAGAAATTCCTTGGGTAAAACAATTTCTCTTATGGAAGGCGAAGGTTAGGGATTTCTTTGGTGCAACAAGGGTTACCTGAGCATGACCGGGTAACTAAAAAACCGGCAAGCATGTCAAACTTGGGTGGGAGGACTTGGATGCACGAGCTCTCGGTATCGTTCGGTTGTGTTTGGCAGAACAGTACTCTTGATATTGTTGGAGAGAGTACAACGCGGGGTTGTGGAAGAAAATGGAAACTCTCTATATGAAAAAATCTTTGACTAACGGAATCTATTTAAAGAGACAAGCATATAGCCTTTGGATGAAGGAGGAGTACGAAAATTGAGATCACTTGAATGTTTTTAATACGCTTGTTGTAAGTTGTCCAGGTATGGAAGTAAAAATGGAGGAAGAAGACAAGGCGATAACCTTGTTGTGTTCCCACACTGAGTCATGGGATCACTTCGTGACCTCGGTCGGTTGAGCACTTAGATTCATTAAATTTTGGACTCTGTCGTCGGGTGCTCTCTTGTACGAAGAGGTACGAAGACAATCTAGCATTGAGACTTACGCACACAAGCCATGGTAGCTAGAGGTTGAGTCGAAGGAACGGGGGGAGAAGACAAGAGGGTTCTTCCGGTCGAAATCAAGGCGGCAAGAAGAGTAAAGCAAAATGCGGTACTTGCAACAAGCGGGACATCTCAAAGGATTGCGGGAAACGGAAGGAAGTGGAAAACAAGAAGGAAGCAAATCGAGTTGATTCGGGGTATGGATGAGGTTTTAATTCTTTGAAGCACTCCTTTGTATGTAATATCTCACAAGATTGACTATTGGCTATTAGACTACAGTGCTTCTCATCATATGAGTCATAGAAATTAGTTTTCATCATATGAAAATGTAGATGGTAATTGTGTTTTCATGGGAAATAATGCATCTTGTCGGTATTTGGGATTGGAAATGTGTGAATTAAAATGTATGATGGTACAATTAAAACCTTATACGATGTTAAACGTATGCACAGTCTAAATAGAAACTTGATTTCCTTGGGAGTTTTGGATTCGAATGGTTATACGTTTACGAGGTCGAATGGAGTCTTTGAAAAGTCTTGAAAGGATCCTTGGTTGTTATGAAGGC
The DNA here is from genome assembly GCA_034641835.2 of Pinus albicaulis. Lineage (NCBI taxonomy): Eukaryota > Viridiplantae > Streptophyta > Pinopsida > Pinales > Pinaceae > Pinus > Pinus albicaulis. The sequence goes on along the minus strand of CM076584.1, from coordinate 773,795,559 downwards.
TAAGGATTTAGAGCACATGCTGAGCTCGAGGAAGCACTCAATTCGGTGGGCGGCGATCATGTCGGATAAAGCGAAGAAGGTTCTGAAATGCATGGCATCGACGGTTGGGTCATGAGCGAGAAAGGTCTTCGGTCTTGATGAATCGCAGCTATTCTAATTTGAAATCCTTGAAGTTGGATTTTTGTAAATATTGTGTGTTTGGAAAACAATGCAAACAAAGATTCAAGTACGGAAATCACTTTAATAATGATTTTGGACTATATTCACTGCGATGTGGGGACCATCTCCGATTGTGTCCTATGGAGGTGCCTTGTATTTTTAACTTTATTGATGATTTCTCCCGAGAAAAGTTTGGGTCTATATGTTGAAAAAGAAATCGATGTGTTTAATGTGTTTAAACAATTTAAAACGATGGTGGAAAAAGAAAACGAGCAAATCAATCAAATGTTTAGACGGCAATGGCGTTGAATTTACCTCTTTAGAATTTGAACAATTTTGTAAGGATGAAGGGATAATTTAGACATAAAACCGCTTGTTTATACTCCTCGGCGAATGGTGTTCTTTGAACGGATGAATCAAACTCTAATGGAAGGGCCGAGGAAGCATGATTAGTAACGCTAATACGCAAAAGGAAATTGTGGGCGGCCGGTATATCTTGCTTGTTATTTAGTTAACGAGTCACCTTCGGTTGTCAAAACATCAAATTCCGCGAAGAAGTTTGGTCGAGTCGATCTTGTGATTATTCGCATTTGAAGATTTTGGTTGTGATGCCTATGTTCTTATTCCTAGAAATCAACGTTCAAAATTAGATCCAAAATCAAAATGTTGTGTCTTTGTTGGATATGATTATTCGGTGAAGGATATAGGTTGTGGATCCTACTTCACGGAAAAATAGTCATTAGTAGAGATGTAACATTTGATGAATCATCTCTTTTAAAATCAAATGTTGAAAGAGTTGAGTAGAGAAACGGTATTGCCGAGGTCGGCGAGATTCAATTGAGTACAGCACCTTTCCCGAGAAAGTCGAAAGGAAGGAGAGACTTCTGAAAAATTGGAGAAGCGAGAGAAGCTGGAGAAATTCCAAAATCCGGTCGGCAACCGGTCCACCCTAAGAAGGTCTACGAGGGAAAGAAGAACACCAAAAAGGTATGAAGACTACTGGCTTCATCGTTTGCATTCGGTGCGAGATGGGGGAACCATCTTGTTGTCGAGAAGCGATTGATGATGCGGAATGAAAGGGTATGGAAAAATGCTATGGAAGAAGAAATGGAATCCTTGGCGAGAACGATACATGGGATCTTGTGTAGAACTTCCTAAAGGGAGAAGCGTTGTTGGGTGCAAATGGGTCTTCGAGTTGAAAGAAAAGTTGATGGAAGTATCGATAGGTATAAGGCGGGAATTAGATTTGCAAGGTAATTCTCGAGTTGAAGGTATTGACTTTCATGAGATCTTTTCACCAATAGTTAAACTTGTTTCTATTCGTCTTGTGTGCTTTCTTCCTTTCTTTGGACCTTGACTTAAGAATAGTTAGATGTTAAAACAACCTTTCTTCATGGTGATTTGGATGAAGAATTTATGGATCGGCCAATTTTTTGTACAAGGTCGCATTGAATATTAGTTTGCAAGCTCGGGGAAATCATTGTATGGCCAGGCGATCCCAAGGGCAATGGTACAAGAAGTTTGATTCCTTCATGATGAGCCGAATTTTATCGAAGTGAGTATGATCATTGTGTATACTTCAAAGTTTCAATGGCATATTCATTATCTTGGTGTTGTATGTTGATGATATGCTTATTGCAAGCAAAAGAATGGAAGAAATCAGCGAGTTAAAGGCTCGGATGTCTAGGACGTTTGAAATGAGATCTTGGAGCGGCGAAAACATATCTTGGGCATGGAGATACACGAGAGATAGGAAGAATGGTAAACGTTGGTTATCCATAAAAGAAGTATGTGGAGAAAATACTTGAAAATTTTGTTATGAACAATGTGAAACTTTATTCTTTTGTCCATTAGCTTCCCATTTTAAGCTTTCTTGATTTTGAGTCCTGAACTAATGAAGAAAACGGTATATGTCGTGTACCATATGCAAATGCGGTAGGAAACTTAATGTATGCAATGGTATCTACAAGACTTGACATTTCACATGCGATTGGAGTTGTCGGCGGGTTCATGGCAAATCTAGGGGAAGAACATTGGCGAGCGATTGAAATGGGTGCTTCGGTATTTGAGAGGCACAAGTGACCATTGCATCGACTTTGATAGTCGTGAAGGTACGGTCTGCGGATATGTGGATGCTGATTATGCGAGGTGATTTGGACAAAGGAGGTCTACCACGGGTTATGTTTTTACTCTTGCGAAGGTGGAGTAATCGGTTGGATGTCAAAGCTCGAGAGACGGTGGCTTTATCCCTCTTGAAGCGAGTATGTAATTTGCTTTAGATTCTGCAAAGAGGCAATCTAGTTAAAGGTACATGATGATATTGGAAGGACGGAGAAGTGAATGTGTTTTGTGACGATTAGAGCGCTATTCATTTGGCCACAAATCCGGCCCTATCCATGACAAGACCAAGCACATCGATGTGAGGTATCACTTTGTCTGAGACATATAATCTAAGAGCGAAAAAGTAGTCCTCGAAGGTCCACACATAGGAGAATCATGAAAATATATTCGCAGAACGTTATTTGTAGAGAAGCCGAGATGGTGTCTTGCTTCTCTCGGCTTGCGAGAAAAAAAGATGATGAATGGACAATTTGTTGTCAAGGTGGAGTTTGTTAAAAATGTGACAACAACTGTTATAGTTACCTATGTAGTTAGAATAACTATAAATGTAGGTTGAATAAGGAAATATGGTTGAAATAATGAAATAGATTAAGTTTAAAGAGATGACTGAGAGGCTTGTAGACACGGAGAATTTATCAATAAAGTTTCTAAGTGATTTATCTTTCGGTTGTTAAATTCGATTTTCATTTTTTTCCAATTCTATTTCTTTCCCACAACAAAGAAAAAGTTATAGAAAAAAAAAATAAGCATGGGTCAGGGCCATATATTCGTTGTGCAAATAATTTTGAGGTTCGGTGAAATCTAGAGAGGAATCTGGGAGATAGAAAGAACTTTGAGAGAAACCATCACGTCTAGTTTTTTAGTATTAAGACGAAGTTCGATTATTGAGCACGCCTCAATTTAAGAACGAGATTCATCTTTAATCGATTTGGAAATCCAAATTTGAGTTTTATTTCCTCAAATACTCGGTGTTGTTGCCTTACTTCTTTTTATGTTTGGTGGAACTAGGGTGATATGAAGAGGAAATTGTTGCTTCAAACACGTCTTTACCCTCACAATATTTTCAAAGCTAGGGTTTCTTTGGAGCGTTTTAAGGCAATAGGGAGGCTTATTGAACTTGTTTCCGGGATTAAAGTTATTAGATTCTACATGTTTGCGGAGAGTAAATAAAGGATCCTTGTTGAATAATTGGACTATATAAGAGGAACATGTGAGACATATGTGAACCACACAATCAAGCATATTGGCACTCTATATGACTAGTGCTCTGAGAAAAAGAAATAAATTAGCGTCGGCGACGGAAAGATAGGAAATCCATTTTAATGTGGGATTATTGTTGTTTTTCTTGCCAAGATCTAGAAACAAATGCGTTCCCCCTTTACTATATCATTCTCTTACTCTCTTGTACCATGAATTTCTTCTTTGATCAGAATCACTTGACATGATGATCGTATTGAATTGAGAAAAAGCCATGAAACCAAGTGCAAGTGCCCAGAGATTTATACATTCCATGGAAACTTTGGGGTATAAGTAATGCGTTCGCACCCGACCTTGGATTTATATGTTTTCCCAAACTGGTCTCACTAAATCAAATTCTAATACTGTTGTTGGGTAAAGAACCTTTGAGAAAGTTTCCACGGTCATGGGCCTACACGCTATGACAAAATAATTGCAAGGAGCTAGAGCTTACATGTGGACCTGTATGATATCAAAGAGCTCATTGATTTTTGGTTGTTTTTTTTTTTTACATTGAATCCAATGATCTCACTAAGGTCATGTTTATATTCCTATAGCGGCTCATTGGAGGAGCCAAGTTGGTCACAAAGCGTTTCCAAATTATTATAATAAAAATTGGTGTTGGATCTAAGCCATCATTTTTAAGAACAATATGGTCCCAATGGTATCTTCAAATTTTGAATCCTCTGTACGCTCGATACAGGGTTAAAGGTTCTATGATTTTTAATACTAGCATAGGACAAATTTATGCGGTGTGCAATGGTGTGAGGATAAAATTTTTTAGGAAAATAAAATTTTGCAGTATCTTTTAATGACAAATGCAACTAAGAATACCACGAAAAAGGGAGAAAGAGAGCTAAGTATTGAGATCCATTGATTCCAAAACATAATGTCATCATTATACTTTTAAGTGCCACAAGAATCAATATATTAATACATAAGTTAATTCTTTGGGCTACAACACTTTTACGGGTAAAAAATGCCAACAACCCTTGATCGGGCGAAAGTAAACAAGCCTTTCTCTCGGAGAAGGTCCATGTTGTCCTTTAGAAATCAAAGGATATCGGGAATATATTTTAATGACAAATACAATTGAGAATATTGTGAAAAAAGGAGAGAAGGAGACTAAGTATTGAGATCCATTTATTATAAAACATAATGTCATCATTATACTTTTAGAATTGCCAACACAAGAATCGACATATTAATGCATAAGTTAATTCTTTGGGCTACAACATTTTTACGGGTGAAAAATTCCAACAACCTATAGATTAGAAGCAAAGAAGATGGGAAACAAGCCTTTATCTTAGAAGGTCCATGTTATCATGCAACAATCAAAGGATATCGGGGAATATGTTTTAATGACAAATACAGGCGAAATCTACGCGTGAAAAAAGGGATAGAGAAAGGGAGACTAAGTATTGAGAACCATTGATTCCAAAATATAATGTCATCATTATACTTTTATAATCACCACAAGAATCAAAATATTAATACATAAGTTAATTCTTTGGGATACAACACTTTTATGGGTCAAAAATGGCAACAATCTATAGATCGAAGCGAAAGTAAAACAAGCCTTTCTCTCACAAGGTCCATGTTATCCTTTAGCGACCAAAGGATATCGAATATATTTTAATGACAAATACAACTAAGAATACTATGAAAAGCTTGGAGAGAGAAGGGAGACTAAGTATTGAGAGATCTATTTATTCCAAAACATAATATCATCATTATACTTTTAGAAGCTCCACAAGAAACAACATATTAATACATAAGTTAATTATTTGGGCTAAAACACTTTTATGGGTCAAAAATACCAACGAAGCCTATAGATCGGAAGCAAGAGAAGTAAACAAGCCTTTCTCTTAGAGGTCCATGTTATCATTTAGAAATCAAAGGATATCGATAATGAAGATGTAAAACGAAAGTGTATCTTCACACTTGGATCTGAATTACAACAAAGGAATTCGATCCTTATGCATTCATAAGTTGGAGGTATTAGACATGTGTTTATCCGGGGTGGAAATGGAGTCGGAATGGAAGGAAATGAGTTGGGCTCTCAAGAAATGCATGCTTGTGTTAATACAACCCAAACTGGGGAGAATAACGCAGACCAATTCGGGCTCATAGTCTCATATTATCATAGCGGGATCATAGCTTTAAAATCACCTCTACCTCCTTACAACGGTGATCTGCGAAGAGGATATATCACGATTGATAGTGGAAACCCTTCAACGGTTGAACAACGTGAGCCTTCATACCTTTCGGAAGTGGCGCAAAATTTTAGAACTCATGGCGGAGTTCTTCTTTGGTCTTGTTTGACGGGAAAATCTGTCTGGCCAACAACAGGGGATCTCCCTAGTAAAAAGTCCCAAATAGACTCTAAATCATTTGGAAAAGGGATCCCGTCAGGGGTGTGGGTCTGGCTACCGCTCAGTTCTCATTTCCTTTGGTCTCAATAGAACTCAACAAACCTGCAGACACACGCTTATTCGGATGATACAAGACACATGATTGATGAATTAAATGAACACATAACACTATGCGTAGCAAGCTGAATAATAAAGCATGGGGCCAAAGGAAATTATGTCAACATCATATCATTAGATTCATGCTTGTTTGTTGTTCTAACCACAGAAGAAACAATTCTTTATGGCAGAACACCCTTCACTTCCTTAAACAGTTTTGGTGATAATATAAATTTCAGTAAAATAAGTTATTAACATTCATTGAGAAAGAAAAAATAAACTTAGCACCATTAACACATGTTTAGAAAACTATAATGCATAAATGATGTCATTGGAAACACAGTTTCATTAATCAAAGATGTTAGAAACTGAAAACAGAATACTCATTGTGTTCGCACATTTACAAACATCAGATCCAATAATGGAGTTAACAAATGCTTGTATTCATACTTAAAATGTGTAGTCCTCCTATACAATGCTCTATAACTCTTTGAGTCCCAAAAAAAGATCCCTTTACAATTTCCCGAAGGGAGTATTTATAACACAAAACTTGCCCTTTGGGCTTCCCTGACTTTCCGCCTTCTGGACCATTGGGCCGCCTTGCGACTTAGTAGATTTTGCAACCTCAGACATAGTTGCGACCTCGAGCAATCTGTGACCTGCGACCTTGAACAATTCGTGACTTGTGACCTGCGACCTTAAGAAAATCTACGACCTGCAACCTTGAAATTTTTTTTGACTTGCGACCTCAGTCACTGTTGTGACCTGTGACCTTAAGCAAATCTGCAACCTGTGACCTTGAACAAATTTGCGACCTGCAACCTTGAACAGATTTGCGACCTACAGCCTGGTGTCTTTTTATCCCGTCTATATTTCTATTTCGGAGATATCAGAACCTTGTTCTCTGGAGGACAGCCTTAGCTCTTGCCACGTGAAACAACAACTTCTATCTACTAGTGATGTCATTGCTGTGCTAAGAGAATTTGCATGAGTTGCATAATCCGGGTTTTGTTTTTGGTTTGAAACCTAGCTGTGCATCCTCTAGAGAGGGCTAACAACTCTCTTCATTTGGGTGGAAATTACTGTTTCTTTATGTTACCTGCAATAAAAAAAAGTAAATCAACATTGTTTTTCCTCATATTACCTGCAAGTAAATGAATTTGAATCATCCATATATATATATATGCAAACGTTAGGGAAACAATCATAAGAAATGCAACATTTTATCACAGCTAAAATCAGTTGGACTCCTGTGTTGTCAAGTGTTGCGCCACAGTGTGGTCTTTACTGAGTTCTCCTGAAATATGAATGTTTGTAGCGAAGCCCATCAATAGGATAGAAGACCCTCTTATAATAACATCTCCCACAGAGCGTAATGGGTTTCTAGTTTCCGGCTTTTGACTTTGCAGAAGATTAAAAATATTCAATATGCAGGCATTGTGAAAAGTGTGCATAGACTTTGGAAGTCTTAGATAAATTATGTTCATCCCATGCATAGTGGCTGCGATCTCCATGTATAACAAAAAGCTCCTTTTTTTTTTCTGGAAGCTGAAAAGCTTGAGGTACCAATGTGGTGTTGGCTTGGAAAATGTTCCAGAAAAAATAGTTTCTTGCATGCATAGGCGAACAACACCATTACCACATGCACAAGTAATAAAAAACTTTGAAGCAATGAGCCCATAACCCTTTTGTACCTTCAACCAACCCATTTAGTAATTGCCACACCACAACACAGAGGGTAAAGGATACCAGCAGCTGTTAAAAAGGCTGGGATGTTTCTATTGGCAGGTCTATGGGAACACATGCATTTTAAATGTACGAAGTAAAAGATATTGAAAAAAGCGAGCTTTCTCTTTGAATACCAATACTCACAGGCGTGCTTGGTGAAATTCCTGTGGCTAATATGGTCTTAGTAGCCAAGGTTCCATTTCGCCGGTCTCAAAGAGAAGGAGAGCCGTCGTGAGGAAAACCAACAAATATACGATGCTTCCCACAAGGGTCTACCCTTTGAGCTTTCTTCTTTAGGAGCCTCGTTTTAAACTTTGAGGATCTTACCTACGTGGGTTTTAGTTTGCAAAGACAACGTAATGTAACCAGCCTTCTATCCGGATGGAACGCTTAACTTCTTAATACTAACTTGAGTTTGTCGCGTGGGGTTGCATGGCTCTTTCTTTTTCCCCTAAGTGCTTTTTATGCGACTCAACGACTCGAGAAGGAATGCGACCTCTCGGTGGTCGCATAGTCGCAATTCTAAGCAGGTCACATTATTCATTTTCTTTGGATATTCTGCGACTCAGCGACCTGGGCAGAAATGCGACCTCCCAATGGTCGCATAGTCACAATTTTTTCTGAGTCGCAATGGACACATCCGAGGTTGATTTGTGATCTTACGACCAGCAGCACTCAAATACTTGACCATCTTCATCATGCACTCGTCCTTCGACCTTGGTGTTGTGTCTACATCATGCGTTGCAGCATTCATGCTTTTTTCGTTGAGATGGGGAGTGCATCTCTGATAATGCACACATATATCACGTCCATGCATCCTTTTGCCATTAGCATTGAGATGAATGTGCCATGATGTGAAAACGAGCCTCCCCCATCGTTTTCTTTTCTACTTCTTGCCTAATCCATTGAAAGCTATCCTATCAGGTCGGGAAAATGGCAACAACCTGCAACGCATTTTTCAGAGCCACTCTGATAGGACTAGTATTTGTTCACAGCAATACAATTATAATATGATAGTACAACCAATTTCATACAATCCAGAGGGTCAATTAATTTTCTTCTTGTAAGGTAAAATGAATCTTTATTGCAAGATCGTCTTCAAGGCTACAACAGCTTTTACAATTTCTCATTAGAACCTTCAGGTAGACATCACAAAGGCAAAACACTATTGTCAACAAGTGTCTGTGGTGTGACATCCTCTGGTCTGCCGGGTGTTATACGAATTTCAGTTCAGGCATTTTTGTGCGAGAATGTGAAATGATACTGTTGAAGTTACATTACAATCATTGCATAAAATCCAGATCTTCTTGTTCTGGTAGGACTCGGGCATTGGTGTCAAAGCAACCTCTTCGTCAAGTTTCTCCCAAACCTTTGACATATCACTAACTGACTTAGAACATGCTGGAAAAAAGAAATGTAGGTGCTGTTGCATCTCTTTGAAACAATCCATATGAATAGCGTGCCCACAATGTAGTACATTAATATCCCTCGTGGACTCAAACAAGAACTCAAAACAAATGGGACAGTTGTGGTGTATTTCTCCTTCTACACAAGGATGAAAATCCTTCACCATAATCGAATAGCAACAACCACATTTGAAACAGTGGAAGAAATTATCCCTGCCCCAAGTTCTACATATACCACATCCATCACAGTGGTATTGTTGTTTTGAGATAAAAAGCTTGCAAGTTTCACAAAAGTACTTCCCCATGCAGACCCCATGTTAATACACACTTGATGAACATCCTTCTCAGTGTCACAAAGTGAACAAATGACCCTTTGGACTTTGTGTTGAGGAACATCATGTCTCTGTTGGAGCTTAACATTGACAAAATTCTTTGCTTCATTGTGACAGTGTCTACAATAAAAAACCTCATTGCAACATGGCGCTCTAATACGACATATCCATTTATAATGTGAGAAACATTTGTCTTTTGATATTAACGACATTATCATAAAATGTTTTATGATGCCTAGTGCCTTGCTATTTCATTGGGTGATCGATGTGTTTTCCTTTAGTCTCCAGGGACTGCATAAGCTCTCGATATTTTACCCCCAATGCGATGGTGATATTGTTTGGTACACCATCCATAGGGTCGACTTGCATGCAACATTTATAATATTAATTAGTTCAAGTTACCTTTCAGAAGACAATTTCGCCCCCACATAATTTACATGAGACTATGAGCTTGAGCGGAGTACCTAAAAAAAATGCCTAATGATCCATGGTGAAAGGGCCTCTAATGTACACACTTAATACATAGAAGTTTCCATTCGAGCATGTGCATGATGATCCCCTCACACATGGCGCGGCTGCGGCAAGAGTATCTCATCATGATGGTGAGAGGGCTTACGAGGGGTTTGGAATAGGTCACGGGGATATCATTGATTACAGGCCGGGTTAAAACCCTAATGGCTAAGCGAGTAGAGGGTGGATCCGAAATTTTGAATATACCCAAAATTTTGGGTGTTGTTGTAGCGGCTACAACAATTGGCGAACCACTGGTAGAATCCAGCATCTCTGTCAACATTACAACAATAGTCTGAGTCCAGATAATGATGCAAGGGAATATTGAATAAGTTCTGAGGGTACCCTTGTATTATTTTGACCTTTTCGGATATGCCCAATCCTTGTGCCTCATCTAGGTCTCGTTAATCAAAACGTGTCAAAGTGGAAGTTCACGGATGCCAATGGTTGTTTGATTATGTAGCGAGTAGGGCAGCGGGCTTATTATATTAAGAATTTTTAAAATAATTTTCTGGTGTTGCTCCGCTACCAGCAGGCCTAGACAGTACCCCGCCGGAGTCACTTCAAGAAATCACAAATGTTGCTCCACTGCCAGCGAGCCTAGTCAGTACCCCAGCAGAGTTGTTGCATTACCTCTCTGTGCATGAAGCTTTTCTCAATCCTTTAACCTTATTTTTTCATGTGATTGAAGCACTTATTTTATGTGCTCGTGGCACTTATTTTGCATGGGCAGATGAGGGATCTCGACTTATTTTATAGGAAAGAGAGGTTGTTTCTTGTTTGACAGAAACTAAAAGATATCCTGATTTGGGTTTTCCCCCATGACAAGCCTTCACATCCCATCTACCACCCATAGGTGAAACGTGCAAAACAAATCATTAATATGTTCGAGACTATGCTGGGGACAGGGCTCGAGTTACGGGTATAGGCCATTCAAAACACGTTAAGGTTCCCCACAAACAATCGGCTCGTATCTCCCTAGCTAATGAATTTAAACTCATTATGTTGAGAATGCGACTTCGGTGACTTGTTCTGAGAGAAGCTACCTTTTGAGGTAACCACTGCAACCTCATGCAAACCATGGAGTTATTGTTTCAGTAATCAAGTAGATACGATCATCAGGATTTCGATACATGCAAAGAGGTAAAATCAATCCATCTAGATTTGAAACCATGCAAAAGAAGGCTAGTCTGGGGCATCGAGGTTTTCAAGGTTTCAGGTTTAATGAGGGCTCACGTAGTGGTATGAAATTTATAGAAACTTTCACGATTATCTCAACAACTAGTGCAAATGATGTGAGGAATAATGCGTAGAACGTGAAGCAACATGCAAGGCTTTATGACACAATGTGATGCCATGTGTGAGAAAGATCAACCAGTTGTAGGTGGAAAAGAAGGTGAAACACAAGCAGTGATTATATGAACATTATGCAGCAGTAAGTAAACTGAAAGAGAGATGGGTGAAAAATAAATGTAAAAGGGTGATGCCTAAGATATTAACCGTAAGTAAAGACAACAGATATACTTTTAAACTATAAAGAAAAATTTTCGCCAGTAAACCTAATTAAAAACTTGAAGTAACAAAATTTTATCAATAGATCCTAGCTAGCCTAAACCTAAAACCCTAGTTTAACCAAAGAGACGGCTGGGTCATGTTAAATCATCTTTCTAGTGCAGCCACCACATTAGTCCCCGTCATGCAAGAACAACAGTGTTCAGAATTAGAGCTAGCATACAAAATTGTGCACCAACAACAAGAATTACCTGAAGAGCATGTGTAACAACAAGAAGGTCACAGTTACTTACCAGAGAACATGCCAGAATGGATTGCACAAGCTGAATTTCACTCTCATCCTGATACACAACAATATGTTCTTGAAACCTATAATTATTTAAAAATGGAGCACATCCATTCATGTGCAATCCTAGGTCTAATGGGCAAGGGGTAAGCCATTGCCTATTTTCAGGCATATTCAATGGATAGGATTCATCGAACCAACTGAAAACCTCATCATGGTTTTGAGGATGATCAACTTGATAGGATGGAGAAAATAAGCATCAGCCAGGCAAATTATAGATACTTGCGAACCCAAGAGCAGAAACCTTAATTTTGAAAACCCTAGTTCGACGTTGTCCCTACGTTTTGTCGAGGAAGTGAGGATCTGAATCAACCTTTAGTGGAGGTTGAAATTCCTCACTGTCTTGAACAAACTCCGGGCCTTCGAGCAGGGGGCTTCCCAGCTGTGATGGTTTGGCGAGATCAATAGGCGAATGGATGTGATAGTCAATTGTGGTGATTTGAAAAATGTCAGTGGGATTTGTATCAATTTGGCCAAATGTTTGCGCACTGAAAAATTGACAATCCAGCGTATCAAATTCTTTAGATTTCCCGGGATGGGGTGAATTTACCAGAAGATTTTCGAGCAGCAGAGAGGTTTTCCAAACGTCACACATTTGTGCCTGAGTGCAACTGGTACTAGCAGGGCAACAACTGAAAAGATTAGAGACAAAATTAGGGCATATCGGTTGTTGCATACCAACTATTAGGGGATAGGAATATGTGCTCAGGGAAACATCACTTGAATGGGAGACCTTCTCGGATGAGCTGATATCTGACGTAGTTATGTTGAGAGGAGTGTGATATGTGGGAATCGTCATTTCGAGAACCCTAATCCGAGAAACCTTGGTTGGATATATTTGAGGGGTCTCATCGGGGTTGGAAGAACTAGAGGTAACAACCAACAGAAACTGAATTGCTTCGGATTCCTGATGGGTCTTTTAATCTTCACAAATTGGATCATCAAATTTTGGAGGCTTCATATGGTCAAAAAATAGGTTCGAAGGACAATCCTTAGAGGCATGAGTGAATATTTTTTCAGATAAGCAGTGATCATTGGAGCCATTGATTTGATAAGGTTGGGTACCTGGCACATTAGGCTTCCTGGGAGTTAACAATTGGGATGGATCAATAAAAGATACATCTTGAGGCTACCAAGATAGGGAGTCACTCCTATGGATATTTAAAGATTTGGGATGAAAAAGATCAAATCTAAGAGATTCGTCAATTTTGTGACGTGATTGTGAAACACCCCTTGCGTGTTTTTGATTGTCGCCAATACCAGCACAAGAAAATTTTGAATGCCTTGAAGAAATTACTCTTGTGATAGGCTCATGAAATAAATTAGAGAATAATGGATGAAACGATTCAGATGCAGGGGTATCAACTATGCAAGGAATTTCATCTCGCACATCGGTGTCATCCGGAGTGAACAATGGTCTTGCATTCCTAGGATGGTCCAATGATTTTGTAAAGTCAACTTTATCTGGGACAAGAGTCAATTTAATATTAGCATGTGAATAGGATTTAAGACTGTGTCCAGGGAAACATTTAGTGGACTCGAGATAGGTTTCATGAACTGGGAGAGATAATGGGCCACTATGATTTTCAAGCTCTGATTCGACACGGTGCGGGAAAGGTTCAGAGGTGGCACAACAGATTTTATCTTCTTGCACACGTCTATCATTGCTCAGAACTTTCGAGGTCACAACTCCACTGCACGATAGTTTAGGAGGATGAAAGGGAATATAAAAAATATTAATACTCTTCTTGGAGGCCTGAATGTTGTCTGGACTCGGGGAGATGGACAAGGAAACATTAGGGAAGAAGTCTGAATAGCTGGAAACTTGCGGGTCGTCGTAGGGAACACTAGGATCAGGTTGGGTTGCTAATTGAAATTGTTCAAGAGAAACGAGAATCACATACCTGAACTGTTCATTTAAAAATTTCCAATCAACATCCTTTTCAGGGAACTCAAAACAATAATGAACAAATCTGATAGAGAATTCATCTAGAGGTTCCTGAGGTTCCATTCTGATGTCATTTAACTTTGTTCACACATTATGAAAATTGTACTTGTGAAAAGCTTGTTGTAATTCATCGGCGAGCTGCTCGTACGAATGGATAGCAGCTTCCGGCAACGTGTGGCACCATTTCTTAATGCGACCTTCGAGAGTGAGGGAGAAAAGCATACAATTCAACCCTTCATTGTCAATTTCGTAGAACTCACAAAAGTCACAAAAATCTAAAAGGTGTTTGGTTATGGAAACTCCGTTTTCACCATCGAATTTTAACTGGGACAAGTGATACATAAGTTCAGCGGGGATTGAGCATCGAGGCTCATAGAAATACGACAAACATCTCGGGAGAATGATTTGGGGATGAGCCATTACAGATATGAGATTAACTGCAGGCTCTAAGGGCTCGGCTTGTCATCAAGCCCTCCTTCTAGCGCCAATTCTATTGACGGGAAAATCAGTCTGGCCAATAGTAGGGGATCTCCCCAGTAAAAAGTCCCAAGTAGACTCTAAATCGTTTGGAAAAGGGATCCCGTCCGGGGTGTGGGTCCGGCTACCACTCAGTTCTCCTTTCCTTGGGTCTCAATAGAACTCAACGAACCCGCAAACACACGCTTATTTGGATGATACAAGACACATGATTGATGAATTAAATGAACATATAACACTATGCGTAGCAAGCTGAATAATAAAGCATGGGGCCAAAGGAAATGTTGTCAACAACATATCATTAGGGTCATGCTTGTTCGCTGTTCTAACCATAGAATAAATAATTCTTTATCGCAGAACACCCTTCACTTCCTTAAATGGTTTTGGTGATAATATAAATGTCAGTAAACAAAGTTATTAACATTAACTGAGAAAGCGCAAATAAACTTTGCACCATTAACACATGTTTAGAAAACTATAATGCATAAATGATGTCATTGGAAACACAGTTTCATTAATCAAAGATGTTAGAAACTGAAAACAGAATAATCATAGTGTTCACACATTTACAAACATCAGATCCAATAATGGAGTTAACAAATGCTTGTATTCATAATCAAAATGTGTAGTCCTCCTATACAATGCTCTATAACTCTTTGAGTCCCAAAAAAAATATCCCTTTACAATTTCCCGAAGGGAGTATTTATAACACAAAAATTTCCCTTTGGGCTTCCCCGAATTTCCGCCTTCCGGACCATTGGGCCGCCTTGCGACTTAGTAGATTTTGCGACCTCGGCCATAGTTGCGACCTCAAGCAATCTATGACCTACGACCTCGAACAATACGTGACTTGCGACCTCGGTCACTGTTGCGACCTGCGACCTTAAGCAAATTTGCGACCTGCGACCTGCGACCTTAAGCAAATTTGCGACCTACAACCTTGAGCAAATTTGCTACTTGCAGTCTGGTGTTTTTTTATCCCTTCGATATTTGTCTTTCGGAGATATCAGAACCTTGTTCTCTGGAGGATAGCCTTAGCTCTTGCCACGTGAAATAGTAGCTTCTATCTGCTGGTGATGTCATTGCCATGCTAAGAGAATTTGCATGAGTTTCATAATGTGGGTTTTGTTGTTGGTTTGAAACCCAGTTGTGCATCCTCTGGAGAGGCTAACAACTCTCTTCATTTGGGTGGACATTAATGTTTCCTTATGTTACCTGCAAGAAAAAAAAGTAAATCAACATTTTTTTTTCCTCATATTACCTGCAAGTAAAAGAATTTGAATCAACCATATATATATATATATATATATGCACACGTTAGGGAAACAATCATAAGAAATGCAACATTTTATCACAGCTAAAATAAGTTGGACCCCTGAGTGGTCAAGTGTTGCACCACAGTGTGGTCTTTACTGAGTTCTCCCAGAATCTAAATGTTTGTAGCGAAGCCCATCAATAGGATAGAAGACCCTCTACAAGTGCCATCTCCCACAAAGCGTAATGGGTTTCTAGATTCCAGCGTTTGACTTTGAAGAATATTAAAAATATTCAATATGCAGGCATTGTGAAAAGTGTGCACAGAATTTGGAAGTCTTAGATAAATTATGTACAACCCATGCACAGTGGCTGTGATCTCCATTTATAACAGCAAGCTCTTTTTTTTTGTGGAAGCTGAAAAGCTCAAGGTACCAATGTGGTGCTGGCTTGGACAATGTTCCGAAAAAAATAGTTTCTTGCATGCATAGGTGAACAACACCATTACCACATGCACAAGTAATAAACAACTTTGAAGCAACAAGCCCATAACCCTTTTGTACCTTCAACCAACCCATTTAGTAATTTCCACACCACAACGCAGAGGGAAAAGGATACCAGCAGCTATTAAAAAGGCTGGGATGTTTCTATTGCCAGGTCTACGGGAACACATGCATTTTAAATGCACGAAGCAAAAGATATTGAAAAAAGTGAGCTTTCTCTTTGACTACCAAGACTCACGGGCGTGCTTGGTGAAATTTCTGTTGCTAATATGGTCTTAGTAGCCAAGGTTCCATTTCCCCAGTCTCAAAGAGAAAGAAAGCTGTCGTGAGGAAAACCAACAAATATACGATGCTTCCCACAAGGGTCTACCCTTTGAACTTTCTTCTTTAGGAGCCTTGTTTTAAACTTTGAGGATCTTACTTGCGTGGGTTTCATTTTACAAAGACAACGTAATGTAATCAGCCTTCTATCCGGATGGAACAGTTAACTTCTTAATACTAACTTGAGTTTTCCGCGTGGGGTTGCATGGCTCTTGCTTTTTGCCCTGAGTGATTTTTATGCGACTCAACGACTCGATAAGGAATGCGACCTCTCAGTGGTTGCATAGTCACAATTCTGGGTAGGTCACATTATTCATTTTCTTGGGATATCCTACAACTCAGTGACTTGAGAAGGAATGCAACCTCTCGGTGGTCTCATGGTTGCAATTTTGGGCAAGTCGCATTATTCATTTTCTTTGGATATTCTGTGACTTAGTGACCTGTGTAGAAATGCGACCTCCCAATGGTCGCATAGTCACAATTTTTTCTGAGTCACAATGGATGCATCTGAGGTTGATTTGTGATCTTACGACCAACAACACTCAAATACTTGACCATATTCATCATGCACTCGTCCTCCGACCTTAGTGCTGTGTCTACATCGTGCGTTGCAACATTCATGATTTTTTCGTCGTGATGTGGAGTGCATCTCTGATAACGCACACATATATCATGTCCATGCATCCTTTTTCCATTAGCATTGAGATGAATGTGCCGTGTTGTGCAAACGAGCCTCCCCCATCGTTTTCGTTTCTGCTTCTTGCCTAATCCATTGAAAGCTATCCTAGCAGGTCGGGAAAATGGCAACAACCTGCAACGCATTTTTCAGAGCCACTCTGATAGGACTAGTATTTTTTCACTGCAATCCAATTATAAGATGATAGTACAACCACTTTCATACAATCCAGAGGGTCAATGAATTTGCTGCTTGTAAGGTAAAATGAATCTTTATTGCAAGATCGTCTTCAAGGCTATAACAGCTTTTACGATTTCTCATCAGAACCTTCAGGTAGACATCACAAAGGCAACACACTATTATCAACAAGTGTCTGTGGTGTGACATCCTCTGGTCTGCCGAGTGTTATACGAATTGCAGTTCAGGCATTTTTGTGCGACAATGTGAAATGATACTGCTGAAGTTACATTGAAATCATTGCATAAAATCCAGATCCTCTTGTTCTGGTAGGACTCGGGCATTGGTGTCAAAGCAACCTCTTCATCAGGTTTCTCCCAAACCTTTGACATATCACAAACTAACTTAGAACATGTTGGACAAAAGAACTATAGGTGATGTTGCATCTCTTTGAAATAGTCCATATGAATAGCGTGCCCACAAGGTAGTACATTAATATCCCTTGTGGACTCGAACTAGAACTCAAGAAAAATGGGAGAGTTGTGGTGTATTGCTCCTTATACACAAGGATGACAATCCTTCACCATAATTGAATAGAAAAAACCACATTTGAAACAGTGGAATAAATTATCCTTTCCCCTAGTTCTACATATACCACATCCATCACAGTGGTATTGCTGTTTTGAGATAAAAAGCTTGCAAGTTTCACAAAAGTACTTCCCCATGTAGACCCCACAGTTAATACACACTTGATGAACATCTTGCTCAGTGTCACAAAGTGAACAAATGACCCTTTGGACTTTGTGTTGAGGAACATCATGTCTCTGTTGGAGCTTAACATTGACAAAATTCTTTGCTTCATTGCGACAATGTCTACAATAAAAAATCTCATTGCAACATGGCGCTCTAATATAGAATCTCCGTTTATAATGTGAGAAACTTTTGTCTTTTGATATTAATGGCATTATCATAAAATGTTTTTTGATGCCCAGTGCATTCCTGTTTCATTGGGTGATCGATGTGTTTTCCTTTAGTCTCCAGGGACTGCATAAGCTCTTGTTATTTTAACCCCAACACAATGGTGATATTTTTTGCTACACCATCCGTAGGGTCGACCTGCATGTAACATTTATAATATTAATTAGTTCAAGTTACCTTTCAGAAGACAATTTCCCCCCCACATAATTTACATGAGACTATGATCTTGAGTGGAGTACCTAAAAAAAATGCCTAATGATCCATGGTGAAAGGGCCTCTAATGTACATACTTAATACACAAAATTTTCCATTCGAGTCTATGCATGATGATCCCCTCACACATGGCACGACTGTGGCAAGAGTATCTCGTCATGATGGTGAGAGGGCTTACGAGAGGTTTGGAACAGGTCATGGGGATGTCATTGATTACAGGCCGGGTTAAAACCCTAATGGCTAAGCGAGTAGAGGGGGGATCCGAAATTTTGAATATACCCAAAATTTTGGGTGCTGTTGTAGCAGCTACAACACCCTAAAATATCTTTCTCTACACATGTCATTTATTTTTAGATGTAAGAAATAAGGTTTCCTAATTAAAATTCCCTGGAAATGGCACCAAAATGTTTAGTCAATTTAATGTCTTAAATTTCTTATCATAAATCATCAACTGAGGTTAGTAATTTTATGAAGTGTGGAGCTCTATATATGGTTAGTTAACCTTCTCTCTTACTTCATTGTGTATGTTTTTATATTGTTTTGGGGGTTTTTTTTCTTTTATGTCAAAAGGAGTTAATCTCAAGAAATGAAAACTATGAAATTGATCAACTAAATCTAATGAAGTTTAATGTTAAAAACTAATTTTGAAAGAAGGAAGAAAAGGAAATGTTCTTTAAATATTTTAAATTGCATAAAAATGAATCAAACTTTGAATGGTTAGAATCTGATCTATAAAAAAATCATTTATTCTAATGACTTTGATCGTATGGAATTAAAGATTATTCTATCTTAATCTAATTCTACTCCATGGATTGAAAGCATAAATGAAATTTAAATGACAATGCTAATCTAAATGGAAAACAAATTCAAAGTAATTGAAAGGCAACTATGATTCACTGCATGATCAAATACTCCACACATCATTCAATTGGAAGATGATAAAAACCACCTTCTTGAGATGATTGATCAAGCATGTGATTATAAATTTAAACTGTAAACTTAATCTAAGAAAGTAGTTGAAAATATTTTAAAAGGAAACTAAACTACTGTGTGACCAAATACTCAAATACCATTCAATTTTGTAAGAATGACAACGTCATCTTCTTGATATGATTTAGCAAGCATCTGATTACACATTTAAACTTAATTTAGGAAACCAATTAAAAAGCATGTAATAAAGGAAAGGAAACCACTGTATGACCAAGTACTCAAATATCATTCAATTTTGGAAAATGAAAAATTCATCTTCTTGATATGATTTAGCAAGCATCTGAATATACATTTAATTGAGATTTAAATCTAGGAAAGCGTTATAAAAACATGTAAAGGAAAACTAATATAACTGCATGCTCCAATTCTTCAAACACAATCCAATTTTGGAAAATATAAGAACTACTTTCTTGAGATGCTTTGATGAGCATAATATTACACAATTATTCTAAAATTAATGGTAAGAAAGCATTCATGAATTTAATCTATGAAACAGTAAGCAATATACTTTAAGAATCAACTGCAAAGCAATGTAAATCTAACTATGAATTGACAAAACATATCTAATTAAAATTAAAATAAAAACAACTAATGAAACCTTATTTCTGAGCAGGGGCCCTCTGCAACAAAACGAGTTGAAATCCTAGCAGACTATGCGCACATCAAGAAACATATGGAACAAATGAACATGGTCTTCACATTATCAAAACAAAGTTTTAAGGCATACACAACATTCACAATAATAAGACTATTTTTCGGTTTCAAAATAACTGGTATTTAAAAAAATTATAATGTAAATTTCTTGAGGTATTTCCACATACAGATGGAAATTATGACTGAAACATAGAATAAAAATCTAAGTAGCTAAATCACGATTTTCTACGTCAAAGAAAATCGAGAGTCTTTCATTCTCGGATCACGTCCTTTGACCAAACTTTGACCACGAGCATAGGCACCTTTTTTTGTCTAATTCAAATAGGTGGATAGGACAGGATCCATATGTGGATCATTCCAAAGATGCCCATGTGACTCATTCCTTCATTCTATCCTCAGAACCCGTCAAACCATTAAAGTAGTTGTAGAAACAACAATTAGCTGTAGAATAGTATGCATTCTGTAGCTGAGTTACAAAAAATCATTTAAATAACAAGAAACATCAAAATATAAAATAGAGACCATTCAAATTCATTTTGTGAGATAAAATATGTCATTTATCATTGATTGGAGTTATGGATTTATGAAAAGGTAGGGAGAAGTGATGAAAAAGGATGTGAGAGAAAGAACAATTTTGAGGTTCAACAAGGGTGAATCATTATTTATTTTCAATTTTTATTTTTACCAGTTAAATCACTTATAATTAGAACACAAAATGACCAATAAGAATAATTTTTTTATTAACTAGGAATGAATAATGAGGAATTCCATCCACTTAATAAATCAAGTACAATATAGTGTAGGGATCCAACCCTAGATGAAGGCACCGATCTCCAATCCACTAGGCTCCAACCTATACTTTACAAAGCACCGACTTGGACTTAAAGAGGCTCCAACCTCTAGGCCTCTAACCCTACCTTTCCAAGGCTCCAACCTTGTCACTTTGAGTCACCAACCTCTAGGGCTCTAACCCTATCTCTGGTATAGGCTCCAACCTAGTCTTGTCACTAGAACATTTGGCGGAAATTCCGACGGCCAAATCGTCGCTATTCCGACACATTGTCATCGCAGGAGCGACAGTTAGCGGGCGGGCAAACCGTGGTTTACCGTACCGTCGCAGTTCCAACACAACTAAAAAGTGTCGCAGTATCGACACTTTTCCGTCGCTTCCAAACAAGCGTCACTCTTCCGACGTCTCCTAATCCGTCGCACTTCCGACCTTTAAAACCTGTCGCACTTCCGACGACATGTGGTCCGACGTTTTAAACGTCTCTCTTCCGACGTCTGTAAACTGTCATAATTACGACGAAATGTGGTCCGACGTTTTTGAGGTCGCTCTTCCGACGTCTGCAAACTGTCACAATTACGACGAAATGTGGTCCGACGTTTTTGACGCCGCTCTTCCGACTTCTGTAAACTGTCACAATTACGACGAAATGTGGTCCGACGTTTTGGACGTCGCGCTTCCGACGTCTGTAAACTGTCACAATTACGACGAAATATGGTCCGACGTTTTTGACGTCGCACTTTCGACGTCTGTATACTGTCACAATTCCGACGCTTAAAGGACGTCGGAATTGCGACGGAGAGTTCAATTTAAAAAAAAAAGAAATGAAACTTTAAAAGAGGAAAAATTTTGTTTTGAATATATTTTATGAAGTAAAACAGTACATGAAGTCATTACATTTTCACATCTAAAGATTTGAACCCAAATATCCATCCAGAAAAGTGGAAGTCCCACCCCAGACAATGATAGAAAAATATTCCATGTCACATACAGGGACATGATATAAAACCCAGTAACGGTCCACATGGAGATTATCGACAATCTGAGAAAGCATCCAAATTAATATGCCCAAGGCATCTATAAGAAAGTGAAATAGCAGTATGTAGAATAGTAAAACAACAGATAGAGTACTGACGTCCATTGTTCCAAATACAAATTAAAGTACCCAAAATCCTTGAACAGAGAAAAACGCTAATCATGAGAGTGTGATATGTCCAAAATATAAAAATACCATCAGACCATATCAATAAACCAGCAACATAGACCAGCATCGCTAGTTTTGAAGGCAGAGTGATAAACATTAATCATTTTTTTTTCACGAGAAAAAACGCTGTTTTGAATATATTATATGAAGTAAAACAGTCCATGAAGTCATTACATTTTCACATCTGAAGATTGGAACCCAAATATCCATCCAGAAATGTGGAAGTCCCAGCCCAGATAGTGATAGAAAATAACCCCATGTCACATACAGGGACTTGATATTAAACCCAGTAACGGTCCACATGGAGATTATCGAAAATCCGAGAAAGCATCCAAATATGCCTAAGGCATCTATAAGAAAGTGAAATAGCAGTATGTAGAATAGTAAAGCAACAGATAGAATACCGACGTCCATTGTTCCAAATACAAATTAAAGTACCTAAAATCCATGAACAGAGAAAAACGCTAATCATGTGAGGAAGACCATCAGACCATATCAATAAACCAACAACATGGACCAACATCGCTAGTTTTGAAGGCAGAGTGATAAACATTAATCATTTTTTTTTCACAAGAGAAAAAACGTTGTTTTTAATATATTATATGAAGTAAAATATTCCATGAAGTCATTACAACAATATAGACAGATGGTCTCGTAGATAAGAAAAATGATAACTGATGTTGTGCTGTTTCCTTCTTTTAAGAATGTGCTGGAGGCAGGCCCTATATCTTGGCTTGCTGCTGTCCTCTTTAGTAATTCTATGTTGATTATTTCATTTCACCGATACTCTTTAACTGCTCTGATACTCTTTGACCTTTGTTCATCCTTTTATCCTTTTTATCATGATATACTGTGGTAAATAGGCAAAAATTTATGTAAGGATAATTTTTTACAAAAGTTCCATCATTTCTTCCCACCATTGAACTTCTGGCACTATGGTCATTTGCAACTCTCTTAGTGTTTCATCAGCCTCAGTATGTCTGAAGTAATCAGGTTGATTTGGGAACAAATGATTTACTTCATGCTCAAGATAAAATAAATTCTCCAATCTGTCATGAAGGTTTTTCCCTGTAGGCAATGCTGCTGTTGATGAACTGGTTGAAGAACTAGCTTGATTATCAGCATATTTGTCCATTTTTTCAACATAACTATCAAGGTCCATTAGCTTATATTCTACAACTATAGGACTGGGCAATCCTCTATTTAACAAAATATTCAATCTTTCTCTGAAGGCAATGATTTCTTCTTGCATATCTGAGCACCTTTGTTCTAAATTCTCTACCAGATTTCTTTTAGTAAAAACTTTCTTTATTTCCAGAATTGTTCCGGTCCTATCCTGAATACTAATTTCTGCAAGTTGATTCTTAGTGTGAGTATTCAAAAAATGTATAAGTCTATTGGCCTCTTCTGGCATATTTCCCAACTCTTCTCTTGATCTCTCAATCTCATCCAGAGCCAATTTAACTAAGTTATTCTGTTCATCCATTATCTGAATTGAGGGCCAAACATCCTTTATTGATTGAATGATATTATCCCAAAGAATATCATTTATTTGTTTTAAAGGTTTCTCCAATGTGAGATCCTTTTCCAATGCTTTGACTCTTTTTTCTAATTTGTTCACTTCTCTTGTTTTATCAGCAACACTCATTTCTGAAAGATCATATTTATGTTCTAGAGTGGCCAATTGTTCCTTTGCTTTGTAAAGCTCTATGGCCTGAATGTTCATATCTTCCATTGACTTTGTTAATTCATCAGTGTTCAAATTTGCAGTGTTGCTCTGTGACAATTCTACTGGCTGCCCTGTTGTTGCTGTACCTGTCACTACTCCTGCTGTAGATACTAGAATATTTGCCTGCTTATCTTTTAATGCATTCTCAAGCTCTTTTTCAGTTGCACTAAGTTGCTCATTCAATTTTAAGAGAAAATCCATTAGTTCTTCCTCAGAATTTTGTTTGATGATTTCTGCAGTCTGTGGATGTCTTGAGGCCGGTAACTTTAATTGTTTTCTCAAAGCTGCAATATCATCATCTTTTCTCTTGATCAAAGCTTCAATACCTTTCACATCTTTAGGATTATGACCCAAACCAATGATTATTTCCTCTAAAGTTTTGATTCTATTATCCTTAGCCCGGGAGGAGGCTTTTTCAAGCTGCAACTGTGTATTATTATTATCCAAAGAATCCTGCAACTTATGGGTCATCATTGATTTATCCGTCAGAGTAGAATAAATCATCTCACCTGTTTGCTTGTGTAGCTCAATTTGATCTAAAGGATGGATATCCTTTACTAAGACTTCAAAATTAGTCCTAACGTAATCTGCAGCTGTTTGAGGCTGCCGCACCTTGGGCTTCAAATGGCTCATTAACATCTTACCCTGTTGGATGTCATAAGCTGACATCAATATTTCTTGATTTTTCGGAGCCATCTTCAAATATTGGTTGTACACTTGAAGTCTAAGTGGATCGTTCCTGGTCTTTATATTGGTGAATGTTCTTTTGATGTCCCAGGCAGTTTTTACTGGAGGTTTGAAAGAAGATATTTTTGCACTTTGTTGCCTCTGTATTCCCTGTTTTTGAAAATTAGTGGATGTCCCACTACCTGTATCTGTTTGCTGACTGTCTTCTCTTCCCTGGCTGTCAGGGATTTCCTGAAATGATTCATCTTCTCGAAGGGGAGTTAATTTCTGCCTTTTAACATCTTGCTGTTCAGAAGAGCCACCAATAGGAGTAGTTGTTTCAGCCTCTCTCTTTTTTCCCTTTTCTATATTTAGAGGAGTTTGTAAAATAGAAATTTCTGGCTCACTGATCTGAGTAGGAGGAATTTGTCCTTGACCTTGTTCTTTAGAAGTCTCTGGTTGCTCTGTCATTATGAATTTTTCAATTATTTGTATATCAGGCTCCTTTTCTTTTCCTTTAGATTCTACTGCTACTGTACTAATCTCCCGCAAATTTTGTTGTAAAGTCCTGGCTGAAGAAGATCCCTGCACCTGTCCAAAAGATTCTAGGTCAAGTATCTTTTCAAGATCTTTCATTACATTTTCAACATTGACTTGCTCACTATCATTTTCAACCAATGTCCCTTCTGTCCATTCATCCATATTAGCATATTGTTCTATTTCTGGGATTCTTTGATGGATGTATGGTGACTGCTTATTTTTCATTCTTCTATCACAGATAAAGTTGTTTGGATCATAAGGCACCCAGTAGAAACTCTTTTGTAGTCTGAGATGGTCTTCTAAAATCCTTTCGGCTTCCTGTCCAGCTTCCCTAGAGTTACAAATGAAGGGACCTAATTGGCTCTTGATCCTGAGTTGAGCCTTTTCTTTGCATTGCAAAAATGAATTATATCTGAATTATTCATTTGCCTGAAATATTCTAATGCAAAGAGTCTCATTGGGACATACTTGGGCAGTTTGAATGGGCATAATTCACATCCATATATCCTGATCTCTGTGTAGTTTTTATATAGGTACCAGCCACCTATCTTGTAATGCTTTGAGAGCTGAAGGATTTTCTTGATTTCATTGTTAATTCTAGGAGGAGAGACTCCTGTCAACAAGGTAGTTGCAGGATGAACAAAAAGGTCGACAAACTCATTATAGGAATAAGGAGAATCGGAGGAATTGTGAGTAATGGCAGACCAAAAGATGACTGACCTAGGATTCCCTTTGGCATCAAGTTTCTTAACATAAAAAGGGAAATTTTCTGACTGAAAGTAAATCATGAGATGATATATGACAGAAGAATACTTAAATACTCTCTCATTTTCAAATCTCATGAACTGATCATGGATTTTGTCAGCAATATAAGATGCAAAATCGTACTTGACAGCAGGAGGTTGTCCAGGGGTAAAAATGGATAACAATACTAGGGTTAAGTGATCAACACACTCACTAGTATTGAAGCCCATTATGGAAGATATCATGTCTAAAATAACTCTACCCTCATCAGTAAAGAAAGGATAACCATAAGGGGGAGGGTATTTAGGCTGATACTCTGGTAACATAAAGGTTTGGCATAGGCGGTTTAACTCTTCATGGGATAACTTAGTAGATTTCTCAAGTAATTCAACCATGGACAGGGGAGTGAGAGCTTGACCAGGTTGGAATTGTAGCATTTCATTTATGGATTGAGAAGTTATTGGGAAAAGGACATTTTGACTTGGGGATAAAACTGCTCGTTGGTTGGGATCATACTTTGCGGAGCAATAATGGATTAACTCAGGAAAAATATGGACCGAGGGGAGAAAGTACATAGAAAGATTTGATTCCCAAAGTCCAAAGATGTCAGAACCATTCAAATAATTGTCTCTGCAGCGGAAAAATATTCGAAGAGGATTCTCACAGAGACGCAAGTCCTTAATTTGAAAATCCATATCGGCTAAAGGCAAATAATCCAAGTCCTTGTGAGGGGCATTGATGGGCACGACATTCAGAGCTACAAGAACTTCCATTTCTGGTTCTTGTGGATTCAGAAATGGAATTTCGGGGTTTTTGTGGAAAAGGGGCACAATTACCAGTTTTGGGAATATAATTGCAGTTCTAGGAACGAAAAAGACCAAACTGAACTTCTTTTCAGACCTTAGTGCAGAATTAAAACTAAAACCAGGATTTTTTTAGAGAGTTTAGCGGGGAATTGGAATAAATACCTGTTTACGGGAAATGAAACGTGTTTAAACAGGCGCTGGTTATGACAAAAGAACCCTGAAATACTCGGCTTCAATTCTCTTCAGCAAGGTAACGGTCAGCAAGCGTTAACAGTTGGTTTTTGAATTTTGTTGCATGGAAGACTGGCTAGCGCACGGAACAATGAAAATGACGCATACGCAATTTGTTTTATTTACAAAGTCAAAAGGGTGGCGGGGAACAATGAAAATGACCCGAAAAAGATTAGGGCGAATTTGATAAGAAATTCACGTCACAACTCTCCCTCCGTACGCTAGCCAACTTCGGACCCGAAAAAGATTAGGGCGGAATTCATTTGGTTTTCGCGTCACAAAATTGGCCGACGTCAGCAGGCTATTTTGGAACGCGAATTTGGTTTGAATTATGGTTTATCGCCGTTTGAAGTCCGGCGGGCTCGACTTAAGAGAACCGGGGTCGTGAACACTGTTCAAATATAAAAATCCCGCTTAATAAAGAGATAAGATTGTTCTGCTTTCGGAACCTGACCCGAGGATTGGACATGAGTTAACAAACAAAAGGAAAGCGGAACCAGACTTGCACCCGTGGTCAAGCCTGTACCAAAACCACGAGCGGAATCACAAAAGCGGGTTGCCCATATCGCACCGCTTTTGCGGAGTAGGCGGTATTTCCTATTCGCGAGTGATTCCATAGGGAAAGCGACACGTGGCGAAGTGACCCCCAGAAAACCACCGTTTAACCCGCGCCATCGCACGTTAAAGTCCGACGTTGGAAGCCGAGCGAAATTGCCAAGAGTCGTTGATTTGGAGAAGGGCCATCGGACGGTGGTCGCACGTTGAACTTGCCCGGAGGTTAACTAAGGTGTGCGGAGGATAGCCAGGTACGATACGAGTGTTTGATTGGTTATCGATATATATAGGTGGGGCCGGAGTATAATGAAATTGTTTAATTAAACGATTAGCGGATAATTAGCATAAGTCTGGAGCGTGATTGTTGTAAGGCTGGGTGGTGAAATATAGAGCGTGATTGTTGATTGGTTATTGATATATAACCCTTTCCTTTTAGACCACTGGGTAACAATTATGTTTCCTTTCACCTTTGATTTTTCAAATTATGCCAACCAAATCTAAGACATTTAAGAGGGGGAACTAATACAACGTTAAAAAGAAAACCAGAGCACACATCTAAAATAACAACCCTCCATGAAAAATTAAAATAACACATTAAAATTTCATATAAGTGGACAAGGAAAGATCCACCACAGTGAAGTTTCACGTGCAGGGGACCTTCCTTTAAACATAATTTTTTCTCTGACCTGCAATTTTTTTGTCACTGAGCCATCCTTGTTGAAGTACAACTCCTTTTCCATAGCTCTTGTATTAACTACCTTCTCTCTGTCGCGTAATCTCGGAGTCCCTCTTCTGCTTGAGCGATTAAAGGAAATGGGTGAAAAAACTGAAAGAGAAGACAATTGTCCGCCATAATTATCAAACATTGCACCCAAATTCTTCCCCTTTCCATTGTTACCCAATGAGGTAGATGTGGCAATTGTTGTCATACTTCCCAAAGCAGAGGCCATCTTCTCTTATCCTGAATATAGAATTACAAGATCTTCATATTAGTATGAACCTTAAAAACATGACTCCCATTGCTAAAAACCACTTTTAAGTTGTAACAGGCAAACTAAACAACTATCGCAACTTTTGGCAACTTCTGGAGCATTAAGAGAGAAACAACCAAAGAGAAATACAACCACAATCCTCATTTTAATGAGACCGGACTATATATTTGCTTTAAGATAATAGAAATAATTCACGACTATATTAAGGCTACCACAAAACAATCTTTAACCAGTGTCTCTCGCAGCCTTCAGGTTGCCATGCTAGAGGTTGCATATTTTTAATTTAAATTCTAGACCTCTCGTGCCCATCTATGAATGCATCCAATGGGATATCTACATCAAATGCTCCTTTATATCCCCAAAAACAAATTCCCTACTACAAGAGCACCAATATTGATGGATCACCCCACAACATCCCACCCACTAGAAACGGTGAAAAAGGAAACCCGAGAAAACTTCTAAAATATCTCAAGATGACTATATGGGTGGTTCTTATGAATCAACCAACCATTCAAAACATGCTCATCAATCCAAACCATGAGTATTATGTGACGATATTCAAGCAGGCACTGAATCGGATTTCTGAAGCTATGTTAGAGAAACCCTAAACTCTCACCGAAAATAGGTGAAATGTGGCACCACTCAGAGATTGACATGTGCCAATTGGTACAAGTGGTAGAAAATTGGCATGCTCAAACAACGAGGTGATGCAAGAATGACATGAGGGAGAAAATATCAGAAAAGCCCCAAATCTGGAGAACTAAAGCTCATCACCAACCTGAGATCGACAACTTTACATGATGTAACCTATGAAATCGTAAATGGAGAAATCATAGTAACAATAAAGTAACCTATGTAACAATAAATTCGGATTCATCCTGGGAGTGGTAATGGGAGAAATCATAGTGAACAACAGGAAACATGCAGAGTTGCTTACAATCAAATAGATGAAAAAAAACATACAAAAACCTAGATAATAATCATGAACAAGCTTAATATTGAATTATGAACTGTAAAGGAACTTACAAAATGTGACATTACAAACCTGGTCAAGCGCACAAGAAAAAATATCCTGGACATGACCCTGGTTGACAAGTTGTATTGCTCATGATGCAAGAGGATTTGTACCCGCACTGCCAAGTCAATCAAAATCCATCATTATCTATACAATAAATACAAGTAATTGATGTAGTATTTTTTACTCTAAGATGCATTCTTATGATAATGTTAGAAAATATGTTGAAAATGTCAAAACATACCTGCATAAGCTCCTCTTCATTTCAAGAACAATTTATTGGAGTCGCATGAACTTGGAACAAGCCTCCCACGATCTGAAAGAGTAGCAACTAAGTCAACAGTGACTTTTTTGTTGCTACACTAGATCGAGGGTGGTTTGCTCCAAGATTAAATCGCTCCAATAAATTATTCTCTACTAAATAGGGCCAACCACGTGAAGGTGGAAGCTCTTATGGCCCCTCCCCCCCGCCCTCACATCACTCTCAATTCCCCAATACCCAATCTATAATTCATTTTTTACTTTCATGAGCATAAAAAAAAATGTTCAATAACTAATAAAAAACAATTCAACAAAAAGTACGCAAGGAAACATTGCAATTAATGCTTGACATAAAAATAGTATGATAAATGAGTTTTTTATATAACGCAAAAAACGTTCCAAGTATGGTCATTGGTAACGTTCCAAGTATAATACAATATTTTACATTATCGAATTTTCTTTTTCTTCTTCCTATTTCTAAAGCTCCTAATTACATCATCAATATCATCATGCTCTGCTCCTGTTTCGTGCCTTTCGACCCGCACTGCCGACCTAGTTGCGTAGTCACGATGTCTGGTCTCATCTAGTGACGGGGCATCGCCTACAAAACAGATAATATTAAATTTTAATTGTCAGTTTTTAAATATCATTGAACTAGTTCGGTAATATTAATAAAAAAAATTGCAATGAGATTATTTACCTGGTGCACCAGTTGTCGCCGCTGACCTAGTTGCGTAGTCACGATGTCTCGTCTCATCCAGTGACGGGGCATCGTCTACAAAAACAGATAATATTAAATTTTAATTGTCAGTTTTTAAATATCATTGAACTAGTTCGGTAATATTAATAAAAAAAATTGCAATGAGATTATTTACCTGGTGCACCGGTTGTCGGCGCTGACCTAGTTGCGTAGTCACGATGTCTGGTCTCATCCAGTGACGGGGCATCGACTACAAAAACAGATAATATTAAATTTTAATGTCAGTTTTTAAATATCATTGAACTAGTTCGGTAATATTAATAAAAAAATTGCAATGAGATTATTTACCTGGTGCACCAGTTGTCGCCGCTGACCTAGTTGCATTGTCACGATGTCTGGTCTCATCCAGTGACGGGGCATCGCCTCCAAAAACAGATAATATTAAATTTTAATTATCAGTTTTTAAATATCATTGAACTAGTTCGGTAATATTAATAATAAAAAATTGCAATGAGATTATTTACCTGGTGCACCAGTTGTCGCCGTTGGGACTGTTGCCCTGTCTTCCTCTCTGGTGGTAAGATCCTCAAGGGAAACATTCTCTGTCATTTAAACAAAAAACGTTATATGGACAACCATCAAGGTATAATTAGAAAAAATTATAAGTGGAAATTAATTACCGTCACGGCCCCTTACTAGTGCAGTACTGCCTACTGTCCCTACTACAATGATCGTCGCACGGGGAGGATCATCTACATTTGGCTCTAAACCGGGTTATTTGCGTCTTGCCTCGTAGTGTTGCTCCCCTGATTTAAACAAAGTTTTTAGACATTAAATTTATGGATGAAAACAAACATATTGAAAGGTTAATGTTTTACCTTATCAGGCATTCTGGATCTTGGGACCTGCCCTAAGCTTATGCGACGTTCAACTACGGCTTGATAGCCGAAATGGAAAGCGATATTTTTATCTTCCTCTGTTGTTTCTGTTCCGAAGTCATCACCCTACATTACATATGTCTGTGTATTTTTAATCATATTTTATAGGATTACAAAAACATTGGAAGGCGATACAATTAATTATAAGATGTTTAGCTACTTAATTACAATTCTTGCGGCCAATTTCAAGTAGCCGCCCTGGCCTAGCTTGTGATGGCCCTTTTTTCAATCCTAGCTTTGGTTGCCTTTGAGGTGTCAGGAAACCTAGCATCAAAAGATTAAATTCAGATATGACGTGGCACACTTTTATTTTAGACATGAGAAAATTAAAGCTATTGAATTAAAGTTGTAATACCTTGCGGGTCCAGTTGGTATTTTTCCTTCTGTCTTTGCCCTTTTCTCTTTTCCGTCATGGATGAGTGCTCTCCACTCACTCTCTGGAACTGTGAGAGGACGCTCATATCTAGGGTTAAATTGCAATTGCGTCCTATAGGTGTCCCTGGTATATTTCAAATATTTGCCGGCAACTCGAGCCACCGCTGTTCTATCAAATATGCCGACCCCAAAAAGGGTTTCTAGATAATCTAGAAGTTCTTTTTTCAGGTTGGAACTCTGGGAATTCCACCCTGTGCGTATGGTTGGGCCAAAAATTACCA
This sequence comes from Pinus albicaulis, assembly GCA_034641835.2. Taxonomy (NCBI): domain Eukaryota; kingdom Viridiplantae; phylum Streptophyta; class Pinopsida; order Pinales; family Pinaceae; genus Pinus; species Pinus albicaulis. The sequence goes on along the minus strand of CM076584.1, from coordinate 773,763,723 downwards.
ACGCATGGCTCTCCAGATACCTATAGAACTCATTGTTTCCTACACAGATTAAAAAAAAAAAAAAAAAAGAAGATATTATCATTAATTTAAAAATAAAAATCGTGATAAATATGTTTTAGATAAAGTACATGAAATAGTTAAAATATTAAAATTTACCTGGGAGTTGTACATGCTTTATAGGGACACCCTCATCGTTCACCAACAACGTGCCATTAATGGTCCCTGTGGAGCTGACACGTGTAGCTCCAGGAAACGCAATAATGTAGTTGGCCATATCGGCCTCATCATTGCCAACACGTTCAGCGGTTGGCTGGGTGTCTGCTTGGGCAGGGTGTGTTTCTTGGCTAGCACCTAAAGGAGTAGAAGGTGTACGAGAGGGTTGTTGGGCAATCTCTTGCCCTTGTGTCCCACTACCACCAACACCGCGTTCAGCAAATGCCAGAAAACGCTACATACAAAAGAACTTTTTGTTAGTTTAGTCAATGTAAAAATTAAAAATCAAACTATCACAATTCATCTCATGCAGAACAAAAAAAATATCCTTTTGACTTTTTATTATTACCTGATATCTTTCTAGCTTGCTCATAAGTTGTTTTATCTTCTCTTCTGTTTCAGGTGTTTGAGGCGCGTCTATCAAAGTATTAAATTCCGACCTTGCATTTCGTGCCTTTTTTCGCAACAAGAGCACTGGAGATAGGGATGAAGAAAGCTCTTCCTCAAAGAGGGAATCATCAAGCGTACCATGGCTAGGTGTCTGCATATTTGAACAAAATTAATATTATTTCAATTATGTAAATAACTAAAATACCTGAATATAGAGCAATGCTGGCACTTTACATGTTCTTCTGCTGGCCTCTTTCCGCGATCATCCCGTCTCGGGGTTGTTCCTGCACTGCTCTGATCAGTCTGCCACATTGCAATAAAATTATAAATGTAAAAACTTGAAAACAATATCTAACTTGAAAACACAAAATGAAAACTGAAATAATTCTAATAAGACACCGGAAGACAGAGTTAGAGTTTCAAATATGCCTTGCATTGAATTCAGTCCTGGAAACATGTCATTGCACATTAAGGCACCCAAACAAGAGACGAGTTGTCAATGAAGACCTTATTGAATATATTGTTGGAGCAACTTCTAATAAACTTGTTGTGAAGACCTTGAGGAAATTTTTGGAGCAACATTGTTGAAGCCGATGGTATAGCATTGTTGGAGACGATCTTGAAGGGCCTTGAAGTGAAGCTTTTGGAGCAACTATTGAAAAATCCTTAGAGCATTTAAGTAAGGCACTTTCTATCTTCCATCACCTTTTTCCTTTCAATATATTTTAAACGATTTTGTTGATATTTAATGTTTGAAATCACGTTATAATTCCTTGATTATATGTGTTTGGGGACTAGAATAATTTCACACTAAACCATGCAAACTTAAAAGTAACTTAACAGTTCCATAAAGTAATAATAATCATAAATCCTAATTTCCTATTGTACGATATGATGCAAATTATTCAAACATGAAGCAATGAAGACATGCAATGTCTGAATTTCAAGATTGATGAACCAATACAAGAAGTTAGAAACTAAAACTTTGATTCAATACTTTGTGTCCTAACTCCAGGAAGGAATCTAGTTTGTAGTACATAACATGCATCGTGTATTATCAATTCTTAATTGACAACAACTAAAGGTCATCTACATCATCAATTCCTTCCCATTTTGTGTTTTTATGTTATATTCCTTATAAAAGTGTCAAATTTCTCTCAAAGTAAGCAACCACCGAATAAAATAAAAAATAGTTGAGATATGATTGAGAAATGGTCATTTATTTCTTGAAAGGATCTTCACAATTTCTTTGGTTGTTTTTCATCTCAAGAAACAAGAAATGACCTAAGAAACTATCATGATGTAATATAAGAAACAACACCGTGCAATGGCCATTTTCAAAGCCAAATTATGTCCATTGAGGACATGGCCTTTATTTGGTTCCTGTTTCATAGGAGTTTCGGGTAGAAATGGAACTTTGTTGTACCATTTCCAGTAGTAAAAAGGGAAAACCTTCTTTTTCCAAGGGAAATAATTTACCTTTCCTTTTTCAAGATAATCTAAATCACAAAAAATATGAACTATACTGCACACATTCTTGGATAATGTGAAAGTGCAAAAGGAATACCCTACACAAGTGATGCACACATGTACATTTGAACACTAATAGATTTTTGTAGTTGAAATGCAATGCTTGTTTTCATTTAAATGTAGGGTTTTTAAAGCAGGGAGAAATAATGGCTGCCAATTTAATAAGCGTTTCTTTGGGAAAAATTTAAATCTTGTATTGGGTGATGAAGATAATAGAGGGTATTGAATCTTGATTCTTGACATTGTGTATAACTTGAATAACTCAAATGATTAAAAATATCAGTGGATGAGTTCTTTTTTCAAGTATGTCACTCAAAACTCTTTATGTCAAAGCATTGTATGATGGCTAGCATTTGCTTGTTTTCGCCTCAATGTAAAAAGTAGTATATTAATATATCGGAGCACGAATGATAACTACAATCGTTATTTCCGCAAGAGCATCTTTGCCCCAAGATTACGAAAAGTTTTCTCAAGTGGAGCTTATTTGGCTAGGGCCGTAGGGGCCCAACCCTCTATAGGGAGGGGAAGGGCCCGTAAAGAAGAACTTACCATTTTGCAAGAGCCGAGGGCCACGTCAGGTTTCTGGCAAGAGCCGAGGGCGAATGTCTGCTCAGAGCTCAGGCGAATGTTGTTCTGCAAGAGCTGAGGGCGAATGCTGGGGGCGAATTCTGTTCCGCAAGAGCGGAGGGCGAATGCGCGCGTGATATCAGACGTTAATGTAGCACACATGTACATTTGAACACTAATAGATTTTTGTAGTTGAAATGTAATGCTTGTTTTCATTTAAATGTAGGGTTTTTAAAGCAGGGAGAAATAATGGCTGCCAAATTAATAAGCGTTTCTTTGGGAAAAATTTAAATGTTGTATTGGGTGATGAAGATAATAGAGGGTATTGAATCTTGATTCTTGACATCTAGAGAGAACCCTACAGCCTAACACAATCCAATGGAATTGACCCAAAAAACCCCAAATAGAGTCAACCCTACTATAGGAGGAAGGCCTAAGAACTTACCATTTTGCAAGAGCTGACGGTATTGTGTTTAACTTGAATAACTCAAATGATTATAAATATCAGTCGATGAGTTCTTTTTTCAAGTATGTCACTCAAAACTCTTATGTCAAAGCATTTTATGATGGCTAGCATTTGCTTGTTTCCCTTTCTTCAGTTCAATGTAAAAAGTATATTAATATATTGGAGCACGAATGATAACTACAATTGTTTGCTCTGCAGTATATCCAGCCCCAAGATTATGAAAATTTTTCTCAAGTGGAGCTATTTGTTAGGTCAGAGGGTCAACCCCCATAGGAGGAAGGGCCTGGCAACAAGAACTTCACTACTTTTGCAGAGCTGAGGCCATGTGTCGCTCGCAAGAGCCGAGGCTAATGTCGTTTCCGGCAGAGCCTGGGCATAATGCTGTCTCGCAAGAGCTCAGGGCTTAATGCCAGGGCTTAATGCCGTTTCAAGAGTTTTGTACACGCGCAAGGATATCTGACGCTAATGTGGCACACATGTACATTTGAACACTAATAGATTTTTGTAGTTTAAATGCAATGCTTGTTTTCATTTAAATGTAGGGTTTTTAAAGCAGGGAGAAATAATGGCTGCCAAATTAATAAGCGTTTCTTTGGGAAAAATTTAAATCTTATATTGGGTGATGAAGATAATAGAGGGTATTGAATCTTGATTCTTGACATCTAGAGAGAACCCTACAGCCTAACACAATCCAATGGAATTGACCAAAAAAACCCCAAATAGAGTCAACCCAACTATAGGAGGAAGGCCTAAGAACTTACCATTTTGCAAGAGCTGACGGTGAATGCTGTTCTGCAAGAGCTGAGGGCGAATGCTGAGGGAAAATTTTGTTCTGCAAGAGCTGAGGGCGAACGCTGAGGGCGAATGCTGAGGGAAAATTCTGTTCTGCAAGAGCTGAGGGCGAACGCTGAGGGCGAATGCTGAGGGAAAATTTTGTTATGCAAGAGCTGATTAGGGCGAATGCTGTTCTGCAAGAGCGGAGGGCGGATGCGCGCGTGATATTAGCTATTTCCACGGATACGAAAAAATAAAATCATTTTTATGTAGCGTGCATATAAGTTTCGTATATGCATTTAGCGCGCATATCAGTGTCGTTATACCAACGGCGAAAAAGGCGTCGCTATTGCAACGAAGGTCTCCAAACGTCGCAATTACGACACTTAGACATTGTGTCGCACTTGTAGTCGTCGCAATAGCGACGCTTTCGGACATAGTGTCGCCAGTGCGACGTCTTCCTCCAAACGTCGCAGTGGCCACACTTTTAAGTGTCGATATTGCGACACCTTAAAACTTACTATAGGAGGAAGGCCTAAGAACTTACCATTTTGCAAGAGCTGACGGTGAATGCTGTTCTGCAAGAGCTGAGGGCGAATGCTGAGGGAAAATTATGTTCTGCAAGAGCTGAGGGCGAATGCTGAGGGAAAATTCTGTTATGCAAGAGCTGATCAGGGCGAATGCTGTTATGCAAGAGCGGAGGGCGGATGCGCGCGTGATATTAGCTATTGCCACGGATACAAAAAAATAAAATCATTTTTATGTAGCGTGCATATAAGTTTCGTATATGCATTTAGCGCGCATATCAGTGTCGTTATACCGACGGCGAAAAACTCGTCGCTATTGCAACGAAGGTCTCCAAACGTCGCAATTACGACACTTAGACATTGTGTCGCACTTGTAGTAGTCGCAATAGCGACGCTTTGGGACATAGTGTCGCCAGTGCGACGTCTTCCTCCAAACGTCGCAGTGGTGACACTTTTTAAGTGTCGGTATTGCGACACCTTTCTATAAACGTCGGTATAGAGACGGTTTCGGGCGGGATGGAAAAAAGTTGGGGAAATTTCCGACATTTGGTCAAAAGCGTCGGAACCAAGTGTCGGAATTTGCGCCAAATGTAGTAGTGATCTTACCAACTTTCCCTTTTTCCCCCTTTTCTTTTAATTTTTCCCACTTATTGATTCTATTTATACCACGATGCTGAAAATATTTGCGATCAAAGGATTGATCATAATGGCTCTATAATGAAGGATTATTAATGTCTCCACTTTTAAAAAAGGGTATTGCAAGGCTAGTTGTCTGGTATCTTGGGAATCCTTGTTGAATGATGTTTTTGAATATTTCCATGATGTGAGGTGCAATAGTGTAGATTCCCCATTTTAGATATTCTGCTTGAAGTTCAACCAAGTCCTTTTCTTTTCCTATTCTCCACTTTTTAAGACCAATTTCCACCTTCTACAACACGAAAATATTTGTAGTTGTTTTGATCTTGGGGAGAGGTTCAACCTCTGATTATTTCTTATAAATTTGTCTTTCATATTCAAACCATTGATTGGTGGTAATAATATTTTCAATTTTCTTCTTCCTTGGTTAAAGTTCCTGCCAAAAAAAATTTGGGTTATTCTTTCCTATATATATTAAATCTTCTCGCCTTGTTTGCATTCAAATTTTTTCCTTTTTAAAATCCTCTTATACAACTTTACATTCATCCTTCCCTTGCCTTCCTTCTTCAAGTTTCTCCTTGCCATTTTTTATTGCTCATAAAACCAAGCATTTACCAGAAAACAATTCGAATCTGATTTCCTATTTTTTTCTATTTTTCATTTCTCAAGTGCACCTTGAATTATATTTGTTAACTCGTGACTATTGAGGCTTTGAGAACAATTTTTATCCTTCTTAATTGACCTCTCTAAAATTGTCTTGAAGCTATTACAATTTTCTTGTGTTAGAAGAAATTTTCCCCTTGAAAGTGATTATTGAGAATATTGATTTTTCCTCCTATGTTCTCTTTATTCTACCCATGATAACCTTATATAATTTGGTTTATGGTATGATTTTAAGTCCAAAATATGCTCCCCAATCTTAACTTTGCATATCCTTCTATTAAACTTTGTGAACAAATAACATAGCCAATGACACTTACCCCATTGTATGTGTTGTTGAGATTCAACAAGAAATTTTTGGCACCCATGATCCTAGTGAAAATTAAGCACCTACACTAGGGTGGGGCCCATGGGCTATTTTTAGATGCATGTATATTTTTATTATCCCTTAATTTATATGGACATTTAACTGTAATCTATTCTCAATGTGGACTTGAAATAGTTAAATGAAGTGGAAAAATCAGTTATCTAAGTGAATTTCGATTTAGAGGTTGGTTGGTGGGACATGTAGAGTAATTCTAGTTGTAACAGAGTGATTCTAGTTGTAACAGAGTTTGAAGTGCAGTGGTGCATGAGTTTGTGCAAGCTGTAAATAGTTTAACTCAGTTAAGTGAGTTAAACTCAATTGTGCTAGTTGTAATTGAACATACACTAGTGAGAGATCAAGTGAATTAAATATTAATTAACTCACATGCAGTGATCTCACATGCAACTAAATATTTACTAATATTAGTTGCATACATGTCAGATCCAGTGGAGACCCAATTGATTTCTAGGTGAAAGGGAAGTTGACTATCAATTGTGACATTATCTGCTTGCACACATGCAAGAAAACACACATTGGATGTGCCCATGATACTTGCGCAATCAAGGTAGGCAGGATTGCATCAATTCAGGGATTGTATTCAGCAGGGATTACGCAGTGAAGGTAGGTTGTCTAGAGACGGTAAATTGGCTATGGGATTTGCCAATTTTTGTATGATAGTGTGAGACAAGTAGCTGATGTACTGAGGGCTCTTATGAGAAGATTTTTGTATGTAATTGTTTCATGATCTATGAAAAATATACAATAGAATATAGTGGGGTTTTTAGCTGTAAGCTTTACCTGAGAAATTATCTGTGTTGTGTGTGATTGAGCTTTCTTCATGTTCATGTGATTAGCGATTTTGTTTTTAATTCCACGAAAGATTTGGAGAATAGATTCAGTATTTAAATTTAGTACATTGTTAGATCAAGTGAATCCAAGGTATACATGCTTGTTTTATAATTTATACATGGTATCAAAGCACGGGAAATTACAGAAGTGAAGTGGGAGCTGAGTTTGTGACTGAATAGAATTCGAATTTGCAGAAATACTTTCTTGGTGCTACAGATGATTCAAGATCAAAATGGCTTTCAATGGCTTGAGTTTAGAGTATAAACTCGAGGGCAGCTCGAACTACATTTCTTGGAAAGACAGGATGGAGGCAGTACTCGAAGACAATGGCTTGAAGGAATTCATTGAAAAAAATGTTCCTAAGCCAGATGTTGCAGATGTTGCCAATCTTGATGCATAGAAAAAGAAAGTGACAAAGGCGAGGAGGATCCTATTGGAGGGAGTACGAGACCACATTATCTCAAGCCTCGATGGGAAAGCCACACCATATGTTATGTGGAATGCTTTGATAGATCTATTCCAAAGCAGTAGTGACCATAGGAAATTGGTGCTCAAAGATAAACTCAGGAAGATCAAGATGGAAAAGGGAGACACCATTCCAAAGTATCTCACAAAGTTTGTCCAATGTCGGGATGAACTGGGGAATGTGGGACTAATAGTCGCTAATGATGATTTGGTGAGTTTTACCATCCTAGGACTTCCTAAGTGTTGGCACAGTTATGAAGACTCTATCAACAGACAGGAAAAATTTCCAGATTGGAAACGGCTATGGTCGGATCTGGTGCAGGAGTTTAGGTGAAACACCAGAGATGGCTCTTCATCAAAGCATGTTGATGAAGAGGATTGTGCTTTGGCTGCCAAGGTGAAGAAGGGGAAGGGGAAAAAATTCCATTCTAAATCTGAGTCTAAAGGAAAGAAGCAGGACATGTCCAAGGTGAAGTGTTTTCATTGTCACGAACATGGGAATTTTGCTACTAACTATCCACAAAAGAATAAGAACAAGAATATTGATGGATTTGCAGCTAGCGAGGCCCTTGCCTCGCAATTTGAGCTTGAATTCTCCTTGATTTCATGCATGGTGTCAAGTGTATTGGGATCGGTGTGGTATGGATATTGGCACTTCCTTTCACATGACGGGAGACAAGGAACTTTTCAATGACTTGGAGGAGAAAGATCTCCAGATGCATATTGATATGGGTGATGACGGACGGTACAGTTCTACCGGGATTGGTACCATTACCTTTCAGAGGGAGTCAGGTAAACCATTTCAATTAAAATATGTAATGCATGTACCAGGTCTGAAAAAAAATTTGGTCTCAGACACAATGTTGGAGGACAGAGGCTATGACGTTGTTTTTAGTGATGGAAAATATTTCTTGTGACATAAAAAAACGGGTCAAGCCAAGAGGATAGAGATTCGAGTTAAGAATATCTACAAGCTAGAGGTAGATGATTGCACTGCCATGGTGGGCAAGGCAGAGAAAGTGGTGAGCCGGGATGAGGGAAAATTATGGCACAGGTGATTAGGCCATCTTCATCATGGAGCCTTGAAAGTCATGCAGCAAATATCTAATGGTCTTCCAATGGGAACACTTGCTTAGTTAGATCAGTGCAAGGGTTGCACCATGGGGAAGTATGTAAATTCCACCTTTCATGAGAAGGAGAACTGTGCTTCGGGGATCCTTGAGAGATTTCACACAGAAGTGTGTGGACCATTCTTGGTTGCTTCAACATCAAAACATAAGTAATATGTAATTTTTTTTTATGGCTTTTCTCGTAAATGTTGGATCTTCTTCATGCAGAAGAAATATCAAACATTCTCTAAGTTCTGTGAGTTTAAGGCATTGGTGGAGAAGGATTCAAGGAAGCAATTGAAGGCCCTTAGGAGCGATAATGGTGGAGAATACATCTCTAATGAATTCAAGAACTTCTGCAACAAAGAATGAATTCGAAGAGAACTCATAGTACCTCATAACCCACAGCAGCATGGGGTCGTGGAGAGGAAGAACAAAACGATCTTTTGTGCAGCACGAGTGATGTTGCATGATCAAATCCTACCAATGCATTTGTGAGAGGAAGCATGCAACACTACAGTTTATGTGCAAAACCGTTGTCCTCATAGAGTACTTGGCATGAGTACACCTGAAGAAGCTTTCACTGGTAAGAAACCAGATGTTTCACACTTTAATATTTTTGGCTCATCTGTTTATGTGCATTTGACCAAGGATACCAAGAAGAAGCTGGAACTGACTGCTGAAGTTGGGATTTTTTTGGGTACACAGAAACAACCCATAATTATTGTGTGTATTTTCCAAACAGCAGAATGATTGTTGTGTGACGGGATATAAAATTTGATGATGGGAAAGCCATGCGGTTGTCCCTTGAGAGGGAGTTGGACTTGCATGCGGAGGAGGAACTGTTGGTTCCCAAAGATGAGTCTCAATATGTGGATCAGCCACATGAGGAGGTTCATGGAGTGGAGGAATCCACTCATGCAAATCCATCCATCATAAATGGCAGAAATCGCACCACGAAAGTTGATAGGCTGAGACTTGATGCTACAGAGAATGTAGGAGACCCTACTTCACAACGCAGACAGAGACAGTATCCTGGCCGATTTACTGGATACATGGCTCTTATGAGAAAATTTATTGTGATTGAACCATCTTTCTTTCAGGAAGCAGTGCAGCATCCTACTTGGGTTGATGCAATGGTGGAGGAGTATGACTCCATTGTCAAAAACAGTGCATGGGAAATTGTCCCAAGATCGGTTGACAAATCAGTGGTAGGTTCAAGATGGATCTACAAGGTAAAGCAAGCTGTTGATGGGAGTGTGGAGAAATACAAGGCCAGATTTGTCACCAAAGGTTTCTCACAGATCGAGGGGATAGATTATGATGAGACTTTTGCACCCGTCATAAGGTACTCTTCCATAAGGACCATCCTTGCACTCTGAGCGTAGATGGGCTGGCGCATTCATCAAATGGATGTGAAAACTGCATTTCTCAATGGGATCATTGAGGAAGAGGTGTACATAGAGCAGCCTGAAATTTTCGAGATCTTCAACAGCGAGCCGCATGTGTGCAGACTCAAAAGAGAGTTGTATGGGCTGAAGCAAGCACCATGTGCTTGGTACACCCAAATAGAAAGCTATTTCACCAGACTGGGCTTCACCATAAGTGAAGCAGGTGCAAACCTGTACCAGATCGTGGTTGAGGGTAAGCTATTTATCATTTTTATTTGTGTTGATGATCTAATTTTGACTGGTGATGAGCATCTGATACACTCATGCAAGGAGGATCTTGCAAGGGAGTTCGAAATTAAGGATATGGGCCTCCTTCATTATTTCCTTGGATTGGAAATATGGCAGCGGGATGCTGAAATTTTTATGTCTCAAGGAAAGTATGCAAAGGATATATTGGGTAAGTTTAACATGGAGAGTTGCAAACCCATGGATACTCCTCTTCGAGGAAACTAGAGGAAGGAGAGGTAGTGGATGCTACTGTGTATCGACAGTTAGTGGGTTTGCTAATGTATCAAGTGAACACGAGACCGGACATTTGTTATGCGGTTAACCAGCTGGTTCAAGCTATGGTTAAGCCTACCAAGCTCTTTTGGAAGGCATAGAGGCATGTCCTGAGATACTTGAGGGGCACATCAGAGTATGGTCTATGGTACAGACAGACAGATGGAGTAAAGTTGCATGGCTTCACAAATGCATATTGGCTTGGCAGTCCATCAGACAGAAAGAGCACATCAGGGGGGATCTTTTGCATTGGATCTACAGTTGTTTCTTGGTACAGGAGGAAGCAGAGATTTGTGGCACTCATTTCATCGGAAGCGGAATACATGGCAGAAATTCAAGCTGCATGTGAGGCTATATGGATGAGAAAGATATTGGTTGGTTTGTTTGGTTCTCAAATGGATCCGATAGTGATTCATTGTGATAATCAGAGTTGCATTAAACTCTCGATTAATCTTATGTTTCATGATAGGTCCAAGCATATAGATATCTGATACCATCATCTCAGAGATTGTGTGCAGAGGAGAATCATGTTGTTTCAGCACATTCCCACGGAAGATCAAGATGCAGATATCCTGATGAAGGTGACCAGGAGAAAATTCGAATAGCATAGAGACAAGATCGGGGTGAAGGATAATCCCTTTCTTGTTGACAGGGAGTGTTGAGATTCAACAAGAAATTTTTGGCACCCATGATCCTAGTGAAAATTAAGCACCTACACTAGGGTGGGGCCCACAGGCTATTTTTAGGTGCATGTCTATTTTTAGTATCCCTTAATTTAGATGGACATTAAACTGTAATCTATTCTCAATTTGGACTTGAAATAGTTAACTGAAGTGGAAAAATCAGTTAGGTAAGTGAATTTCAAGTTATAGGTTGGTTGGTGGGACATGCAGAGTAATTCTAGTTGTAACAGAGTGATTCTAGTTGTAACAGAGTTCGAAGTGCAGTGGTGCATGAGTTTGTGAAAGTTGTAAATATTTTAACTCAGTTAAGTGATTTAAACTCAGTCGTGCTAGTTGTAACTGAATATACACTAGTGAGCGATCAAGTGAATTAATTATTAATTAATTCGCATGCAGTAATCTGACATGCAATTGAAGATTTACTAATATTAGTTGCATGCATGTTAGATCCAGTGGAAACCCAGTTGAGTTCTAGGTGAAAGAGAATTTGACTATCAGTCGTGACATTATCTGCTTGCACACATTCAAGAAAACACACATTGTATGTGCCCATGATACTTGCACGGTCAAGGCAGGCAGGATTGCATCAATTCAGGGATTGCACAGTGAAGGTAGGCTTTCTGGAGATAGTAAATTGGCTGATGTATTTTCCAATTTTTGTATGACAATGTGAGACAATTAGTTGATGTACTGAGGGCTCTTGTGAGAAGAGTTTTGTATGTAATTGTTTCATGATCCATGATATAATATACAATAGAAGATAGTAAGGTTTGTAGAAGTAAGCTTTCCCCGAGAAATTATATGTGTTGTGTATGATTGATCTTTCTTCATATTCGTGTGATTAGCGATTGTGTTTTTAATTCCGCAAAATATTTGTAGAAGCGACTCAGTATTTAACTTTAGTACATTGTTAGATCGGGTGAATCCAAGATATACATGCTTGTTGTATAATTTCTACATGTGTTTCATGTGAAGTTCCGAGACCTTTTCCATTTATCTAAACCATTACAACTAATTAAGTTGAAAACACCATACAACGCAAGGAACTCCTCCCCAAAATTATTAATGACTTTATCATCTTTTGAATATCTCAACCATTGGGGATTTTCTTCTTCAGTGAGCCAAAGAGGATTATGATACTCTTTGAACAAGGAATACTAGCTTGCTAATTTTTTGTTGTAGCATTGAAATCCCCCAGTAAAATAACTTCTCCTTATTGAGAATACATAACAATGCCTTGCTTTAAAGTTGCATATGGATCCTTGTTGTATAAGCCCTTATTTTTGTAATTTTTTGAGACTTGGGGGAAAAATTGCATGCAACAATTCTTACGTGATTCTCATTCTCTGATATTTTGAACAAAAAATATTATTTATTTGTATATTCTTCCACTATCTTGATGTGATGGCCTTACTTTTATTTCACTAAAACTAGTATTCCCCTATGCCCTTTTCCATTTCCTATTGCCTTGTTCCAAACTACTAACTTCAAATAACCATCAAACATAGGAGTTTTGAAACCATCATGTTCATGAGTTTCTGTGAGACAATTTATGCCGTTACCTTTAGCAATAGGCCCTAACCTAAGTCCCATCCTCCAAGGGTAACCTCTACAGTTCAACAAAACTAGACTTAGGTAGAACTGGGTAGGATTTGTTTGCTATGTGGTTTGGCACACAAGACTCAAACATTAGTCTTCACCCCTTTTCATCCATGTTGATCTTTTTGTTTTCCTCCCTATTATAGAATTAAATATTCTTTCTTTACTTATAGCTTGTTGCCTTGCTTTTCCATGGGACCCAAAAACCACAATAACAACTTTACCATTCTACAACCATGCTCTTTTCCCTTTTTTTCTTCTTTCTCTAATTTTGTCCACTTATTCCCTTCTCTCCTCTTGTTGTTTGTTGTTATTTTCATCTTAAAAAAAGTGTGAGCCCATTAAGAGTTTCCCTTTGCTTAAGATATGGTGTTTGTCTTGCACACTTGCCATGATTACTTTTATGGGTTAAGGCCTCCCTTCACATATCTTTCCCACCCTCCTTGCTTGGCAGATTTTTCATTTCCAATATAATTTCTCTTTCAAAAATTCCTTTGTCAAATTAAGAGTTATTTCATTCTTCCAAAAGTCTCTTATTCCCCTAATAGTAAATTTTGTTTCCCTGTATTTTCCTTCTTTATGTTTCAATTAGATATCTTCGCATCTAATTCAGTTGCTTTAGAAATTATCACATCCCCATTTGTTGATATTGGTTCTTTCATGGTTTTCCATGTTGTCTTCATGTTTTTCCATTTTGGTTTTCCTATGTCTAGAGCCTCTTGTAACATTGTCACCTATTCTCTTAAAATTATATTACCTTCCATTAAACATATATTTGCAAGTGTGATCTATAAGATTTTGCTGTCCCTTTCCTATTCTTTGTATTCCAAAATTTATAGCCTTGTCCTAGAATTCCTGATTTCATGTACATAGACATATGATGACCAAATAAGAGGTGTAGATGTGGGATTGTAAATGGTTGAATCTTCTTTATTTTTGTTACTCTTATTTACTTTCTTCCTTTGGAATTGTTTTCTTTTTATTTATTCTCATTTAAAGCATGCAATCCTACGCCTTAAAAGTTAAAATACCCCTATATTGTTTTGCATTTACCCAAATCCACTTTCTTGTTTTATCTGCTAAGACAATTTTGACTTGACCTAAATGATTTGTTTCCAAAACACATAAGGTTTTCTTATTATTTTTAATATATATTTTTTATTTAATTTCCATTTTAAATAATATATTAGAGAAATTAGATTACCTACCTTGGAGATACACCCCACTTGTCTTTATGATCTTTGCCTACTATGTCTGTTGCTCATTTCACTTGGTCCCCCTATGTTTAATTTTATCTGCTCCATTTGAAGTTGAACCCAATTTCATGATTTCAAACTGATTCCAACTTTGACACAATTTGTTGAAGCAAAATAAATTATCATCACGGATTGTGATCTTATGGACGTTGATCGTTGAAAAGTAGACAATGTGAAAAACCCCTTCCTCAAGAAAATTTAGTCCATGTTTGAGTTCCTCTATTTCGACAGTTGCCCAAACAAAGGGCATAAACCCATAAGGTAATATAAGTTGTGTTTAGGGAATATCAGTTGTGTTGTGACCATTTTTGGGCATCAAAATCTGAATTTAGGTGACAATACGAGCATAGGACAACTATGGTCGCTAAGTGCCAAAAATTAAATCCTTTATAAGTGTTAAAGAATAGATAAAAACATATAGAGTATAGAAACATATTAAATCCCTTCAAAAGATTTCCAAATGCGGAAAGCGCGTATCAAATTTTTGTATTTGATTATCGAGAGAAGAAAGGAAGCGAAATCATTGCTCTAAATTGAAACGGAAAAGAGGGCTCATATGGATATTTATAGATCCGCTCAAAGGTATTTTAATTTGATATAATTTGGGAGTTGTGGCGTCTCTATATTGCATATCTTTTCTTACCTTACATTCCAAGTGCTCTTTGGCTCTTGCAGCAGCTTGTCTTCATCTTTAGATTCAGATCCTGCATTGAAAGACATTTTCATTTTCAAGTATTGATTGCCAATAATGGCAAAGGAAACCACAAAGGATTTGATTTCTGGTATTGTTAGTGGATTAGGCACCCCTTTGACCCTATTAAGGTGAAGCTCCCCATTCATCCAATGCTCATGCAACTCCAGCGATAAATTGGCTTTAAAAAATTAGATGTGCATGCCCACCAATTCAATGGTGCAATTTTGGCATAATATTTCACCTAGTAAAAAAATTAGTTTGTGAATTTTGTGAATAAAGAAAGAGTAGGCTATCTCCATTGTCTAAAACAACTAAAACACGAGTACTAATATGTATTGCCAATAAATCTTGTCTAGAAATACAAACCTTTGGGAGAGTCGTGTGGTGAGCCTTTCCAATATGTGTCTCCCATATGGCTGTAAATTTGTTTATCATAATAAAATTCTTAAGAGGTTTGAAGTGGAAAACTTCATTTAAACTCCAAATATCATCCACAATCTTAATGGTGTATTTTTCCATGTCAACACCATAGTTTTTATTAATTGTTTGATGGGAGGAGAAATGTATAGAAGGATGAGTGTCATAAAATAGCACCAACTATATTCTCTCGTGAAATCTTTGTTTTGTAAATATTATTATATATTTATGTCTTCTATTGTATTTGTATCTCTATAGACATGCGGAATTTAAATAGATAAATGCTCGATTGACAAAGAATATTTCTCTCTTATTCACAATTAGTCTTTTCATAAGTTTACAAGTGCATTTTTTAGAGATATTGACACCCTCATCTGTGAGCTTAAATTATTGAAAAATATCTCAAATTGATGAAGTATTAGAATTACTAAACACACTAATACTCTCTACTAGTCAAAATTGATAAAGTCACTCTCATTGATGTTCAAACATATTTACAAAATTCACAAAAAAAAAAAAAGAATTTCTCCATCTTGAAACACATATCTAATGAAATCAATTACAATAGAGGATTCGTCATTCTAAATTAGTTATTTTTTAGAACAATTCTCTATTTGAGATTGATTCCCATCAAAAATTAGCACTTGACACCACTTTAGGAGAAGATTCACATGAAGATGCAAAAGTTCAGCTTGCACCTCCCAATCCCATAATCAGACCTTGGGATCAAGTCGTCAATAATAAGCACAAAACCCATCTTAGATATGAAAAGGAAGTGAATTTTCACATTCTAGACTACTCTAAACCTATTTAGTTTCATATTGTTGGGTTTCTTCAGGAAAGCTCATCTTCCCCTTCTCTACTTCCACTTTAGATTATTAAATGCCAACATTGTGATTGAATTGTCCATATGAAAAATCATTGTTTTTATCTCCACCCTTGTGAGCATTATGGAAAACATACTCATCATTCAGCTAGATGTTCTAGACAATATTCCTACAAGAGAAAATATTCACCTTGGATGAATCACTTCATGGCAATGGTCTTCAACAACTAAGAAGATATATTGTTCATACCACAAATTCATTATCGAGTATTGACATGTCTTGTAGTGGAGATATTTTTATCTTTTCACCTTGTATCAAACATGAGGGGAATTGATATTCATCTACTAGCTTCAAAGTCATATCAAGCGAGCTTGAACCACAATCAAAACCAGAGCTTGCAGCCAAAACATAGATCCAAATTCAGCTAGAGCCAAATTCAGAGTTGTATCCAGAGAGAAAATCATGTTCCATGACCACAAATTGGTTGGTAGGAATCCTTAAACCACCATCGATAGAAGACTTCAAATTCGACTACCCATTTCATCATTTTTTGGTCATCTTTAAAGCACAATGTTTATAGAGTTCAACCAACCATTGGCTGTTATACACATTTGTATTTTAGCTCTCTTCTTGGAGTCACATTTGGAAACATAATCCTTGGGGTTATTTAAATTCAGCTTATTCACTTGAGAGGAAGACGAAAAGCCTTAGGTGAACACCAACAATAATGAGAAGTTCAAGATACCTCTTGGAATATCAATCAAAGGGTCAAAAAACTATTGTGAGTATG
Organism: Pinus albicaulis; assembly: GCA_034641835.2. NCBI lineage: Eukaryota > Viridiplantae > Streptophyta > Pinopsida > Pinales > Pinaceae > Pinus > Pinus albicaulis. The sequence continues at coordinate 773,746,952 of CM076584.1, read as the reverse complement.
TGTGTGTATCTAGAAACACACACACACATACTGGAAATACAGATAGGGATCTTTTATCAGTGAATGCATCTAGCTTAGAAAATATTCTTAAAACCCCTTGTTCTCATTAGCGGAGAATACAACTCATTAGCATAAAATGAAACCCCTTCTTTTGTATGGTATTAATTATTACCTATCAATGCATGCACTCCTGTATTTCACTACCCCAGGTGAATCAATATTTATTTCAATTGATATATTATTCTAGTTAATATTTTATCACAAGTTAACAAGGACATGATAAGTATAACAAAAAAAAAAATTATTAATAAATATGGTGAGGACTCTAATCCTCAAATATAAATATAGGCTCCAACCTCGTCTCTCACAAGGCTCCAACCTTGTATGAGTACTCAAATCCTCAAATACAAATCTAGGCTCCAACTTGGTTTCTCTTAAGGCTCCAACTTTGAACAAATATTTTCAAAAAAGTTACTACTTCAAGATTTCATCTAAGTGGCTTCAATCATTCTCCAAAATTCTCTCCAAAATTTGCATCAAGTAAGGATACAAAGTCTGCTCAATATTTTTTCAGGATGCTCTTCTTCAATTCAACTCAAAAATTCTTCTCCGAGTCTCTTTAGGTTTGCAACAAGGAATCTCCAAATCTTCACATAAAAGACTGCTTCAAGAGAGGCTACAAGGTTGCTCCAAAATGTTCCCGAGGTCTATGCCAAAAGGTACTTCTTCTACTTCTAGTTCAATATCTACTCAATAGGATTCAATATATCTCCTTGGAAAAAAATACTCTTCAAGGAACTGATCTAAAGCTTATTCAAAACGCTTCAAATTATGTTCAAGAGGCTGATCCATAATATCTTTAGAAGCTACTCCAAAACTCTTCAAGGGTTACTTAGAGTCATTCCAAGGAAAGCACTCTACATAATTGGTTTGAGATCATTGCATGAACTTATCATATCACATTTATGCATCGATTACTTCACCATTTATTTCATCTCAGACATGCTACCAACCATCTTTGCACACCATATCATTGCTCTAGTCAATGTTCTAATTTAGAGCTCAATATATAGAACCTATCTGCACACCAATCACGTTGATCCTCATAGTGCTCCACTATTCATTGTTCTCAGACCATTTCAACACCTACTCCATTGTATAAACCAACACTCATTTCGAACTTGCATCCACTGAACATGGCCAGTTTTCCTCATCAACGGATATCTAAGCCTTGCATATTACTCCATGCAATCAACTTCTTAAACTGCTCAGTTACAATGATATATGTGCCTTTGTTGACTGCTTTAAGGAGGCCTAAAAATTTTCTTCAAATAGGTCAAATAGGACTTTAGATGATGTGCCTTAGAGAGGCCTTAAATCTAACGAAATACAAACAAACTTTTCCTTCATAAATATGTTGAACTTCAAAGGTCACTTCAAAGGATACTTCAAAAACTTGAGCCTTCTTCAATAACTCGAACAACCTCATACTTGATTAGAAAGAGATTTAGAAGGAACAATATATACCCAATAATATCATAGAACAAAAACTTCAGACTCTGCTTATGAATAGGTCTATCTAATGTGGCCTCCTTTCATTTTAGGGCTCAAGTCTATGATTTTTACCACCGAATTCTTCTCAGATCTCCTTGAGGAGTTTTTTTTTTTTTTAAATAAGGAAAGCATATACATACTGTCACTTCTCACTTGAACAAGGTTGACTGTATGAAGGAGTTTGAGCACCAGGTTGACGTGGCGTAGTCATATCATGAGTCTTAAATCTTGCATTCTTCCTATATCACTTCTAGACTTTTTTTCCATTTACCTGATTCCCAAGTCATCATCAAGCCATGTATACAGTCTGTAAAGAGTATTTTGTGTTGTTTAACCTTATGTTTGAAGTCAAGGTTTGAATGGCATTATTACTTAGTTTTCATGAACTTGGTTTTTACCTTCTGCAAAGAATATTTAACACAAGTAACCATTTTGTTAAAGTCTATATTGCAGGTGTCTTCAGACAAATCAAGCCACATGGGCAAGTTGGAAATGACATGGATATGGACCGAGTCCTATTGGCTCAGTCGAATTCACCAAAGAAGGCCGTCGTCAAAGGTAGTCAAGCGGTGGTCAACCTAAGAGTCTTACCATGACAGAACTCTGTTTTTCACCATGTGAAGACTTGCGTGGCCGTTCCTAAATCTCATGGGACATATCAACACCTATGAACTGCTCCATAAGCTGAATCCAATGGCCACCCTCCATAGATTTAATCTTCACAGCAACCATAATGCTAGATTTCTGGATGTGGTTGTTTACGTGTCTTTTATTAGCGCAGATTGTAGGAAAGTAGTTATGTCATCCTCTGTTATAAATAATGCATTCTCATACGCATAGTAACTAGCTTTTGTAATGTAATTTTGCTGTAAAGAAAGCCCATTGTGCCGTGACATTATTTCCTTGTTATGACCGCGTTTTGAATACATGAGAAGACTATGTTCATAAGCATAATTCGTGGTTGATAGTTGTTCCCCGAGGATTGTGCAGAGGGCCCCTGCACACGCCGAGGTTTTGTTTATTGCTGTATAGTTTCATGCTTTATTTCCTTACGTTCATTATGCCATAGTTATTCACGTGTATATATTACATCTTTTATGGTATTAACGTTTTATTTCTGTCCATAATTTTTCATGCTTTATACTGCTGTTAACTGATCAGTGTCTTTGTTCCAGATTACAGTAGGCAGCCCGGGCATTTGCACATAGTTTTACAATTACTAATGACATGGAATCAGTCTTGTCCTTCTGCTGATTTATTTTTCTTAGCTTTTAATTCCAGCACTGTTTTATTTATTTCAGTTTTGTACATTTGCTTTATTAGTTAGATTAGATATTAAATTACTCATGTCATTATCAGTTACCTTCGAAAGCCATAGCGAGACTAATGGTGAGGGATTGAAGTATGAGTGTGTAGTTTGATATTAGTTTATTTTTCTGCAAGTTAGATATTAAATTGCTCATGTCATTATCAGTTACCTCCGAAAGCCATAGCAAGACTAATGGTGAGGGATTGAAGTATGAGTGTGTAATTTGATATTAGTTTATTTTTTCTGCAAATTAGATATCAGATTGCTCAAGTTGTTTATGATTACCTCCAAAAGCCATAGCGAGACTAATGGTGAGGGGTCAGAATATGAGTTGATGTAATTTGATTTTAGTTTTACTTTACTTGCAATCTTTTCTTTGAGTAACAGTTTCTTTTGTGTTTAGACAGCAGCAAGGGTAATGGTTTTCATGATCAATAGTTCACTGTTTGTTTAACTAGAATAGTGGCACATTTTCATTTTCTTTTAGGAATTAATTTTTTCATTGCATATTTTAAAATCCTTTTTAAGTTTGAAGTTTGGGAAATCATTATAAAGGACATCATTGCCTTGAAAATTTATATCCATACTTGTCTTTTAGAATTTCCATCTCACATTAGGAAACCAACCAAGATAAAACCCCAAGATAAATAAAAAAACCAAAAACGACAAAAAGTAAGAGATAGGTTATCTTGCACATATAGTGCGCCACACTTCGTCAGCTTACGAATCCCAGATTGAAAAATTAATGTAGCAATTTAGGACACACTAAATTCACCAAACATTTTGGCGTCATTTCCGTGGAAGTGTAACTAGGTAGCCAATTTCTTTATAAAAAAACAATAAAAAGAAGGGAAAAATTGATAACTTCTTGAAGTATGCTCTCCTCTTGCACCTAGTGTGATCTGGAGGATCAGAAAAGAGAGTTATTGGTTCAATAATTTCTTAAGTATGCTCTCTTCTTTCACCTAGTGTGACCTGGAAGATCAGAAAGAGAATTATTAGCCCAACTTAAAAATAAAATAAAAAATGACATGCATAGAGCAAGAGATTCTAGGGGAAGGTTTATAGCTAGAGCCAAGAGTTCGATTTTCACAACTCCATCTTCTTCAAGGCATAGACAAGATTCACCACCATCTACCCCTAGCCTTAAGATTCCTGGAATTCAAGGAGCAGTTGAATTAGAGGATTCTCCTACACCATCTACCAAATCTCATTTAGAAGAAGACCCTTTCTTTACTTCTACAGGAGAGTATATTGTAATTAAAGAAGTAGAATCACCTGAAGAAGAAAAGGAAGAAACTCCCTCTCATCCTCCCTTGATAGAAGAACCAAAGGACTTTGAGGACTCTGAAGAAACTATCATGACAGAGGAAGTAGTAGATGGATTTGGAGGTAGAGGTAGAGGTAGAGGAGGAGGAAATAATGGAGGCAACAATGGTGGAGGTGGAGGTAATAATGGAAGAAATAGGGAAGGAGACAACTCGTTTGGATTCCCTATAGTTGATGAGGAAACTCATACAATGATGAAAAACATCTCACCATATGTCCTCCCCAAATTTTATGGATTGCGAAGTGAGGATCCTGAAACATTTCTGTTTGAGTTTGAAGTCGTGTGCCGAACCTATGACTATATGGAAGACTCTCAAAAACTCAAACTATTTCCTTCAACATTGAAGGGAGCCGCTTTGAAATGGTTCATGGGATTAGTCACCCAATCTATTAGGACTTGGAATGATATGAAACAAACATTTTTGGATAGATACCTGGACTATTGCATGCCCACCGATCACAAGGATGAGGTATTCAAAATGGTGCAAAAAGAAGATGAAAATTTGGAGGATTTACTTGAAATATTTCAATACAACTTAAAAAGAGCAAAGATGAGCAACTTAGATGAGGAAACTTTGAAAGCCCTTCTATTAAAAGCCATCAGAGATGAATGGATAGATATTTTAAACATGATGGGGAAAGGAGACATTTCTCAACTTCCACTTCGTGACATAACAGAATTATGTGTCCATCTCTCAAGAGGAAAATCTAAAACAGGAAAAGGGCCTAGGGATCCTTCTCTTATCAGGGCTAACAAATCTGCAACTGGATCAGTAAGTAGGGAAGAGATTGGCAATATGCTTGATGAATTCAAAACTGATATCTTAGGGAGCCTTAGTGAACAACTAGACACCCTTAAAATTCAAAACAAGCAGAAAGCAGAAACCGATGCTCTAGCCATCTTTTGTCCGAAATGTAGGAAGAAACATGCTTTAAGGGAATGTCCCTTGGATGCAAAAGTTGTAGAAACATGTATGATTTTTTCAGAGAATCATGAGACCAAGGATTGTCCTTCAATTCCCGGACTCAAAGCTGTCTTTCAAGAAGATCCAAATTCAGTAGAATCTCTCTGTTTTGTTGCAAGAAGACCTTGGCAGGGGCAAAAAACTCAAGGGTTTAACAACCCTATGAATTTTCAACCCCCACCAAATTGGAATCATTGGCAACAACCTTGGCCCCAACCTCAAAATTCATATCAGTCATGGGTACAAGGTATGAAAAATCCTTATGGGAGATTTGCTCAATTTTATCAATATCCTCCATCTTTTCAAAATCAACAAGCTCCACAACTTCCAAACCCAAATCTACAACTTTCATTGCCATTTCCACAACAAAAACCTTCTCAACAAAATCCAAATCCTCAACTCATGCTTCCATTCCAACAAAAGACAAATCAACTTCCAGCTCAGCCATTGCCAAATCCTAACAATAAAAATCCTCATAATACTTACATGATAGAAGGACAACAATTTCATACCTATATGATTGTTCCTCTCAATGATGTACAACTCAGGTCTGGTAGAGTTTTAGAAAAACCTTCTATAGATGTCCAAGAGCAAGATACCTCTAAGGAGGACTCTCTTAAAGTCAATAAGGGTTTTGAGGAAGCATCTCTT